>JAVANC010000005.1:2220000-2875000 GCA_033319125.1 Parnassius glacialis | reverse complement strand
GCACACATTTCACCTGATGGTAAGTGGTTGCTGTGATCCATAGACATCTAAATCTATACTCGTTTGCGAATAAAATGCATATGCGTTGTCAGGCGTGAGAACTAAGATGGAATACCTCTTTTTCAGTAAAAGGAGTCTCCGTTGCTCTACACTCACTAAACGAAACACATCATCATTAAGCTCCTATTTTACGCTGCTATTCTGTGAGAGCGTGGTCCTTCCCGTTGAGCCAGCTCATTCGTGCTACAGCTATACTATTAATATAGCTGTAGCATGGCCCTACCACGTATAATTTTAGTAATTATAATTATTTTATAGTTTTAGGCATAGCCGCGTAAATTAAATTGATATAATCGTTAACCATAAATAAATTAAAATAGTGTTAAGAGGTCGACGAGATAATCTCAAAGTACCTACCTTATTATACTATACTTACTGTTAGGTTTGGTTTTATTTTAATAGTGTTGAGATTTTTTTTTCATTATGAAAATTTATAGTAGCTAAAAAGCTGACTTTTTTATTTAATTTATATCGCTTAAAGTTTATGTATTTTAATGCTAACCAAACTATTGTTTAACTATGTAATTTTTAATATTATTAGTATTGGATTTTTGACTAGGGTAGAACTTCACTCTCACAGAATGTCCGCGTAAAATAGCAGCTCAATGTTACGGTGTTTTGTATGGTAAACTAAGAGAACCGGAGACCCTTTTTACTGAACACGAGGCACTCCATCTTAATCCTCAGGGGTGTAGATATTTTTGGGCTACAGCATGCACTTAATAACCAACAGGTGGACTGTTTCCTCGTTTGTCACACTTATACTATAAAAAATGACAGTCCTACATAATAGACAGTAGCAGTATATTATTCATAGACCTAAATCTGAAATAGTACGTTCCCGCCCGCACCGCACATGTGATCACAGTTACTCACACGTTATGTTCCGGTCAGTGACGCGATAACTAGCTGGCAACAGGGGTTTTGATTATAGTATATAGAATTGTATATTTTTTTAAATAGAATTAAGGGTGACTAAATAACCACATAATAGCTGATAGCAAGTGGGTGTTGTGATTCACACATCTACATTAATAGTTGTTTCATTCAGATCCCTGAATACTGAGATTGAATGCCTCGTTACCTGTAAAATATGTCTGCGGTTCTTCGCACTTTCCATATGAAAGACAGCAGCCAATTCTAAAATGTCATGTTGCAATTTTAAAATACCCGCAACGTAGCCCTTCCACATGATAATATATATATATATTAAAATACCATAATTTAAAAAAATCCACTAGCCTACATCCTCCCGTGGGTGTCACTAAAGAAGATTTTTAAATTATTTTATTGGCCGAGTTTTCTGAAATAAACTGATTTCTATACGTTTAAATACTGATTCTGATTACGCACTCAACGGGAACCACCTATATTCATCTAATTCCCGCAAGTATAACCAGGTGATTACTTTATATAATGGGGACCTGCCTTACACACCGCTTTCCGGTACTATGTTGCCATTTGAGAACCTTTCATTTCCTATCAGTTGTCGGTACTTCGAGCTATATGAGTCAAATGGACAATGAGAATGACACTATTATATAATACTAAAATTGAGTAAAAGAAGCCAATACTCAAATCAAGATAAATTTGTGTCAGTGTTGCGTACTCAGCAGTAAAATCACTGCTATTTACACAGACGGACGCCTAAGTTCTCAGACTCTTGAAAGCGAAGAAGGTGAAGAGCCAGAATTAATTGCATTTGCTGTAGACACCACGTAGCTATAACATGTACGGCTTGAAACTAAAGTAACTAAGTTCCTACTTCGTATTGAGTATGGTACCCGCAAATTTACACTTGCCCGTATAGCGGTAACTAACAGTAAAGTTTAACTCGGACTTCTTAAGTTGTTTAAAGGGACGTAAACTTCGTTCAGAATTCCGCACGAGTATCCAGTAGCTGATTAAATATACAATGTTGTGATTTTACTAGATCTGGAAGGAAACTTTTGGCATTCCTTGGAGCCTATGTTCAGCAGTAGACTTATGCTGTAATGACGAATAATGATGAAGCATCGAAATTATGACGATGGTAATGCTGTGTGTGGCGTGTAGTGCCGACTTAAGAATAACTACTGTCTCTTAGCGTACCGTCGATGTCATAAGAGGAAAAAGAAAGTCAGAGACCAGGAAATAGCTAACAGCATCTTCTTTATTAACTAGAAGAATTAGAAATAAAGACGCGGGTTCTAGTCCGCCTGCCAAGTGTGGCAAATATGGCTAATATTTTTATTGTGGGGCAATCTATGAGGAAGGCCTGTGTTCAGCTGTGATCTTTGGATAGGCTGTAATTAATGAATTAATAAATAAAAAACCGGCCAAGTGCGAATCGGACTCGCGCACCGAGGGTTCCGAACAAATTCATAGGTATTTAAGTTTAAAATTATAAAAAATATTTTTGTTACATGATGTGACTAAAAATTTATGCTTTTCGCAATGTTTCCTTTATCTGTGCAATATAACGTTGCTTCTTACCAAATTTTAAGATTCTAAGTTCACGGAAAGTACCCTGTAGGTTTTGATTCCCTTGCGAATTTCGAAAATTTGCGGCATAAACGGCTGTATCTTTTTATTGCGTTGGCTTCGAAGTTTGATTTTTTTCACAGCTCCAAGGGACAGTAGATTTGAGTATTTGATATGAATTTCAGCTTGATACCTCCACGCGTTCCTGAGAAAAAGGGTCTTGACAGACAGACAGACGGACAACAAAGTGATCTTATAAGGGTTCCGTTTTTTCCTTTTGAGATACGGAACCCTAACCTAACCAATTATAAATGAATTTTTACATATACATATATACATATATATGTATATATACATATATATGTATATGTATATATATATATATATATATATATATATATATATATATATATATATATATATATATATATATATATATATGTATATATATATATATATATATATATATATATATATATATATATAACGCTATTTATCTTAAAACATTATAAATTTATAAACGTAAATTAATGACCATTGTATTGACTAAGCATGTTTTTGTGTTTATTTGTGTACGTTTAGTCCGGATTTCGTACGACTTGTCATATGCCACAGGCCGCAACTGAATATTTCGGTTCTATTTGCGACTAGTGCGGTCGACATGAAATCCAATGAATTATTGTCATGCTTATATAGACAATTTAAAACATTCAGTTGAATAATTTTATTCAACTGAGTCTTTTGAACTGACCGCAGATGCTTCTAGGCTAGGTGGCTTCTTGCCATCAGGTGCAAATAAATTGCAAACAGACAAAACCGGTGCAAAATTTAACTTGTCACTCCATCCATCCATTACAGCCTATAAAATTCCACTGCTGAACATAGGCCTTCCCCAAAGATTTCCTCTTAAAGGGATTTTTTTCATAATTGCCATGTTTGGCCGGCGCGTAAGTAACTGCAGTTTATTTTAATAATTTTGAGTTATTAGCAGGAAGATGCTGCTGCCCATCTCCTGTTTCACTTTCCCTCTGTTGCCTCTTACGACACGCATGGGACGGGATAGGTTTGCTATTCAAATATACCAAATGAAAGAGATTTTCTCTCGCACACTTAAACACACGTTAATTATATAAAGTCAAAAATATCTAAATTTACGTATGCTTTATTTAAAGTTAAATACATCACTGACACAGCCACGGCACTGTCAGTTTACTATGCCTTTGTTCATTCGTGGCGTGGCGTCGATATGCAGCAGCTATTATTTACTCAGAAAAAGTGCGTTAGAAAACAAACTCAGATAGATAACATTACTAACTGTAGACCATACTTCAATAAACATAATATTCTTACCTTGTCCTGTATGTAGATGTATGATCTTTGCCTGTTTTTTCATTAAAATAATAATAGTTTCAGAAATATCAAAGATATACATAACATAAAAACACGTTTCAAAAATAAATTATACCTTCCCGATTAGCGAACAAAATGTTAAATACAATACTATATGGCAATAAAGATTTATATTAAATTTCCCCAGGAAATAAAAAAACAGCAGAATTAATCAAATTTAAACCAAGCCTCAGTAAATATTTATAACAAAATCCCTTCAACTAAGTGGAAAATTTTTAGATATCAAAAACAAATACTAATATGTATTTTTATATTTATCTAGCTTCTAAGTATATTTTATATTTTATGTATCAGCAGTGTTCTTGTCAAATTTGCAGTGCCTGAAAAGGGTGTCTAAGTTGTAAGTACATTTTTATTTTAAGACTAATTATTTACACTTGTATTACAAATAAATGATTTGATTTGAATGAATTTTGTACATGCTACGGGCACGCCGCAACCACATTATTGCTGCTGCATGAATGTGTTGTTTCGACTGGGGAAGGGCTCGCACCAAATACCAGCGTGAAAGAGAAGAGAATCGTCAACCCGTTTTACTTGCAACGAGGCATTCCATCTTAGTCCTCTTAGTTTATGTGCATTAAGCATCAGGTGGACTGTGCTCGTTTGTCACCCTTAATTCAGTAGAAATGAATTAACCCTAGAGTGGGCGCGCTATGAGCATTTTGCCACACTTTGTAAAAAAAAAGTTAATAATATTTAAACCGTTAGTTATTGAAGGTCAAGCGTTCCAGTAGCTGCGTGTACACTCCTCCCGCACCCTCCTTCGTAGTTATGAAACAACCAGTGCGCAGCCGACCACTGGAGGACGAAGTTGTTCTGCCCTGGTCCTGCGACGCGGCAAATTGCTAAGTGCGCGCCTACTGACGTAGTAAAAATTTCACGTTATAACATATTTATTTTAGGCCAAAAGACATTTATTTTTTGGTAAGTACTACATTGTTTTGTTTATTTATGTACCTGTGTGGTATAATTTTATGAAATTAAGAGTTATTTTTTATTCTCAGGCATTGTTTTGTATCTTTTCAGCATTTCATTTCACCAAAATGAATTAGCAAGACGCGCAAATTCGTTTGTGGTTAGAGAAGTTTGATTTAGAAGAGACCGGTGCCACGATGTTTCGATGAAAGTATGTCCGTAAAAAGCGATTGGGAAACCGAACCGACCGTACCACATTGAATGAAAAGATCTAGCATAATGACATTCCCGGTTTAACTAAAAAGACAAATCGCTCGCTCTGTACCAATTTAGAACCAAAAAACCCATGAAAAGCGAGAGGGTATATGCTCAATATGTCCTACGAGAAAAAATCGACAAACAAAAAAAGGGCGCAAAGTATGTGCTAAATTACTGTGCAACGAACACTGTGTTTACCTGTGTGAGGGTTGTTTTGACGGGGCATACGGCCAAGATGCCTAAAAAGTGTTTTTTTTTCTAATTTCTTAAGGTTTTGTTTATTATATAAGAGAATATGTGAAGTCGTTCCATATTTTGTTACAATTTTTTTGAGAATAATTTTAAGTTGATTTTTTGAGACTGATTAATGAGATTGAATTAAAAAGTTTGATTTTTCTAAAAGCTTATGTTTTATTATTTTTATTAGCTTATGTTAAATTACTCGTAAACAAAAAAACTAAAGCTAATTGCAAAGGTACTACGCTCGATTATTTAAAATTTGTAAGATTCTACCGGTTAGTTTAAAGCGTAAATATCTACTGGCTATAAATAACAATGACTGTCAAAAGCTAAACTTGACGATTATAAAACAGAATCAAGGTACTCGGTCGATGTCCGAGGGTAAGTTCGAAGTACCTAGAATAATAACTACTTTGGAGGTAGAACATTAAAAAAACAAATACCGTATATTTTGAATAGTTTGCCCAAAGATATTTGACACGAGACTTAGAAAAATGTATTTAAAAAGATGGTTTATAGACACTTCCTATCATTATGTAATTAAGGAATAAAAAAATTGTACTTTAGCTATTCTTTAAGTATTTTTGTGAGACTCTGGATTCCACAGACAAACTGTGTAAATAGTTTAGTGGGAATATGTTTTACTATACGGTTGTGTCGATTTGTTTAGTAAAATACAAAAAAAAACAAGAGCGCCTTAATCTGTTAAGATATCTCAAGTTCATTTCTCGTCGTTGGCGTTGGCTATGCTATTTTTCATGAGCACACTTAGCACTTAGCCATGCTCTTTTCTTAACACATCTCTGAAGTCAAAGCAAGAAATATATTTCGACAAAGTCTCTGACATGCAAGTAATTAGAGACGAATGGACCATGAGCGTCTATATGATATCAGCCCCTACTGACAAGGAATGAAGACCTTTGAACATTATTTTAATAACTTGCAAGGAACAAACGATAAATTACAAGAAGACCAATGTACCATTATACTTTGGCAACTGTGTCATAGTTACTCCGAGTGCCAGCATTATCATATTATTTTGATGACACAACATGTCATGCATGATGGCACGCGCTTGCGCCGCCGCCGAGGACTGATCAATGAAGTTGGCAGTATCATCATCATCATCATCATTACAGCCCTTCACAAGTCCACTGCTGAACATAGGCCTCCCCCAAGGAATGCCACAAAGCACGGTCCCGAGCCACCTGCATCCATCGACTTCCTGCATGTCTTACCAGGTCGTCACTCCATCTTGTGGGGGGACGCCCTACACTTCGCCTACAGGTACGAGGATGTCACTCGAGAACCTTTCTTCCCCATCGGTTGTCGGTTCTTCAAGCTATATGGCCGGCCCACTGCCACTTCAGCTTACTAATCCGTTGGGCTATGTCGGTTACTCTGGTTCTATTGCGGATATCCTTATTCCTAAGTTTATCACGCAGATAAACTCCGAGCATAGCCCTCTCCATAGCTCGCTGAGCGACCTTGAGCTTCCTCATACGGCCAGCAGTGAAGGACCACGTCTCAGTTCCGTAAGTCATCACTGGCAACACGCACTGGTTGTACAATTTTGTTTTAAGGTTTTGAGGTATTTCTGACGAGAAGATGTGTCGTAGCTTCCCGAACGCTGCCCAGCCGAGTTGAATCCGTCGATTGACCTCTCGGTCGAAGTTGGACTTACCTAGTCGGACTATTTGTCCCAGGTAAACATACTCGTCAACAACTTCGAGCTTAGTGCTCCCAACAACTACCGGCATAGGTGTGACATGGACATTAAACATAATCTTTGTTTTGTCCATGTTCATCTTAAGACCTATCCGTTGGGAGACACTATTGAGGTCATTGAGCATAGTGCTTAGCTCCTCCAGCGATTCTGCCATGAGGACTATATCGTCGGCAAATCGAAAGTGAGTGATGTACTCGCCATTGATGTTAATTCCGTATCCTTTCCAGTCCAGAAGCTTGAAAACGTCTTCCAATGCAGCGGTGAAGAGTTTCGGGGATATAACGTCACCCTGTCTTACACCTCTCTGCAATTGGATAGGTTTCGTATTCTGGTTCTGTACTCGGATAGCCATCGTAGCCCTACTGTACAAACACTTCAGCACTTCGATATACCGACAGTCAACTTGGCACCGCTGAAGGGACTGCAGCACCGCCCAAATTTCGACGGAATCAAAGGCTTTCTCATAGTCCACATACGCCAGACATAGTGGCAAATTGTACTCTTCGGACTTCTGTACAATTTGCCGTAGGGTGTGTATGTGGTCTATGGTGCTAAAGCCCTTTCGGAAACCGGCTTGTTCGGGAGGCTGGAAGTCGTCAAGTCTGCGCGCGAGACGATTCGTAATGACTCTCGAAAACAGCACGTAGACGCGGCTCAGAAGGGAAATCGGTCTGTAGTTCTTCAAGAGAGCGTTGTCACCTTTCTTGAAGAACAAGACCACCGCATTTCTGCTCCACGCCTCCGGTGTAATGCCACCATGGAGGACGGAATTAAAGAGCTTCTGAAGGACTTCAAGTACCGGTCTTCCACCCGCTTTCAGAAGCTCCGCTGTAATTCCATCCTCGCCTGGAGCCTTGCCGTTTTTAAGGTGCTGGAGAGCCATTCTAATCTCGCTCAGACTGACGTCCGGGATATCTTCGGAATAGTGTCGAATAAGACTCGCTCTTGGATCGTTACTCACACTTGCGTGTGGCTCCAACGATGACGTGTACAGCTGCCCATAGAACCTCTCAATCTCACTCAAAATCTCAGGTGCCCCGGAAACGATGCTGCCACATTCGGTCTTCAGCTTTGACAGTTGGCTCTTTCTGGCAGACAGATCTCTGGCAAAGACTTTGGAGCCTTGGTTCCGCTCGATCGCTTCTTCAACACGAGCTGTATTGAAGTTGCGTAAGTCTCGCCGCATGCATTTGGAGATCTGTCTGTTCAGTTGCCTGTTTGCTGTCAAATCTGTTGAAGAATGTTGCCTCATCTCCCGTCTAACAGCCATGAGATTAAGAGTGTGTCTTAGGTGGCAATCGAACCTCCGCCGGAGATTCTTAGCACCCCCTGCCCCGCCGTTACCATGGTCGCCACCGTAGCCAGGAATAGCGGGGCCGCCGGGGACTGGGGGCAGTTTATTATTGTTTATTATTATTGGCAGTATCGCGAACTTATTATTTGGAATTTCATACGAGAATTTTTCTCAAAAATACCAAAAAGACATAACGCTCATCCGTGATAATCAGCAGCATCTGGCAACATTGAGGCAAAATCAAACATCAATAGTCGAGACGGAGTACAACTTACTTAAAAGGAGTGAAGAAGAGCAGAATAAGTTAATAACTAGACAGATGTTAAATATAGAAAACGTCGTGAACATATTAAACATAGAGGTCGTTAACATGTCTCAAGTGAATCAATTAACTTTGATAGCTGTAGTTGCAAGCAATATGATACAGGAATTTCAAAACGTGCAAGAATCATTGCTGGACACGATCACAGATATTTATCATGGGAAATTTAATTTCCATCTCTTGTCTCCAGAGCAGCTTATAAATGAATCCGATGTCATAGCAAGTCAAATATCGAAGGAGTTGGCTTTACCAATCGTAAACATACAAGCATGCCTTCAATCGCCTCCTGTCCAAAACAGCATTTGTAAAAAAGAAACGCCGGATGGTAACGACCATGATACCAACCAGCTAAATAGTGTACAAATTGTAAACAGGTCTACGTCACCCATACCACCTCATACATCTTTTTTCAAGCAAACGTGATCAGCATGCCGCCCTCTTCTGTTGACCCGGAGTATGTACGGTGGAATACCGTGCATTTTACCGCGTCGGCAGTAATTAATGAAGTAATTAGAATATATGCGTGACTGGCCACATTTATTAATATTCTACATTTTTAGTGTTTTTGTGTTTGCGTACTTACCAATACGGTCACGTGACTCAACCTTAAATTTTTAACAAGTTTCGTATATTGTGAAATCTCAACAAATAATAATTTAAATTCAAAATTGTGTTTAAATCATACATCATGAGATCAAGTAAAGGATGTGTAGTATAACAAGACTAAACAACCTACTAGGCTAATTTCTTTTCAAGGACGCATGTATATCATCAATTTCATTTTACTTCTGTTCGAAAATATATACAAAGTAAATATATTCAAATTGATAATTGATAATGCATCATTATCATTATTATAGCCCTTTATAAGTCCACTGCTGAGCACAAGCCTCTCCCAAATAATGCAAAAAAGCGCGGTAATGACCTTGAGCCATCTGAATCCATGCACTACTTTCCAGATTGTCACTCCATCTAGGTGGCCCTTATCCTAAGCCACCTGCATCTATTGGTTTGCTTTCTGATCAATCGTTACTCCATGTAGTCCCCACTGAGGGGGCATCCTCAGTATTTGCTTACCGGTACAAGGGGCCACTCAAAAACCTTTCTTTCCTATCGATTGTCGGTTCATGGAGCGTCAGTTAGAATAATGTAATTACTAATTACTAAAACCTTTGCAACATGTATACAATCTTTAAAGCTGTTGCATTTATTTATGAGCAAATGAGCATACATTGTAAAAGATCTTGTGACGATCGCTGTAGTAGCCTCGGTTGCCAGCGAGCGCTAAGCCCTTGAGCTATTACAGCTGTTGATCTAAAGTGAAATAAATAGGTTACAATTAGTTACAGTAGTTATAATCAAATTAAAATCGACTGCCTCGTTCCTTGGTTTAGTGATCGTCAACGCGGTTGCCGATCGTAAGGTCTAGAGTTCGAATCCCGGGGCGGTTCAAAATAAGTTATGAGATCAGAAATTCTCAATAGCAGCAAAGAGTCAGGAAGTTGGTTGTGTTTCACCCCTGTGCCTCAAAAAGGTCGGTAAAGCCGTTGGTCCTGCGCCTGATCTTTCTACGGTCGTGTCGGATTACCGTTCCATCACTATACTATACATAGACTATGAGAGTGAGGGAATAGATCGAGTGCAAGCACTAGCACAGGTACGGGTGTACCTGTGCTAGTGATCATTATAATTATATCAGTACAGTAACAGAAACTTGGTCAGCAGGAGGACATTAATAGCCCAACGAATCAGTAAGCTGAAGTAACAATGGTACGGTCATATTGCTCGAAGAACCGACAACTGATAGGGATGTAGCCTCGTACTGTAAGCGAAGTGTAGGGTGGCCTTCACTAGATCGAATGATGACCTGGTAAAGGATGGAAGTCAATGAATGCAGGTGGCTTAGGACAGTGCTTTGTGTCATCCCTTAGGAAAGGCCTATTCAGCAATCGACTTGTAAAAGGGATATTATGAAAGAAACGTTATAGTTTTTTTATTATTTTTTAAAAACACACTAATCCAAACTAGGATTTTCTATATATCTTTGATTTTCTATATAGGATTTCTATGTATCATGGGGAGCCGGAACAAATATTTGTAGGCCACACAATAGTATATTTCATTACGGGTGCGGAAAGCATTGCAAAGAGTTCCGATAAATGTCTACCCGAGCCAAGACGCAGCCGAAGGTGAGGGTGTACTAAACAACTATTTTTAATACAGTTGCGAAAAAATGAAGCAATTTAATAAAGAACATTTTTGGAAAGGAGCGCCAACCGTAAAAGAATATAAGTAGAGATTTTTTGTTTTCTTCACCCATTCTGGGTAGGCAAAGGGAACTACCCATACAGCCAAGTCTTCAGTAGAATTTTTTTATGGATATGTAATGAAAATGAAATTTAATGACATGAAATGAAGTTAAATCTAACCTAACTCATTGAGTCAAATCATTTAATCTGATATTGAAACAATTATTACAAACAATTATAACAAAATTAGTAGCTTCTTTTTAGAAAATATATTTGCATGAATCATAAAAACTTCTATGAATATTTTTTAGTAAAAACTTCGTGGTTGGTTTCTTCTTTTTAATAGACATTATTTTCACAGTTGGGAAAGAGAACGCACGAGTTCGAAAAAGGTAAAAAAAAAACTCGAGTATGTAATAGACCACATCCCGAACGCTATACGTCCCTGTAATACGCCACTTTTTGAGCAACTGTATTAAAAATACTTTTCCCGTGCGAGATTCGTACCCGGGGCCCTTAGCGCTGTAACTAATTTCTAAGCCACTATGTCACGAAGCCGTCAATTGTAGCCCATTGCTGTCTTGCAATTCCGATAATTCAACTGGCTATCCTTGAAAGTTTTACATATACATACAACACTGAGTAGCTTAGTTGGCTTAGCGCAAAGTCGATTGCTACACGCTATGTTGAAGTTCACACTTCACGTTTCATTGAATTGAAATGAAGTAAGTTTGTTAAATGTTATAGAATTTAAAATTTTAATGTCTGTTAGTACTGAAGTCCGTATGATGTCGCCAACCTTTGTTGTCTGCAAACTCATTCTATATCGTTCGAATAAATGACGCGTTAAGCATTCATGAATAATTTAACACTGTTATGTTACGATGTCCCTATACGATCACGGTGACAGAATGATAACGATAGTTTATATCGTAAAGTTGCTATAGCAATATAAAATAAAGTATCATAAGTAAAATAAAGAGATATACGTAAAGCAGAGAGAAAGAAAGTAATTAAAACAGTACGTATAAACGTAATATGAGGAATGTAAGTAAACATAATTTTTGTCTATCTGTGCGTTTTTGCACGTTTATTTCTACAAAGTCAAAAAGAAAACTGAATCTAAATATCAGTGATTGTTTCATTTAAATTGGTTGGCAATCAAAATATTTTGCATGGAGTGAGCTCAATTTAGAAGAAATTGCTCGGCAGTTTTATTGGCGTGCGCTGACCAAACATTGGATATATATAGAAAAAGTCCACTGCTGAACATAGGCCTTCCAGGGGTGATTTTGCCATAGTTGCCAAGTGGATTGGTTACTGCAGTTGTTTATTATTGCACGTCTCACAACTTGAGCGAGTTCTCTACACTCGATATGTGGCCATACCTTAATTTCGCTACATATAATTCTTCTTATATTTTTAGCTAGACATCAAATCCATTATTGTATTATTAACGTTACAAAAACTACAGACATTGAATTATAAGGTTAGTTTATTTTCTAATTGATTCACTTTAGATTACGTAACAAAAAACGTAATTGAAAAAATATATGGACTGCCGTCCGTTGGTCTGTGCGTCGGTGAGTCTTCTCGCTTAATAGAAATGTAAGCAATAGAGTGAGATATATAGTAACTAAACAAGATTCCATATGTTCTAAAGAGGATTCCTATTGATTGTTGTTATTGTACTCACCACCGTTTAAATCTTTAAAAAATGCTTGTCAGTGTCCTAATACACAAAGCCTATTTTACATTAAATTATTTTTTCAATGATGATTTTTTTTGATACCCAATAGTTAAAATTATTAAAAAAACACAGGATCGACCTTTGTATGAATAATTTGCTTTACATATTCATGTTAACATAAATATAAAAGTAAATACATTACATTTGATGCTATTTATTAATTAATTTCAAAATTAAAATTAAAAGAAATAATATTCTTACTAGAGCTATCTCGAACTGTTATTGCACTTCCGTGGTGGGTAAGAATACTTAAAGAATTTTTAAAAATATCAATGTAAAGAGTAAATCCATTCATTTACTATGTGGGGAACTTGCAACTCACACATAATATATTGCACAAACATACATTCTCACACACACACGCGCATTTAACAAAGTACATTTTACACTAATAACACAACACCATACTTACCAGTTGGCCGACGCTCATAGGTTCGATCCCGGTGGTGTCATCGATGCATTACCTTATAAGGTGCTATCTCGTTTGGCAATGACTACGAGCGGGTGGCGTGAGCGCAGCGCCACCTTGAACCTCGATCAGTCGGTTACATACTACGACGGAGAGAGATTGTCGCTTTAGCTTACGGACGCTTGCTATTAAAATATTTACGTGTGTACTAAATCCTATTATCTATTTTCTCTTAAGCTTCTCTCCGCCTTTCTTTATATCTATAAGGTTGTTTTTTTCTTGTAAGTGTTGCATTCTCCTTCTGACTGTATAATTATTGGTGTGACTTTGTATTTCTGTGTAATAAATGTGTTAGTGTAATAAGTGTTGAACATTATTTATCTATATGCCCGTTACTATACACATAACAACAGACTTCGCACCCACTACATTGGTGACCCACATTGAACACAAAAATGAGCAACGTCGAGAACAAGTTCGAAGATACTATAACGATTGCAGGTGACCGCGCCCAGGCTCGCTCAACAACGACAGAGACGCCGCAAAATGAGCCTACATTAGAACTATGTAAGGTCGGAGTTCGTGTACCACCATTTTGGCCGGAGGAGCCAGAGATATGGTTTGCCCAGGTGGAAGGTCAATTTAATATATCCGGCATTACAAGTGATGCAACTAAATTTAATTACGTTATTGGTCAGCTGGATAACCAGTATTCAGTGGAGGTAAAAGATATTATAATTAACCCACCAACTAGTAATAAATATGACAAGCTGAAGAACGAGCTAATTAAGCGGCTGAGTGCGTCCAAAGAGAAAAAGCTCACACAGTTATTAATGCACGAAGAAATGGGTGACAGAAAACCATCACAGTTTCTCCGTCACCTGCAAGGTCTTGCTGGCATACAGGTCTCGGATGATTTTATGAAAACCATTTGGATCAGCCGTCTTCCATCTGGCATCCAAACATTTTTAGCAGGCTAACCACATACATCCATTGAGACACTAGCGGACGTAGCCGATAGGATTCACGACCTAGTACCATCATCGCCACAGGTGGCATCAACAAGTCGTTCTTATAATGAACTGGTGTACAACGACCTTGCGAAAGAAGTTGCAGCGCTTAGGAAGGAAGTGCAAGCGCTTACTCTAATGCACAGAAGAAGCAGACCACGATCACGCTCTAAACGAGATATTCGCAAAAATCGCTCTTCATCAAGGTCTCAGTCCAGCTACAGAAAATTTTCTTTATGCTGGTATCACTCCAAATTCGGCGAAAAGGCAGATAAATGTGTACGCCCATGCGACTATCGGTCGGAAAACTCCAAGGGCAATCGGTGATGTCGACCGACGATTGCCCCTACTCAACTGGTCGTCTATTCATAACCGACCGCATCTCGAAGACTCAGTTCCTGGTCGAAACAGGAAGCGACCTCTGCGTCTTCCCTTGGTCGTTGCTACGTGAACGTCGTGCTCGGACTACATACCAGCTAAGTGCAGCCAACGGTTCTCATATAGACACTTATGGTTATGTACATTTAAACTTAGATTTTGGCTTACGTAGAATATTCAAGTGGCGTTTTGTAGTTGCAAATGTAACAAAGCCCATTATTGGTGTACATTTTTTAAACGATTATAGTATAATTGTAGATTGTCGTAACAAGCGTATTACTGATAGTACAACATCTATAGTAGCCACTGCCTCACAAGTAAAATCAACCAATATTTCATCAATTAAGGTTTTAACTGGTAACACAAAATACCACCAAATTTTAACAGAATTTTTGGAAATTACCCGACCAGCTGGTATACACCGCACTATACAGCATATATATATTTTTAACAGTGGTAGAGCCATGCGGCAACTTTTGCTGTCGCACGGATGGGCCGGCTCGAACCGGGGTGGTACCACGACCTCACAGAATACCAGCGTGAAGTAGAGGTTTACCTCTGCGTTTCGCATGGTGAGTGCAGGTGGCCGGAGGCCCTTTTTACTGGAAATGAGGCATTCCATCTTAGTCCTCACGGGTGACAACGCATCTGCATTTTGATTCGCAAACGAGGATAGATGTAGATGTCTATGGGCCGCAGCAACCACTTACCATCAGGTGGACTGTGTGCTCGTTTGTCACCCTTATCCTATAAAAAAAAACACAGTTCACCATATACGTACGACACCAGGACCTCCAGTTTCTTGTTCACCTCGTCGCCTCGCTCCAGATAAACTCAAAATAGCCCAACAAAAATTTTTCAAAAACTAAAAGAATATGGTATGCTAATTAATACGTCTAAGTGTGTTTTTGGTGCTCGAGAAGTATCCTTTTTCGGATATCACATCTCGGCATCAGGCACCAAACCACTAGACACTAAAGTTGAAGCCATAAAAAACTTCCCATTGCCCACCAACGTTCGTCAACTTCGACGATTTCTGGGCATGGTCAATTTTTATAGGCGATTTTTACCAAGTGCTGCAGAAAAACAAGCACCGCTTAACGCCTTGTTGGCAGGCGTAATAAAGAATAACCAGCCTATTACATTATCTGGTGAGTCTTTAAATGCATTTAAAACATGCAAAGAAAGCCTTTCTGAGGCAGCGTTATTAGCACATCCAGATTGCCAAGCAAAATTGGCTTTAGTCACTGATGCTTCAGATAAAGCAATTGGAGCTGTCCTACAGCAGTTAAAAGAAGACGTATGGCAGCCGCTAGCATTTTTCTCCCGAAAGCTGAACACTTCTCAGACAAAATATTCCCCTTACGACAGGGAGCTCCTAGCAATTTATGAGGCTATTAAATATTTTCGCTACAAATATACTGACCACAAGCCAATCAGTTTCGCATTTCATGCAAGGAAATCCAACTGTTCGCTTAGGCAGTATAGGCACTTAGATTATATAGCCCAGTTTACAACTGATATCAGACATATTTCCGGTAAGGACAACGTTGTTTCCGATACACTTTCGCGTGTAGAGGCATTAGAGGCGCCTATTGACTTAGAAGCATTAGCTAAAAGCCAAGCTTCTGACCCTGAGCTTGAAAAGCTCATAAAAGAAGGCTCGTCACTACGCCTAGAAAAACTTACTATACCTGGGAGTCGAACCCCATTGTACTGCGACGTCAGTACACCGACTGCCCGGCCATTTGTAACCAAGTTTTTCCGAAAACAAGTTTTTAACACTTTACATTCGCTCAGTCATCCAGGCGTTAACGCAACCGCCAAGTTAGTAGCAGAACGTTTCGTGTGGCCGAAAGTTAGAAAAGACTGTCGAGAATGGTCAAAAACTTGTTTACCATGCCAACGTTCGAAAATATATCGGCATGTTAGCTCACCTATAGGCACGTTCAAAATACCGCGTGCAAGGTTTAAACAGATTCACATCGATCTGGTAGGGCCATTGCCATTGTCGGATGGCTACCGTTATTGTCTCACGTGTACTAACTGTGTAACTGTAGCCTTTAAAAGTCGTAGTCTTCCCCCATATATTGCTTCATAGGGAGTATTTTTGCATAGTTGACACTCCTTGCAAACAGGTTTTAAACCGGGTTTTTTATTATTTTGAGTTGTTATCTAGAAGATGTTGCTGCCAATTTCCCTATGTCCCTCTTACGATACCCAACGGACAATATGGGAAAGTCGATATCTTACACCGCGATTATATTTTAACTATGCCGTGGTACGACAAGAGCAAATAATTTTTATTTATTAATTAGAGTAGTGGGCGACATAAATCGTACAAAGTCATAATAGCTAAGCAGTATGTAACAAAAAACCCGTTTGTCGTTTCAGGGACGTATAGGTTTACACAACATAGGCATGGCAATTAAAATAATGATTTTTTTTGGTTGCTATAAATGGGAATTTAAATTTTCAAATGAGATAACTTACTAAATTTAAAATTACTAAAAATGGTATTCGATTCTGAACTCACCGACAGGTACAGACGAAATAATATCTACGGCTGCTGTGAGTCATTGACACGGTCACAACAAGGCAAGCCGCTGCGCGGCGCTAGCCTCCCCAAGGTTATGTGTAAATCGTTATACCTAATTAGACTCGGTTATTCTTCGAAAATGTAAATTTAAAAATAATAGAAATTATTATGAAATATATATATTTTAATAACGTGCTAACAGTTTATGAATATTCCATTTCCCTTCTTGAAATAATATGTTAATAATTATATCTCAAAGATGATGGGCTGCACCTGTATCATTATCGTCGAGTTCAGTGTCTTCTTGCCAACGCATACGAGCCGAAAATTGATTACTGTAGATGGTTACTCGATAAGGTTGAAGGAGATCCTGAGTTTTTGAACCGAGTACTTTTCACAGATGAATGCTCTTTTTTTAGAACAGGTGTATTTAAGGCTCATGATGAACACGTATAGTCAACGACTAATCTGTATTCTTATAAACCAAGTCACTATTAACACCGATGGTAAATCTATGTGTGGGTGAGAATTATAGGTGAAAAATTTTGATCTATATTTTTCTTGACCACAAAATGAGCGGTGAAAACTACGGAAGCTTTTCGCGGGAACAAAGTGATGAACTTGTCGAAATAAATCTAGACATTGTTCGTCGCATGTCGTTTCACCACGATAGCGCACCACCACATTTCTCCCGTTGTGTTAGACATTTTTCGATACTGTATTCGGAGAAAGATGGATTGGCCGTGGTGGACCGATAAACAGGCCGGCGTGATCACCTGATTTGGATTTTTATCTCTGGGGTACAATTTAGCAGTCTGTTTTCAAAAAAACATGCGATACCGAGGCGAAAATGCGTTTGCGAATAGTCGCATATTTTGATGAAATAAAGTCCGAAATATCTGTAATGCAACGCGTGCGTTAAGGCATTATAAGCCAGTGTCACAAACGAATAGAAGTACAAGGCGGACATATTGAATAAAATATTCGTGGTAGTCTAGTAGACAAAGTGATGAATTAGTGTTTGTGCATAATTACCACAATCGGTCAAATAATAATTTTGTAACCTATAGATGTCACTTAACCAGTGATCATAAAAATAACAGCGCTTACCCAGCAAATGCTGCAAATAAAATGTGGTAGAATTTTCCATCCAGCGTCTAATAGATCTCAAAGCAACCTTAGTAACAAAGTCTAACAGATCACAAGAAAGCTTTCATCCAGCGTCTGATTGATCTAAAGACAACCTTTGTACGGCGTTTGATGAAATACAAGACAACCGATATTCAGGCAGCCTCCAACTGGCGTCTGAAAGCTCAAGAAAATCTCCAACCGGTATCTGATAGCTAGTACAATCATGATATTGTGAGTCAAAAGAGAACGAAGCATAAAGCAGTGCTGTTCTGGAGTTACTTAAGCATTTTAATGGTCAGAATCAATGTCATAGACACAAGTATTACCAGGCATCTGGCGCAATCTATCATATGCGTACTTGTATTTTCGGTTAGAAATTAAAGACTTCATTAGGTATCTGTCGTCATCAAGAATCTCTACAACTTTAAAAGGACCCCTACATTTTGAGTCAAGCCTTGTTTGAGGGTGCTCTACATTTTTTAACAATACAAAATCACCAACTGAAAATTTTGTAACTATCGACGAAGCGACGCGTGCGCTAGCGAGCCACTGAACCACACCATGTACTCAAAGCGTCAAAGGAAGCATCAAGAGCACTTGAGGGTTCACAGGCATTGCCAAGATGTATATACGTCTACATATTTTCTTACTTTATACTTCTTCAGTTCAAAGTAGATAACTAACCATTGTTAAGACCTAGCATATTAGAAACACAAACCAACATAACCTATACAAATAATAAAATATTATCAGACACAATGTAAGACACTGATGATAATGATTCTATGGCATATCCTTATTACATTCCTACAGATGTTGAAATTCAGCCTTCCCCAATGTTACCAATTACATCATTATTTTATATTCAACCTCTCCACTAAACTAAAACTCTTTTTAACAGTGGTAGAGCCAAGCGGTAGCTTTTGCTGTCGCACGGATGGGCCAGCTCGAACCAGGGTGGTACCACGACCTCACAGAATACCAGCGTGAAGTAGAGGTTAACCTTGTCGTGAAGCGACAATTAAAAGAGAAAGAACCTAACCTAAGAACAGCAAAACAACAAAAGTAGACCAAGAAAATAATATATTTAAAGTTTCAGAAAAGTATTTACAATTTTATAAAAAAAAAAGAAATATGAAGATGATGGATGAAATGAGATTACAATTAGGTTTTTTTTAAAAAAATAAAGGTAGGAGAATAGGACAATATAGTTTTATAGTGGAGCCTGGAGCCTCGCTGCTTTTGTAGAAATCGGCACACGCAGAGCTTGAGGTTTCTCAGCGGCGACGGCACGCAGCGCCTGGACTGGGCACACGCAGCGTCCGGAGCCGGCGCACGTAGCGCCTGGGGTAGGTGCGCTGAGCACTTGGAGCAGTAGTCGCCGCGCCCAGAGGTAGCGCGGCGGTAGGTGTGCTCGGCACCTGGAGCAAGCAGTCGTAGCGTGCCCGAAGGTAGCGCGGGCAGTAGGTGTACTCGGCGCCTGGAGCAAGCAGACGTAACGCGCCCGAAGGTAGTATGGCCCCGCGCTTGAAGCAGACTGCCGACGACTTCACGTGTAGATGGAGGCTTGCAGGATCCCGGGGCAAAGCGGCCCCGGGATAAGGCCTTTATTAGATGTTTCTCGTTTGAGAACTGAAGCGAGGCTGTCCTGAATTCTCCAATTGTTTGGCTTTTATACCTTTTTAGAGAGAACGAGAAATTATTTAAATTAAAACGAAATTTATTGTAAATGACCTACAGCCAAAGAGTATTTATGTAGAAATAACATCATACCAGAGACGAATTTGAATAAAAGTTACCATGACAACGGTATAAATAGTAGTTGTCATATTTACCAATTTTTGGTTTTTGGACTGTTATTAAGAAACTATTACATTAAAGTAAGAAACGAGATATTATTCATATAGGAAAAACTGATGCGCGACAGCGCGCCGAAGCCTGAAATTGTAGAGTTACAGATAATTCAATAAAAGACCAAAAAAGGTAAGACTCCATTGACAGCTATTTTAAAAGTACTAAATAGTGTGAAAATACGCAGTAAAATGATATGTTATTGTGTAAAAACGTTACAGGATCCTATATAAATAAAGGTGATGCAAAATATAAATGCAGAAAATCAAAAACAGAATTAAAAAAATAGTATAAAGTGATGCAAAACATGAATGCAGAATATCAAAACAGAATGGAGAATTAGTGTACAGTAAAATGTAAGTAGCATAACACTACAACCTCTGCGTTTCGCTGGGTGAGTGCAGGTGGCCGGAGGCCCTTTTTACTGGAAATGAGGCATTCCATCTTTGTCCTCACGGGTGACAACGCATCTACATTTTGAATTGTAATAGAGGATAGATGTAGATGTCTATGGGCCGCAGCAACCACTTACCATCAGGTGGACTGTGTGCTCGTTTGTCACCCTGATCTTATATAAAAAAAAAACGCAATGGACAACCCACAACAGTCTTTTAAAGTAGAAGTGATATAATCAGTAAGCTCTTATCGTCATACAAATTTCTAATCAGAACCACTTTCATTAAAATAAGTTAAAAATAAAGACTTGAGGCTATGTGTAGGGATGGAACTATTCCAAAGAATTACCAAAGCTATTACGAAAATTCGCCTATTGTAGAAAATGAAAATTTGGACATAGGAGCTAATAATGATATCAACAAGTTAACATTTGCTGCAACGAGAGCATCTTATTGCGACTTCTTTTTCGAAACAAAAAATGATTAATTGTTAAAGTGTATTTTAGAATTGCTATTTTGTCATCGTTTAAAAAATTATAATGGCAAATTGCATTAATGAGGCATGCCAAGATTATTTGTTAACTGAATAAGACAAGTAAGGAAATCTTAAGTATCCTTTACTTAAGTTTTCCTTACTTGTGCAATTTATCCTATGCTCTTATTTTTTGAAATTTTTATTGTGTTTTATAATATTTTACAGAATTATTGTGTAACTATTTTATGACTATAAATTGCTCTTAAGGATTTAGATTAAATAAAACTATTTTGACGGATTCTATCGCGTTTAATTATCTTATTTTTGTTTTTGGTTTGTTTGGTTATTGGCGTTTTACAGCACCCATGGTCACGGGGGACCTAATAAACGTTAAACGCGATAGAATCCGTAAAAGTAGTTTTATTCAATGTGTAATGTTCGCGAAAATATATTAAATCTTTAAGGGTTAAGATTTTATTTTTTATGAAAATCTCATGTGTAAATTTTAAATCTCAAATCTGTGCTCAAAACGCGTTTGTTTAATTTCAAATAATTATAATCAATTATGAATAAAAAATAATTTTTAGAAGTTTCCTTTAGGATTTTGATTTTATTTACTTTCTTTTGGTGTTGCTATAATTCAATTTTAGACGTTTGTGGTTTATGTAATTTTAAATAATTATATCCAGATTTATATAAAATTAATTTTACGGATTTTATCGCGCATATTAACTTATTTTATATTCCCGATGTTTCGAGCACTTTTCAGCACCCATGGTCACGGGGGTACTGAGGTGTATGACGTCCCAATGTCAAAGTTAACCACGGCTACCTTCAGATTAAAAACTATTAATTTTTGTTCCGATCTACGCGGTATGAACTTACAGTATCATGAATTCTCACAGTTGTATGCTTGGGTTGGGATTTAATTTTAATAATTATGGGATCCCAAGCAGATGGTAGCAACCAGCCATCTTCTCTATTGAAATTAGGATGCTTTTTGATTTCGATAGCCTAGCCTAGCGAATCATACTTGAAAGGAATCGGTGTTCTTTATCGAGAATTTATGGTCTATCAAATCTTATGTAGTGACAGGGGCGATCCGGTACGTGTTCACAGACTGCAGATTTCCCGGAGTGTCGATTCTTTACATCAGCTATGTGTTATTTAACGCGGTGTTTTATGGATCTTTTAGTAATTTTTTTTATATAATAGGGGGCAAACGAGCATACGGCTCACCTGATGGTAAGTGCCCATGAACAACCACAACACCAGGGGAATTGCAGATGCGTTGCAAACTTTTAAAAAGGTGTAAGCTCTTTTGTTGAAGGTTCCTAAGTCGTATCGGTCCGGAAAATTCGCTGGTGGTAATTGATTCCACAAGGAAGTTGTGCGAGGCAGAAAACTTCTTCTAAATCGCACAGTGGTGGACCGCCAATCATCCAGATAGTATGGATGGTAACGCGAGTTTTGTCGCGATATGCGATGGTGAAATTGAGCGGCTGGAATCAGTCCGAACAATTTCTGAGAGCACTCCCCTTGATAGATGCGATAAAATATGCAAAGAGATGCAACATCTCTACGCAGTGCCAGTGTATCGAGCCGATCAGAAAGAACTCGGTCGTCGAAGATTCGAACCGCTCTGCTCTGGATGCGGTCAAGTGGAAGGAGCTGGCACTGGCGTGCCCCGGCCCAGAGATGAGAACAGTATTCCAAGTGGCGCCGAACTTATAAACAGTGGTAGAGCTAAGCGGCAGCTTTTGCTGTCGCACGGATGGGCCAGCTCGAACCGGGGTGGTACCACGACCTCACAGAATACCGGCGTGAAGTAGAGGTTTACCTCTGCGTTCCGCCTGGTGAGTGCAGGTAGCCGGAGGCCCAATTCTCCCCCCCCCCCCATCAACATGGTAGTGGAATTGAACAGAATACTACCCCAGGAGGGTACCAGCACCCTTGGAGAATCCCTCGCTGAGCATCCACGACCAAACCACTCCACTCCTGGGCGTGGGTGCTCAGGCTGCCCCGCGTATTCTGGGGGGGGCAAAATTCCGCTCGCGACTAATACTGCTCGGGGCAAGCTGAGCAATAAGACCGAGGCGACCCCTTTCACGCTATCCGTGAATTTTTGCAATATCAGGGGACTTCATTCCAACCTTAACGCTGTCCATTACCATCTAGAGACGGCGAAGCCGGCCTTGCTCTTTTTAATCGAGACTCAGGTGTCCTCTCCGGCTGATACTTCATATCTCTCTTACCCGGGGTACAAATTTGAACACTCCTTTGTGCCCCGGGCTGGAGTTTGCGTATACGTCAGGGAGGAAATCTGTTTTCGACGCCTCGGCATTCTTGAAGGTACGGACCTGTCCATCCTATGGCTGCGCGTAGACAGCGACGACCACCCCCGCGTCTACGGGTGCCTCTATAGGTCCCATAGCGGTAATGCCGACACATGGTCCAGTGAGTCGTCCTCTCTGTGCAGAGATGGAAGAGATGGCTGACAGAAGTTTCCTTGTACAGCCTTGGCGAGAGAACAAAATGCACGGGTTCCCGAAGGGAGGCGAACCAGCTTCTTGCCAATTCTGCCGATGTGCTCAGACCTTGCCTTGGCAATGACGCTTTTGAAGGATCTGGAGGCGGAATTATACTTCTTTTTAAGTGCGCTGGTGTTTACATCCCGACACGTTGATGCGTCAGCCCAGGCCTGGTAGCACTCCTGCTTATAGCGTGATGCTATTTAATAGGAGCGACCAAACCATGGCTGGGATCTGCCTCCGATGGGCACCATAGAGGATGGAATAAAAAGTTCCATACCCTGAAGTACCACATCAGCAACAGAATCGGCAACAACGCTGGGATCTTCCGGCGAGAAGCAAACCCGGCCCCAAGGGTAGGATGCAAAAAAGACCGCATCCCGTCCCAATCAGCTGACCTATAGTGCCAAACACGGCGGCAAGCTGTAGATCGCAACTGCGATTGGAACGTGAGTGGCACCGTACTCCGGATCAGACAATGGTCCGAAGAGCCTAGAGGGGCATCGACGGAGACCTGATATCCGTCCGGATGAGAGGTCAGCAGAAGGTCTAACAGGGAAGGTACATGGTCTTCCACATCTGTGATCCGCGTAGGCGAAGTAACCAGTTGTGTTAAACCATATGCCAAAGCAAAGTCATAGACAGATCTACCCGCATGATCGGTTAAACGAGAACCAAGCCATTCAACGTGGTGGGCGTTGAAATCACCGAGTATCACGATCTCTGCGGATGAGACCTGTTGTAGCACGGAGTCTGCAGCCATTTGGACGTGGTCGATGAGTCGGTCTGTGTCGGCATTACTGCTATGGGACCTATAGAGGCACCCGTAGACGCGGGGATGGTCGTCGCTGTCTACGCGCAGCCATAAGAAGGACAGGACCTTCAAGACTGCCGAGGCGTTGAAAACAGATGTCCTCTCTGACATACACGCAAACTCCAGCCCGGGGCACAAACGAGTGTTCTAGTTTGTACCCCGGATAGGAGAGATACGATGTGTCAGCCGGAGAGGACACCTGTGTCTCGGTTAGAAAGAGCAAGGCCGGCTTAGCTATCTCCAGATGGTAGTGGACGGTGTTAAGGTTTGAATGAAGTCCCCTGATATTGCAGAAATCCACGGTAAGCGTGACAGGGGTTGCCTT
This sequence comes from Parnassius glacialis, assembly GCA_033319125.1. Lineage (NCBI taxonomy): Eukaryota > Metazoa > Arthropoda > Insecta > Lepidoptera > Papilionidae > Parnassius > Parnassius glacialis. The sequence continues at coordinate 2,850,449 of JAVANC010000005.1, read as the reverse complement.
TGTCTTCTCGCTCCGCTTGCCCCGAGCAGGTTTTTTTTTATAGCATAAGGGTGACAAACGAGCACACAGTCCACCTGATGGTTAGTTGTTGCTGCGGCCGATAGACATCTACATCTATACTCTTTTACAAATCAAAATGTAGATGCGTTGTCACCTGTGAGGACTAAGATGGAATGCTTCATTTCCATTAAAAAGGGCCTCCGGCCACCTGCTCTCACCAAGCGAAACGCAGATGTAAACCGCTACTTCACGCTGGTTTTCTATGAGGTCGTTGTACCACCCTGGTTCGAGCTGGCCCATCCGTGCGACAGCAAAAGCTGCCGCGTGGCTCTACCACTATTAAACTATTAGATTCCGTCTTGAGTGGAATTCCCCCCCCCCCCAGAATACGCGGGGCAGCCTGAGCACCTACGCCCAGGAGTGGAGTAGTTTGGTCGTGGATGCTCAGCGAGGGATTCTCCAGGGGTGCTGGTACCCTCCTGGGGTAGTCTTTTATTAAATTCCACTACCATGTTGATGGGGGGGGGGGGAGGGTATTGGACCTCCGGCCACCTGCACTCAACAAGCGCAACGCAGAGGTAAACCTCTACTTCACGCTGGTATTCTGTGAGGTCGTGGTACCACCCCGGTTCGAGCTGGCCCATCCGTGCGACAGAAAAGCTACCGCTTGGCTCTACCACTGTTTTAGAATATGTTAAAAATTCAGTTAATTTTTGATCTTATTCAGTTTCGTGTATTTTTAACTTTTTACCGGTTTTTTAGCAATCATTTTTCGATAGTGCTTGTAAGTAAAATGTACAATACTAACTAAAGCAAACAATGACAAATCAAAATTTGTTTATCTTTTTCGGGCTGTCAGGTCGTCTATGCGCCAATATATTCTAAGTCTATATTTTCGTACCTGTAAACGTAGTATAATTCTACTTTGTTTTACGAAACAGGTTTTCGGGTAAACGATGACACATATTAACTATCAAAAGTCACAGTTGGAATAGGTTCTGTAGCTTTAATTATCCCGCATATGACAGAGGGAATTAATTACATTCAGCTAAGAAACTTTGCTTTATACATTCACACCTGGACGACATAACACGTTTCCACGTGTAATAATGTTTTATCCTTTTGCGAAGATTAAACATGCGGCAAGTCAAGACTCTATGCTTTCAGATATACATAGTTATCATTTATACACACAGAACTAAGTTTTTATAAAGTGTAACGTAGATTTTGAAAAGGTTTTAATATCATAAATCATGTCACTTGTTTTGATTGACGAATTTATCAAAACCTCAGTTTGCCAACCCGCCTGCCAAGCGTGGAAACTATGGCAGAATTATCCCTATCAGACAGGCCTATTTTCAGCAGTGAAATTTAATAGGCTGTTAATGGATGGATGGATTGATAAAAGCTTCCCAACATCACTTTATAGGCACTAAGAGAAGGTGTGGGGGGGGGGATAGTTAATATGAAGACAATAAATAAATAGCTATTTAATTTATTTAGATAATCAATATCTCAAATGCTTAAGTAAATATACATTAGGCATAACTTTGGTATGAAAATATTTGCGATAAATCTTAGTAAATACATTTAAACTAGAACAATTTTATTCAAAAATTATAAATCCGAATTCACCTAATATCTACGGGCCACACCAGATAGGAGTTTTATAGAAAAAATTAAAAAACATTATACAGGATTGCTAATAGAACTATATACCAGCACATTGTAGTAGATTAAAACATTACAATATAATTTATAAGTAGTAGATATTTAATTAATATAATTAAAGTTACATGTGTATAAGGATATTTAGTTAACATAACAACAAGATGTCATAGGTTTATATATAAACATGTTATATTATGTCCGACAATAGTTGTAATAATAATGTAACTTCAAATCATTTATTTCATTTCAATAATAATTATAAATCACTATTTTTAAGCCCGTCAACACCTGACATAGTTTGTAAAATTATAAATAGTCTAAAAAATACTAATAGTGTTGGTTTTGACGACGTTTGTACAAGAGTAATAAAACATGTAAGCTCTACAATAGCAAGACCTTTGAGTCATATTATAAATTTAAGCTTTATTACAGGTATATTCCCAAACAGTTTAATACCAGCCGTAGTAAAGACATTTTTTTTAAAAAAGTTGATAAACAAATTCCCAAAAATTTATTCAAATTTTTTTATTTTCTCAAAAATATTTGAAAAAAATATTTATGGTCTGCTTTACACATTTTTAGAAAAACATAAAATTTTAAATAAACAGAAAAAAGGATGTCGCAAATATACTACAATTGCAACAGCAATATATGACTTAGTAAAAAGATCAGTGATTTGTTTAGATAAAAGAATTCCATCATGCGCCATTTATATGGACATTACGAAGGCATTTGATCATGTAGATCATAATATATTGCTAGATAACAAAGATGTTATGTTGTAAGAGGTAATGGACTGAACTAAATAACATCTTATTTAACAGGTAGAAGTCAGAAAACTGTAATCAATCAGATCTGTATATCTACTAAGCAAGAAAAAATATATACGTCTAATAATAGAACGATAAAGCATGGCGTTCCTCAAGATAGTGTTTTGGGTCCTTTGCTATTATAATATACATTAATGATATTGTTGAATCTTGTAAATACCCAATGATACTGTTTGCAGCCGATAGTACTATTTTTGTACAGTGTGACAATGCAGCAGAATATCAAAATAATATAATCTTTGCTATTGAAAATATTATTAAATGCTTAAAAGCAAATAATCTAAAATTTAATCTAGAAAAAACAAAAATAATGCAATTTACACAAAGAAAAAGTACCCCAACTCAAACGATAAGTTATGGGAATAAAACTATTGTTGAAACAAAAGTTGCTAAATTCTTAGGGCTGTTTATAGATAACAACATGTCATGGGAATTGCATTCAATAGAAATCTGCAATAAAATGTATAAATTTTCATTTGCACTATATAAACTGTCAAAAATAGCTGACCGAAAGACTGTTCTAACAGCGTACCATGGCCTTGTGGCTTCGACCCTGTGATATGGTATCATATTTTGGGGACTGTCAACATACAGGAAATTAATGATGAAAGCTCAAAAACAGTGTATTCGATGTATCGGATAAAGCCTACATAAAGTTTCGTACCATACTTAAGATCTCTTAAGATATTAACATTACCCTGTATGTATATACTAGAATCATGTATGTTTGTAAAGTGCAATCCGGATCTTTTTAATATGAGAGTACAACAGTCTTTTGTTAACCTTCGTCCTCGGAAACAAAATTTCCAGAAAAATGTATGTACAGCTGCCTTTATGAAAAAAAGTGTTTTTGAAATGGCCCTTAAATTATATAATAAATTACCTGATCACATTATTGTACAACCAGTGCGTGTTGCCAGTGATGACTTACGGAACTGAGACGTGGTCCTTCACTGCTGGCCGTATGAGGAAGCTCAAGGTCGCTCAGCGAGCTATGGAGAGGGCTATGCTCGGAGTTTCTCTGCGTGATAAACTTAGGAATGAGGATATCCGCAGTAGAACCAGAGTTACCGACGTAGCCCAACGGATTAGTAAGCTGAAGTGGCAGTGGGCCGGCCATATAGCTCGAAGAACCGACAACCGATGGGAAAGAAAGGTTCTCGAGTGGCAGCCTCGTACCGGTAGGCGAAGTGTAGGCCGTCCCCCCACGAGATGGAGTGACGACCTGGTAAGACATGCAGGAAGTCGATGGATGCAGGTGGCTCAGGACCGTGCTTTGTGGCATTCTTTGGGGGAGGCCTATGTTCAGCAGTGGACTTGTGAAGGGCTGTAATGATGATGATGATAAAATGTTATAATGCTAAAAAATTTAAACGTACTCTAAGCAATTTTCTTATAAATAAATATTATTATAATGTCAATAAATTCCTATTTACTAATAATTTAAATAATATGTATTTTAATAATTTTGTGTTTTTTGAGTTTGTTTACTTAATTTCACTGTTATTTTGATTCTTTCATTTATGTTTAATTTTATAATGTGTGAATATACATATACATTCGTATGCTGTAAAAGCATTACGCGGAGATATTCAAAAATTATAATATTGTCAACCTTAATACCTGTGAAACGAATAAATAAATTGTTTGATTGATTGATTGATTGATATAATTGTGTATTATAGTGTCCAATGTTAGTAGTACATAAGGTGGTTCATTGTTATGTAAAAGAGCGCCTCTCGCCATCAAACGTATAAGTTTGGCAAGTTTAGAATTAAGTAACACCACTGAATCATAAATTTATTAATAAATTAATTTAAAAAAATTAAAGGGGTAAATACAGATACTAATATTAAAACAAAATATTAAAATTATTTGCAGTTTTTGCATAAAAAATACAATAATTCTTGCTTAGAATAATCAACTTTCGTGATCCCATTTAAGACAAACAGTGCATAGGTGCCATTCATGTATGGACTTAGTTTTACTGAGTTAAACACTCCGAATCCTCTTCATTGTTTTTTATTTTCGTTTCTTCCCCGATATCTTTACCTTTGCCATTAAATTTTATTTTAATTACTGATAGCGTAGCATTTTCAGCCAGTTCATTTTTATACGGCGTTTCTGTTAAAATTGCTGTTTTGTCACGATGCGTTGATGGCCGTATGTTCCTTTTAAAATGAGAAATCGGCATAATATCTTTCGGTAACATAACACTTATATAATCTGAAAACCTTTATCCTTCTGCAGATGTTTCTGCTATCGTGGATGGAGTTTTTTTCGAGGCAATGGAAACAGAAACAGAAACAGGATCCTGAGGGATTTCATTTGTGGTTGGTGAAAATGATAATTCTGTAGTCTGTGATGGTGCAAAATCTACATCTGTGAAAATATTGGGATACAATGGGCAAATTCGAATTTTGGTGAAAGCAGACACTATATTATAATAGATATGGTTATAAGCAATTTCAAGCAAAGATGTCATTTGAAATGGGGCGACAACACGCTTCGGATAATTTCGAAGCCATAACTGGACTTCTTGCGAGACTGATTCCGCCCATAGAAACCATTTTGAATTTCTCACAGATGTTCATGGCATGCTGAAGCACGTACTCTATAAAAAGGAAATAATCGGCCAAATGCAAATCGGACTCTCGTAATAAAGGGTACCATCGTACAACACGTTTCTAGTAGGTAAGCCTCCTTTAATTTTTAATTTATTTATATTTTTATTATTTTTTCTTATAGCGGCAACAGAAGTACCTATTCTGTGAAAATTTTAACAGTCTACCTATTAATAATTTACAGCGAAGGCTATTAAAAATAAATCTAGATTATTTCTGCACTATTTTCTTCTCCTTTTGGAGGGTTATCAGGATAGTTACATAATCGCTACAAGAGATCAGCTATATTTGTCTTTACTGGATTGTATACCACCATGGATGAATAGGACTGTAGCCTCAGTATCCATCTTTTAATCCTCACACATGGTTTTGACTAATACCCGAACAATATCTCTAGCGGCTTGTGGGCAGTGACTAGATCAAAAGGCTTTCCAAATAAAAAAAAATATTAAAATGTTCTACCAAACTAATAATAGTGCCTCTTTTCCATTTGGCTATACATGGGTGCGCAGTCTGTTAAACATCGATTACCGTAGGCAACGATCGGTGGACAAAACATCTGCATTTTAATTCGCAAATGAAGATAGATGTAGATGTCTATGAGCCACAGCAACACATCAATATCAGCATCACAGCAGACAATAGAAAGCAGTTCGTCAGTGAAGAGTTTCGATCTTTCTGCAAATAATGCAACATTAAGTTATTTAGTACTCTACCATATTGGCTTCAAAAGAACGGCAAAGTTGAAAGACAAAACAGAGAAAATTTGAAACGTGTTCGTATCAGCTAGATCGAGAAGAAGGATTTAAAACAATGTTTGTTTAGTGGCGAATATAGAGCTCCAATGTAGGGCAAGCCCAAGATATGGTTTTATTGTTTTTAGCAATTTTATAAAAATAAACCAATTGTTATCTGTCTCCACTCTTCAGTTTCATATTCGGTGCTGTCGAGGACGTGTTTAACAAAGCACACAGAAGGTATACTACGGCTAGATAAATTGTATGACATATCAGAAATTGCATATCTTCGGTGGCTTCGAAAAAGCCGTTTGGGTTTGCTTGAGCGAAAGAAAAAAATATTTACATACAATACAATACATGAACAAAAGAAAAGCCTGAACAAAGTACAAACAAACTATTCTAAAGACAAAGCCTGATCTCCAGTTATTAAGCGCTTGTTCTCTAAATTATTTAGCAATTGTTTTAGATATAGATTTATTTTCTTATATCGCCGTGTTTTAAATTGCGATCTCTTAGTCATTAAACGCTACCTTGTAATTAAATTTTTATTTGTCTCGATTATTTGACGTAACTTTTTTTTCTGGCTTTATCAAGATCAATCAATGGGCGATTGTCTTTGTGCTATATAGAGATATTTAAAATAAATAAATTGTCTTTATGAAGCGAAATAAACACAATCACATAAATCAAGGCTTACATTTCAGGATGGTAATGGGAATACACGTTTGCGTGAAGGAGTAGATGGTAGCATATCGGCAGAGCGGATGTTGATGGTATGTTGGCTGTGGACTGAAAATTTTATATCTTTATATATTAAAATTACGTGTCACGTTGTTTGTCCGCGATGAACTCCTAAACTACTGAACTGATTTCAATGAAATGTTTCACAATGTATGCAGTTTGGTCCAACGAGATAGGGTAGTTTTTATCCAGATAAGTGACCCTCAATTTTTTTTATTGTGAATTTAAGTATTTTTTTAGGACACATGGTCGTCGGAAAGGGCAGAACAACTTCTGTCTGGTCAGCTAGTATAGTAATAAAATTTAGTAGAATCACACTCCGGCCACTAAATAAATTGTATATGATATATTTTAAAATTACATATGTTATGTTTTTCTTCACTGATCATGATTTTTGGACTTGAGCTTGTGTTCTACCGCTTTGAAACATGATTACATTGTTTTTATGTTTTGACTACTGATAGTATTGAAACTTACATTTACACAGCATAACTAAAATTGCGTATTTTAGCAGTGACATTAAAATCACCTTCCTGAAAATGGACTAAACAAATTCGAGTATATTCTATCCACCAGTAATATATATCCATTTTTCTTCAATATCAGCATCTTTCGGGAATCTAGAAATAAGTGATAAGTAAATATAATTATTTATACTTCCTAAAAAGACAAAATTTTATTTACAATTATTAGCATGCTAAACATCTATAAACTTTAAAATGCAAACTTAAAAAGATAATTACATTCATAATGAAATTATTGTATAATTATTATTAAGAATATTTCACAATCAAATTACGTTTAGTTTTTACGTTCGAAATTTTATTAAATATCCCCTTATACAAACATCGACAATACCTGTACTTTCATTCAAATGAATGATACGGTTACATCACTAACGTGCGACCGATGCCTGCAGCCGTATTATAAACATACGCAATGTACAATGATAGCTAATGTTTCACATTACATTGCTTGGCGAGTTTATCAACGTCGCGTGTGACGCGTGTTACGGTAGAACAAAAGCAGCAATGGTAATTGTACAATACGAAATGTTATAAATGAAAGTTTACAAATGTAAATATCATAGTAATGTATTCATCTGGATGTAAATTAATTAAAACAATGATAATCAGTAAATAATCAACTTACCGATGTTATGCCTTTATTAGTTAAATTACACGTCATTGATGAGTTTTACAACCGATTATGCTGCAGTTCACCATTATAATAACACAAATTTACGTATGATGTTGCGTGCAACTCAATAACAAAATTGTGTAAATGATGTTCGTTAAAACAGCATAGCGGCGACGAGGTCACCCGTCTATGCGACTTCTAGTATCTCATTATTACGATTTATGTGAAAAATACAGAAATTATAGACTATGCATCCCTGAGCACCATTCTTAACAATTAATATATTATAAAGTTGCAGTACTTAGGAAATAACACTACAAGCATAGTATAAAGAGACCAAGTAGGCTATCTCCGGCCAATCCGCGATATAATTGCCTACTGTCTCAGGGTTGTCACTGTCACCAAATCATTAGTTTAAAGCCCGGCCCTTGCCAAAAATAATACATCTCTGTATAACTAATTCAGTGATCATTAGTCGATAAAATTCAACAATGGTTTTCCTAACAAATACAGAAATGTATTAAGATTCAGAGCAGTATTATTTATAAAAAAGGGATAAAATAAACCGGCGGGGCGGTGTGAGCTCGCGTTTAAATTATTTACTTAGTATATACTAGTTACTTTTTATTTTTAATAGGCATAATATAGTATTTGTACACATAAAGGACCATATTAATTTTTATTTTTAATTAATACAAGCATATATATATTGAATCACACATTTATTACAAAATTACAAATTAGCTACAGAAAAATTCTTTCTTCGGTTTCGACTATTACGAAACGACTTGTTATTAAACTTTAATGTGTAATATAATCCTTATAAATAACTTTTGCGAATATAATTAATTACGATTTTACAACCGTAAGTGGGTGCTTAGTTACTATTCTTCCTCTGTCTGATAGACAACTAATACAACAAAAATATGTAAGTAGGTATCTCATCGTCAAGTAAAAATTATATGCTATAATAAGTGACTCGCTTACGTGACGCGCGAACCTCGTGCGGTGTTAGTCCCGATTGACCCAATGAGAAACATTTCGAGATTGTGTTTAAGTGTGCGTGCGGCGCCTCATAGATACTATGGCACACACATACAAACCGCGCGCAGTGCATTTGTATAAAGATAACGTACTTCCCTGTCTTTATACTATGCTACAAGTAACGCTATTAACATTATTATTACATCTGCTAACTACTCTCGAAAAACTAAGTGCGTAAAACAAATAAAAATCAAATATCTATTGTTAATATTCAGGTATTGGATATATAAGTAAATTACAGTTTTTCTTTTTGTTAGATAGTGTACTAGGTTATTATTTTGAAATTATTAAGTTTACAAATTAGAATAGAACATTTATTTGCTTAAAACATGGTACATGAAATGGTCAGTGATGTGGAACTGATAATTTTTTGCCATAATTGGCGTGCAAAAATTAATGAAATACATTTAATTACACTAAGCCAATCTTACGTTTAAAAATTACTTCATCATTACTTAAAAATTATTTACAAATATTCTTTTTGAATTCAAATATTATGTACAATTAAATGCTTATACAGACCCATTCAAATATAAAGAATTGTTGAATTCTTATACAATAAATTTTTCTTAAATTATAAATTGAATTATTACATTATTGTTACATAATTTATATTAAACATTATATGAGATTAGCTAAGCACATTAAGCACATACATTACAGAATAAATAAATCATAATTTTAATTACAATAAAATTTATTAAATTAAGGATGATTTTCCGTGTGATAAAGGAAACCTATTCATTTCTTCTCGTGAGATTCGTGAGTGGCGTTAAAGAAAAATGATACCGAATATGGCTTCCGACAGGTGTCAGTATAACCATCTCGTTTACGACAGATGTCAAGTTTCCAGATCGGCGACAGGTAGCATCGTCATAGGTGCGAGACGTCTGTTGCTAAAATAGTCAATCCGCAATCATTCATCATCCATACAGCTCTTCAGAAGTCCACTGCTGAACATTGGCCTCCCCAACGAATGCCACGAAGCACGATCCTGAGCCACCTGCGTCTATCGCGTTCCTGCATGTCTAAACAGTTCGAAGATTAAGACAAATCTTCCCAATAGCAGGGGAGAAGACATTGTTTTATCTACACTGTTCCGTAAAGTAATGGTAGAAAGAAGAATACTTACGTTTCTCTTTATTCTTTTTTATGTTAACAGTCCACCTGGTTTTAAGTGACAACTGCAGCCTATGGACACGTGCGGCCAACTACGGATGCCTTAACACATTTGAGGACTTATCATCTCCGAGGATGGTCCATCCATCTTAGTCCTTAGGGGTGACAACGAATCTGTATTTTGATTCTTAATCGAGAATAGTTGTAGATAGATGTATTGGCCACAGCATCTATTTACCATTCAGTAAACTATGTGCACGTTTGTCACCTTTTTTCTATAAAAAAAAGTATCTATTGCTGTCCATGGACACCTGCACAAAAAAGGTTGCACATGTGTTGTTATTTCTGAGAACTTAGTTGCAATACCTCACAGTTTGTAATTATATTTGTTTTTCATAACCTTTAAATCGAAGCGCAGGAACTGCTATTTGGCGGTATAAATATGTAAGACGAAAATTGAAAATCCCAGGTGTAAAAGTAGTTCTACCTAATCTTTGAAGTAATTCATGCCACTTGGCACATTATTAGAATGTTGATTTAAAAAAAAATAAGTCTAACGCACTAACAGTCATATCATAGCAATATCAGCCAACTTCATACAAAGAAGGCTACAAACGCGTTGTCAACTCACTTGACTAAAATGGTATACTTCACAGCCTGTAGTCATACTGGTTCTCTGTACCTTTGAGACCGGAACACTTCAGTGTACGCATTGCTGTTTAGCGGCAGATATAAAATAAAAATTATTTGTTACTATCATTAACTACGTGATTAATGTAATTAGATTGAATAACGTTATAATGAATTTCAGAAACAAAATGTAATCTAAGCTTATGGCTTATATATTATCACGAAAATGATGCTCATTTACTTTCAAATTTACACACAAATAACCATTAGGTGAGAATATCCGATAAAACTTTACCTCTATGCGGTTATGCGGCTACATTCGTCGAGTCGTTTTGTAAAGTAGTATGCTTAGCGGTACTTTGAAATTCACCTGTGAAACCAAGTGAAATTAAAATGGTTCTTTGTTGTGTAACATTTGATTTTCTGTAATTAAATAAATAGTTATGGTATGGTTGACAATAAATCTAATTATTGTTGGTAAAATAATTAAAATACTTCAGTGGCATCATAGGTTTCTGCTTGCTTGAGAGAAAAGTGGTGGGGATTTTTGCAAATGTCGCAAATTAAGAAAAAAATTTCAAATGGTTAAATTAAAAAAATGTACAAGCTTCTTTAATATAGATTAAAAGAGAACATCATCAATGTTGTCGAAATAAATTATATACAAATTACTACGGATAACTCAAAAACTATTAGATCTTGATTAAATTTATACGGGACCACATGAGAAGCACCAGCTTTTAAAATAAAATAAAATCATTAAAATCGCTTCACCTAGAAAAAAGCTCAGAGGTATGAGGTTACCTCAAATTAAAGCTATATTCATAAATACATTTTAGAGAACAATGTAGTTGGTGCTGTTATTTTCTTTAGACAACGTTTTAGGTTATTACCATATCTGCATCATCATAGCTTGTGATATTTCATTCACTTAAAAGGGTAAAAAAATATTTTAATATAAAGTAAAAGCCAACTTCAATTAACTAAAAAAATGAAATAACTTCTACATAACTACTTCTCAAGTCGGGGTTTTAGTTCTTATCCTCGTATGAACTATGTCTTAGCATCGATTTCAGAAGATATAATCTTAAAAATTATTTTATTATTTAAAGTTCAGGATCAACCCTAGCGTTGCACGCTCCGGCTCAAGTCACCGGCGCTTGAACTCTCACGTACGGATAATATCACCGTTTGACATAACCGCTTCTCAAATCAGGACTTTAATTCTTCTGCTCGTGTATCATGTCTTGGCATCGACTTCGGAAGATATTATTTGAATTTCTTTTATTATTTACAGTTTAGGGTTCATTTTTTTAGGATATTTTCTTTCCTTTAAAAGTTTTATTATAATCGAGAGTATTATTAAGATAGAGTTACAAGACTTGCAAATAAGAATATAATATTATAAATTAATAATAATATTATAAATTATTATAATTAAGATTTTAATATACTAATTTCATCTTACCACGATATAGTTTGTCTTTTGATGACTAAATTATTATACGTTAGATTTTTTTGGGTTTAAACGAATTGGATTGGATAATAGAGGGCATCATCATATAACATTATTGTTATATCTCTTTATTATCGATATATGTGTTTAAGAGTGCCTACGATTTCTTCTGCCAGCATTTTCACCTTGCTTTTTGGTGACAAATTTATTATGTTAAATATTTTAATTAAAAAAAAATGGATCTTATGCGAAACGATAATATCACAAATTTTTGAGAGATTTGTGAATTGAAAAATCGTACACATACATACTTGCACTCATGCACACACGCACGTATGCACTCACATATGTACGCAAGTACGCACGAAAGATTTAGAACAGTAGAATCGGGCAAAACGTGGTGTTATGTTCAAATCTGAGCTTTCGCGTATCGCAATAATTACAATAACTTCCAATGAGAAAGAAAAGTTAGTAAAAGTACGTATTTTACATTTACTTAATTTGAAGAAAACGCTACATTTTCTCATTTTTGTGACGTTGTTTATCAAAATATGCGTTTGTGTTTTATTTACTTCTTTTCCATCAGCCTGTAAAAGTTATACACAGACAGCAGGACATAAGCCTCTCCCATAGTAGGGGGGATATGCAGTGATCGCCCCACTTGGCAGGTGAATTGGTAATCACAATATTAGAGGCTGCTTTCCATCGCTTATCCGAGTATTGGCATACACAAATTGGTATTTTTCTTATAAAACAGAGGGCAGACAAACATGCGGGTCACTTGATGGTAAGTGTCGACCGCCGCAAATACTCCCTGCCTGCAATGAATGACTATAATAATGATATTATTCTTACTTATTTCTGGCGTTGTAATAGCTGCTTTCACTAATGTCTCAGTCTGAAGAGATAGAGAACCAGTATAATTATAATTACAGACTGTGAGGTATTCCATTAAGTTCTTGGAAGTAAAGCAATTGTAGCCTTTATCAAGCAGACGGTAAGGTCGTTTGTTACTTCACTTTCTGTTTTCCTTTATTGTGAAAGAATACTGGGTGGCTATTACTTTATTACCTGAACGTTCGCTATACAAATAACACTCCTGTTTTCAGACCATTAGGCACATAAACTTCGTAAGGAAATATAAAGGCAAGTTCCTCGGTTCATAAACGAAATTTGCTCTCGTCTATAATCGAATCCAACATACAAATAATGATATTTTAACCCAGAAATAGATAGCAAGGGAAATATGAATTTCGAATTAAAGTGAGATTTATTTGAATTCCTTTCCCAAAGGATTTTTCCTATTTTTATAAAAAGCGAAGCTTTGGTTGTTTGCTCCGTATGCATTCTTACTTATGTATTTATTTTTCATAGAATACCAGCGAAAAACACCAGAATAATGCTGCTGTGTTTCTTATTGCGAGTGCAGATAACTTGGATCCTTTATTGCTGGTAACAATGAGTGCCCTTCTAAGTCATCGGGGTTATTCCCATTAAAGGAAAATTAATAAAAGTCCATAAACCCCCTTTACGTTATACTCAAGGGGTTTATGGGCCTTTCTTTCCTTTTACATGGGGAAATGCCTACTTATACCTACCTCGTAAAGGCAAGGACGGTTTATGTAAAGGCACCGACTAAAACCCCATGGTGATCCACCTTCGTCGCATATTGGCAGGGCTTTCGCATACATGAGCGGCCCTACCAGCACCGGTCCCATGGCAGGTCTTCCTCGGAAGAGGACTACTCCTTCTCAGGGAAGGCGCACCTTCCGTGGCATACAACTTCACCTGCGCAACGGACGCCACTGTGTCCGACGCCAGGAATTATGAGTCCAGGAAAAACGAGGCTCAAAACACTAGCCTTCCCTACCCCAGCGGGGGATCTGGTTTATGGCTCCGCTACCAACCACCATTTAGCTGCGGAGGGTAGAGATAGCGGCGTCTCGCATTACAGACACTGCTCTCTCCACGCAACCCCACCAACACCGCATCAACGGTGCGGCCCCGTCAGAGTCGCGGAGGATAAGGTGAGTGGCACATCGCCATACCCACCCTCCTCATCCTCGACTGAAGTGGTAGGTATCCACTTCTCTCACCGCAGCCCGCGAATACACATTCAAACTGCCACCTAGGTCCTGGCATCTGGGTTCTTCTTAGTTCACCGCGGTTGACGTAGCCACAGTGACAAAAATAATTTGTGATTGTAGTACGACTGGATAGGAGAAGGACTATGCTTTCACAGAATACCAGCGTAAAATAGCAGGATAATGATTGTTTTCGAATGGTGAACTTATAGAACTGGATATCCATTTACTGGAAACGAATTATGCCATTTTAGTCCTCGGAGATGACAACACATCATCTGCATTTTCATTTGCTAATTAAAGATAGATGTAGATGTGTATGTGTCACTGCATCCACTTACCATCAGGTGGACTGTGTGCTCGTTTGTCACACTAATTTTATAAAGAAAATAAGGCAAGAGGAAGTTGATGTTCAGCAGTGGACGTTTAGTAGGCTGTTATAATAATTATAATGTCCTACAGACTAAATTTCGGTCACGGATGCCAGTCTCAACAAGAGACATCTACACAGGACAGGATTATAGTGTCCGAGTGTATGCACAAGCATAAATGCAGTCTCTAATCCCTCACTATCATAGTCCGATGAGACAGTTATCTGACACAGCCAGACAAATATCAGGCGAAGGAATAACGGTTTTACGTAATTTTCGATGCATGGCGGTGAACCACCGCCAACTAACTGACTCTGGGCTGCTACTGAGAATTGTTGACAATCAAACCCAAATTAATTTAAGCCACCGAAATCCAACTCAGAACTTCATGTTCAGCAACAATATACGATCACTAGACCAACGTGGCAGTGATATATAGGTTGTAACTAATGCATGAATGAACGAATTTGTATATACTCGTTTTGTTTTCCTAGTTTATTGCAATGATATAGTTTTTGCTTTTATTAATTAATTTTACATCTTTTACTTTAGTCTTGAAATAAATATATTGTCCTTCAATTAATTAATTAGAGCTCCTCACAAAATAATGAATTTGCGTTAGCGTAGGAAATTACGTCTAACATTGATAAGACAAATTTTAAATACTTTTGGAATCTTTTAAATGTTTAAATATATTTTTATAGAATAAGAGTGACAACGAACATACATTCTACTTGATGGTAAGTGGATGCTGTCACCCATAGCTACATCATCATCATTACAGCCTATCATAAGTCCACTGCTGAACATAGGCCTCCCCCAAGGAATGCCACAAAGCACGGTCCTGAGCCACCTGCATCCATCGACTTCCTGCATGACTTTCCAGGTCGTCACTCCATCTCGTGGGGGTCGCCCTACACTTCGCCTACCGGTACGAGGCTGCCATTCGAGAACCTTTCTTCCCCATCGGTTGTCGGTTCTTCGAGCTATATGGCCGACCCACTGTAACTTCAGCTTACTTATCCGTTGGGCTATGTCGGTTACTCTAGTTCTACTGCGGATATCCTCATTTCTAAGTTTATCATGCAGAGAAACTCCGAGCATAGCCCGTCCATAGCTCGCTGAGCGACCTTGAGCTTCCTCATACGGCCATCTATGAAGGACCACGTCTCAGTTCCGTAAGTCATAACTGGCAACACGCACTGATTGTACAATTTCGTTTTAAGGTTTTGAGGTATGTCTGACGAGAAGATGTATCGTAGCTTCCCGAACGCTGCCCAGCCGAGTTGAATCCGTCGATTGACCTCTCGGTCGAAGTTGGACTTACCTAGTCGGACTATTTGTCCCAGGTAAACATACTCGTCAACAACTTCGAGCTTAGTGCTCCCAACAACTACCGGCATAGGTGTGACATGGACATTAAACATAATCTAATAATAATAACTACATACGAGTACATCCTTCTTAAAGGATAAAAGCACATCCACTTTTTTATTTCCTTTATCCTACTGAAACAATCTGTAATGTCACCCGTGAGAACGAAGATGGAATACCTAGTTAAAAGCAAAATGGATATCGATTTTCTAAACTCTCCATACGAAACACAGTAGCATTAAACTGCTATTTTACGCTTGTATTTAGTAAGAGCGTGATCCTTACCTGTTCTAGTTCCTCACATTTGTACTGCAGCCATAACATAGCTCCGCAGCGTGGTTTTATCTCATTTAAGCTTACCGATACATACTTTTCTAACATTTGTAGGTTCTGTTTTACTCAATAGCCTCTAAAGGAAAGTTAAGTCTTCAGAATGTGCTTAGATATAGAAAAGAGGTTAAAACGAGGTTTCTCTCTTAATCTTGAACATCCGTTAAACCAAGAGTACATAATTAACCAACGACATAACAATAAAACATCATTTACATTTCCAGATTGTCATATGTCAGGACTCCATGAAAAATAAGACCGAATTTTATATCGTTCACTCATCGGCAATATACCAAAAAACAGTAACAAGCCAGTATTTAATGACAATCTTATCATCATTATCACTAACACCCATCACAAGTTCACTGCCACACAGTATGATCTCAAACCTCCCGCATCCATCCTTCGTCACTTACCAAGTCGGCTCTTCTACTAGTGGAGGGCTGCTCTATACTTCGACTACCGCCAGGTAGGTGGTTTCCACTCGAGGACATTACTTCCCCTTCGGTTCGAAGACGATCTAGAATAATTTAAATTTGAAATTTACAATGTCAGCCATCCAAAACTCGCTTAAGTGTCATTTAATTCCAATTTCATTTATTTCAAAATTAAAATAAATAATATGTATTGGCAAAGCAGTGTAGTGGCAGTTAAGAATATCCACTACCCCATATCTTGCCGTGGATGTCGTAAAAGACGACAGTGGGAAACAGGCAGGAGATGGGCAGCAGCATCTTCCTGATAACAGCAATACCCAATAAAAAAGTGCGGTTGCCAAACCGCTCGCGAAGCGTGGCAACTATGGCAAAATACCCCCAAATGAAAAAAGTTACGAAAAGACGGCACCCAGTCCGCAGCGGTCCCGCTATTCCTCGCTACGGTGGCGACCATCGTAACGGCGGGGCAAGGGGTGCTAAGAATCTCCGCTGGAGGTTCGGTTACCACCTACGACAACTCGACCTGGCAACTTATAATGTACACACCCTGAGGACTGATGAGAAGATACTGGAGCTGGAAGAAGAGATAGGCAAGTTGCGCTGTAATATTATAGGGGAGGACACGGTAATCCTCAAATCATGACTTTTGGAAAAAAGCTGAAATAAAGCTTTATATCATGATCTACATTGGTACCGAATTCATTATCATATAAAATTTTATAATTAAGTATGAACACCATAATTTTTAAACAAATATGTGTTATTTCAATGACAATAAACAATTGCTAAAATTATTGTTTTTTATTATTCTTCTTGTTTCCATTTCAAAAATGATAATTTATCTTATTGTTAATAAATTTTCATCAAATACAATTAATTATATGCCGGCTATATGAATTACAGGGTCCATTATGGCAATTTCCATTAAATTTTAATATTTTACTCATTTTATCACATATCGTTGTTTTTTTTTTGCAATTTAGTTTCTTCAGTCAAGTTATATACATGATAATAATCATATAATGAATGTCGATATAACCCAGATCATGTTAAGGCAGAGTAACTACATCACTAATATCATTCGCGTAGCAGTACAGGTTCGTTAAGGCATGGGTAGGGCAATTTCAACGTTATACTTATTGTCATTATGTCTCTAATAGCGTGAATTTATTACTGCGATATCTAACGTTAAGAAGCTAAGTTTTCTCATTAATTATAAAACTTCGTTGATGAAAAGGAATAAAATCTCTATTCTTAAGAACTTATTGTTCATACTCAAATGAATGGTGAGTAACATAATGCTTTTCTCTTTTATTTTTAAATTACCAATCACGCGAAAAATATTGAAATGGTACATAATTGTTGATACACATTTCTTTCTTCTGCATGTGTGAGTTTGGCGACAGTGGTTTCGCTACAAATTATGTGTTTTGCTACTTCCTCTTGTTTTTTATATTTTGTGGAAAGAACTAACCACCTGGTGATTACTGAAGTTAAACATTAAGTTATAAGCTTTTAACCATTTTTCAGTAATACATCAAATATGAATATTGTTGCTATTTAAAAACAATTCAATTTCTAGCTCATTTCCTATCATGCCTTTTATATTTTTAAGCACTAGGTGTAAACAATTTTTTTATCACTCTGTGGTGAAGTCATACAATTAAATATTTGTAAGCTACATTCCAAATTATTTAAATTATTATAACTGCTAGAGATTACCCCTATTGTCTCATTTTCTAGTTTAAATTACTTGGAACTGATTTCAAATTACATGTTAATTCATTATAATGCTCAATAGAAACAGATGTCTGTGAAGCCAAATCCTTGGCTGAGTTAATTTATAAACAACAACTAACACATATACTATTTAAAATTTAAAATTATATTTGGATAGGAAATACCTATCTATAGCCAAAATTCTTAATGAAATTATTTATATCTATTAAGTTTATTATATTGTTATAATTATAATAATTAAATGTCAAGTTTAAATTAATATTACATGAAAAGTTATTCATTAATAAATAAAAATCATATCTTATTTTATTTTCCTGTGGTCAACCCTGTATGTGTGGCAATGTAAACAAGATAATTTTATGTACATTTAAAGTATTCAGATTATCAACATATTTTAATAATTGATTTTTATTTACATTGAATCTTCTTCCAACAACAATTATTAATGAGCTATAAGGACAAAATTTACTTGCTAAAACTTTAATTATTACATGGTTAAAGAATACTCCAGGCATGCAATAATTACTGTTCAGTTGTCCTTTTAAACTGTTATTTAATATCATGCCCAAATTTTTGCATATGTCATCGAAATACATAATAACTTTATATTTTTTAATATTTAAATTACTTTTTAAGTTAATATTCTTTGTCATGACACTGTCATAGAGTGTAGGTGAAATCATCATTCATGCAATTTTATCATCATCACCGTCATTACAGCCCACTGCCCACAATCCACTGCTGAACATAAGTCTCCCCCAAGGAATGCCTCACAGCACGGTCCTGAGTCATCTGTATCCACTGAATTCCTGGATTGCTCACAAGGTCGTCGCTCCATCTAGTGGAGGGGAGGGGGGCTCCACACCAACTAGAGGGAAGAGGTGCTTCACACCCCCATAAATATTTTAAGTCTATAAATATCAAGTAGACATAAATTCTTGGCAACGAGACACACGTCATCCATGTTTAAAATTCTACGTTGAATGAATATGTAAACGCGTCTAACTCGTGCACGAATAACTCGGCGAGTTGCTCGTGCCAATAATCTAAACGTGCCATTAGATAAAAGTTTACAATATAATATGTTGTTCAATTAATTGCTCGACTAGTTTCGGAAACTTTATTATTTTCCTATATAATATCTGCACTGAATCGTATCATAAAAACTAACTACTCCTCTAGCATCAGTTTTAATGCTCTATTGAAGAAATACATACCGATTTCCCTTCTGAGCCGCGTCAAAGTGCTGTTTTGAGAGTAAATACGAATCGTCTCGCACGCAGACTTGACGACTTCCAGCCTCCCAAACAAGCTGGTTTCCGAAAGGGCTTTAGCACCATAAACCACAGACATATCCTTCGGCAAGTTGTAGAGAAGTCCGAGGAGTACAATTTGCCACTATGTCTGGCGTATGTGGACTATGAGAAAGCCTTTGATTCCGTCGAAATTTGGGCGGTGCTGCAGTCCCTTCAGCGGTGCCAAGTTGACTGTCGGTATATCGAAGTGCTGAAGTGCTTGTACAGTAGAGCTACGATGGCTATCCGAGTATAGAACCAGAGTACGAAACCTATCAAATTGCAGAAAAGTGTAAGACAGGGTGACGTGATATCCCCGAAACTCTTCACCGCTGCATTGGAAGACGTTTTCAAGCTTCTGGACTGGAAAGGATACGATATTAACATCAATGGCGAGTACATCACTAACCTTTGTCACCATTTGTACCATTTGTCGACGATATAGTCCTTATGGCAGAATCGCTGGGGGACCTAAGAACTATGCTCAATGACCTCAATAGTGTCTCCCAACGGATAGGTCTTAAGATGAACATGGAAAAAACAAAGATTATGTTTAATGTCCATGTCACACGTATGCCGGTAGTTGTTGGGAGTACTTAGCTCGAAGTTGTTGACGAGTATGTTTACCTGGGACAAATAGTCCGACTAGGTAATTCCAACTTCGACTGAGAGGTCAATCGACGGATTCAACTCGGCTGGGCAGCGTTCGGGAAGCTACGACACATCTTCTCATCAGACATACCTCAAAACCTTAAAACAAAATTGTACAACCAGCGCGTGTTGCCAGTGATGACTTACGGATCTGAGACGTGGTCCTTCACTGGTAGTCGTATGAGGAAGCTCAAGGTTGTCGTGAAGCGACAATAAAAAAGAAGAACCTAACCTAACAACAACGAAATAACAAAAATAGAACAAGAAAATAATATATTAAAAATTTTAAAAAGATATTTACAATTTTATATAAAAAAATGAAGCATGATGATGGTGATGGGTGACATGAATTACAATTAAATAGAAAATAAAGATAAGATGAATACTGAAGAGGAGCCTGAAGATCAAAGTGGCACACCGCGCTTGGCGGTGGTGGCACGCAGCGCCTGGTCTCGGCACACGCGGCGCCTTGATTAGGCGCTCTCAGCGGCTGGAGTAAACGATCGAAGCGCCTGGAGCAAGCAGACACAGCTGCTAAAGATAGCACGAGCACAAGTAAGTGGAGGCGTAGGCGACGGCTTCAGGTGAAGACAGAGGCTTGTAGGATCCCGGAGCAGTGCGGCCCCGCACTTGGAGTGGGCTAGGCGACGACTTCAGGTGAAGACAGAGGCTTGCAGGTATTCCGGAGCAGTGCGGCCCCGCGCTTGGAGTAGGCTAGGCGACGACTTCAGGTGAAGACAGAGGCTTGCAGGATCCCGGAGCAGTGCGGCCCCGCGCTTGGAGTAGGCTAGGCGACGACTTCAGGTGAAGACAGAGGCTTGCAGGATCCCGGGGCAGTGCGGCCCTGGGATAAGGCCTTTAGGAGATGCTTCAAGTTTGGAAGCTGAAGCGAGACTCGTTTATTGGCCGATTGTTCGGCTTTTATACCTTTTTAAAGAGAACGGGATATTATTCAAATTAAAAGCAATTTTTTGTAAATGGCCCAGAGGAAAAGAGTATTTATGTGGAAATATTGAAGTAAAAACATCAGACCGGTAACGAATTTGAATAAAAATTGCTATAACAACCAGTTAAACAACGATGTCAAAACATGTCAAATTTTGGTTTTATATTTGGTTTTGATCAAAAAAGGTAGACTCTATTGACACCAATTTAAAAAGCGTGAAAATACGAAGTGAAAATAACCCGTTATTGTGCTTTTATGGTCCAAAAACGTAACAGGATCCTATGGAAATAAAGCTGATGCAATATATGAATGCAGAAAATCAAAAACAGAATGGAAAAATAAATTTAAAATAGTGTAAAATGATATATAAATACCCGAACACTACATTTTCCCCCCGACCCTGAAAAACTTTTGACTCAGCAAAAATTTTGACTTGTACGTTCTAAATAAACCATAAAAACACAGCTTTTCAGAAACAGACATCAACAAACAAAATCAGATATACTATCTCTTACATTCATCATCTGCATTCAGGTAAGGGTGGAGTTCACATTCAATGACTACCACTCTAAAAGTGTGTTTTCGAACGGACATTCAGGCTTATTGAAGGAGTAGTCATCCGCTCCTGCGTGGAAAAAAAATAATTTAAGGAAGCTTTAGTCGAAGAGACACCACTCTAAAAGTGTGTTTTCGAAAGGACATTCAGGCTTATTTAAGGAGTTGTCATCCGCTCCTGCGTGGAGAAAAAAAATTAAGGGAGTAGTCAGCCGCTTCCAAGTGAATCCGGACGGATATCAGGTCTCCGTCGAAGCCCCTCTGGACTTTTCGGACCATTGTCTGATCCGGAGTACGGTGCCACTCACGCTCCAATCGCAGTTGCGATCTACAGCTTGCCGCCGTGTTTGGCACTATAGGTCAGCTGATTGGGACAGGATGCGGTCTTTTTTTGCATCCTACACTTGGGGGCGGGTTTGCTTCTCGCCGGAAGATCCCAGCGTTGTTGCCGATTCTGTTGCTGATGTGGTTCTTCAGGGTATGGAACTTTTTATTCCATCCTCTGTGGTGCCCATCGGAGGCAGATCCCAGCCATGGTTTGGTCGCTCCTGCAAACTAGCATCACGCTATAAGCAGGAGTGCTACCAGGCCTGGGCTGACGCATCAACGTCTCGGGATGTAAACACCAGCGCACTTAAAAAGAAGTATAATTCCGCCTCCAGGTCCTTCAAAAGCGTCATTGCCAAGGCACATCGGCAGAATTGGCGAGAAGCTAGTTCGCCTTCCTTCGGGAACCCGTGCATTCTGGTCTCTCGCCAAGGCTGTCCAAGGGAACTTCTGTCAGCCATCTCTTCCATCTCTGCACAGAGAGGACGACTCACTGGCCCATGCCGCAAAGGAGAAAGCCGATCTGTTGAGCTCTCTTTTTGCGTCCAACTCGACTCTAGATGACGGGGGGAACACACCGCCGACCATCCCGCGATGTGAGTGCTCCATGCCGGATGTGCGATTTACACAGCGCTCGGTCCGCAAAGCACTCTTCTCCCTAAACGTCAGCAAGTCGAGTGGGCCCGATGGAGTCCCTCCCATTGTGCTGAAGACGTGTGCTCCGGAGTTGGCACCGGTTTTAACGCGTATTTTCCGGTACTCCTACTCCCAAGGCGTAGTCCCGAATTCATGGAAGACCGCTTTGGTGCACCCGATCCCTAAAAAAGGCGACCGCTCAGACCCGTCCAACTACAGGCCTATCGCCATCACCTCCTTGTTCTCCAAAATAACGGAAGCCATTATAAACTGCCAGCTCATTTGGTACCTTGAGGATCACCAGCTGATTAGTGACCGCCAGTACGGTTTTTGTCGGGGTCGATCAGCTGGTGATCTTCTAGTCTACTTAACTCAAAGATGGGCGGAGGCAGTAGAACCCAAGGGGGAGTCATTAGCCGTTAGTTTGGACGTAGCGAAGGCCTTTGATCGGGTCTGGCACAAAGCGCTTCTTTCGAAGCTTCCTTCCTATGGGCTTCCCGAGAAATTGTGCAAATGGATCACCAGTTTCCTTGCTGATCGGAGCATCAAGGTCGTAGTAGACGGTGCATGCTCTGATCTCAAGCCTATCAACGCTGGTTTTCCACAAGGCTGCGTGCTATCACCAACGCTGTTTCTCCTGCATATCAATGATATGTTGCTAACTGGTAGCATTCATTGCTATGCGGACGACAGCACTGGTGATGCCTTATCTACCGGCCGTGCCAATATTTCTCGGGAAAACGTCGCCGAGTACCGGGACAAACTTGTGTCTGAAGTCGAGTCTTTGCTTAACAAAGTCTCGGATTGGGGCCGACTAAATCTAGTCCAGTTCAATCCCAAGAAGACACAAGTTTGCGCGTTTACCGCTAAAAAGAACCCCTTTGTCGTATCTCCTCAGTTTCAAGGCACTTCCCTTACTGCCTCAGCCAGTATCGGAATCCTTGGCGTCGACATATCGAATAGTGTGCAGTTTCGTGGTCACTTGGAAGGGAAGGCCAAATTGGCCTCTAAAAAGCTTGGCGTGCTCAGCAGAGCGAGACAATATTTCATGCTGGCACATCGCTTGCAACTTTACAAAGCGCAAGTTCGGCCCCACATGGAATACTGTTCTCATCTCTGGGCCGGGGCACCCCAGTACCAGCTCCTTCCACTTGACCGCATCCAGCGCAGAGCGGTTCGAATCGTCGACGACCGAGTTCTTTCTGATCGGCTCGATACACTGGCACTGCGTAGAGATGTTGCATCTCTTTGCGTATTTTATCGCATTTATCACGGGGAGTGCTCTGAGGAATTGTTCGGACTAATTCCAGCCGCTCAATTTCACCATCGCACATCGCGACATAACTCGCGTTACCATCCATACCATTTGGATTTGGATTTGATGGATTGGCGGTCCACCATTGTGCGATTTAGAAGAAGTTTTCTGCCTCGCACGACTTCCTTGTGGAATCAATTACCACCAGCGAATTTTCCGGACCGATACGACTTAGGAACCTTCAAGAAAAGATCTTACACCTTTCTAAAAGGCCGGCAACGCATCTGCAATTCCCCTGGTGTTGCGGTTGTTCATGGGCAGCGGTAGTCACTTACCATCAGGTGAGCCGCATGCTCGTTTGCCCCCTATTGTATAAAAAAAAATAAAGATAAAGAACTTAATCTTAAGCACGCATTAGTCGCTATGACTTATGCAACATCACTAACGAGAAGTGTCAAAATTCGAGGTCTTAAAGCAAGATGTGTTGAAGAACACTGGATCAACAGACAAACAAAGAAATAAAAATAATAAGGTGAAAATGATGGTGATATTTATACATATATACAAATTAACAGTTAATAAAAGTTAAGAAAATTAATGATTTTACATTTTTGATGCGCTTCTTGCCTCTAACTCCATTAGGGTCTTCAAGCACATAGTATAGTGGTGACAGTTTAGCTATCACTTTGCACTTGATGAAGTTAGGGGCAAGTTTAGCATTGAAGTATGCACCGGCATTGCTTAAAACATGGTTTTTACGCCAAACAGTGTTTCCCACATTAAATTCTTTAAAAGACCGGCGAAGATCAAAGCAAGCGCTATTTTTAGCGTGAGCTATGTGAAGTTTAGTTTGAACTTTGTGAAAGATAGATGAGAGGAGACCATCATTAGACGTGTAAATATCACGAGGCATAAATATCAATTCCTCGAGGTTCTGAGTTGGAGTATAGAAGGAACCACAAGGTATTGTTTCCCTACCAAAGATTAAAAGGTTTGGAGTAAAACCAGTAGCTACATTTGTAGCGCTGTTCATTGCGTACTGAATCTTAGCAAGATGGTTGTCCCAGGATCTATGATCGTCTCCTACTAGAGATGCTAGAGCTGTAATAATTGTACTGTTAAACTTCTCCGTAGGATTAACCTGAGGACAATATTAAGCTGTGTGAAAAATACAAGGAACATTATAAGAATTTAAAAATAAGTGGAATTCTCGTGACTGAAGTTGAACAGCGTTGTCCATTATAATAGTTTGGGCAATGCTATGAACTAGAAAAACTGAATTTTCCAAAACATTAATAATATTAGCTGAAGTAGCACGTTTAAGGGGAAAAATCATAGTATATTTAGTAAAATTGCAGTAAATTACTAGAATATACTGATTTCGTCTTCGAGACATAGGCAATGGACCCATAAGATCTAAGGATATAGTTTGAAAAGGTCTGGAGCAAAGTTTGGGTTTACCCATAAGACCATAGGGAGAATGATTAGGGTGTTTGTAGGTTAAGCAGGTTTCACAAGTCGAGATTAATTTGGCAATGTCCTTAAACATACCAGGCCAATAGTATTTTAAAAATATTTTCTTGAATGTCTTGAAGATACCAAGATGGAGTTCTGAAGGGGAACCATGGTTAGCTGCAATAAGTACCATGAGGTAGTGGAACTTCTTTCCAAATAAAGTCATCGTTTAGACGATCGGGAGAATGGATGCAGCGGTAAAGTTTGTTATTCCTGATAGTGTAGTTGGGATATGCGTCTAGGTTGTTGGGGCATCCGAGAAAAATCTTGTTGTAGTGCTCAAGATTACGATCAGGTGGTTCTTCAATCGTAATAGGATGTTCGCCTAGAGGTGAAGTTTCTCGTGTATCATGACGTTCTTGATTCTTATGTCTTGATAATAAATCTGAAACAATGTTATCCTTTCCTTTTTTATGTTTTAGGACAAAGTTAAAGCATGATAAGCGTAAAGTCCAGCGAGCAAGTCTTCCTGATGGATTCGATAAGTTCTGAAACCATTTAAGTGCAGCATGGTCAGTATATATTGTAAATTCTTTACCATTGTCTAGGTAACATCGCCAATGTTCTAACGCAGTTATTACAGCCAATGTTTCTTTTTCAGTAGTTGAGTAGTTCTGTTGATTTTTGTTTTGTGCTTTACTCATGTAAGCAATCACGACTTCTTTGTCATCTTGATGTTGAGTAAGCATTACTCCAATGCCATAATTTGATGCATCACAATGTACAGAGAAGGATAGTTCGAAGTTAGGGCAAGCAAGGACAGGAGCAGTTACCAAAGCTTCTTTATGTTTCGGGAAAGCAGCTGCAGCTTGTAGATTCCATAAAAATTTAGGAGCGTTCTTCCCGGAACAGGTTAGTTGGTTGAGTGGAGAGGCAATAGTGCTAAAGTTTGAAATGAATCTTCTAAACCAGCTGCAGGTGCCTATGAATCTTCGTACTTCTTTTCTGCAAGTAGGTACAGGATATTCTAAAATAACTTTTATTTTATCTGGATCAGCACGTAGACCATACTCGTCCACTAGAAAACCAAGGTATTTCAGTTCTTTCTTTAAGAATTGACTCTTCTCAAAGTTAGATTAGCATATGAAAGTTTTTCATGAACTTTCATGAGAAGCGATATGTGTTCATCAAAAGTTTCGCTAATAATAACGATGTCATCTAGATAGAAAAATACCTTGTTCTCAAATTCAGGAGTAAAAAGCATATTCATTAATCTTTGTAGAGTTGCAGGTGAGTTAGTGAGACCAAAAGGCATTACCTTGAATCTAAACATACCTCTTGCAGGTGCATAAAATGCAGTTTTATCTTTATCAGCAGGATTCAAGGCAATTTCTCAAAATGATTTCGCAATGTCGATGCTTGATAAGTATTTAGCATTCTTCAGGTTGTCCAAAATTTCGCTTATTAGTGGCAGACTATAAGCATCACGACGTGTAACTGAGTTAAGCTTCCTGCTGTCTACGCAGAAACGCCATTCACCATTCTTCTTCGGAGTGATGAGAACTGGAGATAACCAAGGACTTTCGCATTGTTCAATGACCTTCCATCCCAGCATCTTGTCAACTTCATTAATTAACGCTTTTTGTTTTTCAGGAGGCAGTCTGTAACATCTCTGTTTGATTGGAAGAGAATCACCAGTATCAATCTTGTGGGTGATTAAGTGTGTGCTTCCCAGGATACCTTTTTCTTCAAAAGAAATTGTCTTGAAGCGTTGGATGATGTTGTTAGCGATGTTCTTTTGGTTAGGAGTTAAATGCTCATAAGGTAAAACTTTAATAACTTCAGTTTCGATAGCAGAGCATTTAGATTCAGTAAAGTTAAGAGAAGATAAAACACTAGGTAAAAGATTAAATTTTCTCCAAAAGTCAATACCTAGTATTAGCGAAGGAAATATTTCAGGGGAAACATAAGCTTTAATCAAATGAGTTTGATTATTGAAATGAACAGGTAAGTCAAAATAACCCAAGGAATTAACTTTTTGATTATTAGCAGTAGAGACTTGAAAAGTTTACAGCCCAGTTTAAGAATTTCTAAATGAGAATTATTACACAGAATAGTTACTGAGCCGCCAGAATCTAGTAAACCAGATAAAGTTAAGTCATAAATTTTGACATTAACGAATGGACGATTAAGATCTTGTTCTTTGGAGTAGTGTGTTAAGAGTGTGAAGAGATTTTGTAACAAGAAAAGGAGTTTTGAATTGTTTTAATCCAACTAGTCCAATCGTCATTATCAAAGTTTAAGTTACTTTTCAAGTCAGCAGTTAGTTTTTTGAACTAGTATGTGGTTTGGGAGAACAAGTAAGGCAATCTGCAGTTTTAAAACCTTTAAGACCACATTTGAAACAAATCACGAATCGTGGTTGAGTACAAGTGTTCAAAGTATGACCTTGTTTACGACAGCGAACACAAAAAGAGCTTTTTTGAGGAGCTTTAGTTTGAGAGAGACTATTAACTTGTCTAGAAGGGTATTTGTAGGATGAAGTGAATTTATGCATGAAGGGAGGAGAAGGTCGTGAGTTATTGGAAGAATTTGGAGAGTCGACTGAACTTGAAGTGGAATGCTTGTAGTTGAATTCAGAAATAAGAGGATTTTTTTGTACATTTGGTTCTTTAAATTGTTTGTCTCTGTCTAGGAACTTTTCATAGTTTTGGCAAGTAGCCAGAAGAGAGTCAATAGAGTCAACGTCTTTTAGCGCTACGAAGACTGAATAACATGGGCGAATATTCCTCAAAATAATCTCCAATTGTTCTGTTTCAGAAAGTTTCTTCGGAAGACGAGAGAACATTCCAGACATAATGGAAATATAGATGACGATAGGTTCATCACGGCCTTGAGTTCGATTCCTAATCGCTTCTAGAAGTTTATGATCATAATCAAAACCACAAAAGTTTTTGATAAATAAAGAGAAAAGTTCGTTCCAAGTTAAGTTTGGATTCTGATTATATTTAAATCTGAACCAATGAAGAGCATTGTCGGTGAAAATTTCGAACGCTTGAGACATCAACAAGTCTTTGGACAAGCCACGAGCTAAGCAGTATTCTTCAAGTTTTTGAAGAAAGGATCTTGGACAGCTGTTACCATTGAAGGTGTGTCTTTTCAGATTTTTGAAGACGTTAGTTGGAGAAAAAGATTGAGGTGGTGGTGAAGAATACGGGGTATGGATCATAATAGAAGTTTGAGAAACAAGAGGAGGTTCCATGACAGTCAGGTCAACAGGAGGGTCAAGTGATGGAGAGTCATTTACTGTTGAAGGTGGAGTCAAGGATACGAATTGTTTAGTAATAGCGTCAAATTTCATCTTCAAAGTATCGAAATTAGCTTTAAAGTCTGGATATAAGTCAGTATCTATTCGCTCTAATCTGTAAAAAAACATGATTAATAACCCTAGTACCTATTAGTCGTAAGTATTTGGTTTCACCTTGTAAAAAATTTTCAATTTTACAGTCCAGGTAGGTCAAAGTAGAATCAATTTGAGACAAGTCATCCTCGATCGGAATTGGAGAAGTCAGAATATCTCCAGGGTGAGAATTCGCAACTAAACGCAAAACCTGTTTTTTTAGAAGCCATACAGTATAAGCTGGTTCCTCATAATCTTCATCTAATCTTCACTTCGTATTCGAGTTCGGCCTTGTTTAGGAATTCGTACTTAATAACCCTTTTCATTGTTATAATTAAGTGCAAAGTTAAGTTTAAGAAATAAAAATTTAATTAAAAATTGTACCTCTTTAAGTTATCTAGAATAAAAATATTAAAGTGATGAATGAAAGTGAAGTGTTATATGTAGGTCTAAATATAATCCAGATTAGTTGAAAAACTAGATGAAGTTTTGTTTTAGAATTTGAAAGATATGAAAAGGATGAATAAATGAATGATGAATAATGAGTAAAGAACGAAAGAGAAAGCAATTAAATCAAAAGGGAATGGACAAGGTGCAGTAAAGGTGAAGAAAAGAGAAAAAAAAATTAAGAGAGAAAGAAAACTTTTATGTTAAGCGCCAAAATGCCGTGAAGCGACAATAAAAAAGAAGAACCTAACCTAACAACAACGAAATAAGAAAAATAGAACAAGAAAATAATATATTTAAAATTTTAAAAAGATATTTACAATTTTATATAAAAAAAATGAAGTATAATGATGGTGATGGGTGACGTGAATTACAATTCAATAGAAAAGAAAGATAAGATGAATACTGAAGAGGAGCCTGAAGATAAAAGGGGCACACCGCGCTTGGCGGTGGTGGCACGCAGTGCCTGGTCTAGGCACACGCATCGCCTGGAGTAGGCACACGCTGCGCTTGGAGTAGGCACACGCAGCGCCCAGAGTAGGCACACGCGGCGCCTTGATTAGGCGCTCTCAGCGCCTGGAGTAAACGCTCGAAGCGCTTGGAGCAAGCACACACAGCGGCTAAAGATAGTACGAGCACTGGTAGGTAGAGGCGTAGGCGACGACTTCAGGTGAAGACAGAGGCTTGCAGGATCCCGGAGCAGTGCGGCCCCGCGCTTAGAGTAGGCTAGGCGACGACTTCAGGTTAAGACAGAGGCTTGCAGGATCCCGGAGCAGTGGGCCCCGCGCTTGGAGTAGGCTAGGCGACGACTTCAGGTGAAGACAGAGGCTTGCAGGATCCCGGAGCAGTGCGGCCCTGCGCTTGGAGTAGGCTGCGCCGACGACTTCAGGTGAAGACAGAGGCTTGAAGGATTCCGGAGCAGTGCGGCCCCGCGCTTGGAGTAGGCTAGGCGACGACTTCAGGTGAAGACAGAGGCTTGCAGGATCCCGGGGCAGTGCGGCCCCGGGATAAGGCCTTTAGGAGATGCTCTAAGTTTGGAAGCTGAAGCGAGACTCCTTTATTGGCCGATTGTTCGGCTTCTATACCTTTTTAGAAAAAACGGGAAATTATTCAAATTAAAAGCAATTTTTTGTAAATGGCCCAGAGGAAAAGAGTATTTATGTGGAAATATTGAAGTAAAAACATCAGACCGGTAACGAATTTGAATAAAAATTGCTATGACAACCACATAAACAACGATGTCAAAACATGTCAAATTTTGGTTTTAGGCTCGTAATAAAGAAACGGCAAGATTTAAGTAAAAAAAGAGATATTATTGATATAGGAAAAAAGGTAGCGCAACAGCGCGCACGAAACCCGAAATTGCAGAGTTACGGAGAACTAAATAAAAGATCAAAAAAGGTAGACTCTATTGACACCGATTTAAAAAGCGTGAAAATACGAAGTGAAAATGACCTGTTATTGTGCTACTATGGTCCAGAAACGTTACAGGATCCTATGGAAATAAAGGTGATGCAAAATATGAATGCAGAAAATCTAAAACAGAATGGAAAAATAAATTTAAAATAGTGTAAAATGATATGTAAGTACCATAACACTACAAGGTCGCTTAGCGAGCTATGGAGAGGGCTATGCTCGGAGTTTCTCTGCGTAATAAACTTACGAATGAGGATATCCGCAGTAAAACCAGAGTAACCGACATAGCCCAACGGATTAGTAAGCTGAAGTGGCAGTGGGCCGGCCATATAGCTCGAAGAACCAACAACCGATGGAGAAGAAACGTTCTGGAGTGGCAGCCTCGTACCGGTAGGCAAACTGTAGGGCGACCCCCTACGTGTTTGAATGACGACCTGGTAAGACATGCAGGAAGTCGATGGATGCAGGTGGCTCAGGACCGTGCTTTGTGGCATTCTTTGGGGAGGCCTATGTTCAGCAGTGGACTTATAAAAGGCTATAATGATGATGATGATGATGATAGCATCAGATTAAGATAAAATTGCCTGTTTACACTTATATAAGTATTTTATATTCTGCATCCTACGTACTGTTGATTTAAATTAAAATTTGTAGATATATTGATATTGTTCTGTATAAAAATCTTCGAATTAAAATATCAAAGCATCTCTGTACGTTGGAAATAATTGCCCAATTTTGTACAATGAACCTTCGATATGAATTTCTTTAAAAATATTTATTTATCGGCTGTATACGGGACGGGATATATAGTGGAGTACTTTTACATAAATTAATTTATACTTTAATAACATAAAGGGTTTTTTTAAAGCAAATTTTACAATAATGGTTGTACAAACTATATAAGTACAAAATTTATTATATAAACAGCTTGGAAGCGATCACCTCATTCCTAGGGGTTGTTATCAATTATGTATTCATATATACTATAATAACCCTTTTTATACAGTTTCAACTTAACAAAACATTTAAACTTGTTAATAGAGAGAGCCTGTACACTTTTCGGGAACCTGATGTAATAGTGTATACATTGCCCCAAGAATGAATTACTGACTCTGTGGAGTCAAGAAACCGGTATCACTAGCTTGAGTTTATTCCTAGTGTTTACAGAATGTACATCATTTTTTATACTAAAACTACCTTTGTTTTTGTGAACATACATTAAATTTTCGTAAATATACTGAGAAGCCAAAGTTAATATATTTATTTCTTTAAATTTATCTCTAAGAGACTCTCTCGGTTTTAGGTTGTAAATAGCTCTAATGGACCTCTTCTGTAAAACAAAAATAGTTTTTGAATCAGTCGCATTTCCCCATAGCAAAATCCCATAAGACATTATGCTATGGAAATAACTGAAATAAACTAATCTAGCTGTCTCGACACTAGTGAGACCTCTAATCTTTTTTACAGCATAGGCTGCAGAACTTAGTCTGCTTGCTAGTTTGGACATATAGGGGCCTCACTGAAAAATTCCGTTACATACCAAGCTAATAAAAGCGTTAAAAAATTAATTAAATCTTACTGTGTATCATTAAATTTAACAATTCGTCGTCTATACCAAAAGTCCTTTACATTAATTTACGATGTTATAGTGTTATTTTAACCCATCAGTACCAGTGATTAGCAGTTATTATTGCTTTGATGTCAAATATTATTGTATCGGTTTTCTCATTACATTTTATCGAAAATTTTGTTTGATCTTGTTTGATTCTCAAATCTCAAATCTTATTGAAATTGCTCACGTGTGCTTTACTAAATTTCCCGTGTTTCTTTTCTCCATTGAACCTCAACATAGTCATGAGTTCGATTCGACATTGTACCCTATTTTAAAAATGCGAAAATTAGTTTGTTTAAATCCCTACCCGAAAACATAATGTTTGATAAACATTTCTTACTGTAGAGGTTACAGCGGTGTTGGGTGTAGTGATGATTAGTTTTGTGCGGTAAAATTAAAAATTTGTCCCGACTTCAATATAAATCAATTGAGATCATCACGAATGTAGTGGAAGTAAATTAAATACGCAATATTAACTAAAACTAACATAATTCAAAAAGTAATGGTCAAAACTTGATCAAATTTATATGGGCCCATATGAGAATCGTCAAAATCGGTTCACCTATGAAAAAAATTCTGAGGTAACACAAAAATTCACGTAAAAAACAGTCGAATTAAGTACCCCATCTTTTTTAAGTCATTTAAAAAAAATCACGAGGCACTTGTCGCCGAATATTAAAGGATTCCATCCCTTTAAACAAAGGACGCGGCAACCACAGTCTAACGAACGGGATTAACGTACACGCAATCACAGAGCAAGTTTGTGTTTTGTGTTTGATGTATTGTGTACATTCAAAAATGTTTTTCACTCGTAATTGGCATAAAAAGTTTCCTTAATAGGAAATTCCCAAAGTTAATATACCGTTAAACATTTTTAAAGTAATAGTATATTAATAAGAGTAAATTCCTTCAACGTGCAGGAAATTATTTCAATAATTAATTAAGTGGCGGTACACAATATTATACGATATTTCCTTTTTACAAACGAATCTTCGAAAATTCATTTTCCTGTTTTGCAAGGTAACTCCTAATAAGTAGAATATTATCACAATAAAATATGTCATAAATAAAAGTAGAATATTATCACAATAAATGTCATAAATAGAAGGAGTATCAGTTACAGCCTACAAAGTCCACTGCTGAACATAAGCCATAAATTGCCCCATAGTGAGTAGTCGCGCCGAACATGCGCTCGAATTAATCTATTCGTATTTATCATAGATGGCGGTGGTGTGAGTAAAAATTGTCACGCCACTTCACCTTCAAAAGGAAAAGGGTCATTAGTTCCCGCGCCCGCCGCCCGCTGTTGCACCTTGTTGTGCTCTTACTCCTTACTCTCAGTATCAATTTTTTTTTATTATTATTATTACAGCTTTATTTTCCACTTAACAATTGTTACAAATGTATTAAATCTAATTATAATAATTTCGTTCCCATTTTTTCTTTGTTATGTGGCCCCCTATGGGTAAAAGCCTCCTCCATATTTTTCCATTTTTCCCTGTCCTTGGCCGCATGCATCCAACTTTTTCCTGCTATGTTTATTATGTCATCGGACCATCTTTTCTTCTGTCTTCCCACGTTTCTTTTGTCTTTTGGGCCCTGCCATTTTGTTGTTTGGTAAGTCCATCTCTTATCTTTGTATCTCGACAAGTGCCCTGCCCAGTTCCATTTCTGTTTCAAACTAAAATTAAGAGCATCTGTTAATTTTGTTTTCATGCGGATGTCTGCATTTCTCGTTTTTTGTATTTTTCTCAATTTCAGTATACTACGTTCCATTGCATGTTGACAAGATGAAATTTTGTTTTTTACTTTTTCGGTGAAGACCCAGGTCTGGCTAGCGTCAGTTAAGCTTGGAAGAATGCAAGAATCCATTATAGTCTTTTTTATATTAAGACTATAGTTCCCTTTTAATCAGTATCAATTTAAATAGTTTTAAATTTTATAATTGCTAGTGTTTTCAGCTATACACTATCATACTACAGTAACACATACAACATTACACACCACAATATTTAGAACGAACGCCGATTAGTGATTGTGAGTACGAGCTTCTCGCTAAGTAAATTTAATTTGTCTGATTTCTGAAACACAGGTACTCAACCTAGTTCAGGCAGGTAGCTAATATTATAAACTTGACTTTTTTATTTTTCTTTTGTAGATTCTATATTATTAAGCTTTTTTTTTTATAGGAGAGGGGGCAAACGAGCATGCGGCTCACCTGATGGTAAGTGACTACCGCCGCCCATGAACAACTGCAACACCAGGGGAATCGCAGATGCGTTGCCGGCCTTTTAAAAAGGAGTAGACTCTTTTCTTGAAGGTAGAAGGTACACATAGTTTTAATTTTATCATAGCATGTTATTTTTGTTAGACTTAATGTTACTTTATTTAATTTTATTCATGTTTGTTCCTGTATGTTAACATGTGTAATTGGAAATGAAATAAATATTTATTATTATTTATTTATTAAGTGGCGAAGCTTGCGAAGTCACTTATTGATTTCACGATGTCTGTCCGTCTGTCCGTCTGTCCGTGTGTCCGTCTGTCCGTCCGTCTGTCCGTCCGTCTGTCCGTCTGTCCCACGATTATCTCGAGAACAGATTCAAATTTTCAAATTCTGTTTTCAGCAATCGATTACTGATTACCCAGGCATCTGAACCTCCTATTTAGAAACTGATTGCTCAACGGCAACCGTTAGAAATCGCTACAAAGCTGATTGCTTTGCCACTTTGCTATGCTGTTAGCTTGCTAGGTTTATTATTTATTTAATTCCTCTAATTTAAGATACATACAAATATTCTCCCGCGCAATCACGAAATTAACGGCCACTAGGTGATAGCTAGTGCCCGGTGTGATTAGTGAGGATATTTGGCATTTGCCACGCTTGGCAAGCGGGTTGGCAACTGTAGCATTTTTATTTTTAGTTGTTATTAGGAATATGCTGTTGCCATTTTCTGGTTTGTTTCCCTCTACTGCCTCTTCGACGGATGGATACCACCCACCACATGATGATATGGAGTAGTGAATATTCTTACACCGTCAATAAACGGTAATAAATTATCTGATTGTATTTTATTTATATTCTCTACCATTGAACTCGAATAAATTTTACAAAGACAGTAATGATCTATTGCGGTAACCACACGCTTAACTCTTTTTACAAAAGGAAGGATGACAAACGAGCGTACAGTTTGCTTTCGAAGGTATATTATACAGGTCTACATATTATAACCTCGATTAAGAATCGAAACGTTAATGCGATGTCTCACCTGAGGACAAGATAAAACCCCACGTTACCATTATAAAGGGTCTCCATTTCTCGTCACACATTCACGTTCACATGATTTAATATTACCTAAACAATAAAAAGTGTTAGATATTTTCTCTGAATCGTTTATCATAAATTTGCTATACGAACAGAAGTTTGACGCTGTGTGTTTAATCAATGGAAACGTTGTAATATTACTTTCCACGTGTCACATGGCAAAGATTATTTTTTGGATTTATGTGGCGGAGTTTCTAAGCAGAAAAAGTTATAGTTTCGTCTGCTATAGAACGAATAATGAAAGTCAAACTAACTACAGTACCAAATTACCATAAGAATAAGGGTGATATGTTAAACATAAATTTTTTGTTATCAGAAAGAATCAGGTGTTCGGCGTTATTCTTTATTACTTATGTAATTGCAGGAACGATGTGATAATAAATTTTCTAACTATATGTTATGTCTTATTAAGAAATAGAAAATATTTTCCTACTTAAAGTACACATATAATCATTTTTTCACATCCTTAAAAAACAACATATGAACAATTCCTAGCTCAAAAATTTTGAGCTAAGTTCGAGTGGTTTCCGAGAGTATACAAGTTTTTGTACGGGGCGATTTCATATTTAAATGGAGAAAAAAATATTTAATGATTTTTATGTTACTAGTTGGACTTACCTAGTTGGACTATTTGTACCAGGTTAACATACTCGTCAACAACTTCGAGCTTAGTGCTCCCAACAACTACTGGCAAAAGTGTGACATGGACATTAAACATAATCTTTGTTTTGTCCATGTTCATCTTAAGACCTATCCGTTGGGAGACACTATTGAGGTCATTGAGCATAGTGCTTAGGTCCTCCAGCGATTCTGCTATAAGGGCTATATTGTCGGCAAATCTAAGGTGAGTGATGTACTCGCCATTGATATTAATACCGTATCCTTTCCAGTTCAGAAGCTTGAAAACGGCTTCCAATGCAGCGGTGAAGAGTTTCGGGGATATAACGTCACCCTTTCTTACACCTCTCTGCAATTGGATAGATTTCGTACTCTGGTTTTGTACTCAGATAGCCATCTTAGTTCTACTGTAAAAGCACTTCAGCACTTCGATATACGGACAGTCAACTTGGCACCGCTGAAGGGACTGCAGCACCGCCCAAATTTCGACGGAATCAAAGGCTTTCTCATAGTCCACATACGCCAGACATATTGGCAAATGGTACTCCTCGATCTACTTTAAAATTTGCCGTCTATGGTGCTAAAGCCTTTTCGGAAACCGGCTTGTTCGGGAGGCTGGAAGTAATCAAGTCTGCGTGCGAGACGATTCGTAATGACTCTCGATAACGGCACGTAGACGCTGCTCAGAAGAGAAATCGGTCTGTAGTTCTACAACAGAGCATTGTCACCTTTCTTGAAGAACAAGACCACCGCCATTTTGCTCCACGCCTCCGGTGTAATGCCACAATGGAGGACGGAATTAAAGCGCTTCTGAAGGACTTCAAGTACCGGTTTTCCACCCGCTATCAAAAGCTCCGCTGTAATTCCATCGTCGTCCGGGAACTTGCCGTTTTTAAGGTGCTGAAGAGCTTTTCTAATCTCATTTAGACTGACTACCGGGATATCTTCGGAATAGTGTCGGACAAGACTCGCTATTTGATCGTTACTCACACTTACGTGTGGCTCCAACGATGACGTGTACAGCTGTCCATATAACCTCTCAATCTCACTCAAAATCACAAGTGCCCCGGAAACGATGCTGCCACACTCGGTCCTCAGCTTGACAGTTGGCTCTTTCTGGCAGACAGATCTCTGGCAAATATTTGGGAGCCTTGGTTCCGCTCGATCGCTTCTTCAATACAAGCTGTATTGAAGTTGCATAAGTCCCGCCTTATGCATTTGGAGATCTGTCTGTTTACTTGCCTGTATGCTGTCAAATCTGTTGAAGAATGTAGCTTCATCTACCGTCTAACAGCCATGAGATTAAGAGTGTGATCGGAGAGTTTTTGTGTTCTTCTGCGGCGGGTCTTGTAGAACTTAGCTCCGACCATATGGACAGTTTCCACGAGCTTTTCATTCATATCGTCCACTTCATTGCAGTCTTCTAGGCACTGAAAACGGTTTTGAAACTCGAGCTGAAAGGTTTCAGGACGTTGGAACAGAGCACGAGGGGGACGGAGCGTTGACTTCATTAGACGAGACCTCTCCAACTTAACGTTTAGGTTCAGTGTGCCTCTAACCATTCGGTGATTGCTACCAGTTTTTACCCTCACGATCACGGAGACATTACTGAACAGTTGTCGTCTGGTCGTCATAATGAAGTCAATCTAATTTTTTGTCGAACCGTCGGGGCTCGACCAAGTCCACTTCCTGCGGGGCCGGTTCTGGAAGAAAGAGTTCATTATAAAGAGTCCCTCATTCTCCATGAAGTCGGCCAGCTGCTAGCCCCTTGGGTCCCGTTGCCCTATTCCGAAATTCCCTACTATAAGATCACCGTTCTATCTAGTGCCTAGTTTTGCATTGAAGTCTCCAATTAACACCGTATATTGGATTTTG
The DNA here is from genome assembly GCA_033319125.1 of Parnassius glacialis. Taxonomy (NCBI): domain Eukaryota; kingdom Metazoa; phylum Arthropoda; class Insecta; order Lepidoptera; family Papilionidae; genus Parnassius; species Parnassius glacialis. Next base: position 2,812,305 of record JAVANC010000005.1, on the reverse strand, counting down.
GAGAAATGGATGGCTATAGAGATATCTTCATATATTTCCTCCACCTCCTCATCGGGGTGTGCCGAAGTTGGTGCGTAAACCTGTATGACCTTCAGCGAATACCGTTTGCTGATACTGAGTATAAGGTACGCAACCCTCGTCGACACACTATCGATCTTTACAACGTTGTTAACGAAAGACTTGTGGATGATAAATCCGACACCTCCTTGAGACAGATGGTCCCCCCCCCCCCCCCCGTTGATAGAGCAATTGCCGGATTCGAGGATTACCGTGTCCTCCCCCTCTCTTCGGACTCGAAAGTCCAACTTCGACCGAGAGGTCAATCGACGGATTCAACTCGGCTGGGCAGCGTTCGGGAAACTACGGCACATCTTCTCGTCAGACATACCTCAAAACATTAAAACGAAATTGTACCACCAGTGCGTGTTGCCAGTGATGACTTACGGAACTGAGACGTGGTCCTTCACTGCTGACCGTATATGGAAGCTCAAGTTCGCTCAGCGAGCTATGGGGAAGGCTATGCTCGGAGTTTCTCTGCGTGATAAACTTAGAATTGAGGATATCCGCAGTAGAACCAGAGTAACCGACATAGCCCAACGGATTAGTAAGCTGAAGTAGCATTTGCCGGCTATATAGCTCGAAGAACCGACAACTGATGGGGAAAAAAGGTTCTTGAGTGGCAGCCTCGGACCGGTAGGCGAAGTGTAGGGCGATCCCCACGAAATGGCGTGACGACCTGATAAGAAATGCAGGAAGTCGATGTATGCAGTTGGCTCAGGACCATGCTTTATGGCATTCCTTGGGGGAGGCCTATGTTCAGCAGTGGACTTATGAAAGGCTGTAGTGATGATAATGATGATGATGATGTAACTAGAATATTAGTACGCATATTATCATGTATTAACAAAATGAAATTCATTTATTTTATTTTCTAGAAATCTTACCTCAGTGTTAAGAGGAAGGTACAAAATTCGCGTGAAAAAAATGGTATCTCAATTTCGTGGTGGTGTGGAAATTCTTAAAACGAAATTATGATTAATACACATATTTTGGAACTTCACAAAAATTTTCCCTATTCATCCTTTAAAAGGTGGAATTGTTAAACATAACAGTAAAATTGTCTATTAACAATTATGTATAGGTTAGTATTATTTAAATTTGCAACCAGTTTGTGTTCTGCAGAACTGCATAAATTACTGCTAATTGAAAGGGTTGTGAATAAAACAGACGAAAAAATATGGGATGCAAAAGCGGGATTTAGAAATTGAATGGGATGTACAGATCAGGTCTTTTCCTTGCGGTGCATAGCCGAAAAATGTTTGGCTAAAAACAAAAAGGTCTATTGCGCGTTCGTGGATCATTCAGTGTGGATTCATTTAGGCAGGGCATTGAGATAGTTTGTACATACCTTTCGGTAAAGGGTAATAGTGTTTTATAATACGTACGTATGTATCAAGGTAACACATTATAATTTAATGACTCAGGGCAGGATTATATATCACGAGTGTATGCGCAAGCACAGATACACTTTCTATTCCCTCACAGTCTTATAGATCGAAGGGAAAGTAATCCGACACAAATATTAAGAGATCAGGGGCAGAACAAACAGCTTTACGTGCTTTCTGAGGCACAGGAATAAAACACTGTTAAAGTCTTGGCTCGAGGCTGATACTGCGAATTCCTTGATAGAAGATCCAACAGATTTTGAGCCCGGTCACACATATTACTTAAAAGTTTAAAGACTTTCCTTGATTGAGATTAGATATTGTTTTCATTGTTTGCAGAGACAGAGATATAAAGTAGATAAATAATTTCATTCATTTCTTTAGCGCATTTAGGTATTTAATTTTAGTTTAGCATTAAGTTGTAGAATTTATTTAAAATATTTTTAATATTAATGTCAATATGTTGCCTGATAAAATAATACTAATATTTGGAGATGGAGCTTACTTATTAAGGGCAATATATTATTTACTATATGAGAATCAATAGGGGTCACTGTAGAAGCGTGCTCGTCGCGACCGCTGCCAGCCCTTTTCAGGGCTGCAATTCTACTTAGCTGCGCACCCATGTCAACGAGGGTTAGGGCGTCCCCCCAAGGCGACGCACACCAGCTCGTCCCCGTTGGTGTGGAATGCAGCGTGCAAAGCGGCGATGGGGACCGCCACCCGTCACGCACAGCCCGACACGGCGGAAGGTGGAGGACAGAGTGCAGAGTTGGCACGTGGAATGTTAGAGGAAGCATGAGAGATAAGACGAATGAGTTGATCGAAATAATGAAAGAAAGAGAATTAGATGTCGTGTGTATTTCGGAGACCAAACGGAAGGGCAGTGGTACTGAAGAGCTCCCTGGCGGGGCGTTAGCTCTATGGTCCGGAGCCCCGGAGAGCGAGAGCGCCCGCCAGGGAGTGGGGGTGCTGCTGTCGTCTCGGTCGATGTTATGACTGAATATAAGGTTGTGAACTCAAGACTTCTCTGGGTTCGCTTTAAATTGGGACTGACGAAGTTATTCCTTTTGGCTGTTTATGCGACGGTAGCTTCGTAGTCCAGGGCTGAGCTGGAGGAGTTTTGGGAGAATGTAAGAGAAGTTCTAGATTTGGCTAGGGGAAACGAAAGAATTGTTGTATGTGGTGATTTGAATGGATGGGTTGGTACCGCTCGACCAGGGTACGAGTCGGTGCTTGGAAAGTTTGGCGATAAAAGGGTTAATGATTCTGGCAAGCTTATACTGGCGGTATGCAAGGAAAAGGGTCTTCTTGTGACAAACACTATGTTTAATCACAAGAAAATCCATATGTATACTAGAGAAAGTAAGAATGAGAGAAGTATGATCGATTTGTTCCTGGTGGATGACCGACTGCGAAAACAGGTGATGGATACGCGAGTGTTCAGGGGTGCTGACTTAAGAACGGATCACTATCTAGTGATTACTAGATTTAGGGGTCTGTTCGCGGGTTGGCGCTACCGGACGGCAGTACCAGAACCACAGTCGGTCTGTCGCATCCGAAGCTGGAAGCTTCAGGAAGCGGATACTAGGGGCAAATATCATGCGAGGGTAGCCGAAAAGCTTGACAACATCGATGGCAGAAAATAATGTGTTGAAAGAACGTGGCAGAACCTTAGGGATGGAATGGTAAGTGCAGCGGAAGAAGTGTGTGGAACGATTAAAAGAGGCAGTAGTAAAAGAAGAGATGCATGGTGGAATGATGAAGTGAAAAAAGCTGTAAAGAAGAAGAAGAAAGCATGGTTAGACTACTTGGCCTCTAGTAATGATAAGGATATGAGAGAGAAGATGAAAGAAAGATATAAGCTGCAGAAAGTTCACACGAAAACATTGATTGAGGAAGTGCGTGAAAGGTGTAGAATGGAAGCGGACAAAAGGTTGTCGCACAACTTTAAGGAGAACTCCAAACTCTTCTGGAAAGAGGTTGGAAGGACCCGAAGTGGTGCGACGGCCTTAAGAATGAACAAAGTGCTTTCGAGAACTAATGACGTCCTCTCAGAAAAATCGGACGTCATGCAGCGATGGAGCGAATTTTATAGAGAAATGTATGCGTGTGATGATCTTAGTGAGGGATCCGGGGATGACGCCGAGACTGGTACGCCAGACCCGGACCTCGATGACACTGAGGTCATCAGTATGAAAGAGATTGAACGTGCGATTCGAAGTTTGAAATGTGGTAAAGCTGCGGGACTAGACAGAGGTACTGCTGAAATGGTCAAGTATGGTGGGCCTCGCGTCTGGGACAGCTTTCATCTGCTGTGCAATTTGTGCTGGCGGACGGGGGATGTCCCGGATGATTGGCGATCCGCAGTCATTGTGCCTTTATATAAAGGTAAAGGTTCACATTTTGAATGCGGGTGCTATCGGGCAATCAGCTTGACCAGTTTAGCAAGTAAAGTTTACTCGAAGGTTTTGACACGTAGGATGCAAGAGAAATTGGAAAGATTTCTATGGGAGGCACAATGCGGATTTAGACCTGGAAGAGGATGCACGGATCAAATGTTTTCTCTCCGCATGATCACGGAAAAGCTTCTGGCTGCTAACCAGAGGATTTTCTGTGCTTTTGTGGATCTTCAGAAAGCATTTGATAAGGTTGTAAGGAAGAAAATGTGGAAACTGATGCCGGGGTATGGTGTGGATGGTCGATTGCTAAGGGCTGTGCAGTCCCTTTACTGTGACTGTAAAGCCTGTGTGCGGGTAGGGCATGACCTGTCACCCATGTTTAGCGTCCAAACGGGCGTTAAACAGGGTTGTGTCATGTCTTCCTGGCTGTTCATACTGTATCTCGACAGCTGTTTACAGAAGCTGAAAGATAGCTGATTGGGTGTGAAATTGGGTGACATTAAAGTAAATTGTCTGCTGTATGCTAATGATGCAGTGCTTATTGATCCATCAGAGGCAGAACTGCAGGCATTAGTCACGTGTATGAAAGAGGAATGTGAAATTAAAGGTCTCCGCTTGAATGCTAATAAAACTAAGGTTCTGGTATTTGAAAGGGACGAAGAGAGAACGAAGTGTGAAATATGGGTAAATCAGGAATGTCTAGAACAGGTAAATGAAATTGTATACTTGGGGAGTGCTTTTAGCCGGGATGGAAGATGTGATTTAGATGTGGACAGGCGTGTCGCTGCCGCGAACAAAGTCAACGGTGCCCTGACTGCGTTAGTCAAAAGGCAAGGCGTGGTGAAGAGTGCACGCCTTGCAATACATAACGCAGTGTTGGTACCGACTTTGTTATATGGCAGCGAAACCTGGGTATGCCAGAAGAAGCATAAAAGCAAGTTGAATGCAGTGGAGATGCGATCTCTTCGTAAAATGTGCGGCGTCACCATGGCTGACCGAAAGCGAAACGAAGAGATTCGCAAAATGGCAGGTTTGAAAGATGACCTTATCACAAAAATTGATAAGGGCGTACTTCGATGGTTTGGGCACGTTGAGAGAATGAGTGAAGACCGAATGGTGAAGAAAATATATAGCGCGAAAGTTAATATTAAAAGGTGTCGAGGTAGACCGAGACTAATTTTCGAAGACCATGTGAGCAAATTGCTCGAAGAGGGGAGGATCAAGAGTACTCGGATACCTAGCATGTATGAAGAAGATAATGAATCTGAAAGAAGCGAAAGAGGTATGTAAGGATCGTGACACTTGGCGATCTGTTCTCTCTGGCTACCCCGTCAGGGATTGTGCGTGACGATAAATAAAAATAAAAAATAAATAAATAAAAGAATCAATTGGTGTCTAAGGAAATCCGGGAACTAATCGTAGATTGGTTTATTTTGGTCATTTTTTTTATAGGATAAGAGTGACAAACGAGCACACAGTCCACCTGATGGAAAGCGGTTGCTGCGGCCCATAGATATCTACATCTATCCTCGTCTGCGAATCAAAATTCAGATGCGTTGTCACCCGTGAGGACTAAGATGGAATGCCTAATTTCCAGTAAAAAGGGCCTCCGGCCACCTGCACTCACCAAGCGAAACGCAGAGGTAAACCTCTACTTCACGCTGGTATTCTGTGAGGTCGTGGTACCACCCCGGTTCGAGCCGGCCTATATGTGCGACAGCAAAAGCTGCCGCGTGGCTCTACCACTGTATAAAAATTTTATTGTGTATTTTGTTTGTTTGTGGGTCCGTCCGTTAGTTCGTCGTCTGAGTCCCGAGTCACCTGCATCCATCTACTTCCTGCATACCTTACCAGTTAGTCACTTCTTCTAGTGAAACTTCGTCTAATTTTCGTACGCCAGTGTGAGCCCTCCACTTGAAAACCTTTTTCCTAATCAGTTGTTGGTTATTCGAGCTATATGGCCGCCCTATTGCCACTTCACTTTACTAATCCGTTGGGCTATGTCGGTCACTCTAGTTCTAAAGCGGATATCTTCATTTCTAAGTTTATCACACAGAGAAACCCCGAGCATAGCCCTCTCCATATCTCGTTGAGCGATCATAAGCTTCCTCATACGGCCATCAGTGAAGAACCACATCTCAGTTCTATAAGTCATCTCTGGCAACACACGCTGGTACTACGGTCTCGATTTCAAGTATTGAGGTATACCTGACGAGAAGATGTGTCGGAATTTCCCGAATGCCGCCCAGCCGATTTGAATCCGAATATATATATATATATATATATATATATATATATATATATATATATATATATATATATGCTCTTTCTCACCGAGACGCAGGTGTCCTCTCCGGCTGATACTTCGTATCTCTCCTGCCCAGGGTTCAAATTGGAGCACTCCTTTGTGCCTCGGGCTGGAGTTCGCGTGTATGTTAGAGAGGAAATCTGTTCTCGACGCCTCAGCAGTCATGAAGGTTCGGACCTGTCCATCCTTTGGCCACGCGTAGACAGCGACGACCATCCACGCGTCAACGGGTGCCTCTATAGGTCCCATAGCGGTAATGCCGAAAGAGACCAACTCATCGACCACTTCTAAATGGCAACAGATTTCTTGCTACGATAGGTCCCATCCGCAGAGATCGTGATCCTTGGTGATTTTAACGCCCACTACGCCGAATGGTTCGGTTCACGCTTAACTGATCATGCGGGGAGATCTGTTTATGACTTTTCCTTAGCATATGGTCTCAAACAGCTGGTTACATCTCCTACGCGGATTCCAGATGTGGATTGTCATACACCTTCCCTGTTGGACCTTCTGCTGACCTCTCATCCGGACGGATATCAGGTTTCCGTCGATGCCCCTCTCGGCTCTTCGGACCATTGTCTGATCCGGAGTGTGGTGCCACTCACTCTCCTCTCGCGGTTGCGTTTTGCAGGTTGCCGCCGTGTTTGGCATTACAGGTCGGCGGATTAAGACTGAATGCGGTCTTTCTTGCATCCTACTCATGGGGGCAGGTTTGCTTCTCGCCGGATGATCCCAGCGCTGTTGCTGACTCTGTTACTGATGTGTTGCTACAGGGAATGGAGCTATTTATTCCATCATCTGTGGTACCCATCGGAGGCAGATCTCAGCCTTGGTTTAGTCGCTTCTGCTAGACTGCATTACGCAGTAAGCAGGAGTGTTATCAAGCCTGGGCTGCGGCTTTGGCGACTCGGGATGTAAACACTAGCACACTTAAAAAGAAGTATAATTTGCCTCCAGGTCCTTCAAAAGAGTTATTGCTAAGGCAAACTCAGAGCACATAGGCAGAATTGGCGAGAAACTAGTTAGTCTTTCTTCGGGAACCCGTGCATTCTGGTCTGTCGCCAAGGCTGTCCAAGGGAATTTCTGTAAGCCCTTACTTCCATCTCTGCACAGGGAGGACGATTCACTGGCCCAAGCCGCAAAAGACCAAGCCGACCTTTTAGGCTCTTGACTTTAGGCTTTTAGACATCTTGAAAAAAGGCCAGGTCCAGAGTACCCTAAATCGAAGAGCATGTATGAAGGGAATAATGAAAGTGGACGAAGCAAAACAAGTACGTAAGGGTCGTAGCATGTGGAAAGAAGTGATCCCTGCCTATTCCTATGGGAAAGAGGTGTGATTATATGTATGTACTCGTATGTATAATTATTTGTTGAATATGCTCTTGCATTTTGATTCTAAATCAAGAAAAGATGTAGATATCTATGGGCTACAGCATCCACTTACCATCAGGTACAACGTGTTCTCGTTTGTGACCTTATTCTATAAAGTAGCTTTTCTGGTGTTAGCGAAAAAATATAATAAATTTTATTTCCAAAACGAAGCAATGCAATAAATAAAATTAGAAGCCACATCTTGACATATTCATAGGCTATTTCACTATATATTCATTGACATTGGATTGCTTACGGTCGCTTTTATGACCTAGTTTGTATTAAAATTTACTGCAAATGAAGAAAACGAGGATAGAAATAAACTTAAATTAATACTATCCATAGCAAAACTGTTGTAAGTTATAATAAAACTGTTCCTCTATATTAAAATCATAAATGTACAAAAAGATAGATGTAAGCTAAAATATTTTTACCGCAATATTTTCACAAAACATTTAAAAAAATACCTTTCCGTTATTGTCCTCACAATGTAGATAAGCATCCTCCAGGTGACAGATGGGGAGTGGTTTACTGACCACTCCCAATTTGCCATGTATTGTAGTTAGACTATACTACTGTACAGTATAGCTACAATACATGGCCGAGTTCAATGTTCTTGCTGACACCTGACCACTACTGACCTACAAGAAAAAAAGGTTTCGACTCTTATAAAAGCGAACTTTGCGTCGATATATCGACCTTTGGGAGTCTATATAAACCCGGTGCTACAGTTACCTATGCTCGGACTAAAATTAAAGGAGATGAAGATAATGATAGCTTCTATGAAGAACCGGAGCATATAAATACAACTAACTATATGTATATATACACAACTTCATTTCACAATGTGAAACTTAAGCAATATCGGGAGATTTTAATGCCCTAATTGGACCTCCCTTCTTTTTGCAGATAATATTCTGCCTCGGCAAACATTTTTTAATATAGGATAGGTTGACAAACGAGCACACCGTCCACCTGATGGTAAGTGGTTACTGTGACCGATAGACATCTACATCTATCCTCAATAAAGACTCAAGATGCAGATGCGCTGTCACCCGTGAGGACTAAGATGGAATGCCTCTTTGCCAGTAAAAAGGGTCTCCGGTTCTCTACACTCACCATACGAAACACAGCAGCGTTAAGCTACTATTTTACGCTGGTTTTCTGTGAGAGCGTGGTCCTTCCCCGGTTGAGCAGACCCATTCGTGCTACAACTATACTACTAATATAACTGCAGCATGGCTCTACCACGTAAACATTCATTCCGTATCTAAAAGCAAAAGTGTAAGACTGATTACTTTCTAAAAATGTAAGCTTCAAATCTATGGTAGCAAAAAACAACATACTAACTTCTAAAGACATCTAAATTCATCATCAGCATTACAACTCTTCACTAGGCCACTGCTGAACATAGGCCTACCCAGTGAATGCTACATAGCAATGTACTGAGTCACCTGCATCCATCGACTTCCTGCATACCTTACCAGGTAGTCACTCCTTCTAGTGAAACTTCGTCTAATCTTCGTCCGCCGGTGTGAGGCATCCACTAGAAAACCTTTTTCCCCATCAGTTGTCGGTTCTTCGAGCTATATGGCCGCCCTATTGCCACTTCACCTTACTAATCCGTTGGGCTATGTCGGTCACTCTGGTTCTAAAGCGGATATCCTCATTTCTATGTTTATCATGCAGAGAAACCCCAAGCATAGCCCTCTCCATATCTCGTTGAGCGATCTTAAGCTTCCTCATACGGCCATCAGTAAAGAAGCACGTCTCAGTTCCATAAGTCATCACTGGCAACACACACTGGTCGTTCAGTCTCGATTTCAAGTATTGAGGTATACCTGACGAGAAGATGTATCGGAATTTCCCGAATGCCTCCCAGCCGAGTTGAATCCGTCGATTGACCTCTCGGTAGAAGTTGACTTACCTAGTCAGACTATTTGTCCCAGGTAAACATACTTGTCAGCAACTTTGAGCTTAGTGTTCCCAACAAATAGCGGCATAGGTGTGACATGGATGTTATACATGTTATTTGTTTTATCCATTTTCATCTATCCGTTAAGACCTATCTGTTGGGAGACACTATTGAGATCATTGAGCATAGTGCTTAGGTCCTCCAGTGATTCTGCCTTAAGGACTATAGTCGTTTGACGTCGAGTCTGCATGCGAGACAATGCGTAATGACTCTCGAAAACAGCACGTAGACGCGGCTGAAAATGAAAATTGGTCTGTGGTTCTTCAAAAGAGCGTTGTCTCATTTCTTGAAGAAGAAGACCACCACATATTTGCACCACGCTTTCGGTGTAGTGCCACCATGGAGGCAGGATTTAAAAAAGCTTATTTACGTGTCATAGCCATGCTGCAGCTATATAAATCGTACAGTTGTAGCACTTATATGTCGGCTCGACCGGGGAAGGACCACTTTCTCACAGAATACCAATGTAAAATAGCAGCTTTAAGCTGTTGTGTTTCGTACGGTGAGTGTAGAGAACCGGAGACCCTTTTTACCAAAAAACGACGCTCTCTCTCTCTCTCTCTCTATATATATATATCTATATTACCAAGTTTAAATGCTTTGTTAATTTGAAACTGTATGTAAATATTTATAATAATTAAAAATGAATACATAGTTGATAATAACCCCTGGGAATGAGGTGGTCGCTGCCAAGCCGTTTCTAAAATAAATGTAAATAGTTTGTACAATCATTAATATAAAATTTACTTTAAAAAAAAGTTCCGCTGGGTTTCTTGCTAGTTCTTCCCAGGGCAGAAGATTTTTTTCAAACCAGTGGTAAAGTAAAAATGATTTGCAATAAGAATTACACATGTGGTTTTTAAGTTTGTATTAAGCATGCTGGTTTGCCCCCTGAATTTGTTTGAAATAATAAAAAAAATGGCAATCACTAGGGACTGCCAACAGTAGTTGAAATAGAACTCTATAGAAAACAGTCTTTTTTAATTTTCAAATTATACGTATTATTTTATTAAAATATCTGAATTTGTAAAAAATGTATTAATATTTGTCTGGTTTCCACATTTACCTGTAGTCCGCGCAACAATGCTATACATTTAATATGGTTTATTTATTTATTAAAATATATTATGATGGATTGCGCAGTACCAGTTCAAAATATAAATACAACTTAGTTGACATAATAATTAATATTAGTGGTCGTGTATTACTCCAAATCGATCGAAATTATTTAATTTTTAAGTTTGTATTAAGCAAGCTGTATTTCACTTTCAACTATAATCCACTATCTTATATTATCCCTCTGGTGCCGTTAGATACGACTAAGCAAAATGAAACAAGATGTTGATAGCAGCATCTGCCTGATAACAACTCAAAAAAAAATGCGTGAGTGTCGTGGAACACTAGGTTGGAACGAAGTTCCTTGCGTAGTATACTATTATTGATAAACGTAGGTATTATATTATTGATTAACAAATGCAAATAAATGAATTACTAGCGTCTCTTTAAATGAAGCGTTATTTGAAATTAAATAATATTTCTTTCATGGCAAGATAAGAAAAAGTGCGAGAGAGATAGATATTATTCCATATCAATTCCTTATTTCGCCGCCAAGGCCGTCTACACTATAACACAAGTGGTAGTGACGAAAAATCTTACACTTTTTGTCGCCTAGCTCCCTTCCGCCAAACTCGTACTGTGCGATAAAGAACTTCGTTCCAACAGTGGTTTCCGCCGGGCATGCATGTCAACTATAGCAAATATCTCCCTTTAAAAAAACTATGGAGAGGCTAATAGATTACCAGTGGATTTTTGATGAGCTGTAATTAATGAATTAATGTTATGTATTACGGCTGCAGCACGAATGGATGGCCTCAACCGGGGAAGGAACACGCCTTCTCAGGATACCAGCGTAAAATAGCAGCTTTGCTTATGCTGTGTTTTGTACGATGAGTGTAGAACGCTTTATCAATTAAACGCTTTCTTAATTTTGTTAGAAAATCAATAAAAACTTAAATAATAAATATAATAATATACGAGTAAATCATAAATTTTAACTTAATTTACATTAAGTAGATTACTAATTATTTTATCTCGCATGCCGTCATTTTCCTTTAAACGAGTTAAATTTTTCTTAAGTGTGTTTCAAGACAACGAACAATGAGGTTTTCCTTGCTTTTGTTTCGAATTTTCAACTTCCTGTCATGGAATATTAAACGGTTTGTCACTAAGCGAGTCTAAAGTCTTTGTAAAGAGTTTACGTTGCTCCTGTTATGTGCAGTATTAAAACATTTTGTACGTCTCTTTGATATTAATATTAATAATCGTTTTATTATTATCTTGCTAATACAAAATTATAAAAGTGAAAGTCTGTTCGGATATTTTTATGTTTGTGGCTAAATAAATAAAAAACTATTGAACATATATTGATAAAACTTGGCAATTTTTAGATCACAAACCAGAAAAGAATATAGGCACATACAAAGATACATATTTTTATGGAAAAGTTTTAGTCTATCCAAAAATACAGTCTTATTTATCCATGGTGCAATAAAATTAGCTCGGTTTTAATTAAACGCGAGAAGTGCCGCACTAGTAAGTTATATAATAAAGTCAACTGCTGGCCACAGGTCTATCTCTATTTTGTGGATTTTGTTATAGTTGCCCAGCAGGCAGTTAGGCAACCGCAGTTTTTTTTTAATATTTTTAGAAAAAAGTTGCTTCCTGCCTCCCGTTTCTCTGGATGATATAGGCTTGTGAATATTCTTAGGACACCACTACATTGCGGATAAGTTTATGTCGAGTTAAATGAAAAATAAAGAGTTAAATTAGTTAGATACTCTATAATAATCTCCTTAAGACCGGTCGGTCAGATCGGTCTATCTACCCAGGAAAGCCCAATAGTGCTCTCTCTAATCTCTTACTCTCAAAAAACCGAAGACCTACAGCTTTGCTTTATTTCCGGTGCATGGGTTTCAAACCCATGCTGAAACAGATCCAACTTCCAAACTCCTGGTTGCAACTGAGAATTTCTTTACAGAAGAAACTCAATAACTGATTATGAGCGACCCAGGATTCGAACTACTAGATCAACGTGGCAGTCGAACCACGAATAGAATAGAATAGAATAATTTTTATTCAATATAGATTACATGTGTAATTCTTATTGAAATTCTTTTTTTACTTTACCGCTGGTTCGAAAAAAATCCTCTGTCCTGGAAAGAACCAGCAAGAAACCCAGCGGAACTTTTTTTTAAAGTAAATTTTACATAAATGATTGTACAAACTATTCACAACATTTATTTAAGAAACTGCTTGGATGCGACCACCTCTTTTCCAATCAACCATGAATTCATTTATACCATAATAACCCTTTTTATACAGTTTCAGCTTAACAAAACATTTAAACTTGGTAATAGAGAGAGCCTGTACACTTTTCGGGACCTAGTTGTAATAACGTATAGATTACCCCAAGAATGAATTAATGATTCTTTGGAGTCGAGAAACTGGTATCACTAGCTTGTTTTTTTCCTACTGTTTACAGAATGTATATCACTTTTTTTACTTAATCTACCTTTGTTTTTGTGAACATACATTAAATTTTCGTAAATATACTGAGAGGCCAAAGTAACTATATTTATTTCTTTAAATTGATGTCTAAGATTCTCTCGGTTTTAGGTTGTAAATAGCGCTAATGACCCTCTTCTGTAAAACAAAAATAGTTTCTGAATAAGCCGCATTTCCCCATAGCAAAATCCCATAAGACATTATGCTATGGATAAAACTGAAATAAACTAATCTAGCTGTCTCGATACTAGTGATCTTTTATACAGCATAGGCTGCAGAACTTAGTCTGCTTGCAAATTTGGATAAATGGGGGCCCCAATGAAGTTTGCGTCGAGGGTGAAGCCAAGAAAATCAGTGGATACAACAGGTCTCAGTTCCTCCCCATTTAAAAACACATTGGTATTCAGATTTTTAACATTCATTGTAGTAAATTTAATACAATTAGTTTTATCTCCGTTTAAATGTAGATTTTTAACGTTAATCCAATGCAATAATTTTGTTATAGCATTCAACTCGGCTGGGCAGCGTTCGGGAAATTACGGCACATCTTCTCGTCAGGTATACCTCAAACTTGAAAACAAGTCTATACAACCAGTGCGTGTTGCCAGTGATGACCTATGGAACTGAGACTTGGTCCTTCACTGCTGGCCGAATGAGGAAGCTCAAGGTCGCTCAGTGATCTATGGAGAGGGCTATGCTCGGAGTTTCTCTGCGTGATAAACTTAGAAATGAGGATATCCGCAGTAGAACCAGAGTGACCGACATAGCCCAACGGATTAGTAAGCTGAAGTAGCAACGGGCCGGCCATATTTTTTTTTATAGGAGAGGGGGCAAACGAGCATGTTGCTCACGTGATGGTAAGTGACTACCGCCGCCCATGAACAACTGCAACACCAGGGTGTAAATTGCATATAGCTAATAATAGAAATAAAGCCATATAGCTCGAAGAACCGACAACCGATGGGGAAAAAAGGTTCTCGAGTGGCGGTCTCGTACCGATGGACGAAGTGTAGGGCGTCCCCCCACTAAATGGAGAGACGACCTGGTAAGATATGCAGGAAGTCGATGGATGCAGGTGGCTCAGGACCGTGCTTTGTGGCATTCCTTGGGGGAGGACTATGTTCAGCAGTGGACTTGTGAAGGGCTGTATTGTTGATGATGATGATTATATACTTCGTCAGATTTAAATGATTGACGTTTAAGTTTAAAAATCAAGGAATTATCATCAGAAAATAATAATATATCATCATTATCCCCTACAAGGGTAGGTAAATCATTAATATACACTAGAAACAGGAATGGGCCAGGAATCGAGCCCTGAGGGACACCCGTTAGTACAGGTGACCCGACTATAACTAGCAATATTGAACGTGCTAGTAGTGTAATATACACTAATGAACATATTAGTACTATAATAGCTATATTGACTCCACATAACTTTACTTCATCAACATCATGTAAAGTTCACTAGAGTTAATATTTCTTATTTGTCATACCTAAACATCTAGATCGGCTACTGAAGCAGTTTTACTTCTGTCAGCCATCTCTTCCATCTCTGCACAGAGAGGACGACTCACTGGCCCATGCCGCAAAGGAGAAAGCCGATCTGTTGAGCTCTCTTTGTGCGTCCAACTCGACTCTAGATGACGGGGGGAACACACAGCCGACCATCCCGCGATGTGAGTGCTCCATGCCGGATGTGCGATTTACACAGCGCTCGGTCCGCAAAGCACTCTTCTCCCTGGACGTCAACAAGTCGAGTGGGCCCGATGGAGTCCCTCCCATTGTGCTGAAGACGTGTGCTCCGGAGTTGGCACCGGTTTTAACGCGTATTTTCCGGTACTCCTACTCCCAAGGCGTAGTCCCGAACTCATGGAAGACAGCTTTGGTGCACCCGATCCCTAAAAAAGGCGACCGCTCAGACCCGTCCAACTACAGGCCTATCGCCATCACCTCCTTGTTCTCCAAAATAATGGAAGCCATTATAAACTGCCAGCTCATGAGGTACCTTGAGGATCACCAGCTGATTAGTGACCGCCAGTACGGTTTTCGTCGGGGTCGATCAGCTGGTGATCTTCTAGTCTACTTAACTCATAGATGGGCGGAGGCAGTAGAGTCCAAGGGGGAGGCATTAGCCGTTAGTTTGGACGTAGCGAAGGCCTTTGATCGGGTCTGGCACAAAGCGCTTCTTTCGAAGCTTCCTTCCTATAGGCTTCCCGAGAAATTGTGCAAATGGATCACCAGTTTCCGTGCTGATCGGAGCATCAAGGTCGTAGTAGACGGTGCATGCTCCAATTACAAGCCCATTAACGCTGGTGTTCCACAAGGCTGCGTGCTATCACCAACGCTGTTTCTTCTGCATATCAATGATATGTTGCAAACCAGTAACATTCATTGCTATGCAGACGACAGTACTGGTGATGCTTTATACACCGGCCGTGCCAACATTTCTCGGGAAAACGTCGCCGAGTACCGGAACAAACTTGTGTCTGAAGTCGAGACTTTGTTGAACAAAGTCTCAGACTGGGGGCGACTAAATCTAGTCCAGTTCAATCCCCAGAAGACACAAGTTTGCGCGTTTACCGCTAAAAAGATTCCCTTTGTCGTATCTCCTCAGTTTCAAGGCACTCACCTAGTTGCCTCAGCCAGTATCGGAATCCTCGGTGTCGACATATCGAGTGACGTGCAGTTTCGTGGTCACTTGGAAGAGAAGGCCAAATTGGCCTCTTAAAAGCTTGGCGTGCTCAGCAGAGCGGGACAGTATTTCATGCGGGCACACCGCTTGCAACTTTACAAGGCGCAGGTTCGGCCTCGCATGGAATACTGTTCCCATCTCTGGGCAGGGGCCCCCCAGTGCCAGCTCCTTCCACTTGACCGCATCCAGCGCAGAGCGGTTCGAATCGTCGACGACCGAGTTATTTCTGATCGGCTCGATACACTGGCACTGCGTAGAGATGATGCATCTCTTTGCGTATTTTATCGCATTTATCACGGGGAGTGCTCTGAGGAATTGTTCGGACTTATTCCAGCCGCTCAATTTCACCATCGCACATCGCGACAAAACTCGCGTTACCATCCATACCATCTGGATGATTGGCGGTTCACGACTGTGCGATTTAGAAGAAGTTTTCTCCCTCGCACGACTTCCTTGTGGAATCAATTACCACCAGCGAATTTTCCGGACCGATACGACTTAGGAACCTTCAAGAAAAGAGCTTACACCTTTCTAAAAGGTCGGCAACGCATCTGCAATTCCCCTGGTGTTGCGGTTGTTCATGGGCGGCGGTAGTCACTTACCATCAGGTGAGCCGCATGCTCGTTGGCCCCCTATTCTATAAAAAAAAAAAGTTACAAAAGAGCGATACATTTAATACAGCCATTACAATAGATCTCTACCTGAGCCATCGAAATTATTCATCACAATTTTAAACGCTTATTTACCACGTGCTCGGCGGCGAAAGAAAACATACTCGTATTTAAAAATAACCTGCAAGTCTGAAAAATTTAAATCTTACAAGGTTGGGAAAACTTCGCATTAAGCCGCATGTCGAACTACTTTCTGCTCCAAAAACCCTCTCAAAAATGAGAGCAGGCCTTTGCTTGTACTTTCGTTTACTTTTTTAGGACAGAAGTGGATAGGGTTCTAAGTGAGTTAAACCTACAGGAAAGTAATTTCTACAAGTCTGAATACTGTTTCTTACAACGCACTTAACGGGAACCACAGGGTTTTGTTACGCATTTGTTATTTGTAAATATGCATTCGAAACTTGTTTAACCGATAATTTATATTACTAATAATCAAGGAATACTTAATATTGAATAAAACACATTTTAAAATATGACATAATATAAATCAAAACGAAATAACCAATAATATCGTTTATTACATTATCATAATAAAAGAAAATCGTAAAACACAAAAGAATTGCAATGACCTCTAAATGTCATAAAAATTAAAAACATACTTAAAATTATTACTACTATAAAATGTTTTATAAAGGTTTCGAGTTTTAATAGTTGATAACATTTTTTTTTCTACGTCTTTATGATGTCCAGAACTCGAGGCGAGTGAAATTTTTACAATACTTATAACGCTATTATAGGCTCTCCAAGCAAATTAAATGTGCTTGTATAACAAGATCACATAAGTAATTGAATAATGATTCTATCTTAGGTACTAGTTTTATAAATAACAGTCATGTCATCTAGATGCACGTTTGCTTCCTCTTCTATAAAAAAAGTAAAGTTAAACATTTTGTTACACATAGAGGTTTCCTTTATCACCGAGCACGGTTTAAACAAATATGTTTCTCAAACATTTTTATTATAATGTGTCACATATATCGTCGCTTTGGTAGTGAAGAGGGTCAACTCACACCTAACAAGTTTTGAGATAATGAACATTTAAGATGCGATCCTACACAAAAAATAACAATTAGTCCATAACTACAAAACTATTGGACAGATAAAATAATTTTGCAGATAGATCTCTTCACCATCGTATAAGTCGTATTCTTTTGATTATGCTAGAGTATTGAACTCAATTCGAACAAAGTTGTGGCTTGACTCTCTTCACCACCAAAGCGGCAAATATATTATATTATGTACTTGTATATAATGTAAAGCAATAATTCGTTCAAGGAGGATATTTGCCATAGTTGCCACGTTTGGCAGGTGTGTAGCCAACCGCAGAATTTTTTATATTTCAGTTGTTATTGGGAAGACGCTACTGACCATTTAGTAGTTTGTTTTCCTGTGTCACCTACTACGACACCCAGGGGATAAAATCGGGTAGTAGATATTCTTAAATTGCCACTACGAAGTAATAATAACAATTATTATACAATAACCAACACTTCAAAATAAATAAAATATGTTATGCCACACATGCTGCGTGTGGCGTTAAAGTAACAATTCCAACACTAAGTCCCTGAGGATACATAAAATTGATAGAATCCGCAATAAAACTGAAAGAAACCCCTCTAGCCCCAATAAAATCACATTTCAAAGGCCTCGCGCTTAAATAAAGCTTATGAAGTTTTCGCAATATATCGTTTTATAAAAATAAAATTAATTAATAGAATTAGGCGTTACTTTGCGGAAATCCATTATAATGGGATTTTTATAAACTAATTTGCTTAATTCCGCGTAAAGAAAGAAAATGATATGTTCTGCCCAGTTTTAAGGGGACCTTCAACCCTCCCTCAATCGCGCACTATACCCGTCGCCGTCAATCCCAGCACTACCATCTCCACGACCCCACTAGGCACGACACACCAATCTCAAAAATAAGAGGCATCCTCTGTTGCGGCTGGCCGATATGTGAGCGGCGAGCCGAAATTATTGCTATTTATTCTACTTGCTGACGCATCCGTGCTCCAATTACGTAACAAACGATTACATCATGCGATCAATTATCACCGAAGCGGATATTTGCTGTGAACTTCACAACAGACTACTGCTGCCACCCGAGTTCGTTATCTTGCACAGTTTTGTAGTTTAACAATTGAACTTGAGACAGCTTTAACCCTTTCGCTGTCCCGTGCACTACATATAAGGCATTGCTATTGTCTTACTATTGTGTCTGGAAACCGGACAGTGAACGTGTTAAGAGACAATTTTATCCTAGAATTGACAAACGCCGAGGAAAAAGAAGTTTTTATTAAAAATATCGATAGGTTGATATTCAACAAAACGTTAAAATTAGCACAAAGCGTACGATGTACTCGAGTTGCAGTTCAAGGGTCCTTGCAAGATAAGGGACTAGCCTTATCATCAGCGGCAGCGCAATCCGTTTTCGAACAAGCCCGAGAAAGTTATTTTTTTTCCGCTTCTATTTTTATTTATTCCACTTTTTTATTTGTTCTGTTCGTCAAACTACAGAAAAAACATATCTTGTTTTGTTTGTGGATATAAGAACCATACTAAAGATAAATGTCGATATGCGAGTTATATTTGTCAAAATTGTAATAAAAAGGGATATACGAAACGTGTTTGTAAGAGTGGTTATAAGAGCAACAATTATTTGGAGGTCATCAATATAGCCCTTCATAAGTCCACTGCTGAACATAGGACTCCCCCAAGGGATTCCACAAAGCACGGTCCTGAGCCACTTGCAACGACTTTCTGCATATCTTACCAGTTCGTCACTCCATCTTTTGGGAGGTCGCCCTACACTTCACCTAACGGTATGAAGCTGCCACTCGAGAACATTTCTTCCTTATTAGTTGTCGGTTCTTCGAGCTATATGGCCGGCCCATTGCCACTTCAGCTTACTAATCCGTTGGGCTATGTCGCTTACTCTGATTCTACTGCGGATATCCTCATTTCTAAGTTTATCGAGCAGAGAAACCCCGAGTATAGCCCTCTCCATATCTCGTTGAGCGATCTTAAGCTTCCTCATACGGCCATCAGTAAAGAACCACGTCTCAGTTTCATAAGTCATCACTGGCAACACACACTGGTCGTACAATTTCGTTTTAAGGTTTTGAGGTATGTCTAATGAGAAGATGTTTCGTAGGTTCCCGAACGCTGCCCAGCCGAATTGAATCTGTTTTTTGACATCTCGGTCGATGTTGGATTTACCTAGTCGGCCTATTTATCCCAGATAAACATACTTGACAACAACTTCGAGCTTAGTGCTCCCAACAACTACCGGCCTATGTGTGACATGGATGTTATACATGTTATTTGTTTTGTCCATGATGATATTAAGACCTATCCGTTGAAAGGCACGATGGATTTCATTGAGCATAGTGCTTAGGCCTTCTAGCGATTCTGCTATAAGTCATCAAATCAGGAAAATCGAAGGTGAGTGATGTACTCGCCAGTGATGTTAATACCGTATCCTTTCAAGTCCAGTAGCTTGAAAAAGTCTTCCAATGCAGCGGTAAATAGTTTCGGGATATAACGTCACCCTGTCTTTCACCTCTCTGCAGTTGGATAGGTTTCGTACTCTGATTCTGTACTCGGATAGCCATTGTAGCCCTACTGTACAAGCACTTCAGCATTTCGATATACTGACAGTCAAATTGGCACCGCTGAAGGGACTGCAGCACCACCCAAATTTCAACGGAATCATAGTCCACATACACCTTACAGTGGCAAATTGTACTCTTCGGACTTCTGTACAATTTGCCGAAGGGTATGTATGTAGTCTATGATGCTAGAGCCCTTTCGGAAATCGGCTTGTTCGAAAGGCTGGAAGTCGTCAAGTTTTCGCGCGTATTGACTCTCGAAAACATCACATAGACGCGGTTCAGAAGGCAAATCGGTCCGTAGTTCTTCAAGAGAGCGTTGTCACCTTTTTTGAAGAACAAGACCATCGCACTTCTGCTCCACGCCTCCGGTGTAATGCCACCATGGAGAATTAAAGAGCTTCTGAAGGACTTCAAGTACCGGTTTTCCACCCACTTTCAGAAGCTCCACTGTAATTCCATCCTCACCTGGGGCCTTGCCATTTTTAAGGTGTTGGAGAGCCATTCTAACTCGCTCAGACTGACGTCCGGGTTATCTTTGGAATAATGTCGAATAAGACTCGCTCTTGGATCGTTACTCACACTTGCGTGTGGCTCCAACGATGAATTGTACAGCTACCCATAGAACCTCTCAATCTCACTCAAAATCTCAGGTGCCCCGGAAATGATGCTGCCACACTCGGCCTTCAGCTTTGACAGTTGGCTCTTTCTGGCAGACAGATTTCTGGCAAAGACGTTGGAGCCTTGGTTGCGCTCGGTATCTTTTTAATACTAGCTGTATTGAAGTTGCGTCAGTCACGCCGCATGCATTTGGAGATTTGTCTGTTCAGTTGCCTGTATGCTGTCAAATCTGTTGAAGAATGAAGCTTCATCACCCGTCTAACAGCCATGAGATTAAGAGTGTGATAGGAGAGTTTTTGTCTTCTTCTGTGGCGGGTCTTGCAGAACTTAGCTCCGACCTCATGGCCAGTTTCCACGAGCTTTTCATTCATATCGTCCATTTCATTGCAGTCTTCTAGGCACTGAAAATGTTTTTATCTCGAGCTGAAAGGTTTCGGGACTCTGAATAGAGCACGAGGGGGACGGTACGTTGACTTCATTAGACGAGACCTCTCCAATTTTACATTCAGTGTGCCTCTAACCATTCGGTGATCGCTACTAGTTTTCGATCTCGCGATCACGGAGACATCATTGAACAGTTGTATAACGAAGTCAATATCATTTTTTGTCGAACCGTCGGGCTCGACCAGGTCCACTTCTTGTGGGGCCGCTTCTGGAAGAAAGAGTTCTTCATAAAGAGTCCCTGTTTCTTCATGAAATTGGCCAGCTTCTGGCCCCTTGGGTTCCTTTTCCATATTCCAAATTTCCTTACTTTCAGCTCACCGTTCTCTCTTGTGCCTAGTTTTGAATTGAAGTCTCCCATTAACACCGTATAGTGGGATTTGGAGGAATACACGGCTCTAGAGATATTCTCATACATTTCCTCCACCTCCTCATCAGGATGTGCAGAGGTTGGCGCGTAAACCTGTATGACCTTCAGCGAATACCCTTTGGTGATTTTGATTATACGGTACGAAATCCTTTTAGACACACTCTCAATCTTTACAACGTTGTTAACGAGAAACTTGTGGACGATAAATCCGACACCTTCTTGGGATAGGTGGTCGCCCTCCCGGTGGTAGAGCTAGTTACTGGTTTCGATGATTACCGTGTCCTCCCCCTCTCTTCGGATCTCGGATAATCCTATTATATGCCAGTGTAACTTTTCAATCTTTTCTTCCAGCTCCTCGATCTTATCGTCAGTCCTCAGGGTGCGTGCGTTGTATGTTGCAAGGTCGAGTCGTCTTAGGTGGCAACCTTTTACCGTTACCATGGTCGCCACTGTAGCCAGAAATAGCGGGGCCGCCGGGGACTGGAGACCGTCTCTTTGTTACTCTCATCATGGGTTTTTTTATTTTATTTTGATATGGATGAAAACGATTTAGTAAATGGTATTTCATACGATTTTTATAACATAGGGTGTTTAAATGGTAAACGTTGAGAGCGGTCGATCTAAGGCAGAATGATAATTCATACTATCTGACATTCCTCTCTGAAAAAAAGTGAAATAAATAATGAAACCTGTAAGCTATTCTGGTGTTTCAAAATATATTGTTCATAAATTTTGTATTACATTAATAGCAATAAAATTATGTCCTTAATACATTTAGAATTGAACAAAATAATTGTGTAGAAGTAATATTATTCATCTATATATTATTGTTAAACTAGATTATATATTAGATTGTCCTTGCATTACATTATGTGAAATAAGTTTGCATTGTCTATTTAATTTGTTAAAATTCCAAGTTGAACTTCATTTTCCACGTAGATTATCCACATGTCATTACAGAGATATTGAAACTGTACCTAGCTTATCTGCTTATACTACATCAATCAGTGATTTTGAAGTGACACAAAGAAAGAGGGAAAGGTTAAAACAATATCTGAATTAAAGAGAAGAATATGAAACAAAGCAAAGAAAAAAGTAAAAAAATGGACATGCTCAAATAAAGTATAGGATCTAAAGTAATTCAACATGTATAATATATATATATAATACAAATTCTCTGCCACTCTGAAGTATATTTGCATTATGTGATTTTCGTCACATGCACATAAGAAAAAAAATGTTTTTCAATATATTAAAGAGAAAGAGAGTAGAATAGTTTTGTAAAAAAAAAATTAAGTGTTGAAGTTGTATCGCAGTATTGCATTCTCAGCATAATGATATAAAGTCGTTTATATATTTTATTTATGTTTCTATAAAGATAAAAGAGATTAAATTTACCCATCAAATGATGTAATGGATGTATGTTTATTTTGTGAAACAATAGTAAGTGTAAATATAAAGCCTAAAACCTTTATAAAAACAAATAACATTTTTTTAATATTACCTACACACTAGAATTTTTTCCTGGGCTACTATCGCAGCGGCAGTTTACATACATAGATTCCCTAAGTACAAACATCCAGACTCAGAACAATTATTAGTAGGCGATACAAATACTTGTTCCATGCGGGAATCGAACCCGCAGCCCCTAGCGCTGCAACTGATTGCTAAGCCACTGTGCCACGGAGCCGTCAATTAATTGTCACCAGAAACTTAAAAAATTTTTAGTTATGTTTGTTTTCATACGCTAAAGAAGTCTAACTTCTTACGAGCGTACATAGGTATACACACACTTTTTTTAATTATGAAGTCAGGAACGAACTTACTACTTAATTAAGAAGGCTACAGGTAACTTTGGAAAGAAATAAAACGGGGAAAGAAACTCTGCTAGTACACACCTCTTTGTAATTTTTTAAGGTTTTAATGCACTTTTTTTGTTGTATTAATTATACACTATACCGGATGGAAAACAATAATAGGCGCATTATGATTTCTTATATTTACGCGAACGTACACAATTAAATACAGTAGGAGAGCCACGTCGCACGTATAGGCCGGCTCGAACCGGGGTGGTAACACGTCCTCACAAAATACCAGCGTGAAGTAGAGGTTTACCTCTGCGTTTGGCTTGGTGAATGCAGGTGGCCGGAGGCCCTTTTTACTGGAAATGAGGCATTCCATCTTAGTCCTCACGTGTGACAACGCATCTGCATTTTGATTTGTAATAGAGGATAGATGAAGATGTCTATGGGCCGCAGCAACCACTTACCATCAGGTGGACTGTGTGCTCGTTTGTCACCCTTATCCTATAAAAATAACCTAATTTTATGGATTTTATCGCGTACTTTCTTAATTTATATTCCCGACGTTTCAAGCACTTTACAACACTGATGATCACGGGGGGGGGGGGGGACTGAGGTGTATGACGTCCCAATGTCGTAGTTAACCACGGCTACCTCCAGATTAAAATTTATTAATTTTTGTTCCGATCTACGCAGTATGAATTTATAGTATTTTGAAGTCTTGCAGTTGTATGCTTGGGTTGGGAGCTCGGCGGCCAGGTGTTTACTATCACAGATCCTTCGTGCACTCTGAAACAAAGATTTACCCACGGTAGCTAACTGTAAGGATGGAGATGAGAATCGCCGTTTAAATATTTAACTGTATGGGTCTTTTTCTATACACAGTGTGGCTCAAAATGTTATTAGGATTCCGAATCACTAACTCATCTAAAAAAGCTAAAGAGTTGTTTGCCTCTTACTCCATTGTGAACTGAATTTTAGAATTTAAGCTCTTAAAATGCAGTTACTTTATCTAAAGGTAGAATTGTGAAAGTGTAGTTTGCGTACCGCTTGTTTATCTTGTTGTTTATTAGAATCTTGGGTTTACGGAAGAAGTAATCAGGGTTTTCCCTTTCTTTAATTTTTTATAAATATATCAGCGATAATGGGAGATACAGTTGAGCCCATCGCCACGCCATCTTCATGCTTGTAGAACTCTTTCTTCCACAATAGGTAGCCAGATGTAAGGCAGTGTCTGTGTAATACTGCATAATCTACGGGCATGTTGATTCCCTCCAGCCTTCTAGTAACAATCGAGATGCAGTCTTCAACAGGTAATCATGTGAACAGAATCTGCACATCAAAACTGACCATAGTTTCAGTGTCTACCAGAAATAGGTGTTTAGGCCATACAATTAATATTTGAAATTTGCTTTCCACTCGTGTCCGCCCGCTGACTTTGTAAAGGTCACCCTTTCATCACTACCGTGTGCGTTGCTCGGCAGGTGGCGTGTAGGCAGAACGCGAGTGCGAAGGGAGTAGCTTGCTAGCAGCGACCTGGTTAAGCCGAGTGTTTCGGCTATCACTGCAGAAGTTCGCGCGAGACCGGTTTTTGGTTGATTAGGGTCTAGAATTGGATTTTGGGCACGTGGCTTCGCTACGTAATTGGGTTTCGTGAAAACCGCCTCAGATTTGGTGGTATCGGGTTTAAGTTCCTGTACAAGAGGCCTTTATGGGGTTTTACGGTTTAAGTGACTTCGTTGAAAGTAATTGTGCATATTAGATAGATGAAGTAACGTGTTTCTTTGTCACGTAGATATGTGATTTGTGTGATATTTAACTCGTGCGAGAGTGCGGAACTGTGTACGTGCGTCGAGGAGATATACAGTCTAGGATTCGAGCCGCGCATTCCTTGTTTGAGAGCTTCTCCCGGTTAATTGTCAGGATATTGTTATAATTGTGTCGTCGCGTGTTTTTTTTATAGGAGAGGGGGCAAACGAGCATGCGGCTCACCTGATGGTAAGTGACTACCGCCGCCCATGAACAACTGCAACACCAGGGAGGGAATTGCAGATGCGTTGCCGGCCTTTTAAAAAGGAGTACGCTCTTTTCTTGAAGGTCCCTAAGTCGTATCGGTCCGGAAAAATCGCTGATGGTAATCGATTCCACAAGGAAGTCGTGCGAGGAAGAAAACATCTTCTAAATCGCACAGTGGAGGACCGCCAATCATCCAGATGGTGTGGATGGTATCGGGAGTTCTGCCGCGATGTGCGTTCGTGAAATTTGGCGGCTGGGATTAATCCGAACAATTCCTCAGAGCACTCCCCATGGTAGATGCGAAAGAAAATGCAAAGAGATGCAACATCTCTTCGCAGTGCCAATGAATCGAGCCGATCGGAAAGGGCTCGGTCGTTGACGATTCGAGCCGCTCTGCGCTGGATGCGGTCAAGTGGAAGGAGCTGGCACTGCACTGGGGAGCCCCTGCCCAGAGATGGGAACAGTATTCCATGTGAGGCCTAACCTGCGCCTTGTAAAGTTGCAGGCGGTGTGCCGGCATGAAATACTGTCCCGCTCTGCTGAGCACGCCAAGCTTTTTAGAGGTTAATTTGGCCTTCTCTTCCAAGTGACCACGAAACTGCACGTCACTCGATATGTCGACGCCAAGGATTCCGATACTGGCTGAGGCAACTAGGGGTGTGCCTTGAAACTGAGGAGATACGACAAAGGGGTTCTTTTTAGCGGTAAACGCGCAAACTTGTGTCTTCTGAGGATTAAACTGGACTAGATTTAGTCGCCCCCAGTCTGAGACTTTGTCCAGCAAAGACTCGACTTCAGACACAAGTTTATTCAATATTATTAGTGCCTTTTTGTGTTTGGTTGCCTAGTTAGATTAATTTGCGTGTCAACGAGGCGTATTTTGAATTCTTGCACTACTGTCCTTGCCATGTCGAGTATCACGTGTTCGATTCTGCGATGAGTGTGGAATTAGGCGAATTGAAGTTAGTTAAATGTACAATGAAGCTAAGAGACTAAATTAGTGACAGTGAAGAAAGAAGTGGTCCGGCGATGGAGCAGTCTGGAGCGATGCAGCATTTTGGAGCAGCCTGGAACTTGGCCGCTGCTGGTCGCCTATGCTTGCCTAGGCCCCACACATTTACACATCACTAACCATTACTTCCCATGCACCCTACACCACACACGGCCTGCCCAAGCCTTGGAGCGAAGTTAGCTTCGGTTACTGGTAAGTATTATTGGTTTCTAGCTTTCTCCCATATAGTTTATTGTAATTAGATATTTCCACGTGGCCACTTTGGAGGCCGTCCTGCGTCTGCTCGTTGGATTCCCGCTCAATGGGCCCCGGGATATTCTTACTTTCTAGGGTCAGCCGTAGGCCGTAACAATAGGTTTTTAATCTCGCTGACAAAATGGTAGGAATCCTTTGCGTGTGCTCTGGTATGTGCCTTAAGCGGTGAGAGTATTTTTCTAAGTGTTGATCTAATCTGTAATTTGGTGACCCGATTTAGCTCACTATGGAACGTAGTGAAGCATTGGGCTTCTGTATTTTTGGTAACCCATACAACTTTGGTGGTTTGCCACACGTGGCATTATCGATTTTACGTCTAGATTTAGTTTTTCGGAGTTTTTTTTTATGAGGTCACTAGTTGTTTTAAGTATGTTATTTGTTGGGTCGTTTTTAACCTTTTATAAGTGCTTGCATCCGACAAAAGTTCTTTTATTTTAGAATTATAATCCGACGTATCCATGACTACCGTGGTATTTCCCTTATCTGCGCAAAAAATCGTGTGTTCTGGTTTATTGCGTAGGTTGTTCTACGCTTTAAATTCATTCTGTAGGTAGATTCGGTTTGGGCGCTGAACTAAGACGTAACATAGATGAAATGTCTTGACGTATCGCTTCCAAATCTTCCTTTCGCATATTGTTTTTAAATAAACAGTCCGCTGCAGATAGTTTTTTCGTATGGTTATTTTTTCGGTGTTATAGCGATTAAAGCGTTTCTATTATACAATAATTGTTGCATCTTCCATGGTTTGTTTTGGCAGATTATAGACCGTGTTTAATCTATGATCCACGTTTGTATGCAACGGTTGCATTTCGTTCTCACGTTGACACAGATGTTTGACATTTAATTTGGTCGTTATTTTTGATATTTTCTACATGTGCGTTTTTACAAATTAACTCACGAGATACAGAAAATTCGACGTCTATCACTTTCAAACTTGAGTGAGGATTTTGAGTCACTACTTCCTTCATTTTTGTGATGTTAACTTCAGTTCTTCTTCCAATCTTCTTTAGTCTTCCATCATTTCTCGACCGTTTTTGAACGTTTTGTACCACTCATAAGCACGTGTTTTTGATAATGAAAGGAATATAACTAAAACAGCACTGTATTTAATCTAAATAAGAGATGTTACTCGAACTCCGCTCGAAAATTTGAAAACAGTCCATCTAACAACAAAAACAAAATTGAATTTGGAACAATAAACAAATCATCCATTCCCGATACTGTTTTGACTGAATTTACATTAGAAACCCTATGTTCTATGGAGAGTGTCTATTTAGCAGTGAACTTTTTACAGGATGTATAAATGAATGAATAAATGAAAAACGAAATATCGATTTAAACGTTACTTTTATCAAAAAAAAAATCAGATCTGACGTACTCTCAAGTCGTAGCTTAAGGATATTTTTCCAAAATTATTTTGAAGTAAAAATTCTGAATCGGAGATAGGTATATCACAAAATGAGTTGCAATTTGACATTCATTTTGTGATATCCGTGCACTGATTAGCATCATTAAAAAATATTATCTTTACCGATAAAGAATCTTCCTTCTTCTTCTTCCTCTAAAAAATTTCTTCCGTGTCGTTTTAAGCTGATTAGAACCCGGACAAATGATCACTTCAAATTATGTTCACAAAATATAATTACTTTTCAGGATAATGATTGTTTTCACCACTGAACGCGTGACGCTATTATATAAATATCCCGATTGAAAGTATGATTTACATTCTAGGAGTCTGTATGGGGTTATCACCAATAAATTGAATGAGTTATATGAAATAATAACAGACTCTTAGGTAATCGATTATTTAGTCATTTTTTAAAGGAGCGAACAAGCATGCGGCTCACCTGATGGTGACTACCACCACCAATGAACAACTGCAACACCAGGAAATCCAAGATCCAGGATCCTCCTTTTAAAAAGGAGTTGGCTGTTTTCTTGAAGGTCCCTTAGTCGTATCGGTCGTGTTAATGTATATATATATATATCTCTTTATATATAAAAAGTACGTGTCACGTTGTTTGTCCGCGATGGACTCCTAAACTACTGAACTGATTTCAATGAAATTTTTGGTCAACGTGCAGTTTGGTCCAACTTAAAAGATAGGATAGCTTACATCTCAATTTATAGTCGCAATACAATATTATTTTATTGAAAATTATTTGCCTATTATTTGACAGTCACAATTTTCTGTTAGCTCCAAACGATTCTGTCAGATGACGATATCTGTTGACTGGATTGAGTAAATATTGAATAAATGGCGCTATGATAAAAATACATACATTTAATATAAGCTACAATTTAGTAGTATAACCACCACGTGTTGCCGTAAGTATTCAACAGATGGAACCGATTTCAATGAGATTTTGCAGGACTGTGTGCAGTTTGGTCTAACTTGAGAGATAGGATATTTTTATCCCGATAAGTGATCCTCAATTTTTATTGCTAATTTCAGGAGTTTTTTTGGGAAAGCAAATGGGAATGGGGAATGGGAAAGGAAAGTCGTTCGGAAAGGGCAGAACAACGTCTGCCTGGTCAGCTAGTATATATATATATAATAAAAAATCCCTGGTGGTAATCAATTCTACAAGTAAGTTGTACGAGGAAGAAAACATCTTCTAAATCGGACAGTGGTGGACCGCTAATCATCCAAATGGTGTAGATGGTATCGGTAGTTCAGCTGCGATGTGCGTTCGTAAATAATATCAAATCTGGAGATTTATTGTTTGAAATAAGTAGCTTCGTTGGATGTCCATGGACGACATTATCTTTGTGGATTAAAAAGTACTCGGCCTAACCAAGAAAATAAACACATACTAAATCAGTTATATTTTTATTTTTTTACATAATCACCATCAAGTTCAAAACACTTTTGCACCTCCCCTTCCAAGCATTTAGACCGTTGAAAAAAAAATGATTCTTCCTTAGAGTCAAAATATGCGTCTACAGCTGCTTTGACCTCGTCGTTTGTCGAAAATCTTTGACCTCCCAAGTGCTTTTTTTAGGTAAGGGAACAGAAAGAAGTCTGATGGTGCTAGATCAGGTGAATACGGCGGATGCAGTAACAGTTCAAAGCACAGTTGTGAATTTCAGCCATTGACTGTACTGACGTGTGAACACGGGCGTTATCTTGATGAAACAGGACTTTTCTTCTGAGCATTCCTCGACGTTTTTCTTTTATTTCCTCTCGTAAGCGACGTAGTAAGGTGCAGTAGTAATCAGAGTTTATAGTCTGACCCCTTTCAAGATAATCAATCATAATCACACCTTTCGAGTCCCAGAATACTGAAGCCATCACCTTATTTGCCGACAAAATCGAAATAGCCTTTTTAAGGGGGTGGTGAACCAGGTCTTTGCCACTGTTTTGATTGTTGTTTTGTTTCCCGTGTACAGTAATGAACCCATGTTTCGTCTATAGTAACAAAACGATTAAAAAAATCATCTGCATCGGCTTCAAATAACTCCAAACAGTCGCGTGAAATAGTCAATCGCGTCCTATTTTGTTCAACTGAAAGCAGTCGCGGAACCCACCTCGCAGACACCTTGTGGAAACCCAACTCGTTGACAATGATGTTTTGAGTTCATTGATTAGAGATGCCTATAATCTCGGCTATCTCTCTAATTTTTAATCTGCGGTCTCCCATTATTAAATCAAGTACTTTTTTAATATTTTCGTCAGTAGTTGACGTCGAAGGCCTTCCAGAGCGGGGTTCATCTTTCACACTCTCTCTACCACGCTTAAATTTTGCTGTCCATTTTTTGACGGATGAATATGACAGAGCACAAACGCCTAATGTACTGACATGTCATCATGGATGGCTTTTGATAATAGCCCCTTCTTATGGAGGTACTTAATGACGGCACGCTGCACGATTTGCTCCATTCGCGGAAATTATGTCCGATTACTTTGTTAATAAATTTATAAAATCACAACTAATTATCGCACACGTTTTGAACTTCACACAATGAACAAGTCTGAACTGAACTAAATAATGTGGGTAGATTTGATTTTTAGAATTGAATGGATCTGTGTTAGGCCAAGTACTTTTCAATCCACCTAGGTACAATAATTTAAGGGACATTTACCGATTAGTGTGTCACCATCATAATTATCATTGTAACCAATCACGCGTCCACTGAAAATAGGCATGTACAGTTCTTGAGCCACCCGTATCCATCAATTTCCTGCATTTCTTACCAGGTCGTCACACCATTTAGTGGTAAACCACCCCACAATTCGCTTACTGGTACGAGTCTGTCACTCGAGAAACCCACTTATAACAAGTTTTATTAGAGGTATGCTTTTCTCCTCATCTATTGTCGGTTTTTAAGCAATTTGGCTCATTGCTAATTCAGCATACTGATATTGTTGTGCTACTAGTATGTCGGTCACTCTGATCCTACTGTGGATTTCTCATTACTTAGTCTATCACATAGAGAAACCCCAAGCATTGCCCTTTCCATAGCTTACTGGGCGACCTTAAGCTCTTCATACGGCGAGCAGTATACGTTCTCGTCTCAGATTCTTAAGTTATCCCTGGCAACACGCACAATTGACGAAAGTAGTCAGTTTCATATCAAATGTACTGTTAATTTTTTAATCATTCCAATGATGTAAATATTAAGATTCGGGTCAATATTTAATCACTAAAATAAATTTTATAAAATAGTGAAATTATATTAAAATAATATAACAAAATAAATACCATGTAGAAATGTTAGAATTTCTTTCCATATTTCCACTAGCGTGACTTGCGTTATTTGATGGAAGTGGACTAGGTACTCTTGATATATATAGCCACTTAAAAGGAAGTACTTTTCACTCCAGTAATACTTTCTGCGGTTAAGGTAATGATCGGCACATTTATTGTGGGACTTGTTTGACCTATTAATAATCGAGTCCTTCCAATTCTTCTGGATATACTTTAATTTGCGCATAGATTAACTTGAATTTATTTATATGTAACGATTCCGGATTTCTAAACTCTTCAGAACAGTTCGAGTAATAAGTCTCCGGTTTTCTACACTCACCATAGAAAACACAGCAGCATGAAGCTGCTATTTTACGCTGGTATTCTATGAGAGCGTAGACCTACCCAGGTCGAGCCGATCCAGTAGTGGTACAACCATAATATATCTCTATCACGTATAAAACGTATAAAAGCTTTTATCTTTGTAAAAAACTCTTATCTACTTGGTACAACTTCCTACTAATGAAATAAAACCCCTATTTAATTTGCAAAATCTGATTCCTTAGACATTAGGTAAGCGTTATCAATGTAACAATATCAGATTTGCACACAACGTCACGTTTGTCTAGTATAAAATGGTGAGTATACCTTCCTTCGTCATTTATCAGTAGTAGCTCAGATGGATAATACATTAAAATAGTCCACTTTATGTATATAAAACCAGTCGACATGATTTTTGGGTCTGACTTCTGAGTGTCAAATTTCGGATTCTTCTACGTAAAGAAATATGATAAGACATTTTAGCGTGATATTAAAAGATCTAAAAAAATATTCCAAATATTTGCTCATATCCCACATAGTTTATCTATAGCATGAAAATAAGTTCAAAGTCGGTTTTCCAATTACAACTACATGCCCAAAGCCCACTATTAGTACATATCTGCAGGATGTTTTTGGTTATATGCGGACGACGTCGCGAGTGAAAGCTAATCATACTTAAGTTATTTGTTCCAGCTCGCTATGCACCAACCGAGGGCGACATCTGTATGTAAACATCAGCATATATCACAAATTGATTGCAAAATTAGCTATAACGCTAACAAATAAACATGTAAGAAGTATTGGCTACTCTAAGCTTAATCCGGAAAGAATTGGACGAACAAAAAAACACAACCAAGGAAAGTGGAGCACAGGTCTCAGAAACTAACAGAAAACATAAACAAAATTATTGAGGAAAAATTAGATGCTTGGGAAGAAAAATATGTAGACTTAAAACAAAAAGTAAATAAACAAGAACAAAGATTGAATCTGTTGGAAAAACAGGTGAGAAAAAGAAATGTGATGACATTTGGCATTGAGGAACAAGAGCAAAGTTACTCGGACTTAAAAAGTATGGTTATTGATTTCATATCTGAACATCTATCAATACCTAATCACATAACGAAATCCAAGAACTAAGGAGAATTGGAAAAAAAATCTGATAATCCTCGCCCGGTTATATATCACTCACAACTATGGGGAAAAAAATTGAAGTCTTCATGCAGAAAAAATTACTGAAGGATACAAATAATTATATAAAAGAAGACTACCCACAGCATGTTATGGAAAAAAAGGAGAGAGCTACAAGAACAACTGAAAACAGTAAGAGAGAAAGGAAATAAAGCAATGATTA
This sequence comes from Parnassius glacialis, assembly GCA_033319125.1. Lineage (NCBI taxonomy): Eukaryota > Metazoa > Arthropoda > Insecta > Lepidoptera > Papilionidae > Parnassius > Parnassius glacialis. The sequence continues at coordinate 2,779,383 of JAVANC010000005.1, read as the reverse complement.
AATATGACAAATTGGTAATATTAAGGAATCCAGAAGATATTCCTACTCCGAAAAAAGAACAAAAAAAGATTATTTTCTGTTTCCCCTCAAGAAAAGGAAATTAGCATAATCACCCACCCCTTAGACCATAATGAACAAGAAAAATAAAACATACCTTTTTGAACGCTACGCCCACACCGTTTCTCAATTGCTCTTGTGACGCCTCATAATTAATATTAATAAACCTAGCAAGCTAACAGCATAGCAAAGTGGCGAAGCAATCAGCTTTGTAAGCGGTTTCTAACGGTTGCCGTTGAGCAATCAGTTTCAAAATAGGAGGGTTTAAATGCCTGGGTGATCAGTAATCGATTGCTGAAAACAGAATTTTGAAAATTCGAAACCGTTCTCGAGATAATCGTGGGACAGACGGACAGACGGACGGACAGACGGACAGACGGACAGACGGACAGACGGACATACATCGTGAAATCAATAAGTGACTTCGCAAGCTTCGCTACTTAATAAATAATAATTAAATTCATTATAAAGACATTTAAAAATGTCATATAAATTATATTTTAAACAATTAAAATGCAAATAATAAGCATAAAGTTCAAATATATTAATTTGGAATATTGAATTTTATAGTATTAGTTAACGCATAAATTGTCTCTAAAATCTCTAAATTTATTAAAACTCTGCTTAAAATATTCAAAATGTATTAAATCATATAAATACAAGTCGATTATATTGCAATAATAAATATAAATAACATTTGTAATATAATAGAAAAAATGGATCCAAATTTTTTAAGTTGATGAAAGTGTTCTTGAAGTTGATGTAGGTGTTCTTGTAATGTTCCCTTATATTAGGGCGTTGCCGGAGACACAAACCCAAGGTTGTACATATATATGGGGTGGTCGGCTGATCGACTGCTAGTACTAAGGTTGCACAATGACTATTCTATATTAGGGACTTATCATAGTAATGTCTAACGAACCAAAGCATTAATATAGAAGATCTCTATGTTGCATAAGCATTATGATAGCAGAGTTATGATTTGAAGTCCCATATGAATAAGACATACAATAGTATGGTCTATAAAATAAAGCAAATATGTGGAAGGTCTCAAATATGTAAAAGCATTATATTAAAAAAATGGGACTTGAAAAGGATTATTATAGTGGCGTGTAGGTTGCTTCGCAGCTTCCGAGACCGAGGTAAACTTGGACTCGTTAACCAATGTGTCCTAGACATATCATCTAAGTGCCGGTGGTAAGCGGGTTTGTTGTAGCAGAACGACTTGCCCCGTGGACATCGCACACCCCCTACCGTTTGTGGGCAGCGTCTTAGCGCATAGAGTTATGATACGTCGGCTATCTTTCGGATTAGGGTGAGTGTGTTTGGTAGTATTTTAAGTGCAGCAAGCATACTCAACTTCATGTCTTAGTGCAATAGCGCTATAATACGTGGAGTTTTGGCTACTGTCGTCTTAGTACCGTGGGGTACTATGATATGTTGGTGGTATTTTTAGTTAACAACATTATCAATTTTGTTACCAAAGTCGATAGGGATCATGTGGGTGTGTTGTGAGGGGGCGTCATCCGTATGATATTTGCATTGATGCTTAGTGCTACATGCAGTATTTAGTCTTGTGATGGATCTGCGGGTGTGCTGCACCTGATTCGACGCATCTTGTGGTTCTGGTTGATGGAGGTATGCGGGTGGTGATGTCTGCTGGGACTGTATGGGGGACCTTGGGATGGTGTAAGCCGCACGATAGTCGTATTGATGCTTGTTGCATTTTGCAGCATTGCGTCTCTGCGATGGTTGTTTGGCGGGTCGCTATTCTCAATGGCGCTCCCTGCGTCTTGGTTTGACTCACAACCTAAGTAGCTTTGCCCAAGTCGGGTCCCTTCATTGCGGGGCTGCAGACTGTCTGCCCTCCATGATTTTATATATAACAACTTAATAATATATCTCTATAAAGTTCCTACCTTTGAAAGATTGAAGGCAACTTGTTGATGGGTGAGACAGACATGATCGAAAAATGCATGTACTCAACGTCAGTGACACAAACCCTTTCTGATGACGAATTATTACTATTATCTTATAACTACTATTGGTTATATCTGCCATTGTATTGGTTGTTTGAGCATATGTGTCGACCTCATGGCGGGTGGTAGCTGGAGGGAGAATCTGAGGAGGCTCTCAAAGCTGCGGCCGGAAGCCGCGTAACGTGGTACCTCATTCCCCTTGAGGTGAGCGGTAGAATCATGACACGCTCTGCGACCAATTGGCCGTGACCATGCAATTGGTGGTGATGCTTACACTTACATCACGTCTGCATGAACGGCGGACTGGCAGGTGGTGGCGCTTACGGAGGGCTTTTTATGACCAGTATTGTTGCCTAACCCGTGTGACGTACATTCACTGTGGCTGGATTTGATCGTATTCTGTATGGCGTTTACACGCTTTGACATGCGCGACTTCGGTCGATGTTTGTGCTTACGCACTATCAAGGGGCCAAGTCCTCTTTTACTGGTTCGCAGTTATTTTGCTGTGGACTACGATCCAGTTCCCAACTTAGCGTACCCTTTGGGGGGAACGCATTAAAATGGTTGGCGCTCACCGTGCACGGCGGTGTGCGGAGCCGTATACCTCCTCCGCATTCTTTTTTAAATGTGGGAGAGCGAAGCCCTTGTATCTGGTATTTGATATAAATATTATGAGCCTCTTCCAAGCGGAAGGAATTAATTAATAAGGAATTGACTGTTTTGAACCTAATACAAGTGAAATAGGGACAATTTATTGTTCTTAACTATTTTGAGCTCTGTCTCCGTGAACGGGGTTTTTTTAGCTTATAAGGTGGTACTAACAGCTTTCGATTGCTCTCGTGAATATTCATTCTTCCAAGATACATCTAAAAGAACTAAGTTACTATACGAACACAACGTAAATAAGGGTCCTAACTAAGACGATCACGCGATAAATTTATTAAACGGCCTATATTTAAACCTTTAGAAAGATCAAAATTACTGGTCAATAAATTAGATATATTTATATATCCTATAGTTATAGATTCTAAACAAGTATAAGTATATAGAGAATAGAAGAGAGAGAAGAAAAGGGGGGCGGGGGTCGTTACATTCTGAAGGAAAAGTGAAGCCGGGCATTCGAAACTATTTAGTAAATAAAACATCTACAACTAATCAAAAAACTATAACAAAATAGAAACCAATTAGCAATCAGGCTCTCAAAAAATTAAAATAGCAAGAAAAGAAAGATAAAACACAGATTATCTTCCAATCCACCACCACGTGATCAACCACCGTGAAAGAGTATGACCATTACCCTCCAAGGAATATACCCACGATTACTGAACAAAAAATAATAATAATAAGCTCTATGTGGCAACGTACAATGTCAGGTCCCTATCTTCATACAAGGCGACCTTAATGGGGGTGAAGTATCATATCATTGGCATATCAGAGGTCAGACGCCTGGGCAGAAAAATAGAAGAATACGAGGACTTCTATATGGGAGAGACTCCAGGAAAACACGGTGTTAGCTTTCTGATAAACATATCTCAAAAATCTCTTACCCATAAATACCTACTTGTTATGGGAGATTTTAATGCAAAGATTGGTCAGCCCCGAAAAGACGAATATTTAATAACAAAAAATATAGATAAAATTAAATATATTCGACACTAGATGGCGACACTTTTTGTCCATGTGTACTAAAAAATATAATGGTACGTAGAGCTCAGTATTGGTAAAATAATCATTCGAAGGTGCTGAAATTTGTTTTGCATTTAGTCCTAAAGAATCTTTAATTGCCAAAATAGGAGTTTTATATTTTTTATAATAATTTTGTGAACAGGCCGTATACTACTTTAATTAATTAATTTAATAACTACTTTCGTTTTGAAATTTTATCATATTACGCCTATGATTTTTTTTTTAAATAAGTTTCTAGTAGCAATTGTAAATAAATTTATCAGAGGCAGTTTGAAAGTGGCCCCAGTCACGGAAAAGTTGAGAAGTGGTAGTTTAGCGTGGTATGAGTATACTAGTCATACCACTAGAAAATTACAAAACTAGTGTCGGCAAATCCAAGATAATTCTACCCTCAGCGAGGCCGTTTGAGAAATAAAGCGGAATGTATTTGTTCGTGTTTCCGCTGAGTGTGTGATTTGTGCGGTTTTTGAACGCTCCATTGGGGAGAAACTCCGCTCACATATGATTCAGAATTTCAATGTTGAGTTTGAAAAGAATTTTTGTGAATCAATATTTGACCCACATATAAAATGCCTGTGTATTCATATCATAATTTCTGTCTAGCGTAATATGTTTTTGTTCCTTTGACAATAACATGTCAAGTTTCTTTTTAAAAATGTAAACGCTGCACATAGAATTATTCTATGATGCTGCATAAGTAAAGATAATGATTTCTTACATTTAAGCTAACACTATACATGAAACGAAACTAATTTTAGGGATTTTATAGCGTTTAATTTTAACTTTTTATTCCCCACGTTTCGATCATGGTCACGGAGGGGAATGGGGGACAGAGGTGTTTAACATTCCATGTCTCTATAAAAGCTGGACTATATTCATTAACGCCACGCATCAATTAGCAATTTAAAAAATTCATAACTTAGCTCATTCTTAGAAAGTTTTGTGATCAATCAGTGGACTTTATTAGTTCGTTACGAAGTCAAAGTCAAATTCATATGTATAGTTAGATTTACAAAAGTACATATGAACATCAAAATATACACCAGTTCGCAGAATAAAAATAAAGACCGCATGTAAGACGTGCGTGTAGACAATGTCAGACATGGTCTAATCATCGTATTTACTGAGTTCTCACAGTCACATATGTCTTTGGAAACATACAAGCAGCCGCTTTTTATCCTTAAATGATAAACACGTTGATATACACTTGAGTGAACTTTAAATAATTAGAGTTCAGTTTCTTTAATGTTGACATTTGACTGTTTATTAAAGGTAAAAACCAACTTACAGGAAAAAATAATAAATTAATTTCTAAATACTTAGATTTAGAAGTCGGTGCAAACACATAGTAGGCAAAACAAAAGCCCTGTTGAAGCTATTACCTGTTAATTATTTTATTATTTTTAGTTCATTTAAAGTTCTTTCTGTCTATTAAAATTTAAATTTTTGTCCCCTTTGTATCGATCAAAGAATGTCACAGATCCAAATGTGATCTAAATTTATTGCGTAATATTATATTATCTTTACGTTAATAAACCGTGTAGTGGTAGTATAAGAATATCCACTGGCTCATGTAATGACGTGGGTGTCGTAAGAGGCGACAGTGGGGACCAAATTAGGAGATGGGCTGCAGCGTCTTCCTGATAACGACTAAAATAAACCTAGCAAGCTAACAGCATAGCAAAGTGGCGAAGCAATCAGCTTTTTTTTAAGCAATCAGTTTCAAAATAGGAGGTTCAGATGCCTGGATGATCAGTAATCGATTGCTGAAAACAGAATTTGAAAATCCGAAACCGTTCTCGAGATAATCGTGGGACAGACGGACAGACAGACGGACAGACATCGTGAAATCAATAAACCTAGCAAGCTAACAGCGTAGCAAAGTGGCGAAGCAATCAGCTTTTTTTTAAGCAATCTGTTTCAAAATAGGAGGTTCAGATGCCTGGGTGATCAGTAATCGATTGCTGAAAACGGAATTTGAAAATTCGAAACTGTTCTCGAGATAATCGTGGGACAGACGGACAGACAGACGGACAGACATCGTGAAGTCAATAAGTGTCTTCGCAAACTTCTCCACTTAATAAATAAACTGGGGTTGCCAACCTGCTTGTCATATATGGCAAATATGATGAATAGCCTCCCTATGAGGCAATCCAACGGGAAGGCCCTATGTTCAGCAATGAACTTTAAGAAACTGTAACATTAACGGTAAAAAAAAAATTCTTATTTTTTCACGCTTAGTAATGGGATTATTCCTATAAATGTATATGGAACTACCACTGAAGTATTTAATAAAAAAGAATAAATATTAAAATCGCTTCAAAGTTGACTTTCAAATAATTGAAAATTAAAAATTTTGTTCGACAGACTTCAATATATATTATTAAAGATAACTCTAAAACTTTTTGTTACACTTTGATCAAATTTATATGGGACCACATGAAAAGTGCAAGCTTTCAAATATAATAAAAACATTGAAATCGTTTCACTTAGAACAAAGTGTAACACATAAAAAGACATACAGTTGAATTGAATACCTCCACCTTTTTTAAGTTGGTATAAAAAAGACATGCAGTCGAATAAGAGAGACAGAAAACCATCTTATTTTTTGAAGTTGGCGGAAAAGATAAATACAAACTACTACTTATGGTTCTTATAGTAAAAAAAAAATAATAGTGATACATAAATAGTAGAAATTTAATTTCCCATTGTATTATGTGCATTCCTTTTTGACATTGACAACGTTCATAATATCCATATAATAGGATAAAGAATCAAAATCCAATTAAAAAATGTTTTTCCAACAACGAGACAGCTCCGTGGCGCAGTGACTTAGCAATGAGGGCCGCGGGTTTGAATCCCGCACTGAACAAGTATTAATATGGCTTCAAATTATTGCTACAGGACTGGATGTTTGTTTTTGTGTAATTTATGTATGAGAACTAACCTCACGATAAAAGAGAAAATCCTAGTGTAGAGGTAACGCTTTTTTAAAAAAAACTAAAAGTAAATACAATGCGGTCTAGGTGCAATATTACCAGTTCCAAAACTTTCTGCTGCACTAAAATATTGATTGACCACAATGTGAAAAGCGGGGGCTTAATTCTATTAAGGTGAGCAATGACTTATTGAGTTGTATTTAATTCGATTAAATCTACTGGATACAATGCAGGAAAAAAGGTAAAAAAATTACAAGATCAGAGAGTATAATATATAGATACCATTTTGGAACAACATTAATAAATGCACCTACTAAATTCAGTTTCTAACGTATATTATGCACAATAGGTCCTGAGCTATTACAGCAGTTTTTTTTAAATTAATATAATAAGCGAGCTACCAGTTGTCCTGATGGGAAATGGATACTGGCCACGTTCATCTGACTTAAAACAAATAAGGACGCGATAAAATTGCCAAACTATTTGTTTATTGTTTACGTGGTAGAGCCATTCAGCAGGGCTAGCATGGGCAGGAGACAATTTTATCCCCGAGGAAAGGAGAAAATGTTTATCCCCTCGCTGAGTTTTACCCACCCTTCGAGCATGGATACACCGGTGGATATAATATCCAAAGTAGATAAAATGGGAGATATACTTAGACTTAGATAGATTTTTTGTATGAATATAAACTTAAACCCACGTTCAATGGACTAGGATTAAATTGTCCCTTTCAAATGTCAAAAAAGCATAATGTTTTACCTTTCATTTGGCTCCATGCTACGGACGGCAGATATATGTCTACTCGTTACGTCAAACGGGGATATACTTCTCCCCGTTGCCGTGCTTCGGCATAGGGACAAGATAATTTTATCTCTTGTCAGTGGATATAATCGGGGGATAAAATTTTTGTCCCCAGCCCATGCTAGCCGTGCAGTAGCTACATTATGGTTGAAGCACGAATGGGCCGACCGAGAAAGAAAAATTCTGTCGCAAAATCTTTTACTAGCGTAAGTTAGCTGCTTAATGTTACAATGTTTGGTAAAGGGAGAACAAGAAACCCTTTTCTCCATCTTAGTTCTGACGTAACAACGCATCCGTATTTTTATTACTAATCGAGGATAGATATGAATGTATATGCGCCTTAGCGTCTATTTATAATTAGTTGCACTGTTCGCTTGTTTGTTTTTTATTTGTAAGATGTGCAACTACGGTAAAGAGCCAGTGTACACAAAACTTAAAACCGCAATAACGAAAAATAGCAGAAAAAATCACACAGTGCAATTCCCTAAGCTTTTTATTAATTTAGAAATTTGAAGAGATCGTTTCATTTAATGAAAACACGTATGTGACGTGTGGCATCGAGTGGTGCAACTCAATTATGACCTCAATTTCTCGGAGCTTCAAAAGGAGTGATATAGCCGGTAATTCAAGAACTGTTAATCTTTTAATTAGTTTTACGCAAGACAACTACAACACGATTTATATATTTTTTTCTTTTATTGTATAACTACTATATTGAACTTTATTTGGCTTAATTACTTTTTTATCTATATATGTATAATTGAAGTATCTGGCTGTAATACTAAAATAACTAACTATCATCGAACTCAGGGGGTTATTTGGTTAAATACAAAAACACTTTTTTTTCTTTTGCCTAGTGTATAGTTACCTTATTGACCTATTGACCTATATTTGCTTTTTTTGTTTTATTTTTTTTATGGAATGAGGATGAAAAATTAGAACGCAGTACACATTATGCTAAGTGGTTACTGTGACCCATAGATACGAATTAAATTGGAGATGCGTTATCGCTGAGTGTTTATCACTTCAATTAAATTAAAAAAATGCCGACCACATTACCTTGGGTCGTGACCATGAAGCAAATATAAAGACGAGGTGTTGTAATTTGATTTCACTATGTAACAATGCGTGATAATTTGCGGGGTGAGGAGATGTTAAGCCCCGCCCACTTAACTATCTACATCCACCGATAAATAGTAAAACTACTCGAATTGTTCCATATCGACGTTGTAATGTAGTTTACCTACCTTAACGATAGATGGCGGCCTGTTCACAAAATTATTATAAGAGCTATTAAAATAATATTTAGGCGATTAAAAATTATTTAGGACTGAATACAAAACAAATTTCAGCATCTACGTTTGAACATTCCCTGTGAACTTGTCTTGAACATTCCTTGTGATAAATCTCTTCGCAGCGCCAGTGACTCGGTCATCTGTGACTCTAACTGTTCTTCCCTAACTGCGGTCAAGTAGATAAACTTGGCACTGCGGTGTACCTGACCAGAGATGAAAACAGTATGCCATGATATTCAGAATCTGCGCAAAAATCAGTCCAAGCTAAAGAGACCGTTCGACATACGGCAGTTCACAGAGTACTTTTATCGACAGGCTGAGATGCCCCACTATTTGTGCTCCGCGCCTTGTGCTAAGCTGGATAACTCAATATAAAGTTTAAAATGGTTAAAAAATATCTAAATTAAATTTTAGGTGCCTAATGGTTTGATAACAACAAAAAATAAAATCAACCAAAAAAAGTAAACAAAATTATAGTATAACAATATTAATTGTGTAATTTATGTATGTAAACTGCCTGCACCATACATAAGAAAATTTTAGTGTGGGGGTAGTTAAAAAAAAGGTAATAGCGGTGTATTAATACCTACTACGCAATATCGGGGTGGGTGTCGTGAGAGGAGACAGAGGGAAATTGAAACAAGTGATGGGAGGCATCATTTTTCTGATAACAACTCAAGGTAATAAAAACCTGTGGTTGCTAACACGCCTCCCAAGCATGGCAACTATGGCAAAATGAGACACTCAATGGGGGAGACATATGTTCAGCAGTGTACTTTTATAGACTATAATGGAATGGTTATATACAACAACCACCACAATTGTCACTTACCCTTTTCTGAGCGAACGGAGTTTGTATTTTTAATTTGCCCAATGAAGAAATTCCACAAAAGCTGACTGTCTTGCATTTAATTAACGAGTTAAGGCCTAAGAGAGGGGTAAATAAAATTTGATTAATCCAAGACGTTTGTCGCATATAAATTTATGATGAGTCGCTGAATACTAAACGGTTCTCATGCTTTTGGTTGTTCCTTGAAAGTAGTTAGTATTATGTTTATATAGAAAACGTTTTCATTCGCGATAACTTATCCAGTCATAGTTGTCGATTCAGCGACTTCAGTTATATTTTTCTAAAAATATGACCCCCACACTAGGCTTTTCTACTATATCGTGAGCGTTTTACATACATGCTCGTTAACTGTACAAGAACAAATATCCACACCTATAACCATTATTAGTAATTCAAACCCGCGGCTCTACAGCACCACAACCTTAGCCACAGAACCAACGAACCGCCAGTAATCGTTTAAAAAGCTATCGAAAATGATTGAAAATTGTTTTAATTGGTTTTATAGAGTTTAATTCCATTGTATTTAATTTCTATTGTATTTAAAATAAAATAATAAGTCAAATTAAATGCGATAAAGTTCGTTAACTTAATTTTTTAGCTGTCTTTTTAATGTAGTGGTGGTTATGGTGACTACTAATTATGAGGTCCCGTGTTCTAATCCTAAATCAAGCTAAGGTCAGGAATTAGGTTGACAGAAGGTCAAGAAATTCTAAGCACCAGGCCGGAGTCAGGAAACTGACCGGGTTTCGGTTGTGTCAGATTACCCTCTCATTAAATATGAGAGTGAGAGAATAGAAAGTGCACTTTTGATATTTCATATACTTGAGCACTATAATCCTGTCCTGTTTAGATGACTCAGTCTCCGTCGCCGTGACCGAAATTCGGTCTGGAGGACATTATTTTAATTAGTTTTATTCAATGAGTAGTTTTCGTGTAAACATAAGAAATCATTGGTTGAATATATTGTTAAGTATAATGCCGGAAGTGTTAACAAAAATAAAGAGGTACTCACTCATCACTGCACAAGTAATTATTATAATAGCTGGTTGACTGTAGGCTGTTCCTTCTAGGGAACATTTCTCTTAATCACCCTTATCGTCTCGCAACTTTGATGATATGTTGCCTATTGCTAGTGTGATAATTTTGTGTCTAGTGTAAAGTAGATTGTTATACTGCCATCTACTGAAACCCATGGGAGTTTTCTACACAAGCGAGCACACAATCCACCTAATGGTCCTTATAGTGTAGATGATGGATGCTGTGGCCATTGATAGTTGCATCACGCAATTAACAATCAAAATATATATGCGTTGTCACTCCTGAAAACTGCTGCTTGATCTCTATAATTTGATTCTTATATTTAAGAAACATTTCGTTTTTCATTACAGTCCATTTTATTATATCCAAAATGCATGTAAAAACAGTTTTTCCTAAAAACTGTGTGCTTAAGACGACTAAAAATGGAACAACTCTTAATCAATCGTATGATGTTCATGTTGTTCAAATCAGTATTGTAGTTCATACATGTTTTTTTTATACATTTTCTGCACTGCAGAACGGTTCGTAAGGGAAAACTAAACCTTTCATAAAATAATAGCGATCCGCCCGGTGATTTCTGGATCTGGACAACAGCATCACCGACCGAGTTCAATTGTGAATATAAAACAAGCTCGAATCATCTTTATCACATATACAAAATCACGGTGACACTGACATAAGTATTTTGTATATAAAAATAATGCCTCTTTAACAGTAAAAAGGGTCTCAAACTCACTCAGAATATGAAACAGAAGCATTAGGCTGCTTTTTTACTATGGTATTCTGTGAAAGCGTGGTTCTACACATGTTTAGCTGACCGATTCCTGATCCTCCCTCAAAAATTTTCTCTTACGATACATACGGAACGAATAGTACATTCTCTTACGCTAAAATCACAATATAATGTATTATAATCAAATTAAGCATGGCAAGATCCCTCTTACCCTATATCAAATCGTATATATGTATTGGATTTGAATATCTGATATTGAATCTATACATTTCAATATCTATATATGGGTTGACATCTACGTTATTCTGTAACTGTAAGGAAGTCAATATTCAGTATTACACTGTGATTTGCAATTTCTGGTGGATGGGGTTTGCTTAGATTTATAAATATTTAGTTACATCTAAGTATGTCAATACGTTTTGGTTAACATAGTGTCGGGGTCTCGATTTTTGATAAAAAAATGCGACAATTAGTTTTGACATTCCTCTCTTGCTTGATGTTTATCTAATCCAAAGAATCCTGAAGAGATCAAAACAAGTGAAAATCTGAGAATGAAAAGCCAGAACCATATGGTGGATGGATGCTTTACACTTCCCAACCAAGCTCTCTCAATTTTTGCTGAGTGGTCTGGCGTTATCATGATGAATGACCACTCCTATTCTGCTGATCAATTCCAATCGTTTTTCCTCAACTTCTTGCTTCAGTCTCATTTGGCCGGCGGTTAAAGCTCATAATAAACGATGCCCTTCCAATCCCACTATACACACGGCATTATTTTATTGCGTGTTAATCCGGGTATCGCTACAGTCTGCAAAGCTCTAAACAGCTACATAGTTGAGAGGTTTTGGAAACGATGTATTACGCACTCTTGGGAGTATCACCGTAAGCTTGTCTATTATTGGGATAAACGCTAGCCTCGCGTGTCATGTTGTTGATGATCAATATTAAGTATTACTTATCCTAATAGGACAGTCCTTTATTGAGCAGTCGCGTGTTGCTCTTTATAAGACTGCAGATGAATTAAGCTTCTATAATAGTAATCGAAAATGGCCTTTTCGAAAATTGATATACAAAACAAACCACCGTTAAGGTTGTAGCTGCTGCCACTGCCGTCAGTAGCAATATTCTAATAAACAGTTAGCAAGCACTAAAAAACTACTTTGTTATATCGGGTGGGGTAAAATCTGCCAAGGATAGAATTTTTAACGTGATCATCTCACTTTTGTTAGTCCATTATTACATTAAGGAAGGAATCACAATCAGTCGTGATTCAAGATCACCATGAGTCAAGATCATTAATATCATTTCCTCTTTCCCTAAACAAATTAAACGAAAAACTAGTATTGTTAACTAAAAAGTGAAAATAGGAGATATTTTTGGACAAATTCATCGACGAAAACTTTTTGCTTTGCTAGACAAGTTCCAACATTGGTTTGCTTCTTCTATAAAGAAAATAGGGTGCACTAATGTCATCGAAATGACCATTGAATTAAACAGTTAAAAAAATCGATTGCTTATCGACCATATAGATTATCGCACAAAGAGAGAGAAGATATGAGAGCAATAATTAGTGAAATTCTAGATGCCGATACAATAAGTGAATCAATATCAGAGTATTCAAGTCCTATCATTTTAGTCCGTAAAAAGATGGAAAATGAGAATGTGCATATATTACAGGATGTTAAATTCAGTGAAAGTAAAGGAGCGTTATCCTATGCCTAATATTGAGAATAATATTGCGAGATGGTCTACACAAGCCTGCGTTGTCACCCTAGATTTAAAATCAGGATATTATCAAGTACCTATATCAAAAGAATCCCGGTCACTTACTTCGTTTGTTACAACGGACATTCAGTATGAATCCAATAGGCTAGGCGGCGACTTCAGGTGAAGAAAGAGGCTTGCAGGATCCCGGAGCAGTGCGGCCCCGCGCTTGGAGTAGGCTAGGCGACGACTTCAGGTGAAGACAGAGGCTTGCAGGATCCCGGAGCAGTGTGGCCCCGCGCTTGGAGTAGGCTAGGCGACGACTTCAGGTAAAGACAGAGGCTTGCAAGATCCCGGAGCAGTGTGGCCCCGCGCTTGGAGTAGGCTAGGCGACGACTTCAGGTGAAGACAGGGGCTTGCAGGATCCCGGGGCAGTGCGGCCCCGGGATAAGGCCTTTAGGAGATGCTTCAAGTTTGGAAGCTGAAGCGAGACTCCTTTATTGGCCGATTTTTCGGCTTTTATACCTTTTTTGAGAGAACGGGAAATTATTCAAATTAAATTTAAAGAACAATGGCAGACTTTCATACATAAAATTTGTTGAGAAGAAATGGTAGCGTCTATATATCAAAAATATCTTAAAATGTTAAGCGTCAGTCCCTTAATAACTCTGTCAAAGAATTTTGTCATGAGAATGCGTCAAAAAAAAGATATTTACATTTGAACCTTTTTGGGTTAGGCCTAAGTCACTTGGAAAAACTCATGCTTCCTGTGGTTGTTTGATATTAGCTTAACACATAATACATAATTAAGAGTTTTTAGATTATTGTATCTCTATTATATATTTGCATACTATAAATGGCAAGGGTTCTGGCAAGGCTCCAGGCCCTTTGTATCATAGTGACATTCTCAGAAATGCTAGAACCCAGAGCCGTAAAGCCAGTTAAAAGACAGTGACATTTTGTTTTAGCTAGTGTTGGCATAACATTAAATAGAATTATTACATAGTACGATGATTGAGATAATGTATTATTGTAGGAAATTCTTTGTAAGAGACTTATTTTCAGCCATATCACTTTTGTATCACTATATCAGTTATTACTAATAATAACTTAATATAAAATATTTTGTGTGTTGTGTTGGTAGTCTTACAAAGTGTATACGAAAATAGTATGAATATACTAAATGGCAACACTTGAATAGAGTAAAATGATTTAAGTCATTTGATATTCCCAAAAATGTTTGTTTTTTTTCTGTGGCTTTAATTAAAATACATTTTTATTTCAAAAATCATAGAAAAATAATAAAACTCATTTTATATATAACTTATTTCTAGACGCGATAATTTTTCTCAACTATTTTTCTGCCATTGCTCTTTTTGTAAATGGCCCAGAGGAAAAGAGTATTTATGTGGAAATATTAAAGTAAAACCATCAGACCGCTAACGAATTTGAATAAAAATTGCCATGACAACCAGATAAACAACGATGTCAAACATGTCCAATTTCGGTTTTAGGCTCGTAATAAAGAAACGGCAAGATTTAAGTAAAAAAAGAGATATTACTGATTGTTACGGAGAACTAAATAAAAGATCAAAAAAGGTAGACTCTATTGACAACGATTAAAAAAGCGTGAAAATACGAAGTGAAAATGACCTGCTATTGTGCTATTATGGTCCAAAAATGTTACAGGATCCTATGGAAATAAAGGTGATACAAAATATGAATGCAGAAAATCAAAAACAGAATGGAAAAATAAATTTAAAATAGTGTAAAATGATATGTTAGTACCATAACACTACATTTTCCCCCCGACCCTGGAAAATTTTTGACTCAGCAAAAATTTTAACTTGTACATTCTAAAATAAACCATAAAAACACAGCTTTGCAGAAACAGACATCAACAAGCAAAATCAGATATACTATCTCTTACATTCATCATCTGCATTCAGGTAAGGGTGGAGTTCACATTCAATGACTAACACTCTTAAAGTGTGTTTTCGAACGGACATTCAGGCTTATTTAAGGAGTTGTCATCCGCTCCTGCGTGGAAAAAATAATTAATTTAAGCAAGCTTTAGTCGAAGAGCCACCACCCTAAAAGTGTGTTTTCGAAAGGACATTCAGGCTTATTTAAGGAGTTGTCATCCGCTCCTGCGTGGAGAAAAAAAATTAAGGGAGTAGTCAGCCGCTCCCAAGTGAAGATAAAGATAAAGAACTTAATCTTAAGCAAGAATTAGTCGCTATGACTTATGCAACATCACTAACGAGATGTGTCTGAAATAAAAATAAAAAGTGAAGATTAATCCAACCAAAATTCGAGGTCTTAAAGCAAGATGTGTTAAAGAACACTGGATCAACAGACAAACAAAGAAATTAAAAGAAATAAAAATAATAAGGTGAAAACGATGGTGATATTTATACATATATACAAATTAACAGTTAATAAAAGTTAAGAAAATTTATGATTTTACATCGTTGATGTGCCACTTGCCTCTAACTCCATAAGGGTCTTCAAGCACATAGACTAGTGGTGACAGTTTAGCTATCACTTTGCACTTGATGAACTAAGGGGCAAGTTTAGCATTAAAGTATGCGCCGGCATTGCTTAAAACATGGTTTTTACGCCAAACAGTGTCTCCCACATTAAATTCTTTAAAAGACCGGCGAAGATCATAGCGAGCGCTATTTTTAGCGTTAGCTATGTCAAGTTTAGTTTGAACTTTGTAAAGGTAGATGAGAGGAGACCATCATTAGACGCGTAAATAACACAAGGCATAATATCAATTCCTCGAGGTTCTGAGTTGGAGTATAGAAGGAACCACAAGGTATTGTTTACCTACCAAAGACTAAAAAGTTTGGAGTAAAACCAGTAGCTATATTTGTAGCGCTGTTCATTGCGTACTGAATTTTAGCAAGATGGTTGTCCCAGGATCTATGATCGTCTCCTACTAGAGATGCTAGAGCTGTAATAATTGTACTATTAAACTTCTCCGTAGGATTAACCTGAGGACAATATAAAGCTGTGTGAAAAATACAAGGAACATTATAAGAATTTAAAAATAAGTGGAATTCTTGCGACTGAAATTGAACAGCGTTGTCCATTATAATAGTTTGGGGAATGCCATTAACTAGAAAAACTGAATTTTCCAAAACATTAATAATATTAGCTGAAGTAGCACGTTTAAGGGGAAAAATCATAGTATATTTAGTAAAATTGCAGTTAATTACTAGAATATACTGATTTCGTCATGGACCCATAAGATCTAAGGATATAGTTTGAAAAGGTCTGGAGCAAAGTTTGGGTTTACCCATAAGACCATAGGGAGAATGATTAGGGTGTTTGTAGGTTAAGCAGGTTTCACAAGTCGAGATTAATTTGGCAATGTCCTTAAACATACCAGGCCAATAGTATTTTAAAGATATTTTTTTGAATGTCTTGAAGATACCAAGATGGAGTTCTGAAGGGGAACCATGGTTAGCTTCAATAAGTGCATGTCTATCTTGAAGTAGTGGAATTTCTTTTCAAATAAAGTCATCGTTTAGACGATCGGGAGAATGGATGCAGCGGTAAAGTTTGTTATCCCTGATAGTGTAGTTGGGATATGCATCTGGGTTGTTGGAGTATCCGAGAAAAATCTTGTTGTAGTGCTCAAGTATACGATCAGGTGGTTCTTCAATCGTAATAGGATGTACGCCTAGAGGTGAAGTTTCTCGTGTATCATGACGTTTTTGATTCTTATGTCTTGATAATAAATCTGGAACAATGTTATCCTTTCCTTTTTTATGTTTTAGGACAAAGTTAAAGCATGATAAGCGTAAAGTCCAGCGAGCAAGTCTTCCTGATGGATTCGATAAGTTCTGAAACCATTTAAGTGCAGCATGGTCAGTATATATTGTAAATTCTTTACCATTGTCTAGGTAACATCGCCAATGTTCTAACGCAGTTATTACAGCCAATGTTTCTCTTTCAGTAGTTGATCAGTTCTGTTGATTTATGTTTAGTGCTTTACTCATGTAAGCAATCACGACTTCTTTGTCATATTGATGTTGAGTAAGCATTGCTCCTATGCCATAATTTGATGCATCACAATGTACAGAGAAGGGTAGTTCGAAGTTAGGGCAAGCAAGGTCAGGAGCAGTTACCAAAGCTTCTATAAGTTTCTGGAAAGCAGCTGCAGCTTGTGGATTTCATAAAAATTTAGGAGCGTTCTTCCCGGAACAGGTTAGTTGGTTGAGTGGAGAGGCAATAGTGCTAAAGTTTGGAATGAATCTGCTGAACCAGCTGCAGGTGCCTATGAATCTTCGTACTTCTTTTCCGCAAGTAGGTACAGGATGTTCTAAAATAGCTTTTATTTTATCTGGATCAGCACGTAGACCATACTCGTCCACTAGAAAACCAAGGTATTTCAGTTCTTTCTTGAAGAATTGACTCTTCTCAAAGTTAATAGTCAGATTAGCATATGAAATTTTTTCATGAACTTTCATGAGAAGCGATATGTGTTCATCAAAATTTTCGCTAATAATAACGATGTCATCCAGATAGCAAAATACCTTGTTCTCAAATTCAGGAGTAAAAAGCATATCCATTTATCTTTGCAGAGTTGCAGGTGAGTTAGTGAGACCAAAAGGCATTACTTTGAATCTAAACATACCTCTTCCAGGTACATAAAATGCAGTTTTATCTTTATAAGCAGGATTCAAGAGAATTTCTCAAAATAATTCCGCAATGTCGATGCTTGATAAGTATTTGGCATTCTTCAGGTTGTCCAAAATTTCGCTTATTAGTGGCAGACTATAAGCATCACGACGTGTAACTGAGTTAAGCTTCCTGCTGTCTACGCAGAAACGCCATTCACCATTCTTCTTCAGAGTGATAAGAACTGGAGATAACCAAGGACTTTCGCATTGTTCAATGACCTTTCATCCCAGCATCTTGTCAACTTCATTAATTAACGCCTTTTGTTTTTCAGGAGACATTCTATAACATCTTTGTTTGATTGGAAGAGAATCACCAGTATCAATCTTGTGGGTGATTAAGTGTGTGCTTCCCAGGATACCTTTTTCTTCAAAAGAAATTGTCTTGAAGCGTTGGATGATGTTGTTAGCGATGTTCTTTTGATTAGGAGTTAAATGCTCATAAGGTAAAACTTTAATACCTTTAGTTTCGATAGCAGAGCATTTAGATTCAGTAAAGTTAAGAGAAGATAAAACACTAGGTAAAAGATTAAATTTTCTCCAAAAGTCAATACCTAGTATTAGCGAAAGAAATATTTCAGGGAAAACATAAGCTTTAATCAAATGAGTTTGATTATTGAAATGAACAGGTAAGTCAAAATAACCCAAGGAATTAACTTTTTAATTATAAGCAGTAGAGACAGTAATAAGATCTGACTTGAAAAGTTTACAGCCCAGTTTAAGAATTTCTAAATGAGAATTATTACCCAGAATAGTTACTGAGCTGCCAGAATCTAGTAAACCAGATAAAGTTAAGTCATAAATTTTGACATTAACGAATGGACGATTAAGATCTTGTTCTTTGGAGTAGAGTGTAGAAGAGATTTTGTAACAAGAAAAGAAGTTTTGAATTGTTTTAATCCAACTAGTCCAATCGTCATTATCAAAGTTTAAGTTACTTTTCAAGTCAGCAGTTAGTTTTTTGAACTAGTATGTGGTTTGGGAGAACAAGTAGGGCAATATGCAGTTTTAAAACCTTTAAGACCACATTTGAAACAAATCACGAATCGTGGTTGAGTACAAGTGTTCAAAGTATGACCTTGTTTACGACAACGAACACAAAAAGAGCTTTCTTGAGGAGCTTTAGTTTTAGAGAGACTATTAACTTGTCTAGAAGGGTATTTGAAGGATGAAGTGAATTTATTCATGAAGGGAGGAGAAGGTCGTGAGTTATTGGAAGAATTTGGAGAGTCGACTGAACTTGAAGTGGAATGCTTGTAGTTGAATTCAGAAATAAGAGGACTTTGTTGTATATTTGGTTCTTTAAATTGTTTGTCTCTGTCTAGGAACTTTTCATAGTTTTGGCAAGTAGCCAGAAGAGAGTCGATAGAGTCAATGTCTTTAGCGCTACGAAGACTGAATAACATGGGCGAATATTCCTCAAAATAATCTCCAATTGTTCTGTTTCAGAAAGTTTCTTCGAAAGACGAGAGAACATTCCAGACATAATGGAAATATAGATGACGATAGGTTCATCACGGCCTTGAGTTCGATTCCTAATCGCTTCTAGAAGTTTATGATCATAATCAGAACCACCAAAGTCTTTGATTATTAAAGAGGAAAGTTCGTTCCAAGTTAAGTTTGGATTCTGATTATATTTAAATCTGAACCAATAAAGAGCATTGTCGGTTAAAATTTCAAACGCTTGAGAAATCAACAAGTCTTTGGACAAGCCACGAGCTAAGCAGTATTCTTCAAGTTTTTGACGAAAAGATCTTGGATAGCTTTAACCATTGAAGGTGTGTCTTTTCAGATCTTTGAAGACGTTAGTTGGAGAAAAAGATTGAGGTGGTGGTGAAGGATACGGGGTATGGATCATAACAGAAGTTTGAGAAACAAGAGGAGGTTCCATGACAGTCGGGTCAACAGGAGGGTCAAGTGATGGAGAGTCATTTTCAGTTGAAGGTGAAGTCAAGGATTCGAATTGTTTAGTAATAGCGTCACATTTCATCTTCAAAGTATTAAAATTAGCTTTATAGTCTGGATATAAGTCAGAATCTATTCGCTCATATCTGTCAAAAACATGATTAATAAAAGTTTCTATTAGTCGTAAGTATTTGGTTTCACCTTGTAAAAATTTTTCAATTTTACAGTCCAGGTAGGTCAAAGTAGAATCAATTTGAGACAAGTCATCCTCGATCGGAATTGGAGAAGTCAAAATATCTTCAGGGTGAGAATTCGCAACTAAACGCAAAACCTGTTTTTTTAGAAGCAAAAGAGTATTAGCTGGTTCCTCACATCTAATCTTCACTTCGTATTCGAGTTCGGCCTTTTTAAGGATTTCGTACTTAATAACCCTTTTCATTGTTATAATTAAGTGCAAAGTTAAGTATAAGAAATAAAAATGTAATTAAAAATTGTACCTCTTTAAGTTATCTAGAATAAAAATATTAATGTGATGAATGTAAGTGAAGTGTTATATGTAGGTCTAAATATAATCCAGATAAGTTGAAAAACTAGATGAAGTTTTGTTTTAGAATTTGGAAGATATGAAAAGGATGAATAAATGAATGATGAATAATGAGTTAAGAACGAAGGAGAAAGCAATTAAATCAAAAGGGAATGGACAAGCCGCAGTAAAGGTGAAGAAAAGAGAAAAAAAATTAAGAGAGGAAGAAAACTTTTACGTTGGGCGCCAAAATGTCGTAAAGCGACAATAAAAAAGGAAAACCTAACCTAACAACAACGAAATAACAAAAATAGAACAAGAAAATAATATATTTAAAATTTTAAAAAGATATTTACAATTTTATATAAAAAAAAATGAAGTATGATGATGGTGATGGGTGACGTCAATTACAATTAAATAGAAAATAAAGATAAGATGAAAACTGAAGAGGAGCCTGAAGATCAAAGTGGCACACCGCGCTAGGCGGTGGTGGCACGCAGCGCCTGGTCTAGGCACACGCAGCGCCTGGAGTAGGCACACGCTGCGCTTGGAGTAGGCACACGCAGCGCCCAGAGTAGGCACACGCGGCGCCTTGATTAGGCACTCTCAGCGCCTGGAGTAAACGCTCGAAGCGCCTGGAGCAAGCACACACAGCGGCTAAAGTTGGAGTAGGCTAGGCGACGACTTCAGGTGAAGACAGAGGCTTGCAGGATCCCAGAGCAGTACGGCCCCGCGCTTGGAGTAGGCTAGGCGACGACTTCAGGTGAAGACAGAGGCTTGCAGGATCCCGGAGCAGTGCGGCCCCGCGCTTGGAGTAGGCTAGGCGACGACTTCAGGTGAAGAAAGAGGCTTGCAGGATCCCGGAGCAGTGCGGCCCCGCGCTTGGAGTAGGCTAGGCGACGACTTCAGGTGAAGACAGAGGCTTGCAGGATCCCGGAGCAGTGCGGCCCCGCGCTTGGAGTAGGCTAGGCGACGACTTCAGGTGAAGACAGAGGCTTGCAGGATCCCGGGGCAGTGCGGCCCCGGGATAAGGCCTTTAGGAGATGCTTCAAGTTTGGAAGCTGAAGCGAGACTCCTTTATTGGCCGATTGTTCGACTTTTATACCTTTTTAGAGAGAACGGGAAATTATTCAAATTAAAAGCAAATTTTTGTAAATGGCCCAGAGGAAAAGAGTATTTATGTGGAAGTATTGAAGTAAAAACATCAGACCGTTTAAGAATTTGAATAAAAATTGCCATGACAACCAGATAAACAACGATGTCAAAACATGTCAAATTTTGGTTTTAGGCTCGTAATAAAGAAACGGCAAGATTTAAGTAATAAAAGAGATATTATTGATATAGGAAAAAAGGTAGCGCAACAGCGCGCACGTAACCCGAAATTGCAGAGTTACGGAGAACTAAAGAAAAGATCAAAAAAGGTAGACTCTATTGACACCGATTTAAAAAGCGTGAAAATACGAAGTAAAAATGACCTGTTATTGTGCTATTATGGTCCAGAAACGTTACAGGATCCTATGGAAATAAAGGTGATGCAAAATATGAATGCAGAAAATCAAAAACAGAATGGAAAAATAAATTTAAAATAGTGTAAAATGATATGTAAGTACCGTAACACTACAAGGTCGCTTAGCGAGCTATGGAGAGGGCTGTGCTTGGAGTTTCTCTGCGTGATAAACTTACGAATGAGGATATCAGCAGTAAAACCAGAGTAACCGACATAGCCCAACGGATTAGTAAGCTGAAGTGACAGTGGGCCGGCCATATAGCTCGAAGAACCAACAACCGATGGGGAAGAAACGTTCTGGAGTGGCAGCCTCGTACCGGTAGGCAAAGTGTAGGGCGACCCCTCACGTGTTTGAGTGATGACCTGGTAAGACATGCAGGAAGTCGATGGATGCAGGTGGCTCAGGACCGTGCTTTGTGGTATTCCTTGGCGGAGGCCTGTGTTCAGCAGTGGACTTATAAAAGGCTATAATGATGATGATGATGATAGCATCAGATTAAGATAAAGTTGCCTGTTTACACTTATATAAGTATTTTATATTCTGCATCCTACGTACTGTTGGTTTAATTTAAAATTTGTAGACATATTGATTTTGTTCTGTATAAAAATCTTCGAATTAAAATGTCAAAGCATTTCTGTACGTTGGAAATAATTGCCCCTGTGTACAATGAAACTTCGATATGAATTTCTTTAAAAATATTTATTTATCGACTGTATAAGGGGCGGGATATATAGTGGAGTACTTTAATCTATCGGCATTTGTACTTTACAGAGCAAAGTTAAATTTTATCCACTCTTACCCCAAGCTTTTTTACAATAATTATTGCATTGCTATCGGTCCTTGATAAGTGTGAGAAGTTTCAAACCAATCTGATGTTTTGATGGGGATGAAAATCACATTCAAAGAATAGAATAGAATAGAACATTTTTTATTCAATATAGATTACATGTGTAATTCTTATTGAAAGTCATTTTTTACTTTACCACTGGTTCGAAAAAAAACCTCTGTCCTGGGAAGAACCAGCAAGAAACCCAGTGGGATTTTTTTTAAAAAAAGCATATTTTACGTTAATGATTGGTAGATACATAATTTATTTTAGAAACAGCTTGTAAGCGACAACCTCATTCCCAGGGGTTATTATCAACCATGTATTCATTTATACTTTAATAACATAAAGGGTTTTTTTAAAGCAAATTTTACAATAATGGTTGTAAAAACTATATAAGTACAAAATTTATTATATAAACAGCTTGGAAGCGATCACCTCATTCCTAGGGGTTGTTATCAACCATGTATTCATATATACTATAATAACCCTTTTTATACAGTTTCAACTTTACAAAACATTTAAACTTGTTAATAGGGAGAGCCTGTACACTTTTCGGGGCCCTGTTGTAATAGCGTATACATTGCCCCAAGAATGAATTACTGACTCTGTGGAGTCAAGAAACCAGTATCACTAGCTTGTGTTTGGTCCTAGTGTTTACAGAATGTACATCACTTTTTATACTAAAACTACCTTTGTTTTTGTGAACATACATTACATTTTCGTAAATATACTGAGAGGCCAAAGTTAATATATTTATTTCTTTAAATTTATCTCTAAGAGACTCTCTCGGTTTTAGGTTGTAAATAGCTCTAATGGACCTCTTCTGTAAAACAAAAATAGTTTTTGAATCAGTCGCATTGCCCCATAGCAAAATCCCATAAGACATTATGCTATGGTAATAACTGAAATAAACTAAACTAGCTGTCTCGACACTAGTGAGACCTCTAATCTTTTTTACAGCATAGGCTGCAGAACTTGGTCTGCTTGCTAGTTTGGACATATGGGGGCCCCACTGAAAAATTCCTTTACATACCAAGCTAATAAAAGCGTTAAAAATTAATTAAATCTTACTGTGTATTAATTAAATTTAACAATACGTCGTCTACACCAAAAGTACTTTACATTAATTTACGATGTTATAGTGTTATTTTAACCCATCAGTACCAGTGATTAGCAGTTATTATTGCTTTGATGTCAAATATTATTGTATCGGTTTTCTCATTACATTTTATCGAAAATTTTGTTTGATCTTGTTTGATTCTCAAATCTCAAATCTTATTGAAATTGCTCACGTGTGCTTTACTAAATTTCCCGTGTTTCTTTTCTCCATTGAACCTCAACATAGTCATGAGTTCGATTCGACATTGTACCCTATTTTAAAAATGCGAAAATTAGTTTGTTTAAATCCCTACCCGAAAACATAATGTTTGATAAACATTTCTTACTGTAGAGGTTACAGCGGTGTTGGGTGTAGTGATGATTAGTTTTGTGCGGTAAAATTAAAAATTTTGTCCCGACTTCAATATAAATCAATTGAGATCATCACGAATGTAGTGGAAGTAAATTAAATACGCAATATTAACTAAAACTAACATAATTCAAAAACTAATGGTCAAAACTTGATCAAATTTATATGGGCCCATATGAGAATCGTCAAAATCGGTTCACCTATGAAAAAAATTCTGAGGTAACACAAAAATTCACATAAAAAACAGTCGAATTAAGTACCCCATCTTTTTTAAGTCATTTAAAAAAAATCACGAAGCACTTGTCGCCGAATATTAAAGGATTCCATCCCTTTAAACAAAGGACGCGGCAACCACAGTCTAACGAACGGGATTAACGTACACGCAATCACAGAGCAAGTTTGTGTTTTGTGTTTGATGTATTGTGTACATTCAAAAATGTTTTTTACTCGTAATTGGCATAAAAAGTTTCCTTAATAGGAAATTCCCAAAGTTAATATACCGTTAAACATTTTTAAAGTAATAGTATAGTAATAAGAGTAAATTCCTTCAACATGCAGGAAATTATTTCAATAATTAATTAAGTGGCGGTACACAATATTATACGATATTTCATTTTTACAAACGAATCTTCGAAAATTCATTTTCCTGTTTTGCAAGGTAACTCCTAATAAGTAGAATATTATCACAATAAAATATGTCATAAATAAAAGTAGAATATTATCACAATAAATGTCATAAATAGAAGGAGTATCAGTTACAGCCTACAAAGTCCAATGCTGAACATAAGCCATAAATTGTCCCATAGTGAGTAGTCGCGCCGAACATGCGCTCGAATTAATCTATTCGTATTTATCATAGATGGCGGTGGTGTGAGTAAAAATTGTCACGCCACTTCACCTTCAAAAGGAAAAGGTTCATTAGTTCCCGCGCCCGCCGCCCGCTGTTGCACCTTGTTGTGCTCTTACAGCAGTATCAATTTATATAGTTTTAAATTTTATAATTGCTAGTGTTTTCGGCTATACACTATCATACTACAGTAACATATACAACATTACACACCACAATATTTAGAACGAACGCCGATTAGTGATTGTGAGTACGAGCTTCTCGCTAAGTAAATTTAATTTGTCTGATTTCTGAAACACAGGTACTCAACCTAGTTCAGGCAGGTAGCTAATAATATAAACTTGACTTTTCTATTTTTCTTTTGTAGATTCTATATTATTAAGCTTTTTTTTTATAGGAGAAGGGGCAAACGAGCATGCGGCTCACCTGATGGTAAGTGACTACCGCCGCCTATGAACAACTGCAACACCAGGGGAATCGCAGATGCGTTGCCGGCCTTTTAAAAAGGAGTAGGCTCTTTTTTTGAAGGTAGAAGGTACACATAGTTTTAATTTTATCATAGCATGTTATTTTTGTTAGAGTTAATGTTACTTTATTTAATTTTACTCATGTTTGTTCCCGTATGTTAACATGTGTAATTGGAAATGAAATAAATATTTATTATTATTTATTTATTAAGTGGTGAAGCTTGCGAAGTGACTTATTGATTTCACGATGTCTGTCCGTCTGTCCGTCTGTCCGTCTGTCCGTCCGTCTGTCCGTCTGTCCCACGATTATCTCGAGAACGGTTTCAAATTTTCAAATTCTGTTTTCAGCAATCGATTACTGATCACCCAGGCATCTGAACCTCCTATTTATAAACTGATTGCTCAACGGCAACCGTTAGAAATCGCTACAAAGCTGATTGCTTTGCCACTTTGCTATGCTGTTAGCTTGCTAGGTTTATTATTTATTTAATTCCTCTAATTTAAGATACATACAAATATTCTCCCGCGCAATCACGAAATTAACGGCCACTAGGTGATAGCTAGTGCCCGGCGTGATTAGTGAGGATATTTGGCATTTGCCACGCTTGGCAAGCGGGTTGGCAACTGTAGCATTTTTATTTTTAGTTGTTATTAGGAATATGCTGTTGCCATTTTCTGGTTTGTTTCCCTCTACTGCCTCTTCGACGGATGGATACCACCCACCACATGATGATATGGAGTAGTGAATATTCTTACACCGTCAATAAACGGTAATAAATTATCTGATTGTATTTTATTTATATTCTCTACCATTGAACTCGAGTAAATTTTACAAAGACAGTAATGATCTATTGCGGTAACCACACGCTTAACTCTTTTTACAGAAGGAAGGATGACAAACGAGCGTACAGTTTGCTTTCGAAGGTATATTATACAGGTCTACATATTATAACCTCGATTAAGAATCGAAACGTTAATGCGATGTCTCACCTGAGGACAAGATAAAACCCCACGTTACCATTATAAAGGGTCTCCATTTCTCGTCACACATTCACGTTCACATGATTTAATATTACCTAAACAATAAAAAGTGTTAGATATTTTCTCTGAATCGTTTATCATAAATTTGCTATACGAACAGAAGTTTGACGCTGTGTGTTTAATCAATGGAAACGTTGTAATATTACTTTCCACGTGTCACATGGCAAAGATTATTTTTTGGATTTATGTGGCGGAGTTTCTAAGCAGAAAAAGTTATAGTTTCGTCTGCTATAGAACGAATAATGAAAGTCAAACTAACTACCGTACCAAATTACCATAAGAATAAGGGTGATATCCTAAACATAAATTTTTTGTTATCAGAAAGAATCAGGTGTTCGGCGTTATTCTTTATTACTTATGTAATTGCAGGAACGATGTGATAATAAATTTTCTAACTTTATATTATGTCTTATTAAGAAATAGAAAATATTTTCCTACTTAAAGTACACATATAATCATTTTTTCACATCCTTAAAAAACAACATATGAACAATTCCTAGCTCAAAAATTTTGAGCTAAGTTCGAGTGGTTTCCGAGAGTATACAAGTTTTTGTACGGGGCGATTTCATATTTAAATGGAGAAAAAAATATTTAATGATTTTTATGTTACTAGTTGGACTTACCTAGTTGGACTATTTGTACCAGGTTAACATACTCGTCAACAACTTCGAGCTTAGTGCTCCCAACAACTACTGGCATAAGTGTGACATGGACATTAACATAATCTTTGTTTTGTCCATGTTCATCTTAAGAACTATCCGTTGGGAGACACTATTGAGGTCATTGAGCATAGTGCTTAGGTCCTCCAGCGATTCTGCTATAAGGGCTATATTGTCGGCAAATCGAAGGTGAGTGATGTACTCGCCATTGATATTAATACCGTATCCTTTCCAGTTCAGAAGCTTGAAAACGGCTTCCAATGCAGCGGTGAAAAGTTTCGGGGATATAACGTCACCCTTTCTTACACCTCTCTGCAATTGGATAGATTTCGTACTCTGGTTTTGTACTCAGATAGCCATCGTAGTTCTACTGTAAAAGCACTTCAGCACTTCGATATACGGACAGTCAACTTGGCACCGCTGAAGGGACTGCAGCACCGCCCAAATTTCGACGGAATCAAAGGCTTTCTCATAGTCCACATACGCCAGACATATTGGCAAATTGTACTACTCGATCTACTTTAAAATTTGCCGTCTATGGTGCTAAAGCCTTTTCGGAAACCGGCTTGTTCGGGAGGCTGGAAGTAATCAAGTCTGCGTGCGAGACGATTCGTAATGACTCTCGATAACGGCACGTAGACGCGGCTCAGAAGGGAAATCGGTCTCTAGTTCTACAACAGAGCATCGTCACCTTTCTTGAAGAACAAGACCACCGCCATTTTGCTCCACGCCTCCGGTGTAATGCCACAATGGAGGACGGAATTAAAGCGCTTCTGAAGGACTTCAAGTACCGGTTTTCCACCCGCTATCAAAAGCTCCGCTGTAATTCCATCCTCGTCCGGGAACTTGCCGTTTTTAAGGTGCTGAAGAGCTTTTCTAATCTCATTTAGACTGACTGCCGGGATATCTTCGGAATAGTTTCGGACAAGACTCGCTATTTGATCGTTACTCACACTTACGTGTGGCTCCAACGATGACGTGTACAGCTGTCCATATAACCTCTCAATCTCACTCAAAATCACAAGTGCCTCGGAAACGATGCTGCCACACTCGGTCCTCAGCTTGACAGTTGGCTCTTTCTGGCAGACAGATCTCTGGTAAATATTTGGGAGCCTTGGTTCCGCTCGATCGCTTCTTCAATACAAGCTGTATTGAAGTTGCATAAGTCCCGCCTTATGCATTTGGAGATCTGTCTGTTTACTTGCCTGTATGCTGTCAAATCTGTTGAAGAATGTAGCTTCATCTACCGTCTAACAGCCATGAGATTAAGAGTGTGATCGGAGAGTTTTTGTCTTCTTCTGCGGCGGGTCTTGTAGAACTTAGCTCCGACCATATGGACAGTTTCCACGAGCTTTTCATTCATATCGTCCACTTCATTGCAGTCTTCTAGGCACTGAAAACGGTTTTGAAACTCGAGCTGAAAGGTTTCAGGACGTTGGAACAGAGCACGAGGGGGACGGAGCGTTGACTTCATTAGACGAGACCTCTCCGACTTAACGTTTAGGTTCAGTGTGCCTCTAACCATTCGGTGATTGCTACCAATTTTTACCCTCACGATCATGGAGACATTACTGAACAGTTGTCGTCTGGTCGTCATAATGAAGTCAATCTAATTTTTTGTCGAACCTTCGGGGCTCGACCAAGTCCACTTCCTGCGGGGTCGGTTCTGGAAGAAAGAGTTCATTATAAAGAGTCCCTCATTCTCCATGAAGTCGGCCAGCTGCTAGCCCCTTGGGTCCCGTTGCCCTATTCCGAAATTCCCTACTTTAAAATCACCGTTCTATCTAGTGCCTAGTTTTGCATTGAAGTCTCCAATTAACACCGTATATTGGGTTTTGGAGAAATGGATGGCTATAGAGATATCTTCATATATTTCCTCCACCTCCTCATCGGGGTGTGCCGAAGTTGGTGCGTAAACCTGTATGACCTTCAGCGAATACCGTTTGCTGATACTGAGTATAAGGTACGCAACCCTCGTCGACACACTATCGATCTTTACAACGTTGTTAACGAAAGACTTGTGGATGATAAATCCGACACCTCCTTGAGATAGATGGTCCCCCCCCCCCCGTTGATAGAGCAATTGCCGGATTAAAGGATTACCGTGTCCTCCCCCTCTCTTCGGACTCGAAAGTCCAACTTCGACCGAGAGGTCAATCGACGGATTCAACTCGGCTGGGCAGCGTTCGGGAAACTACGGCACATCTTCTCGTCAGACATACCTCAAAACCTTAAAATGAAATTGTACCACCAGTGCGTGTTGCCAGTGATGACTTACGGATCTGAGACGTGGTCCTTCACTGCTGACCGTATATGGAAGCTCAAGTTCGCTCAGCGAGCTATGGGGAAGGCTATGCTCGGAGTTTCTCTGCGTGATAAACTTAGAAATGAGGATATCCGCAGTAGAACCAGAGTAACCGACATAGCCCAACGGATTAGTAAGCTGAAGTAGCATTTGCCGGCTATATAGCTCGAAGAACCGACAACTGATGGGGAAAAAAGGTTCTTGAGTGGCAGCCTCGGACCGGTAGGCGAAGTGTAGGGCGACTCCCCACGAAATGGCGTAGACGACCTGATAAGAAATGCAGGAAGTCGATGGATGCAGTTGGCTCAGGACCA
Source organism: Parnassius glacialis (assembly GCA_033319125.1). Taxonomy (NCBI): domain Eukaryota; kingdom Metazoa; phylum Arthropoda; class Insecta; order Lepidoptera; family Papilionidae; genus Parnassius; species Parnassius glacialis. The sequence continues at coordinate 2,749,741 of JAVANC010000005.1, read as the reverse complement.
TGCTTTATGGCATTCCTTGGGGGAGGCCTATGTTCAGCAGTGGACTTATGAAAGGCTGTAGTGATGATAATGATGATGATGATGTAACTAGAATATAAGTTCGCATATTATCATGTATTAACAAAATGAAATTCATTTATTTTATTTTCCAGAAATCTTACCTCAGTGTTAAGAGGAAGGTACAAAATTCGCGTGAAAAAAATGGTATCTCAATTTCGTGGTGGTGTGGAAATTCTTAAAACGAAATTATGATTAATACACATATTTGGAACTTCACAAAAATTTTCCCTATTCATCCTTTAAAAGGTGGAATTGTTAAACATAACAGTAAAATTGTCTATTAACAATTATGTATAGGTTAGTATTATTGAAATTTGCAACTAGTTTGTGTTCTGCAGAACTGCATAAATTACTGCTAATTGAAAGGGTTGTGAATAAAACAGACGAAAAAATATGGGATGCAAAAGCGGGATTTAGAAATTGAATGGGATGTACAGATCAGGTCTTTTCCTTGCGGTGCATAGCCGAAAAATGTTTGGCTAAAAACAAAAAGGTCTATTGCGCGTTCGTGGATAATTCAGTGTGGAGTCATTTAGGCAGGGCATTGAGATAGTTTTTACATACCTTTCGTTAAAGGGTAATAGTGTTTTATAATACTTACGTATGTATCAAGGTGAAATAAGTAATAGTAATAAAAAATTTATAATACTTTTTAGTTAAGTTTAGTAGTAGTAAAAGTAATAAAGAAAAAAGTAATTTGTATAATTTAATGACTCAGGGCAGGATTATATATCACGAGTGTATGCGCAAGCACAGATACACTTTCTATTCCCTCACAGTCTTATAGATCGAAGGAAAAGTAATCCGACACAAATATAAAGAGATCAGGGGCAGAACAAACGGCTTTACGTGCTTTCTGAGGCACAGGAATAAAACACTGTTAAAGTCTTGGCTCGAGGCTGATACTGCGAATTCCTTAAAGAAGATCCAACAGATTTTGAGCCCGGTCACACATATTACTTAAAAGTTAAAAGACTTTCCTTGATTGAGATTAGATATAGTTTTCATTGTTTGCAGAGACAGAGATATAAAGTAGATACATAATTTCATTCATTTCTTTAGCGCATTTAGGTATTTAATTTTAGGTTAGCATTAAGTTGTAGAATTTCTTTAAAATATTTTTAATATTAATGTCAATATGTTGCCTCATAAAATAATACTAATATTTGGAGATGGAGCTTACATATTAAGGGCAATATATTATTTACTATATGAGAATCAATAGGGGTCACTGTAGAAGCGTGCTCGTCGCGACCCCTGCCAGCCCTTTTCAGGGCTGCAATTCTACTTAGCTGCGCACCCATGTCAACGAGGGTTAGGGCGTCCCCCCAAGGCGACGCACACCAGCTCGTCCCCGTTGGTGTGGAATGCAGCGTGCAAAGCGGCGATGGGGACCGCCACCCGTCACGCACAGCCCGACACGGCGGAAGGTGGAGGACAGAGTGCAGAGTTGGCACGTGGAATGTTAGAGGAGGCATGAGAGATAAGACGAATGAGTTGATCGAAATAATGAAAGAAAGAGAATTACATGTCGTGTGTATGTCGGAGACCAAACGGAAGGGCAGTGGTACTGAAGAGCTCCCTGGCGGGGCGTTAGCTCTATGGTCCGGAGTCCCGGAGAGCGAGAGCGCCCGCCAGGGAGTGGGGGTGCTGCTGTCGTCTCAGTTGGTCGATGTTATGACTGAATATAAGGTTGTGAACTCAAGACTTCTCTGGGTTCGCTTTAAATTGGGACTGACGAAGTTATTCCTTTTGGCTGTTTATGCGCCGGTAGCTTCGTCGTCCAGGGCTGAGCTGGAGGAGTTTTGGGAGAATGTAAGAGAAGTTCTAGATTTGGCTAGGGGAAACGAAAGAATTGTTGTATGTGGTGATTTGAATGGATGGGTTGGTACCGCTCGACCAGGGTACGAGTCGGTGCTTGGAAAGTTTGGCGATAAAAGGGTTAATGGTGCTGGCAAGCTTATACTGGCGGTATGCAAGGAAAAGGGTCTTCTTGTGACAAACACTATGTTTAATCACAAGAAAATCCATATGTATACTAGAGAAAGTAAGAATGAGAGAAGTATGATCGATTTGTTCCTGGTGGATGACCGACTGCGAAAATAGGTGATGGATACGCGAGTGTTCAGGGGTGCTGACCTGGGAACGGATCACTATCTAGTGATTACTAGATTTAGGGATCTGTTCGCGGGTTGGCGCTACCGGACGGCAGTAACAGAACCACAGTCGGTCTGTCGCATCCGAAGCTGGAAGCTTCAGGAAGCGGATACTAGGGGCAAATATCATGCGAGGGTAGCCGAAAAACTTGACAACATCGATGGCGGAAAAGAATATGTTGAAAGAACGTGGCAGAACCTTAGGTATGCAATGGTAAGTGCAGCGGAAGAAGTGTGTGGAACGATTAAAAGAGGCAGTAGTAAAAGAAGAGATGCATGGTGGAATGATGAAGTGAAAGAAGCTGTAAAAAAGAAGAAGAAAGCATGGTTAGACTACTTGGCTTCTAGTAATGATAAGGATATGAGAGAGAAGATGAAAGAAAGATATAAGCTGCAGAAAGTTCACACGAAAGCATTGATTGAGGAAGTGCGTGAAAGGTGTAGAATGGAAGCGGACAAAAGGTTGTCGCACAACTTTAAGGAGAACTCCAAACTCTTCTGGAAAGAGGTTGGCAGGACCCGAAGTGGTGCGACGGCCTTAAGAATGAACAAAGTGCTTTCGAGTACTAATGACGTCCTCTCAGAAAAATCGGACGTCATGCAGCGATGGAGCGAATTTTATAGAGAAATGTATGCGTGTGATGATCTTAGTGAGGGATCCGGGGATGACGCCGAGACTGGTACGCCAGACCCGGACCTCGATGACACTGAGGTCATCAGTATGAAAGAGATTGAACGTGCGATTCGAAGTTTGAAATGTGGTAAGGCTGCGGGACTAGACAGAGTTACTGCTGAAATGGTCAAGTATGGTGGGCCTCGCGTCTGGGACAGCTTTCATCTGCTGTGCAATTCGTGCTGGCGGACGGGGGATGTCCCGGATGATTGGCGATCCGCAGTCATTGTGCCTTTATATAAAGGTAAAGGTTCACATTTTGACTGCGGGTGCTATCGGGCGATCAGCTTGACCAGTTTAGCAAGTAAAATTTACTCGAAGGTTTTGACACGTAGGATGCAAGAGAAATCGGAAAGATTTCTATGGGAGGCACAATGCGGATTTAGACCTGGAAGAGGATGCACGGATCAAATGTTTTCTCTCCGCATGATCACGGAAAAGCTTCTGGCTGCTAACCAGAAGATTTTCTGTGCTTTTGTGGATCTTGAGAAAGCATTTGATAAGGTTGTAAGGAAGAAAATGTGGGAACTGTTGCCGGGGTATTGTGTGGATGGTCGATTGCTAAGGGCTGTGCAGTCCCTTTACTGTGACTGTAAAGCCTGTGTGCGGGTAGGGCATGACCTGTCACCCATGTTTAGCGTCCAAACGGCGTAAAATAGGGTTGTGTCATCTCTTCCTGGCTGTTCATACTGTATCTCGACAGCTGTTTACAGAAGCTGAAAGACAGCTTTTTGGGTGTGAAATTGGGTGACATTAAAGTAAATTGTCTGCTGTATGCTGATGATGCAGTGCTTATTGCACCATCAGAGGCAGAACTGCAGGCAATAGTCACGTGTATGAAAGAGGAATGTGAAATTAAAGGTCTCCGCTTGAATGCTAATAAAACTAAGGTTCTGGTATTTGAAAGGGACGAAGAGAGAACGAAGTGTGAAATATGGGTAAATCAGGAATGTCTAGAACAGGTAAATGAAATTGTATACTTGGGGAGTGCTTTTAGCCGGGATGGAAGATGTGATTTAGATGTGGACAGGCGTGTCGCTGCCGGGAACAAAGTCAATGGTGCCCTGACTGCGTTAGTCAAAAGGCAAGGCGTAGTGAAGAGTGCACGCCTTGCAATACATAACGCAGTGTTGGTACCGACTTTGTTATATGGCAGCAAAACCTGGGTATGCCAGAAGAAGCATAAAAGCAAGTTGAATGCAGTGGAGATGCGATCTCTTCGTAAAATGTGCGGCGTCACCATGGCTGACCGAAAGCGAAACGAAGAGATTCGCAATATGGCAGGTTTGAAAGATGACCTTATCACAAAAATTGATAAGGGCGTGCTTCGATGGTTTCGGCACGTTGAGAGAATGAGTGAAGACCGAATGGTGAAGAAAATATATAGCGCGAAAGTTAATATTAAAAGGTGTCGAGGTAGACCGAGACTAACTTTCGAAGACCATGTGAGCAAATTGCTCGAAGAGGGGAGGGTCAAGAGTACTCGGATACCTAGACGTGCATGTATGAAGAAGATAATGAATCTGAAAGAAGCGAAAGAGGTATGTAAGGATCGTGACACTTGGCGATCTGTTCTCTCTGGCTACCCCGTCAGGGATTGTGCGTGACGATAAATAAAAATAAAAAATAAATAAATAAAAGAATCAATTGGTGGCTAAGGAAATCCGGGAACTAATCGTAGATTGGTTTATTTTGGTCATTTTTTTTTATAGGATAAGAGTGACAAACGAGCACACAGTCCACCTGATGGTAAGCGGTTGCTGCGGCCCATAGACATCTACATCTATCCTCGTCTGCAAATCAAAATTCAGATGCGTTGTCACCCGTGAGGACTAAGATGGAATGCCTAATTTCCAGTAAAAAGGGCCTCCGGCCACCTGCACTCACCAAGCGAAACGCAGAGGTAAACCTCTACTTCACGCTGGTATTCTGTGAGGTCGTGGTACCACCCCGGTTCAAGCCGGCCCATGTGTGCGACAGCAAAAGCTGCCGCGTGGCTTTACCACTGTATAAAATTTTTATTGTGTATTTTGTTTGTTTGTGGGTCCGTCCGTTAGTTCGTCGTCTGAGTCCTGAGTCACCTGCATCCATCTACTTCCTGCATACCTTACCAGTTAGTCACTTTTTCTAGTGAAACTTCGTCTAATTGTCGTACGCCAGTGTGATCCCTCCACTTGAAAACCTTTTTCCCAATCAGTTGTTGGTTTTTCGAGCTATATGGCCGCCCTATTGCCACTTCACCTTACTAATCCGTTGGGCTATGTCGGTCACTCTAGTTCTAAAGCGGATATCTTCATTTCTAAGTTTATAACACAGAGAAACCCCGAGCATAGCCCTCTCCATATCTCGTTGAGCGATCTAAAGCTTCCTCATTCGGCCATCAGTGAAGAACCACATCTCAGTTCTATAAGTCATCTCTGGCAACACACGCTGGTACTACGGTCTCGATTTCAAGTATTGAGGTATACCTGACGGAAAGATGTGTCGGAATTTCCCGAATGCCGCCCAGCCGATTTGAATCCGAATATATATATATATATATATATATATATATATATATATATATATATATATATATATATATATATATGCTCTTTCTTACCGAGACGCAGGTGTCCTCTCCAGCTGATACTTCGTATCTCTCCTGCCCAGGGTTCAAATTGGAGCACTCCTTTGTGCCTCGGGCTGGAGTTCGCGTGTATGTTAGAGAGGAAATCTGTTCTCGACGCCTCAGCAGTCATGAAGGTTCGGACCTGTCCATCCTTTGGCCACGCGTAGACAGCGACGACCATCCACGCGTCAACGGGTGCCTCTATAGGTCCCATAGCGGTAATGCCGAAAGAGACCGACTCATCGACCACTTCTAAATGGCAACAGATTTCTTGCTACGACAGGTCCCATCCGCAGAGATCGTGATCCTTGGTGATTTTAACGCCCACTACGCCGAATGGTTCGGTTCACGCTTAACTGATCATGCGGGGAGATCTGTTTATGACTTTGCCTTAGCATATGGTCTCAAACAGCTGGTTACATCTCCTACGCGGACTCCAGATGTGGACGATCATACACCTTCCCTGTTGGACCTTCTGCTGACCTCTCATCCGGACGGATATCAGGTTTCCGTCGATGCCCCTCTCGGCTCTTCGGACCATTGTCTGATCCGGAGTGTGGTGCCACTCACTCTCCTCTCGCGGTTGCGTTTTGCAGGTTGCCGCCGTGTTTGGCATTACAGGTCGGCGGATTAGGACTGAATGCGGTCTTTTTTGCATCCTACTCATAGGGGCAGGTTTGCTTCTCGCCGGATGATCCCAGCGCTGTTGCTGACTCTGTTACTGATGTGTAGCTACAGGGAATGGAGCTATTTATTCCATCATCTGTGGTACCCATCGGAGGCAGATCTCAGCCTTGGTTTAGTCGCTTCTGCTAGACCGCATTACGCAGTAAGCAGGAGTGTTATCAAGCCTGGGCTGCGGCTTCGGCGACTCGGGATGTAAACACTAGCACACTTAAAAAGAAGTATAATTTGCCTCCAGGTCCTTCAAAAGAGTTATTGCTAAGGCAAACTCAGAGCACATAGGCAGAATTGGCGAGAAATTAGTTAGCCTTTCTTTGGGAACCCGTGCATTCTGGTCTCTCGCCAAGGCTGTCCAAGGGAATTTCTGTAAGCCCTCACTTCCATCTCTGCACAGGGAGGACGATTCACTGGCCCAAGCCGCAAAAGACCAAGTCGACCTTTTAGGCTCTTGACGATGTCTAAAAGCCTAAAGCTTTTAGACATCTTGGAAAAAGGCCAGGTCAAGAGTACCCTAAATCGAAGAGCATGTATGAAGGGAATAATGAAAGTAGACGAAGCGAAACAAGTACGTAAGGGTCGTAGCATGTGGAAAGAAGTGATCCCTGCCTACCCCTACGGGAAAGAGGTGTGATTATATGTATGTACTCATATGTATAATTATTTGTTGAATATGCTCTTGCATTTTGATTCTAAATCAAGAATAGATGGAGATATCTATGGGCTACAGCATCCACTTACCATCAGGTACAACGTGTTCCCGTTTGTGACCTTATTCTATAAAATAGCTTTTCTGGTGTTAGCGAAAAAAAAATAATAAATTTTATTTCCAAAACGAAGCAATGCAATAAATAAAATTAGAAGCCACATCTTGACATATTCATAGGCTATTTCACTACATATTCATTGACATTGGATTGCTTACGGTCGCTTTTATGACCTAGTTTGTATTAAAATTTACTGCAAATGAAGAAAACGAGGATAGAAATAAACTTAAATTAATACTATCCATAGCAAAACTGTTGTAAGTTATAATAAAACTGTTCCTCTATATTAAAATCATAAATGTACAAAAAGATATATGTAAGCTAAAATATTTTTACCGCAATATTTTCACAAAATATTTAAAAAAATACCTTTCCGTTCTTGTCCTCACAATGTAGATAAGCATCCTCCAGGTGACAGATGGAGAGTGGTTTACTGACCACTCCCAATTTGCCATGTATTGTAGTTAGACTATACTACTGTACAGTATAGCTACAATACATGGCCGAGTTCAATGTTCTTGCTGACAACTGACCACTACTGACCTACAAGAAAAAAAGGTTTCGACTCTTATAAAAGCGAACTTTGCGTCGATATATCGACCTTTGGGAGTCTATATAAACCCGGTGCTACAGTTACCTATGCTCGGACTAAAATTAAAGGAGATGAAGATAATGATAGCTTCTATGAAGAACCGGAGCATATAAATACAACTATTTATATGTATATATACACAACTTCATTTCACAATGTGAAACTAAAGCAATATCGGGAGATTTTAATGCCCTAATTGGACCTCCCTTCTTTTTGCAGACAATATTCTGCCTCGGCAAACATTTTTTTACAGGGTAGGTTGACAAACGAGCACACCGTCCACCTGATGGTAAGTGGTTACTGTGACCGATAGACATCTACATCTATCCTCAATAAAGACTCAAGATGCAGATGCGCTGTCGCCCGTAAGGACTAAGATAGAATGCCTCTTTGCCAGTAAAAAAGGTCTCCGGTTCTCTACACTCACCATACGAAACACAGCAGCGTTAAGCTAATATTTTACGCTGGTTTTCTGTGAGAGCGTGGTCCTTCCCCGGTCAAGCAGACCCATTCGTGCTACAACTATACTACTAATATAACTGCAGCATGGCTCTACCACGTAAACATTCATTCCGTATCTAAAAGCAAAAGTGTAAGACTGATTACTTTCTAAAAATGTAAGCTTCAAATCTATGGTAGCTAAAAACAACATACTTCTAAAGACATCTATAATCATCATCAGCATTACAACTCATCACTAGGCCACTGCTGAACATAGGCCTACCCAGTGAATGCTACATAGCAAGGTACTGAGTCACCTGTAGTCCTTCTAGTGAAAATTCGTCTAATCTTCGTCCGCCGGTGTGAGGCATCCACTAGAAAACCTTTTTCCCCATCAGTTGCCGGTTCTTCGAGCTATATGGCCGCCCTATTGCCACTTCACCTTACTAATCCGTTGGGCTATGTCGGTCACTCTGGTTCTAAAGCGGATATCCTCATTTCTATGTTTATCATGCAGAGAAACCCCAAGCATAGCCCTCTCCATATCTCGTTGAGCTATCTTAACACATTCACTGTCCATATTTCAAACACAATATTATGACAATAGCAATTAACTATGTATGTAATACACAGGACAGCGAAAGGGTTAAGCTTCCTCATACGGTCATCAGTAAAGAACCACGTCTCAGTTCCATAAGTCATCACTGGCAACACACACTGGTCTTTCAGTCTCGATTTCAAGTATTGAGGTATACCTGACGAGAAGATGTGTCGGAATTTCCTGAATGCCGCCCAGCCGAGTTGAATCCGTCGATTGACCTCTCGGTAGAAGTTGACTTACCCAGTCAGACTATTTGGCCAAGGTAAACATACTTGTCAGCAACTTTGTGCTTAGTGTTCCCAACAAAAGCGGCATAGGTGTTACATGGACGTTATACATGTTTTTATTTTTGTCCATTTTCATCTATCCGTTAAGACCTATCCGTTGGGAGACACTATTGAGATCATTGAGCATAGTGCTTAGGTCCTCCAGTGATTCTGCCTTAAGGACTATATTCGTTTGACGTCGAGTCTGCATGCGAGACAATGCGTAATGACTCTCGAAAACAGCACGTAGACATGGCTGAAAATGAAAATTGGTCTGTGGTTCTTCAAAAGAGCGTTGTCTCATTTCTTGAAGAAGAAGACCACCACATATTTGCACCACGCTTTCGGTGTAGTGCCACCATGGAGGCAGGATTTAAAAAAGCTTATTTACGTGTCATAGCCATGCTGCAGCTTAATTACTTGTACAGTTGTAGCACGAATATGTCGGCTCGACCGGGGAAGGACCACTTTCTCACAGAATACCAATGTAAAATAGCAGATTAAAGCTGTTGTGTTTCATACGGTGAGTGTAGAGAACCGTAGACCCTTTTTACTAAAAACGACGCTCTCTATATTATATATATATTATCTATATATATATATATATATATATATATATATATATATATATATATATATATATATATATATATATATATATATATATCTATATTACCAAGTTTAAATGCTTTGTTAATTTGAAACTGTATGTAAATATTTATAATAATAAAAATGAATACATATTTTGACGGTGGTAGAGCCACGCAACAGTTTACGCTGTTGCACGTATGGGCCGGCTCGAGCCGGGTTGGTACCACGACCTCACAGAAAACCGGCGTGAAGTAGATGCTTTGCTTCTGCGTTTCGTCTGGTGAGTGCAGGTGGCCGGAGGCCCAATTCCCCCCCCCCCCCCCCCCATCAATATGGTAGCGGAATTACACAAAAGACTACCCCAGGAGGGCACCAGTACCCCTGGAGAATCCCTCGCTGAGCATCCACGACCATGTTATTCTAATCCTGAGCGTGGGTGCTCAGGCTGCCCCGCGTATTCTGGGGGGGGGGGGGGGGCAAAATTCCGCTCAAAAACATAACTGCTCGGGGCAAACTGAGCAATAATACCAAGGCGACCCCTGCCACGCTATCCGTGAATTTCTGCAACATCAGGGGACTTCACTCTAACCTAAACGCCGTCCACTACCATTTCGAGACGGCAAAGCCGGCCTTGCTCTTCCTGACCGAGACGCAGGTTTCCTCTCCGGCTGATATTTCGTATCTCTCCTACCCGGGGTACAAATTGGAGCACTCCTTTGTGGCTCGGGCTGGAGTTTGCGTGTATGTCAGAGAGGACATCTGTTCTCGACGCCTCGGCAGTCTTGAAGGTTCGGACCTGTCCATCCTTTGGTTACGCGTAGACAGCGACGACCATCCGCGCGTCTACGGGTGCCTCTATAGGTCCCATAGTGGTAATACCGAAACAGACCGACTCATCGACCACGTCCAAATGGCTACAGATTCCTTGCTACAACAGGTCCCATCCGCAGAGATCGTGATCCTTGGCGATTTTAACGCCCACTACGCCGAATGGTTCAGTTCACGTTTAACCGATCATGCGGGGAGACCTGTTTATGACTTTGCCTTGGCATATGGTCTGACACAACTGGTTACTTCGCCTACGCGGATTCCAGATGTGGAGGATCATACACCTTCCCTGTTGGACCTTCTGCTGACCTCTCATCCGGACGGATATCAGGTTTCCGTCGATGCCCCTCTCGGCTCTTCGGACCACTGTCTGATCCGGAGTGTGGTGCCACTCACGCTCCCTTCGCGGTTGCGTTCTGCAGGTTGCCGCCGTGTTTGGCATTACAGGTCGGCGGATTGGGACGGAATGCGGTCTTTCTTTGCATCCTACCCATGGGGGCGTGTTTGCTTCTCGCGAGATGATCCCAGCGCTGTTGTTGACTCTGTCACTGATGTGGTGCTACAGGGAATGGAACTATTTATTCCATCATCTGTGGTACCCATCGGAGGCAGATCTCAGCCTTGGTTTGGTCGCTCCTGTAAAACTGCATTACGCAGTAAGCAGGAGTGTTATCAAGCCTGGGCTGCGGCATCGGCGACTCGGGATGTAAACACCAGCATACTTAAAAAGAAGTATAACTTCGCCTCAAGGTCCTTCAAAAGAGTTATTGCCAAGGCAAAGTCGGAGCACATAAGCAGAATTGGCGAGAAGCTAGTTCGCCTTCCTTCGGGAACCCGTGCATTCTGGTCTCTCGCCAAGGCTGTCCAAGGGAATTTCTGTAAGCCATCACTACCATCTTTGCACAGGGAGGACGATTCACTGGCCCATGACGCAAAAGAGAAAGCCGACCTTTTAGGCTCCCTTTTTGCGTCCTACTCGACTCTTGATGACGGGGGGAAAACACCGCCGACCATCCCGCGGTGTGAGTGCTCCATGCCGGATGTGCTGTTCTCACAGCGCTCGGTTCGCAAAGCACTTCTCTCCCTGGACATCCAGAAGTCGAGTGGGCCTGACGGAATCCCCCAATTGTGCTGAGGACGTGTGCTCCGGAGTTGGCACCGGTCCTAACGCGTCTTTTCCGATACTCCTACTCCCAAGGCGTAGTCCCGAATTCATGGAAGACAGCTTTTGTCCACCCGATCCCTAAAAAAGGTGACCGCTCAGACCCGTCCAACTATAGGCCTATCGCAATCACCTCCTTGTTCTCCAAATTAATGGAATCCATTGTTAACTGCCAGCTCATCCGGTACCTTGAGGATCACCAGCTGATTAGTGACCGCCAGTACGGTTTTCGTCGGGGTCGATCAGCTGGTGATCTTCTGGTCTACCTGACCCATAGATGGGCGGAGGCAGTAGAGTCCAAGGGGGAGGCGTTGGCCGTTAGTTTGGACGTAGCGAAGGCCTTTGATCGGGTCTGGCACAAAGCGCTTCTTTCGAAGCTCCCTTCCTATGGGCTTCCCGAGAAATTGTGCAATTGGATCACCAGCTTCCTTGCAGATCGGAGCATCAAGGTCGTTGTAGACGGTGCATGTTCTGACTGCAAGCCTATTAACGCTGGTGTTCCACAAGGCTGTGTGCTATCACCAACGCTGTTTCTTCTGCATATCAATGATATGTTGCTAACTGGTAACATTCATTGCTATGCGGATGACAGCACTGGTGATGCTCTATACACCGGCCGTGCTAATATTTCTCGGGAAAACGTCTCCGAGTACCGGAATAAACTTGTGTCTGAAGTCGAGTCTTTGCTGGACAAAGTCTCGGACTGGGGGCGACTAAATCTAGTCCAGTTTAATCCTCAGAAGACACAAGTTTGCGCGTTTACCGCTAAAAAGAACCCGTTTGTCATATCTCCTCAGTTTCAAGGCACTCCCCTAGTTGCCTCAGCCAGTATCGGAATCCTTGACGTCGACATATCGAGTGACGTGCAGTTTCGTGGTCACTTGGAAGAGAAGGCCATATTAGCCTCTAAAAAGCTTGGAGTGCTCAGCAGAGCGGGACAGTATTTCATGCCGGCACACCGCCTGCAACTTTACAAGGCGCAGGTTAGGCCTCACATGGAATACTGTTCCCATCTCTGGGCAGGGGCTCCCCAGTGCCAGCTCCTTCCACTTGACCGCATCCAGCGCAGAGCGGCTCGAATCTTCAACGACCGAGCCCTTTCCGATCGGCTCGATTCATTGGCACTGCGAAGAGATGTTGCATCTCTTTGCATTTTCTTTCGCATCTACCATGGGGAGTGCTCTGAGGAATTGTTCGGATTAATCCCAGCCGCCAAATTTCACGATCGCACATCGCGGCAGAACTCCCGATACCATCCACACCATCTGGATGATTGGCGGTCCACCACTGTGCGATTTAGAAGATGTTTTCTTCCTCGCACGACTTCCTTGTGGAATCGATTACCATCAGCGATTTTTCCGGACCGATACGACTTAGGGACCTTCAAGAAAAGAGCGTACTCCTTTTTAAAAGGCCGGCAACGCATCTGCAATTCCCTCCCTGGTGTTGCAGTTGTTCATGGGCGGCGGTAGTCACTTACCATCAGGTGAGCCGCATGCTCGTTTGCCCCCTCTCCTATAAAAAAAAAATAAATAACCCCTGGGAATGAGGTGGTCGCTTTCAAGCAGTTTCTTAAATAAATGTTGTAAATAGTTTGTACAGTCATTAATATAAAATTTACTTTAAAAAAAATTTCCGCTGGGTTTCTTGCTAGTTCTTCCCAGGGCAGAAGATTTTTTTCGAACCAGTGGTAAAGTAAAAATGATTTGCAATAAGAATTACACATGTGATTTTTAAGTTTGTATTAAGCATGCTGGTTTGCCCCCTGAATTTGTTTGAAATAATTAAAAAAAAATGGCAATCACTAGGGACTGCCAACAGTAGTTGAAATAGAACACTATAGAAAACAGTCTTTTTTTAATTTTCAAATTATACGTATTATTTTATTAAAATATCTGAATTTGTAAAAAATGTATTAATATTTGTCTGGTTTCCACATTTACTTCTAGTCCGCGCAACAATGCTATACATTTAATTTGGTTTATTTATTTATTAAAATATATTATGATGGATTGCGCAGCACCAGTCCAAAATATAAATACAACTTAGTTGACATAATAATTAATATTAGTGGTCGTGTATAACTCCAAATCGATCGAAATTATTTAATTTTTAAGTTTGTATTAAGCAAGCTGTATTTTACTTTCAACTATAATCCACTATCTTATATTATCCCTCTGGTGCCGTAAGATACGACTAAGGAAAATGAAACAAGATGTTGATAGCAGCATCTGCCTGATAACATCTCAAAAAAAATGCGTGTGTGTCGTGGAACACTCGGTTGGAACGAAGTTCTTTGCGTAGTATACTATTATTGATAAACGTAGGTATTATATTATTGATTAACAAATGCAAATAAATGAATTACTAGCGTCTCTTAAAATGAAGCGTTATTTGATATAAAATAATAATTCTTTCATGGCTAGATAAGAAAAAGTGCGAGGGAGATAGATATTATTCCATTTCAATTCCTTATTTCTCTGCCAAGGCCGTCTACACTATGACACAAGGGGTAGTGACGAAAAATCTTACACTTTTTATCGCCTAGCTCCCTTCCGCCAAACCCGTACCGTCCGATAAAGAACTTCGTTCCAACAGTGGTTTCCGTCGGGCATACATGTCAACTAGGGCAAATATCCCCCTTTGAGAAAACCATGGGGAAGTTAATAGTTCAGCAGTGGATTTTTGATGGGCTGTAATTAATGAATTAATGTTATGTATTACGGCTGCAGCACGAATAGATGGGCTCAACCGGGGAAGGAACACGCGTTCTCGGGATACCAGCGCGAAATAGCAGCTTATTAATGCTGTATTTTGTATGATGGGTGTAAAACGCTTTCTCAATTAAACGCTTTCTTAATTTTGTTAGAAAATCAACAAAAACTAAGACATTTCATCTTAAATTTTTTCTCAATTTACATTCAGTATATCACCGATTATTTTATATCGCATGCCGTTATTTTTCTTTAAACAGTTTAAATTTTTCTTAAGTGTGTTTCAATACAACGAACAATGAGGTTTTCCTTGCTTTTGTTTCCAAGTTTCAACTTCCTGTCATGGAATATTAAACGGTTTGTCACTAAGCGAGTCTAAGGTCTTTGTAAAGAGTTTACGTGGCTCCTGTTATGTGCAGTATTAAAACATTTTGTACGTCTCTTTGATATTAATATTAATAATCGTTTTATTATTATTTTGCTAATATACAATTATAAAAGTGGAAGTCTGTTCGGACATTTTTATGTTTGTGGCTAAATAATTAACAAACTACTGAACATATATTGATGAAACTTGGCAATTTTTAGATCACGAACCAGAAATGGGACATAGGCACATACAAAGAATCATATTTTTATGGAAAAATTTTAGTCTATCCCAAAATACCGTTTTATTTATCCATGGTGCAATAAAACTTGCTCGGTTTTAATTAAACGCGAGAAGTGCAGCACTAGTAAGTTATACGAGTATATGATAAAGTCAACTGCTCGCCATAGGTCTATTTATTTTTTGTGGATTTTGCTAAAGTTGCTCAGCAGGCAGTTAGGCAACCTCAGCTTTTTTAATATTTTTAGAAGCTGCCCGCCTCCCGTTTCTGTTTCCTTTTGTGTCATCTTACAACACACACTGGATGATATGGGGTTGTGAATATTATTGGGACAATACTACATTGCGGATAAGTTTATGTCGAGTTACGCTGAATACGCTGAGTTTAATTAGTTAGGTACTCCATAATAATCTGCTTCAGACCGGTCGGTCAGATCGGTCAATTTACCCAGGAAAGCCCACTAGTGCTCTCTAATCCCTTACTCTCAAAAACCGATGACCTACAGCTTTACTTTATTTCGGATGCATGGGTATGAAAAAGAGCCAAGTTCTAGACTCCAGGTTGCAACTGAGGGGGCTGCGGGCTGTTGAGGGGCTGCGGGCTGTTTGAAAGAGATACCGCGGCTCCGGAACGTAAGGGCACTGAAGGAACACGGATGGTTTTTAGTCAGTAAAAGTCTGACACTCCCTTCCGCTCCACTCAGAGCGAAAGGCGTCATTTGATGATTTTCCATCCGCAAAAAAAAAGAAAAAAGGTTGCAACTGAGAATTTCTTTACAGAAAAAACTCAATAACTGATTATGAGCGACCCAGGATTCGAACTACTAGATCAACGTGGCAATCGAACCACAAATAGAATAGAATAGAATATTTTTAATTCAATATAGATTACATGTGTAATTCTTATTGCAAGTCATTTTTTACTTTAAGTCTGGTTCGAAAAAAAATCCTCTGTCCTAGGAAGAACCAGCAAGAAACCCAGCGGAACTTTTATTAAAAGTAAATTTTACATTCATGATTGTACAAACTATTTACAACATTTATTTTAGAAACTGCTTTGAAGCGACCACCTCATTTCCAGGGGTTATTATCAACCATGTTTTCATTTATACTATAATTACCCTTTATATACAGTTTCAGCTTAACAAAACATTTAAACTTGGTAATAGAGAGAGCCTGTACACTTTTCGGGACCCAGTTGTAATAACGTATACATTAACCCAAGAATGAATTAATGATTCTTTGGAGTCGAGAAACTGGTATCACTAGCTTGTTTTTTTTTTCCTACTGTTTAAAGAATGTCACCATCATCACTACAGCCCTTTACAAGTCCACTGCTGAACATAGGCCTCCCCCAAAGAATGCCACATAGCACGGTCCTGAGCCACCTGCATCCATCGACTTCCTGCATGTCTTACCAGGTCGTCACTCCATCTCGTAGGGGACGATCTACACTTCGCCTACCGGTACGAGGCTGCCACTCGAGAACCATTCATCCCCATCGGTTGTCGGTTCTTCGAGCTATATGGCCGGCCCACTGCCATTTCAGCTTACTAATCCGTTGGGCTATGTCGGTTACTCTGGTTCTACTGCGGATATCCTTATTCCTAAGTTTAACATGCAGAGAAACTCCGAGCATAGCCCTCTCCATAGCTCGCTGAGCGACCTTGAGCTTCCTCATACGGCCAGCAGTGAAGGACCACGTCTCAGTTCCGTAAGCCATCACTGGCAAAACGCACTGGTTGTACAATTTCGTTTTAAGGTTTTGAGGTATGTCTGACGAGAAGATGTGTCGTAGCTTCCCGAACGCTGCCCAGCCAAGTTGAATCCGTCGATTGACCTCTCGGTCGAAGTTGGACTTACCTAGTCGGACTATTTGTCCCAGTTAAACATACTCGTCAACAACTTCGAGGTTAGTGCTCCCAAAAACTACCGGCATAGGTGTAACATGGACATTAAACATAATCTTTGTTTTGTACATGTTCATCTTAAGACCTATCCGTTGGGAGATACTATTGAGGTCATTAAGCATAGTGCTTAGGTCCTCCAGCGATTCTGCTATAAGGACTATATCAAATCGAAGGTGAGTGATGTACTCGCCATTGATGTTAATACCGTATCCTTTCCAGTCCAGAAGCTTGAAAACGTCTTCCAATGCAGCGGTAAAGAGTTTCGGAGATATAACATCACCCTGTCTTACACCTCTCTGCGATTGGATAGGTTTCGTACTCTGGTTCTGTACTCGGATAGCCATCGTAGCTCTACTGTACAAACACTTCAGTACTTTGATATACCGGCAGTCAACCTGGCACCGCTGTAGGGACTGCAGCACCGCCCAAATTTCGACGGAGTCAAAAGATTTCTCATAGTCCACATATGCCAGACATAGTGGCAAATTGTACTCTTCGGACTTCTGTACAATTTGCCGTAGGGTATGTATGTGGTCTATGGTGCTAAAACCCTTTCGGAAACCGGCTTGTTCGGGAGGCTGGAAGTCGTCAAGTCTGCGCGCGAGACGATTCGTAAAGACTCTCGAAAACAGCACGTAGACGCGGCTCAGAAGGGAAATCGGTCTGTAGTTCTTCAAGAGAGCGTTGTCACCTTTCTTGAAGAACGAGACCACCGCACTTCTGCTCCACGCCTCCGGTGTAATGCCATCATGGAGGACGGAATTAAAGAGCTTCTGAAGGACTTCAAGTACCGGTCTTCCACCCGCTTTCAGAAGCTCCGCTGTAATTCCATCCTTGCCTGGGGCCTAGCCGTTTTTAAGGTGCTGGAGAGCCATTCTAATCTCGCTCAGACTGACGTCCGGGATATCTTCGGAATAGTGTCGGATAAGACTCGCTCTTGGATCGTTACTTACACTTGCGTGTGGCTCCAACGATGACGTGTACAGCTGGCCATAGAACCTCTCAATCTCACTCAAAATCTCAGGTGCCCCGGAAACGATGCTGCCACATTCGGTCTTCAGCTTTGACAGTTGGCTTTTTCTGGCAGACAGATCTCTGGCAAAGAATTTGGAGCCTTGGTTCCGCTCGATCGCTTCTTCAATACGAGCTGTATTAAAGTTGCGTAAGTCCCGCCGCATGCATTTGGAGATCTGTCTGTTCAGTTGTCTGTATGCTGTCAAATCTGTTGAAGAATGTAGCCTCATCTCCCGTCTATTAGCCATGAGATTAAGAGTGTGATCGGAGAGTTTTTGTGTTCTTCTGCGGCGGGTCTTGCAGAACTTAGCTCCGACCGCATGGACAGTTTCCACGAACTTGTCATTCGTATCGTCCACTTCATTGCAGTCTTTTAGGCACTGAAATCGGTTTTGTAACTCAAACTGAAAGGTTTCGGGACTTTGGATTAGAGCACGAGGGGGACGGAGCGTTAACTTCATCAGACGAGACCTCTCCAACTTAACATTTAGGTTCAGTGTGCCTCTAATCATTCGGTGATCGCTGCCGGTTTTCACCCTCGCGATCACTGAGACATCACTAAACAGTTGTCGTCTGGTCGTAATAATGAAGTCAATCTCATTTTTTGTCGAACCATCGGGGCTCGACCAGGTCCACTTCCTGTGGGGCCGCTTCTTGAAGAAAGAGTTCATCATAAAGAGTCCCTCTTTCTCCATGAAGTCGGCCAACTACTGGCCCCTTGGGTTCCGTTGCCCTATTCCAAATTTCCCTACTTTCAGCTCACCGTTCTCTTTTGTGCCTAGTTTTGCATTGAAGTCTCCCATTAACACCGTATATTGGGTTTTGAAGGAATGCATGGCTCTTGAGATATCCTCATACATTTCCTCCACCTCCTCATCGGGGTGTGCCGAGGTTGGTGCGTAAACCTGTATGACCTTCAGCGAATACCGTTTGGTGATTCTGAGTATAAGGTACGCAACCCTCGTCGACACACTCCCGATCTTTACAACGTTGTTAACGAGAGACTTGTGGACGATAAATCCGACACCACCTTAGGACAGATGGTCGCCCTCCCGGTGATAGAGCAAGTTGCCAGATTCGAGGATTACCGTGTCCTCCCCCTGTCTTCGGACTTCGGATAATCCTATAATATGCCAGCGCAACTTGTCTATCTCTTCTTCCAGCTCCACGATCTTCTCGTCAGTCCTCAGGGTGCGTGCGTTGTACGTTGCCAGGTCGAGTCGTCGTAGGTGGCAACCGAACCTCCACCGGAGATAATTAGCACCCCCTGCCCTGCTTTACCATGGTCGCCACCGTAGCCAGGAATAGCGGGGCCGCCGGGGACTGGGGGCCGTCTCTTTGTTACTCTCGTCATTGGAGGGTATTTGCCATAGTTGCCACGCTTGGCGAGCGGGTTGGCAACCGCAGTTTTTTTATTGTAATTTAAGCTATTATCAGGAAGATGCTGCTGCCCATCTCCCGCCTGTTACACACAAATTACAGAATGTATATCACTTTTTTTACTAAATCTACCTTTGTTTTTGTGAACATACATTAAATTTTCGTTAATATACTGAGAGGCCAAAGTAACTATATTTATTTCTTTAAATTTATGTCTAAGACTCTCTCGTTTTTAGGTTGTAAATAGCGCTAATGACCATTTTCTGTAAAACAAAAATAGTTTCTGAATAAGCCGCATTTCCCCATAGCAAAATCCCATAAGACATTATGCTATGGATAAAACTGAAATGAACTAATCTAGCTGTCTCGATACTAGTGATCTTTTATACAGCATAGGCTGCAGAACTTAGTCTGCTTGCTAATTTAGATATATAAGGGGCCTCAATGAAGTTTGCGTCGAGAGTGATGCCAAGAAAAACAGTGGATACAACAGGTCTCAGTTCCTCCCCATTTAAAAACACATTGGTATTCAGATTTTTAACATTCGTTGTTGTAAATTTAATACAATTAGTTTTATCTTCGTTTAAATGTAGATTTTTAACGTTAAACCAATGCAATAATTTTGTTATAGCATTCAACTCGGCTGGGCAGCGTTCGGGAAATTACGGCACATCTTCTCGTCAGGTATACCTCAAACTTGAAAACAAGTCTATACAACCAGTGCGTATTGCCAGTGATGACCTATGGAACTGAAACGTGGTCCTTCACTGCTGGCCAAATGAGGAAGCTTAAGGTCGCTCAGCGAGCTATGGAGAGGGCTATGCTCGGAGTTTCTCTGCATGATAAACTTAGAAATGAGGATATCCGCAGTAGAACCAGAGTGACCGACATAGCCCAACGGATTTGTAAGCTGAAGTGGCAACGGGCCGGCCATATTTTTTTTATAGGAGAGTGGGCAAACGAGCATGCGGCTCACCTGATGGAAAGTGACTACTGCCGCCCATGAACAACTGCAACACCAGGGTGTTAATGGCATATAGCTAATAATAGAAATAATTCCATATAACTCGAAGGACCGACAACCGATGGGGAAAAAAGATTCTCGAGTGGCGGTCTCGTACCGATGGACGAAGTGTAGGGCGTCCCCCCACTAAATGGAGAGACGACCTGGTAAGATATGCAGGAAGTCAATGGATGCAGGTGGCTCAGGACCGTGATTTGTGGCATTCCTTGGGGGAGGCCTATGTTCAAGAGTGGACTTGTGAAGGGCTGTATTGTTGATGATGATGATTATACACTTCGTCAGATTTAAATGATTGACGTTTAAGTTTAAAAATCAAGGAATTATCATCAGAAAATAGTAATATATCATCATTATCCCCTACAAGGGAAGGTAAATCATTAATATACACTAGAAACAGGAATGGGCCAGGAATCGAGCCCTGAGGGACACCCGTTAGTACAGGTGATCCGACTATAACAAGCAATATTGAACATGCTAGTAGTGTAATATACACTAATGAACATATTAGTACTATAATAGCTATATTGACTCCACAGAACTTTACTTCATCAACATCATGTAAAGTTCACTAGAGTTAATATTTCTTATTTGTCATACCTAAACATCTAGATCGGCTACTGAAGCAGTTACAAAAGAGCGATACATTTAATACAGCCATTATAATAGATCTCTACCTGAGCCATCGAAATAATTCATTACAATTTTAAACGCTTATTTACCACGTGCTCGGCGGCGAAAGAAAACATATTTAAAAATAACCTGCAAGTCTGAAAAATTAAAATCTCTCAAGGTTCGGAAAACTTCGCATTAAGCCGCATGTCGAACTACTTTCTGCTCCAAAAACCCTCTCAGAAATGAGAGCAGGCCTTTGCTTGTACTTTCGTTTACTTATTTAGGAAAGAAGTGGATAGGGTTCTAAGTGAGTTAAACCTACAGGAAAGTAATTTCTACAAGTCTGAATACTGTTTCTTACAACGCACTTAACGGGAACCACAGGGTTTTGTTACGCATTTGTTATTTGTAAATATACATTCGAAACTTGTTAAACCGATAATTTATATTACTAATAATCAGGGAATACTAAATATTGAAAAACACACATTTTAAAATATGACATAATATAAATAGAAACGAAATAACCAATTATATCGTTTATTACATTATCATAATAAAATAAAATCTAAAAACACGAAAGAATTGCAATGACCTCCAAATGTCATAAAAATTAAAAACATACTTAAAATTATTATTACTATAAAATGTTTTATAAAGGCTTCGAGTTTTAATAGTTGATAACATTTTTTTTCTACGTCTTTATGATGTCCATAACTCGAGGCGAGTGAAATTTTTACAATACTTATAACGCTATTATAAGCTCTCCAAGCAAATTAAATGTGCTTGTATAACAAGATCACATAAGTAATTGAATAATGATTATATCTTAGGTACTAGTTTTATAAATAACAGTCATGTCATCTAGATGCACGTTTGCTTCCTCTTCTATAAAAAAAGTAAAG
This sequence comes from Parnassius glacialis, assembly GCA_033319125.1. Lineage (NCBI taxonomy): Eukaryota > Metazoa > Arthropoda > Insecta > Lepidoptera > Papilionidae > Parnassius > Parnassius glacialis. Next base: position 2,728,146 of record JAVANC010000005.1, on the reverse strand, counting down.
TTAAACATTTTGTTACACATAGAGGTTTCCTTTATCACCGAGCAAGGTTTAAACAAAAATGTTTCTCAAACATTTTTATTATAATGTGTCACATATATCGTCGCTTTGGTAGTGAAGAGGGTCAACTCACACCTAACAAGTTTTGAGATAATGAACATTTAAGATGCGATCCTACACAAAAAATAACAATTAGTCCATAACTACAAAACTATTGGACAGATAAAATAATTTTGCAGATAGATCTCTTCACCATCGTATAAATCGTATTCTTTTGATTATGCTAGAGTATTGAACTCAATTTGAACAAAGTTGTGGCTTGACTCTCTTCACCACCAAAGCGGCAAATATATTATATTATGTACTTGTATATAATGTAAAGCAATAATTCGTTCAAGGGGGATATTTGCCATAGTTGCCACGTTTGGCAGGTGTGTAGCCAACCGCAGAATTTTTTATATTCCAGTTGTTATTAGGAAGACTCTACTGCCCATATAGTAGTTTGTTTTCCTGTGTCACCTACTACGATTCCCAGGGGACAAAAATCGGGTAGTAGATATTCTTAAATTGCCACTACGAAGTAATAATAACAATTATTATACAATAACCAACACTTCAAAATAAATAAAATATGCTATGCCACACATGCAGCGTGTGGCTTAAAGTAACAATTCCAACACTAAGTCCCTGAGGATACATAAAATTGATAGAATCCGCAATAATACTGAAAGAAACCCCTCTAGACCCCAATAAAATCACATTTCAAAAGCCTCGCGCACAAAATAAAACTTATGAAGTTTTCGCAATATATCGTTTTATAAAAATAAAATTAATTAATAGAATCAGGCGTTACTTTATGGGAATCCATTATAATGGGATTATTATAAACTAATTTGCTTAATTCCGCGTAAAGAAAGAAAATGATGTGTTCTTCCCAGTTTTAAGGGGACCTTCAACCCTCCCTCAATCGCGCGCTATACCCGTCGCCGTCAATCCCAGCACTACCATCCCCACGACCACATTAGGCACGACAAACCAATCTCAAAAATACGAGGCATCCTCTATTGAGGCTGGCCGCTATGTGAGCGGCGAGCCGAAATTATTGCTATTTATTCTACTTGCTGATGCATCCGTGCTCCAATTACGTAGCGAACGATTACATCATGCGATCAATTATCACCGAAGCAGATATTTGCTGTGAACTTAACAACAGACTACTGCTGCCACCCGAGTTCGTTATCTTGCACAGTTTTGTAGTTTAACAATTGAACTTGAGACAGCTTTAAGAGACAATTTTATCCTAGAATTGCCAAATGCCGAGGAAAAAGAAGTTTTTATTAAAAATATCAATAGTTTGATATTTAACAAAACATTAAAATTAGCACAAAGCGTACGATGTACTCGAGTTGCAGTTCAAGGGTCCTTGCAAGATGAGGAACTAGCCTTATCATCAGCGGCAGCGCAATCCCATTTCGATTTTATAAGCCCAAGAAAGTTATTTTTTTTATTCTTCTTTTTTTATTTATTCTCCTTTTTTATTTGTTCTGTTCGTCAAACTACAGAAAAACATATCTTGTTTTGTTTGTGGATATAAGAACCATACTAAAGATAAATATCACGCGTCCACTGAACATAGGCATGTACAGTTCTTGAGCCACCCGTATCCATCAATTTCCTGCATTTCTTACCAGGTCGTCACACCATTTAATGGTAAACCACCCCACAATTCGCTTACTGGTACGAGTCTGTCACTCGAGAAACCCACTTATAACAAGTTTTATTAGAGGTATGCTTTTCTCCTCATCGTTTGTCGGTTTTTAAGCAATATGGCTTATTACCAATTCAGCATACTGATATTGTTGTGCTACTAGTATGTCGGTCACTCTGATCCTACTGTGGATTTCTCATTACTTAGTCTATCACATAGAGAAACCCCAAGCATTGCCTTTTCCATAGCTTACTGGGCGACCCTTAGCTTCTTCATACGGCGAGCAGTATACGTTCTCGTCTCAGATTCTTAAGTTATCCCTGGCAACACGCACAATTGACGAAAGTAGTCAGTTTCATATCAAATGTACTGTTAATTTTTAATCATTCCAATGATGAAAATATTAAGAATCGGGTCAATATTTAATCACTAAAATCAATTTTATAAAATAGTGAAATTATATTAAAATAATATAATAAAATAAATACCATGTAGAAATGTTAGAATTTCCTTCCGTATAACCACTAGCGTGACTTGCATTATTTGATGGAAGTGGACTAGGTACTCTTGATATATATAGCAACTTAAAAGGAAGTTCTTTCCACTCCAGTAATACTTTCTGCAGTTAAGGTAAGATCAAATAAATTGTGACTTAAACGATCGGCAAATTTATTGTGGGCTTTGTACAGACAAATTGCTTGACGGTGAAAATTGACTTGTTTGACCTATTAATAATCGAGTCCTTCCAATTCTTCTGGATATACTTCAATTTGCGCATAGATTAACTTGAATTTATATATATGTAACGATACCGGTTTTCTAAACTCTTCAGAACAGTTCGAGTAATAAGAGTCTCCGGTTTTCTACACTCATCATAGAAAACATAGCAGCATGAAGCTGCTATTTTACGCTGGTATTCTATGAGAGCGCACACCTACCCAGGTCGAGCCGACCCAGTAGTGGTACAACCATAATATATCTCTATCACGTATAAAACGTATAAAAGCTTTTGTCTTTGTAAGAAACTCTTATCTACTTGGTACAACTTGCTTACTAATTAAATAAAACCCCTATTTAATTTGCAAAATCTAAATTCCTTGGACAGTAGGCTTAAGCGTTATCAATGTAACAATATCAGATTTGCACACAACGTCCCGTTTGTCTAGTATAAAATGGTGAGTATACCTTTCTCCGTCATTTATCAGTAGTAGCTGAGATGGATAATACATTAAAATAGTCCACTTTATGTATATAAAACCAGTCGACATGATTTTTTGGGTCTGACTTCTGAGTGTCAAATTTCGGATTCTTCTACGTACAGAAATTAGATAAATAAAATAAGACATTTTAGCGTGATATTAAAAGATCTACATCCATGGATGGATGCAGGTGGCTCAGGACCGTGCTTTGTGGCATTCCTTGGGGGAGGCCTATGTTCAGCAGTGGATTTGTGAAGGGCTGTAATGATGATGATGAAAAGCTCTAAAAAAAATTATTCCAAATATTTGCTCATATCCCACATAGTTTATCTATAGCATGAAACTAAATTCAAAGTCAGTTTCCCAATAACAACTACATGCCCAAAGCCCACTATTAGTACATATCTGCAGGATTTTTTTAGTTCTACGCGGACGACGTCGCGAGTAAAAGATAATCATACTTAAGTTATTTATTCCAGCTCGTCTATGCACCAACCGAGGGCGACATCTGTATGTAAACATCAGCATATATCACAAATTGATTGCGACATTAGCTATAACGCTAACAAATAAACATGTAAGAAGTCTTGGCTACTCTAAGCTCAATCCGGAAAGAATTGGACGAACTAAAAACACAATCAAGGAAAGTGGAGCACAGGTCACAGAAAATTAACAGAAAACATAAAAAAAATTATGGAGGAAAAATTAGATGCTTGGGAAGAAAAATATGTAGACTTAAAACAAAAAGTAAATAAGCAAGAACATAGATTGAATCTGTTGGAAAAACAGATGAGAAAAAGAAGTGTGGTGATATTTGGCATTGAGGAACAAGAGCAACGTTACTCGGACTTAAAAAATATCGTTATTGATTTTCTGCCGACTTCCAAAAAGGAGACGGTACTCAATTCGAGTGTATGTTTTTTTTTTTTTTTTTATGTGTGTTACCTCATAACTTTGTACTGGGCGAACCGATTTCGATGATTCTTTTTTTATATGAAAGCTGATAGTTCTCGTGTGGTCCCATATGAATTTGATCAAGGTCAGACCAATGGTTATTGAGTTATTCTCAAACAACCTATATTGAAGTCGGCTGTACAAAATTTTTAATTTTAAATTATATATCTCAACATCTATCAATACCTATATCACATAACGAAATCCAAGAACTAAGGAGAATAGGAAAAAAATCTGATAATGCTCACCCGGTTATATTATCACTCACAGGAAGGAGGAAAAAAATTGAAGTCTTCAAGCAGAAAAAATAACTGAAGGATACTAATAGTTATATAAAAGAAGTAACTACTAGTACTACTACTAGTAAGAAGTACATACATAAGTAACAGTACACACAGCATGTTTTGGAAAAAATGAGAGAGCTACAAGAACAACTGAAAACAGTAAGAGAGAAAGGAAATAAAGCAATGATTAAATATGGCAAATTGGTAATATTAAGGAATCCAGAAGATATTCCTACCCCGAAAAAGAACAAAAATAGATTCTTTTTTGTTTCCCCTTAAGAAAAGGAAATTAGCCATAATCACCCACCCCTTAGAACATAAATGAACAAGAAAAATAAAACAACCTTTTTGAACGCTACGCCCACACCGTTTCTCAATTGCTATTGTGACGCCTCATAATTATTATTAATAAATAATAATTAAATTCATTATAAAGACATTTAAAAATGTCATATAAATTATATTTGAAACAATTAAAATGCAAATAATAAGCATAAAGTTCAAATATATTCATTTGGAATATTGAATATTATAGTATTAGTAAACGCATAAATTGTCTCTAAAAATCTAAATTTATTAAAACTCTGCTTATAATATTCAAAATGTATTAAATCATATAAATACAAGTCGATTATATTGCAATAATACATATTTTAATATATGTTTTAAGTTGATGAAAGTGTTCTTGAAGTTGATGAAGGTGTTCTTGTAATGTTCCCTTATATTAGGGCGTTGCCGGAGACACAAACCCAAGATTGTACATATATATATGGGGTGGTCGGCTGATTGACTGCTAGTACTAAGGTTGCACAATGACTAGTCCTATATTAGGGACTTATCATAGTAATGTCTAACGAACCAAAGCATTAATATAGAAGGTCTCTATGTTGCATAAGCATTATGATAGCAGAGTTATGACTTGAAGTCCCATATGAATAAGACATACAATAGTATGGTCTATAAAATAAAGCAAATATGTGGAAGGTCTCAAATATGTAAAAGCATTACATTTAAAAAAATGGGACTTGAAAAGGATTATTATAGTGGCGTGTAGGTTGCTTCGCAGCCTCCGAGACCGAGGTAAACTTGGACTTGCTAACCAATGTGTCCTAGACATATCATCTTAGTGCCGGTGGTAAGCGGGTTTGTTGTAGCAATACGACTTGCCCGTGGACATCGCACACCCCTACCGTTTGTGGGCGGCGTCTTAGCGCATAGCGTTATGATACGTCGGCTATCTTTCGGATTAGGGTGAGTGTGTTTGGTAGTACTTTTAAGTGCAGCAAGCATACTCAACTTCATGTCTTAGTGCAATAGCGCTATGATACATGGAGTTTTGGCTACTGTCGTCTTAGTACCGTGGTACTATGATATGTTGGTGGTATTTTTAGTTAACAACATTATCAATTTTGTTACCAAAGTCGATAGGGATCATGTGGGTGTGTTGTGAGGGGGCGTCATCCGTATGATATTTGCATTGATGCTTACTGCTACTTGCAGTATTGAGTCTTGTGATGGATCTGCGGGTGTGCTGCACCTGATTCGACGCATCTTGTGGTTCTGGTTGATGGAGGTATGCGGGTGGTGATGTCTGCTGGGACTGTATGGAGGACCTTGGGATGGTGTAAGCCCGACGATAGTCGTATTGATGCTTGTTGCATTTTGCAGCATTGCGTCTCTGCGATGGTTGTTTGGCGGGTCGCTATTCTCAATGGCGCTCCCTGCGTCTTGGTTTGACTCACAACCTAAGTAGCTTTGCCCAAGTCGGGTCCCTTCGTTGCGGGGCTGCAGACTGTCTGCCCTCCATGATGTTATATATAACAACTAAATAATATATCTCTATAAAGTTCCTACCTTTGAAAGATTGAAGGCAACTTGTTGATGGGTGAGACAGACATGATCGAAAAATGCATCTTCTCAACGTCAGTGACACAAACCCTTTTTGATGACGAATTATTACTATTATCTTATAACTGCCTATTGGTTATATCTGCCATTGTATTGGTTGTTTGAGCATATGTGTCGACCTCATGCGGGTGGTAGCTGGAGGGAGAATCTGAGGAGGCTCTCAAAGCTGCGGCCGAAGGCCGCGCAACGTGGTACCCCATTCCCTTGAGGTGAGCGGTAGAATCATGACACGCTCTGCGACCAATTGGCCGTGACCATACAATTGGTGGTGATGCCTTACACTTACATCACGTCTGCATGAACGGCGGACTGGCAGGTGGTGGCGCTTACGGAGGGCTTTTTATGACCAGTGTGCCTATTGTTGCCTAACCCGTGTGACGTACATTCACTGTGGCTGGATTTGATCGTATTCTGTATGGCGTTTACACGCTTTGACATGCGCGCCTTAGGTCGATGTTTGTGCTTACGCACTATCAAGGGGCCAAGTCCTCTTTTACTGGTTCGCCAGTTATTTTGCTGTGGACTACGGTCCAGTTCCCAACTTAGCGTACCCTTCGGGGGAACGCATTAAAATGGTTTGCGCTCACCGTGCACAGCGCGTGCGGAGCCGTATACCTCCTCCGCATTCTTTTTTAAATGTGGGAGAGCGAAGCCCTTGTATCTGGTATTTGATATAAATATTATGAGCCTTTTCCAAGCGGGAAGGAATTAATTAATAAGGAATTGACTGTTTTGAACCAAATACAAGTGGAATAGGGGCAATTTATTGTTCTTAACTTTTTTGAGCTCTGTCTTCGTGAACGGGTTTTTTTAGCTTATAAGATGCTACCAACAGCTTTCGATTGCTCTCGTGAATATTCATTCTTCCAAGGTACATCTAAAAGAACTAAGTTACTATGCAAGCACAACGTAAATAAGGGTCCTAACTAAGATCACGCGATAAATTTATTAAACGGCCCATATTTAAACCTTTAGAAAGATCAAAATATACTGGTCATATAAATTAGATATATTTATATATCCTATAGTTATAGATTCTAAACAAGTATAAGTATATAGAGATAGAAGAGAAGAGAAGAAAAGGGGGGGGGGGGGGGTCGTTACATTCTGAAGGCAAAGTGAAGCCGGGCATTCGAAATATTTAGTAAATAAAACATCTACAACTAATCAAAGAAACTATAACAAAATAGAAACCAATTAGCAATCAGGCTCTCATAAAATAGAAATAGCAAGAAAAGAAAGATAAAACACAGATTATCTTCCAATCCGGTTGATCACCGTGAAAGAGTATGACCACCACCCTCCAAGGAATATACCCACGATTACTGAACAAAAAATAATAATAATAAGCTCTATGTGGCAACGTACAATGTCAGGTCCCTATCTTCATATAAGGCGGCCTTAATGGGGGTGAAGTATGATATCATTGGCATATCAGAGGTCAGACGCCTGGGCAGAAAAATAGACTTCTATATGGGAGAGACTCCAGGAAAACACGGTGTTAGCTCTCTGATAAACATATCTCAAAAATCTCTTGCCCATTAATACCTACTTGTAATGGGAGATTTTAATGCAAAGATTGGTCAGGCTCGAAAAGACGAATATTTAATAACAAAAAGATATAGATAAAATTAAATATATGATGGCGACACTTTTTGTCCATGTGAACTAAAAAAATATAAAGGTACGTAGAGCTCAGTATTGGTAAAATAATCATTCGAAGGTGCTGAAATTTGTTTTGCATTCAGTCCTAAAGAATCTTTAATTGCCAAAATAGTAGTTTTATATTTTTTATAATAATTTTGTGAACAGGCCGTATACTACTTTAATTAATTAATTTAATTACTACTTTCGTTTTGAAATTTTATCATATTACGCCTATGATTTTTTTTTAAATAAGTTTCTAGTAGCAATTGTAAATAAATTTATCAGAGGCAGTTTGAAAGTGGCCCCAGTCACGGAAAAGTTGAGAAGTGGTAGTTTAGCGTGGTATGAGTATACTAGTCATACCACTAGAAAATTACAAAACTAGTGTCGGCAAATCCAAGATAATTCTACCCTCAGCGAGGCCGTTTGAGAAATAAAGCGGAATGTATTTGTTCGTGTTTCCGCTGAGTGTGTGATTTGTGCGGTTTTTGAACGCTCCATTGGGGAGAAACTCCGCTCACATATGATTCAGAATTTCAATGTTGAGTTTGAAAAGAATTTTTGTGAATCAATATTTGACCCACATATAAAATGCCTGTGTATTCATATCATAATTTCTGTCTAGCGTAATATGTTTTTGTTCCTTTGACAATAACATGTCAAGTTTCTTTTTAAAAATGTAAACGCTGCACATAGAATTATTCTATGATGCTGCATAAGTAAAGATAATGATTTCTTACATTTAAGCTAACACTATACATGAAACGAAACTAATTTTAGGGATTTTATAGCGTTTAATTTTAACTTTTTATTCCCCACGTTTCGATCATGGTCACGGAGGGGAATGGGGGACAGAGGTGTTTAACATTCCATGTCTCTATAAAAGCTGGACTATATTCATTAACGCCACGCATCAATTAGCAATTTAAAAAATTCATAACTTAGCTCATTCTTAGAAAGTTTTGTGATCAATCAGTGGACTTTATTAGTTCGTTACGAAGTCAAAGTCAAATTCATATGTATAGTTAGATTTACAAAAGTACATATGAACATCAAAATATACACCAGTTCGCAGAATAAAAATAAAGACCGCATGTAAGACGTGCGTGTAGACAATGTCAGACATGGTCTAATCATCGTATTTACTGAGTTCTCACAGTCACATATGTCTTTGGAAACACACAAGCAGCCGCTTTTTATCCTTAAATGATAAACACGTTGATATACACTTGAGTGAACTTTAAATAATTAGAGTTCAGTTTCTTTAATGTTGACATTTGACTGTTTATTAAAGGTAAAAACCAACTTACAGGAAAAAATAATAAATTAATTTCTAAATACTTAGATTTAGAAGTCGGTGCAAACACATAGTAGGCAAAACAAAAGCCCTGTTGAAGCTATTACCTGTTAATTATTTTATTATTTTTAGTTCATTTAAAGTTCTTTCTGTCTATTAAAATTTAAATTTTTGTCCCCTTTGTATCGATCAAAGAATGTCACAGATCCAAATGTGATCTAAATTTATTGCGTAATATTATATTATCTTTACGTTAATAAACCGTGTAGTGGTAGTATAAGAATATCCACTGGCTCATGTAATGACGTGGGTGTCGTAAGAGGCGACAGTGGGGACCAAATTAGGAGATGGGCTGCAGCGTCTTCCTGATAACGACTAAAATAAACCTAGCAAGCTAACAGCATAGCAAAGTGGCGAAGCAATCAGCTTTTTTTTAAGCAATCAGTTTCAAAATAGGAGGTTCAGATGCCTGGATGATCAGTAATCGATTGCTGAAAACAGAATTTGAAAATCCGAAACCGTTCTCGAGATAATCGTGGGACAGACGGACAGACAGACGGACAGACATCGTGAAATCAATAAACCTAGCAAGCTAACAGCGTAGCAAAGTGGCGAAGCAATCAGCTTTTTTTAAGCAATCTGTTTCAAAATAGGAGGTTCAGATGCCTGGGTGATCAGTAATCGATTGCTGAAAACGGAATTTGAAAATTCGAAACTGTTCTCGAGATAATCGTGGGACAGACGGACAGACAGACGGACAGACATCGTGAAGTCAATAAGTGTCTTCGCAAACTTCTCCACTTAATAAATAAACTGGGGTTGCCAACCTGCTTGTCATATATGGCAAATATGATGAATAGCCTCCCTATGAGGCAATCCAACGGGAAGGCCTATGTTCAGCAATGAACTTTAAGAAACTGTAACATTAACGGTAAAAAAAAAATTCTTATTTTTTCACGCTTAGTAATGGGATTATTCCTATAAATGTATATGGAACTACCACTGAAGTATTTAATAAAAAAGAATAAATATTAAAATCGCTTCAAAGTTGACTTTCAAATAATTGAAAATTAAAAATTTTGTTCGACAGACTTCAATATATATTATTAAAGATAACTCTAAAACTTTTTGTTACACTTTGATCAAATTTATATGGGACCACATGAAAAGTGCAAGCTTTCAAATATAATAAAAACATTGAAATCGTTTCACTTAGAACAAAGTGTAACACATAAAAAGACATACAGTTGAATTGAATACCTCCACCTTTTTTAAGTTGGTATAAAAAAGACATGCAGTCGAATAAGAGAGACAGAAAACCATCTTATTTTTTGAAGTTGGCGGAAAAGATAAATACAAACTACTACTTATGGTTCTTATAGTAAAAAAAAAATAATAGTGATACATAAATAGTAGAAATTTAATTTCCATTGTATTATGTGCATTCCTTTTTGACATTGACAACGTTCATAATATCCATATAATAGGATAAAGAATCAAAATCCAATTAAAAAATGTTTTTCCAACAACGAGACAGCTCCGTGGCGCAGTGACTTAGCAATGAGGGCCGCGGGTTTGAATCCCGCACTGAACAAGTATTAATATGGCTTCAAATTATTGCTACAGGACTGGATGTTTGTTTTTGTGTAATTTATGTATGAGAACTAACCTCACGATAAAAGAGAAAATCCTAGTGTAGAGGTAACGCTTTTTTAAAAAAAACTAAAAGTAAATACAATGCGGTCTAGGTGCAATATTACCAGTTCCAAAACTTTCTGCTGCACTAAAATATTGATTGACCACAATGTGAAAAGCGGGGGCTTAATTCTATTAAGGTGAGCAATGACTTATTGAGTTGTATTTAATTCGATTAAATCTACTGGATACAATGCAGGAAAAAAGGTAAAAAAATTACAAGATCAGAGAGTATAATATATAGATACCATTTTGGAACAACATTAATAAATGCACCTACTAAATTCAGTTTCTAACGTATATTATGCACAATAGGTCCTGAGCTATTACAGCTGTTTTTTTTAAATTAATATAATAAGCGAGCTACCAGTTGTCCTGATGGGAAATGGATACTGGCCACGTTCATCTGACTTAAAACAAATAAGGACGCGATAAAATTGCCAAACTATTTGTTTATTGTTTACGTGGTAGAGCCATTCAGCAGGGCTAGCATGGGCAGGAGACAATTTTATCCCCGAGGAAAGGAGAAAATGTTTATCCCCTCGCTGAGTTTTACCCACCCTTCGAGCATGGATACACCGGTGGATATAATATCCAAAGTAGATAAAATGGGAGATATACTTAGACTTAGATAGATTTTTTGTATGAATATAAACTTAAACCCACGTTCAATGGACTAGGATTAAATTGTCCCTTTCAAATGTCAAAAAAGCATAATGTTTTACCTTTCATTTGGCTCCATGCTACGGACGGCAGATATATGTCTACTCGTTACGTCAAACGGGGATATACTTCTCCCCGTTGCCGTGCTTCGGCATAGGGACAAGATAATTTTATCTCTTGTCAGTGGATATAATCGGGGGATAAAATTTTTGTCCCCAGCCCATGCTAGCCGTGCAGTAGCTACATTATGGTTGAAGCACGAATGGGCCGACCGAGAAAGAAAAATTCTGTCGCAAAATCTTTTACTAGCGTAAGTTAGCTGCTTAATGTTACAATGTTTGGTAAAGGGAGAACAAGAAACCCTTTTCTCCATCTTAGTTCTGACGTAACAACGCATCCGTATTTTTATTACTAATCGAGGATAGATATGAATGTATATGCGCCTTAGCGTCTATTTATAATTAGTTGCACTGTTCGCTTGTTTGTTTTTTATTTGTAAGATGTGCAACTACGGTAAAGAGCCAGTGTACACAAAACTTAAAACCGCAATAACGAAAAATAGCAGAAAAAATCACACAGTGCAATTCCCTAAGCTTTTTATTAATTTAGAAATTTGAAGAGATCGTTTCATTTAATGAAAACACGTATGTGACGTGTGGCATCGAGTGGTGCAACTCAATTATGACCTCAATTTCTCGGAGCTTCAAAAGGAGTGATATAGCCGGTAATTCAAGAACTGTTAATCTTTTAATTAGTTTTACGCAAGACAACTACAACACGATTTATATATTTTTTTCTTTTATTGTATAACTACTATATTGAACTTTATTTGGCTTAATTACTTTTTTATCTATATATGTATAATTGAAGTATCTGGCTGTAATACTAAAATAACTAACTATCATCGAACTCAGGGGGTTATTTGGTTAAATACAAAAACACTTTTTTTTCTTTTGCCTAGTGTATAGTTACCTTATTGACCTATTGACCTATATTTGCTTTTTTTGTTTTATTTTTTTTATGGAATGAGGATGAAAAATTAGAACGCAGTACACATTATGCTAAGTGGTTACTGTGACCCATAGATACGAATTAAATTGGAGATGCGTTATCGCTGAGTGTTTATCACTTCAATTAAATTAAAAAAATGCCGACCACATTACCTTGGGTCGTGACCATGAAGCAAATATAAAGACGAGGTGTTGTAATTTGATTTCACTATGTAACAATGCGTGATAATTTGCGGGGTGAGGAGATGTTAAGCCCCGCCCACTTAACTATCTACATCCACCGATAAATAGTAAAACTACTCGAATTGTTCCATATCGACGTTGTAATGTAGTTTACCTACCTTAACGATAGATGGCGGCCTGTTCACAAAATTATTATAAGAGCTATTAAAATAATATTTAGGCGATTAAAAATTATTTAGGACTGAATACAAAACAAATTTCAGCATCTACGTTTGAACATTCCCTGTGAACTTGTCTTGAACATTCCTTGTGATAAATCTCTTCGCAGCGCCAGTGACTCGGTCATCTGTGACTCTAACTGTTCTTCCCTAACTGCGGTCAAGTAGATAAACTTGGCACTGCGGTGTACCTGACCAGAGATGAAAACAGTATGCCATGATATTCAGAATCTGCGCAAAAATCAGTCCAAGCTAAAGAGACCGTTCGACATACGGCAGTTCACAGAGTACTTTTATCGACAGGCTGAGATGCCCCACTATTTGTGCTCCGCGCCTTGTGCTAAGCTGGATAACTCAATATAAAGTTTAAAATGGTTAAAAAATATCTAAATTAAATTTTAGGTGCCTAATGGTTTGATAACAACAAAAAATAAAATCAACCAAAAAAAGTAAACAAAATTATAGTATAACAATATTAATTGTGTAATTTATGTATGTAAACTGCCTGCACCATACATAAGAAAATTTTAGTGTGGGGGTAGTTAAAAAAAAGGTAATAGCGGTGTATTAATACCTACTACGCAATATCGGGGTGGGTGTCGTGAGAGGAGACAGAGGGAAATTGAAACAAGTGATGGGAGGCATCATTTTTCTGATAACAACTCAAGGTAATAAAAACCTGTGGTTGCTAACACGCCTCCCAAGCATGGCAACTATGGCAAAATGAGACACTCAATGGGGGAGACATATGTTCAGCAGTGTACTTTTATAGACTATAATGGAATGGTTATATACAACAACCACCACAATTGTCACTTACCCTTTTCTGAGCGAACGGAGTTTGTATTTTTAATTTGCCCAATGAAGAAATTCCACAAAAGCTGACTGTCTTGCATTTAATTAACGAGTTAAGGCCTAAGAGAGGGGTAAATAAAATTTGATTAATCCAAGACGTTTGTCGCATATAAATTTATGATGAGTCGCTGAATACTAAACGGTTCTCATGCTTTTGGTTGTTCCTTGAAAGTAGTTAGTATTATGTTTATATAGAAAACGTTTTCATTCGCGATAACTTATCCAGTCATAGTTGTCGATTCAGCGACTTCAGTTATATTTTTCTAAAAATATGACCCCCACACTAGGCTTTTCTACTATATCGTGAGCGTTTTACATACATGCTCGTTAACTGTACAAGAACAAATATCCACACCTATAACCATTATTAGTAATTCAAACCCGCGGCTCTACAGCACCACAACCTTAGCCACAGAACCAACGAACCGCCAGTAATCGTTTAAAAAGCTATCGTAAATGATTGAAAATTGTTTTAATTGGTTTTATAGAGTTTAATTCCATTGTATTTAATTTCTATTGTATTTAAAATAAAATAATAAGTCAAATTAAATGCGATAAAGTTCGTTAACTTAATTTTTTAGCTGTCTTTTTAATGTAGTGGTGGTTATGGTGACTACTAATTATGAGGTCCCGTGTTCTAATCCTAAATCAAGCTAAGGTCAGGAATTAGGTTGACAGAAGGTCAAGAAATTCTAAGCACCAGGCCGGAGTCAGGAAACTGACCGGGTTTCGGTTGTGTCAGATTACCCTCTCATTAAATATGAGAGTGAGAGAATAGAAAGTGCACTTTTGATATTTCATATACTTGAGCACTATAATCCTGTCCTGTTTAGATGACTCAGTCTCCGTCGCCGTGACCGAAATTCGGTCTGGAGGACATTATTTTAATTAGTTTTATTCAATGAGTAGTTTTCGTGTAAACATAAGAAATCATTGGTTGAATATATTGTTAAGTATAATGCCGGAAGTGTTAACAAAAATAAAGAGGTACTCACTCATCACTGCACAAGTAATTATTATAATAGCTGGTTGACTGTAGGCTGTTCCTTCTAGGGAACATTTCTCTTAATCACCCTTATCGTCTCGCAACTTTGATGATATGTTGCCTATTGCTAGTGTGATAATTTTGTGTCTAGTGTAAAGTAGATTGTTATACTGCCATCTACTGAAACCCATGGGAGTTTTCTACACAAGCGAGCACACAATCCACCTAATGGTCCTTATAGTGTAGATGATGGATGCTGTGGCCATTGATAGTTGCATCACGCAATTAACAATCAAAATATATATGCGTTGTCACTCCTGAAAACTGCTGCTTGATCTCTATAATTTGATTCTTATATTTAAGAAACATTTCGTTTTTCATTACAGTCCATTTTATTATATCCAAAATGCATGTAAAAACAGTTTTTCCTAAAAACTGTGTGCTTAAGACGACTAAAAATGGAACAACTCTTAATCAATCGTATGATGTTCATGTTGTTCAAATCAGTATTGTAGTTCATACATGTTTTTTTTATACATTTTCTGCACTGCAGAACGGTTCGTAAGGGAAAACTAAACCTTTCATAAAATAATAGCGATCCGCCCGGTGATTTCTGGATCTGGACAACAGCATCACCGACCGAGTTCAATTGTGAATATAAAACAAGCTCGAATCATCTTTATCACATATACAAAATCACGGTGACACTGACATAAGTATTTTGTATATAAAAATAATGCCTCTTTAACAGTAAAAAGGGTCTCAAACTCACTCAGAATATGAAACAGAAGCATTAGGCTGCTTTTTTACTATGGTATTCTGTGAAAGCGTGGTTCTACACATGTTTAGCTGACCGATTCCTGATCCTCCCTCAAAAATTTTCTCTTACGATACATACGGAACGAATAGTACATTCTCTTACGCTAAAATCACAATATAATGTATTATAATCAAATTAAGCATGGCAAGATCCCTCTTACCCTATATCAAATCGTATATATGTATTGGATTTGAATATCTGATATTGAATCTATACATTTCAATATCTATATATGGGTTGACATCTACGTTATTCTGTAACTGTAAGGAAGTCAATATTCAGTATTACACTGTGATTTGCAATTTCTGGTGGATGGGGTTTGCTTAGATTTATAAATATTTAGTTACATCTAAGTATGTCAATACGTTTTGGTTAATATAGTGTCGGGGTCTCGATTTTTGATAAAAAAATGCGACAATTAGTTTTGACATTCCTCTCTTGCTTGATGTTTATCTAATCCAAAGAATCCTGAAGAGATCAAAACAAGTGAAAATCTGAGAATGAAAAGCCAGAACCATATGGTGGATGGATGCTTTACACTTCCCAACCAAGCTCTCTCAATTTTTGCTGAGTGGTCTGGCGTTATCATGATGAATGACCACTCCTATTCTGCTGATCAATTCCAATCGTTTTTCCTCAACTTCTTGCTTCAGTCTCATTTGGCCGGCGGTTAAAGCTCATAATAAACGATGCCCTTCCAATCCCACTATACACACGGCATTATTTTATTGCGTGTTAATCCGGGTATCGCTACAGTCTGCAAAGCTCTAAACAGCTACATAGTTGAGAGGTTTTGGAAACGATGTATTACGCACTCTTGGGAGTATCACCGTAAGCTTGTCTATTATTGGGATAAACGCTAGCCTCGCGTGTCATGTTGTTGATGATCAATATTAAGTATTACTTATCCTAATAGGACAGTCCTTTATTGAGCAGTCGCGTGTTGCTCTTTATAAGACTGCAGATGAATTAAGCTTCTATAATAGTAATCGAAAATGGCCTTTTCGAAAATTGATATACAAAACAAACCACCGTTAAGGTTGTAGCTGCTGCCACTGCCGTCAGTAGCAATATTCTAATAAACAGTTAGCAAGCACTAAAAAACTACTTTGTTATATCGGGTGGGGTAAAATCTGCCAAGGATAGAATTTTTAACGTGATCATCTCACTTTTGTTAGTCCATTATTACATTAAGGAAGGAATCACAATCAGTCGTGATTCAAGATCACCATGAGTCAAGATCATTAATATCATTTCCTCTTTCCCTAAACAAATTAAACGAAAAACTAGTATTGTTAACTAAAAAGTGAAAATAGGAGATATTTTTGGACAAATTCATCGACGAAAACTTTTTGCTTTGCTAGACAAGTTCCAACATTGGTTTGCTTCTTCTATAAAGAAAATAGGGTGCACTAATGTCATCGAAATGACCATTGAATTAAACAGTTAAAAAAATCGATTGCTTATCGACCATATAGATTATCGCACAAAGAGAGAGAAGATATGAGAGCAATAATTAGTGAAATTCTAGATGCCGATACAATAAGTGAATCAATATCAGAGTATTCAAGTCCTATCATTTTAGTCCGTAAAAAGATGGAAAATGAGAATGTGCATATATTACAGGATGTTAAATTCAGTGAAAGTAAAGGAGCGTTATCCTATGCCTAATATTGAGAATAATATTGCGAGATGGTCTACACAAGCCTGCGTTGTCACCCTAGATTTAAAATCAGGATATTATCAAGTACCTATATCAAAAGAATCCCGGTCACTTACTTCGTTTGTTACAACGGACATTCAGTATGAATCCAACCGTAAGCCATTCGAATTTATTAACGCCCTGGCCGTGTTTCAACACATGATAAATTTAATCCTTGATCCAACACGAGTAGAAGGTGCAACAGCGTATATAGATGACGTATTGATATAAGGTTAGGATGTTGAACAATGTCTGATGAGATTAGAAAATGTGCTACAATTATTAGAAGGGGCAAACTTGACCCTTATTCTGGCAAAATTTAATTTAAAATGGAAAAAATATATTAATTGTACAGCTTGTATTGAAGAAACGATCGAGCGGAACCAAGGCTCCAAAATCTTTTCCAGAGATCTGTCTGCCAGAAAGAGCCAACTGTCAAAGCTGAGGACCGAGTGTGGCAGCATAGTTTCCGGGGCACCTGAGATTTTGAGTGAGATTGAGAGGTTCTATGGACAGCTGTACACGTCATCGTTGGAGCCACACGCAAGTGTGAGTAACGATCCAAGAGCGACTCTTATCCGACACTATTCCGAAGATATCCCGGACGTCAGTCTGAGCGATATTAGAATGGCTCTCCAGTACCTTAAAAACGGCAAGGATGAATTTACAGCGCAGTTCCTGAAAGTGGGTGAAAAATCGGTACTGGAAGTCATTCAGAGGCTCTTCAATTCTGTCCTCCATGGTGGCATTACACCGGAGGCGTGGAGCAGAAGTGCGGTGGTCTTGTTCTTCAAGAAAGGTGACAATGCTCTCTTGAAGAACTACAGACCTATTTTCCTTCTGAGCCGCGTATAAGTGCTGTTTTCTGGAGTCATTACGAATCGTCTCGCACGCAGACTTGACGACTTCCAGCCTCCCAAACAAGCCGGTTTCCGAAAGGGCTTTAGCACCATAGACCACATACATAACCTTCGGCAAGTTGTACAGAAGTCCGAGGAGTACAATTTGCTACTATGCCTGGCGTATGTGGACTATGAGAAAGCCTTTGATTCCGTCGAAATTTGGGCGGTGCTGCAGTCCCTTCAGCGGTGCCAAGTTGACTGTCGGTATATCGAAGTGCTGAAGTGCTTGTACAGTAGAGCTACGATGGCTATCCGAGTACAGTACCAGAGTACGAAACCTATCCAATTGCAGAGAGGTGTAAGACAGGGTGACGTTATATCCCCGAAACTCTTCACCGCTGCAATGGAAGACGTTTTCTTGCTTCTGGACTGTAAAGTATACGGTGTTAAAATCAATGGCGAGTACATCACTCACCTTCGAATTGCCGACGATATAGTCCTTATGGCAGAATCACTGGAGGACCTAAGCACTATGCTCAATGACCTCAATAGTGTCTCCCAACGGATAGGTCTTAAGATGAACATGGACAAAGCAAAGATTATGTTAAATGTCCATGTCACACCTATGCCGGTAGTTGTTGGGAGCACTAAGCTCGAAGTTGTTGACGAGTATGTTTACCTGGGACAAATAGTCCGACTAGGTAAGTCCAACTTCGACCGAGAGGTCAATCGACGGATTCAACTCGGCTGAGCAGTGTTCGGGAAGCTAAGACACATCTTCTCGTCAGATATACCTCAAAACCTTAAAACGAAATTGTACAACCAGTGCGTGTTGCCAGTGATGACTTACGGATCTGAGACGTGGTCCTTCACTGCTGGCCATATGAGGAAGCTCAAGGTCGCTCAGCGAGCTATGGAGAGGGCTATGCTGGGAGTTTCTCTGCGTGATAAACTAAGGAATGAGGATATCCGCAGTAGAACCAGTGTAACCGACATAGCCCAACGGATTAGTAAGCTGAAGTGGCAGTGGGCCGGCCATATAGCTCGAAGAACCAACAACCGATGGGGAAGAAACGTTCTTGAGTGGCAGCCTCGTACCGGTAGGCGAAGTGTAGGGCGACCCCCCACGAGATGGAGTGACGACCTGGTAAGACATGCAGGAAGTTGATGGATGCAGGTGGCTCAGGACCGTGCTTTGTGGCATTCCTTGGAGGAGGCCTATGTTCAGCAGTGGACTTATGAAAGCTGTATTAAAAATATATTACTTGGGCTGTGCTGCTGGAGTACGACCGGGTAGTAAAAAAAAACGGTGCGTGATTGATTTCCCCTGCCTCATTGATTAACAGGTAGTTTCTTGGTCTTGTGTGGTATTTCTGTAAATTTCTTAGGAATTTCGCTATCGTAGCCAATTCATTAACAAAAATATTGACTGAAACGGACGTTGGACTTGGACCTGTGAGCAAGAGGAAGCTTTCTCCATTTAAAATGACAAACTGACAGTTAGATACGACAGCATAAACGGAATTACACATTGACGTTAGTAAGTTAGGTGTTAGAGGTTTGTTATTTTAAAGGTCAAGCAGTAGTCATACTTTTAGGCTAGTGGCCTATTATAGCCGAAATACTTCGCCTGAAAAAGAAACATTTGCATGCTTACGAGTTAGAAGCGCTGACTGTTTTCTGCTCATTAAAGAAGAATAGGATATATTTGTTAGGCCTAATATTCAAAATAATATCAAATTGCAATGCTCTTCGCTCTACATTTTCAAATCGAGATATTCTACCTTAGGTTACGCAATGGTAGCTTCTTATGCATAAGTTTCAGTGCATAGTTAAATATCGCCCTAGTACAAGAATAACTCATGTAATGACATGTCGCGCAACCCTATATTAGATGACGCAAATTCAGAAGTTATAGAGCAATACCTATCGTTCATGACTATAAGCAACGAAGATTGGATCTCACGTTACAATTAAGCGTTACAGATTCATGCAGAATTCGGAATGTTCTTTCTTCAGATGTAGACGTGGAGGGGCTTAAATATATAAAATAAAACTAATTTAAGAAACGACAACAAATTATACCTGTATCTAGATGGGGACATTAACAATATTCTTCGGGTTGTTCCTAAGAGTGTGTAATGGCAATTTTGTCGCGTGAATTATAACAACATAGGGTATTTTGGCGTTGAAAAGATATTGTAACTTGTAAAAAACCGGCCAAGTGCGAGTAAGAATTGCGCTCCGAGGGTTCCGCACAAATTCGTAGTTTAAAATTATTAAAAATATTTTTATTATATGATGTAACTAAAAATTTATGCTTTTCGCAATATTTCCTTTATCTGTGCTACAATACGTTGCTTCGTACCAAAGTTTAAGATTCTGAGTTTACGCGAAGTACCCTGTAGGTTTTGATTCCCTGATTCCCTTCGAATGTCGAAAATTTGCGGCATAATCGGCTGTATATTTTGATTGCGTTGGCTTAGAAGTTTTATTTTTTCACATCTCTAAGGGACAGTTGATTTGAGTATTTTTTATGAATTTCAGCTTGATACCTCCACGCGTTTCTGAGAAAAAAGGTCTTGACAGACAGACAGACAGACAGACGGACAACAAAGTGATCCTATAAGGGTTCCGTTTTTTCCTTTTGAGGTACGAAACCCTAAAAAAATCATATTGGTTTGCGAAAATGTCAAGATTCGTTAAGAAGTACCTAAATGCACGTATAGAATGTGCCTATGCCAAGAAAAAAAATTCTATAAAAGAAGGTTACTTACATCCTATTGAAACGGTCGAATCCCATTTCACACGCTGCATATAGACCACCTGGGATCCTTTGTTAAGTCAAAATGCGACAATACTCATCTTTTGGTAATTGTCTATGGATGCACTAAATCGAAGGATTCACTAATCGATGGCTTTATATATGCTAGGCCGGTACGTAATACAAGCACTCAAAACGCAATAAGGGCTCCTGAGGATATTTTTTATACTTTTCGCATTCTCATCATAAATGTCAGGGGAACATGTTTCACATCACACACTTTTAACAGATTTTGTCTAGATAAAGGCATAAGACACGCCCTTAAAGCTGTAGCTTGTCCCCGATCGAACAATCAAGTCAAAAGATACAACGGTACTATCCTTAGCCCATTAACATCAAAGAATTTAAATTGTGACAAAAAGGAGCTTTTATAGGGTTCCGTACCTCAAAAGTAAAAAACGGAACCCTTATAAGATCACTTTGTTGTCCTTCTGTCTGTCTGTCTGTCAAGACCCTGTTTTTCAAAAACGCGTGGAGGTATCAAGCTGAAATTCATATCAAATACTCATGTCTACTGTTTCTTGGAGCTGTGAAAAAATCAAATTTCTAAGCCAACGCAATCAAAAGATACAGCCGTTTATGCCGCAAATTTTTGACATTCACAAGGGAATCAAAACCTACAGGGTACTTCCCGTGAACTCAGAATCTTGAAATTTGGTACGAAGCAACGTTTTATAGCATAGATAAAGGAAACATTGCAAAAAGCATAAATTTAAGTTGGATCATATAGTAAAAATATTTTTAATATATTTAAACTTATATGCCCACGGATTTGTTCGGAACCCTCGGTGCGCGAGTCCGAGTCGCACTTGGCCGGTTTTTTTTATAGGATAAGGGTGAGAAACGAGCACACAGTCCACCTTATGGTAAGTGGTTGCTGCGGCCCATAGACATCTACATCTATCCTCTATTACAAATCAAAATGCAGATGCGTTGTCACCCGTGAGGACTACGATGGAATGCCTCATTTTCAGTATAAAGGGTTTTCGGTTCTCTACACTCACCATACGAAACACAGTAGCGTTAAGCTGCTATATTACGCCGGCATTGTGGTGTGAGAGCGTACCCTCCCTCCTCCCCCGGCCGAGCCGACCCATTCGTGTTACAACTATACTACTAACATAGCTGCAGCGTGGTTCTACCACTTAGTATTCCACGAGTGGGATAATACGATTGGAAGAGTACAGTTGGAATTAAACAATACGTATAAAAAAACTACTGGCAGAACACCGGTCGAAACGATGTATGTACAGGTATGAATTTGGAGCCAAATCCTAAGTTTAATATAGTTCGTCAAGAAACTGGAGAAATAAACGATCTAGCCACTATTCGTAAAAAGTTAAAACTCTATTGATACTCAACAAGAGAAACAAAAACTGAGATTCAATAGAGGACGACGTCCCGCGAAAGAGGTATGTAAGGATCGTGACACTTGGCAATCTGTTCTCTCTGGCTACCCCGTCAGGGATTGTGCGTGAAGATAAGTTAAGTCCCGCCGAGGTTTATGCCAAAGGTGAGTTAGTTAATATAACGAAAATTGCTTTTACAAATGACGGAAAGAGTAAAAAACTTCTTCCTACATACAATGGCTCATATCGGGTAATATCAATATTGGAAAATGAAATTTATAAGACAGCGGCTATTCCGGAACTAACGGGTACCAAGAACAAACGACAAACTGTAGCCACTGACTGAATGTCGCCTTGGGGCTAAAGGTTAATGAATCGGATACGTCTTATGATGATGGTAAAGAGGATAGTAATAGTGATAAATAATAATACCAAGTAATTGTTTTACTTACTTATTTATTTCAAATTGTTATTAGTTTGTAAAATTACATCTTGAAATGTCGTAAATGGATCAGTTGTGAACAATGAATATAAATATTATTAACAAATTTTTCTACCTTTTTCCTTCTAAGTTTCACATTCATAGTAAATATTTTGTTACAATAATATGATATGTTTAGTTATGACGTACATATGCGTGGATAGATGAATAGAAAACAATGATTGTTATGATTAAGATCTAGCGACACGGGTGTTGAGCATAGACATCTTTGAGAATGGATGGGTTCAAAGGTTATCGTTTTACTTGTGCCGTGCATAACATCATCATTACCACAAAGATTACCACAAAGTAGGCTGTGTGCTCGATTGTAATTCCTACTTGTAGAAATGATTCCTTACGGTACACTCAAAATCGGAGCGAGACGGAATGGGATGCCGTCACCACCTTCTGCGAAGCAGTGATGCTAGCGAAGGAGGTGGCGGAGCGGGAGAAGGAGAGAGCAGCAGCTTTCCTTCCCGGCCGCCGCGGGAGACGCCCCGGGCGTCGGGGGCTACGTCGTGGCCCCCGGCCACCATAGGCGCGGGCCTGTGGATGGCTAGCAATGGGTAGCTCGCCGTCCGTCCGTCTAACGACGACAGGCCGTGTCGACGGCGCGTTTTGTTCCACGCGCGCCTCAAAGAGCTGTCAGCATCGTGAAGGGGCAAGGGCCGACGCCTGCCGGGGCTGCGGGCTGTTTGAAAGAGATACCGCGGCTCCGGAACGAAAGGGCACTGAAGGAACACGGATGGTTTTTAGTCAGTAAAAGTCTGACACTCCCTTCCGCTCCACCCAGAGCGAAAGGCGTCATTTGATGATTTTCCATCCGCAAAAAAAAAAAAAAAACGGTACACTCAAAATATAATACAATCAATCAATTCTTTATTTACAAATACAGGTGAATACAAGTTTACCTAAAGATGTTTTATATTATTATATATTAAGTTCTTCTGTATTTATCCATATCGGCCATGCATAATATTATACATTAAATATAAAATTACTAAAGATGGTGCCGTTAAAAGCACACTATTACTCATGAACCATTTTTTGTATTTGTATTATATATGATTAAAACAAAAATTCTACAGGATTGAAGCCGAACTCGGTTACATCTTTTTGTCTTAATTAATTTGAGATATAAAATTATTTTGAAAGATAAAAGCGACAGCTTCGCAGGGATAAAAAGAAATATTTGCTCCAGGAGAAAATTTAGCCGTTGTATTAGTAATTTTAAATTTTTTGCTTATTAACGTTTTTGCTTGTCATGAATTTAATTTTAATAGGTAAAGAAAGCTTCGATAATAAACAATAAATATGTCGGTTACTGAATTAAAATGAAACACAAGGAAAACTGTTCCTGATATGTTCAAATGAATGCCTACAGTCAAGTTCTTTTATAGAACAGGTGACAAATGAGCATACAGTCCAGCTGATTGTAAGTGGATACTATTGCTTATAGATAACTACATCTATACGATTAAAATCAAAATGCACATGCGTTGTCACCCATGAGAACTAAGATGGAATACTTCGTTATTAGTAAAAGGTTCTCTGGTTCTCTATACTCATCCTAGGAAACACAGCAGTATTATTATGCTATTTAACACTAGTATTTTGTAAGAGCGTGGTCCAACACCTATTAAATAGACTCATTTGTGCTGCAGTTATGTGTAGCTAGCATAGCTGAATATGTCTAATACCTGCAGTATGTGTAAGTCGCCTAGGCCAGGGGAGAACCACGCTCTCATAGAATAGCTGCGTGAAATTGCAGCTTAACGTGCAGCTTTAGACTCAATGGAAAGGCGTACTATGAGGTTTACTTGTGACCTGAATCTGGGTAAAACCAGTCTCACCAGCCTTGATCACAGTCGCAATGTAGCCAGTCTTTCGGTTTTCTACAAGATGCATCTCGGAGAGTGTGTGCAGGATTTTCAGAATTTATTAATTCCCTCTTCTTTCCACCATCGCACAACCAGACAATCGGTTATTTTCCACTCTACTCCTTTCCTTATCAACTTACCAGACAATCAAACTAAATAAGTTGCTGTATCCATGAACGAGGAAAAACAATGATGAACTACATTGTTCGTCGTTACAGCAACTTATTCCACTCCTACAGCAAAGAAGTAAAATAAATTGCCAGCATTTGTCTATCCATCTAATTATAATGTGGGTGTCTTTAAGACGGGAGTCATTAAGTTTTTGATAAAACAGTGCTCTTTACCATCTTCGGCTGCATCACCACTTACAATCAGGTAGGATAGTAAATCAACGCTGGCTTAGAAAAGTGAAAAAATGGTCCATGGTCATCTAAATCTATACCCGGTTAAGAATTAAAAAAACAGATGCGTTGTCATCCCTGAGGACTAAGATATACTGCTTCGTTTCCAGTGAAAGGAAGTCTCCGATTCCTTCCACTTACTATATGAAACAGCAACATTAAGCTACTATTTTAGGTTGGTTGGCATTCTGTGAGAGTGTGGTTCTTCTTCGGTTCACCATCATTACATCGACTGCCTGCATGTCTTACCAGGTCGTAACTTCATCTAGTATGGGGTCGCCCTACACTTCGCCTGCCGGTATGAGATTGTCACTTGACAACCTTTTTCCCACCGATTATCGGCTCTTTGAGCTATATGACCGGCCCATTGCCACTTCAGCTTACTAATCCATTGGGCTATGTCCGTCACTTTTGTTCTACTGCGGATATCCTCATTTCTAAGTCTATCATGCAAAGAAACCCCATGCATAGCCTCTCCATAGCTCGCTGAGCGACGTTGAGCGTCCTCATAGGGCCAGCAGTGAAGAACCACGTCTCAAATCTATAAATCATCACTGGCAGCACGCATTGGTAGTACAATTTCGTTTTCAGGTTTTGTGGTATATTTAACGAGAAGATGTGTTGTAATTTCCCGAACGCTGCCCTGCCCAGCCGAATTGAATCCGTCGATTGAACTCTTGGTCGAAGTTGGATTTACCTAGTCGGATTATTTGTCCCAGGTAAACATACTCATCAACAATGTCGAGTTTAGTGCTCCCAACAACTATCGGCATAAGTGTGACATGTACATTTTACATGGGTTTGTTTTGTCCATGTTCATCTTAAGAGCTATCCATTGCGAGACACTATTGAGGTCATTGAGCATAGTGCTAAGGTCCACCGGCGATTCTGGCATAAAAATTGTATCACCAACAAATAGGAGGTGAGTGATGTACTCGCCATTGATATTAATATCGTATCATTTTCAGTAGCTTGAGAACGTCTTCCAACGCAGCGGTGTAGAGTTTCGGGGATATAACGTCACCATGTCTTACACCTTTCTGCGGTTGGATAGGTTTCATACTCTGTACTCGGATAGTCATAGTAGTACAAACACTTCAGCACTTTGAGGTAACGGCAGTCACCTTAGCACCGCTGAAGGGACTGTAGCACCGTCCAAACTTCGACGGAATCAAAAGATTTCTCATATTCCACATACGCCAGACATTAAGGCAAATTGAACACCTCAGGCTTTTCGAAAACCAGCTTGTTCGGGAGGCTGGAAGACGTCGAGTTTGCATGCGAGACGATTTGTTATGACTCTCGAAAATAGCACGTAGACGCAGCTCAGAAGGGAAATCTGTCTGTAGTTCTTCAAGAGAGCATTGTTGCCTATCTTGAAGAACAAGACCTCCGCATTCGTGTTGCACGCCTCCGGAGTATTTCCGCCATGAAGGGCGAAATTAAAGAGCTTCTGAAGGACTTCAAGTGCCGGTATTCCACCCGCTTTCAGAAGCTCCGCTGAAATTCCATTCTCGCCTAGGATCTTGCCGTTTTTAAGGTGCTGGAGAGCCATTATAATCTCGCTTAGATTGACGTCATGGATTTCATCGGAATAATGTCGGATAAGACTCGCTTTTGGATCGTTACTCACACTTGCATGTGCTTCCAACGATGACATATACAGCTGCCCCTAGAACCTCTCAATCTCATTCAAAATCTCAGATATCAAGGAAACGATGTCACCACACTTGGTCTTCAGCTTCGACAGTTGGCTTTTTTCTGGCAGGCAGATCTCTGGCAAAAACTTTGAAGCCCTGGTTCCGCTCGATCGCTTCTTCAATACGAGCTGTATTGAAGTTGCGTAAGTCCCGCCGCGTGCATTTGGAGATCTGCCTGTTCAGTTGCCTGTATGCTGTTAAATCTACTGAAGAATGCAGCTTTATTTTCCGTCTAATAGCCATGATATTAAGAGTGTGATCGGAGAGTCTTTGTATTCTTCTGCGGAGGGTCTTACAGAACTAAGCTCGGAACGCATGTACAGTTTCCACGAGCTTGCCGTTTATATCGTCCACTGAATTGCAATATTCTAGGCACTGAAAACAGTGTTGTAACATAAGCTGAAAGGTTTCGGGACTTTGGAATCAAGCACGAGGGGAATGGAGCATTGACCTTATCAGACGAGACCGCTCCAACTTAATAATTTTCAGGTTCATTGTGCCTCTAACCATTCGGTGATTGCTACCAGTTTTCCCTCGCGGTCACTGACCTATCACTGAATTTTTGGCGTCTAGTCGTCGTAATTATGTCAAACTTATTTCTTATCGAACCGTCGGTGCTCGGCCAGGTCCATTTCCTGTGAGGCCGCTACTGGAAGAAAGAGAACATCATGAAGAGTCCCTGTTTCTCCATGAAGTCGGCCAGCTGCTGGCCTTGGATTCCGTTGCCCCACTTCAAATTTCCCTACCTTCAGTTCACCGTTCTCTCCTGTACCTAGTTTTGCGTTGAAGTCTTCCAATAAAACCGTAAAGTGGGTATGTAGAAATACATGGCTTTAGAGATATACTCCCCGGGTTAATTCCCCGACGGCACCAATGGAGTTGTTAATTGCAATTTTAATGCTCAACACGAGGTGTTCGTTCAGGTCGTGTTGAGCATTAAAAAATTAAAAAAATATTTTAAAGGTAGTGCGTCGGACATTTGCTTGACGTAGAAACCTCAGAAATACGAAAGAAAGACTATGCCCAGTAATAGGCTTTGACTTGCCTTTTTAAATTTTTGTGCTCTTATGGAAGAACAGTTAATTTTTTTCCATAAAAGGACAATTTTTAGGTAGACGTTAAATATTCACAATCCGAACATTATATAGTTAAAGCAATATCAGTGCACACAATATCACTAAAACTTAGTTACAGTGAAGTTTTGTAACAAGTTTAATGTCATAACGCTACTCCGGCTCCCCGTGGAGTACTCTTTTGTTATTATATTGCAAGAGACGGAAATTGGAGGAATGTCGCTGTAGAACTTAAATTGTTTGCGCTAAGTGGTTTAGCGTCGTAGTTTGGAAAAGTTATCAGAAATTTACAAAAGTTTAAATCAAGTTATGATTATTGTCAGAATCCATCGTCCCTTGGGTGTTGCGAAAGGCGACTATGGAAAGGACAGAAAGACCTTATGATCTCCGGAAGACAACACTAAATTATCACGGTCACTATATTAGATTAACTAGATAGTTTGTGCCTAAAAGTTCGTTTGGGTAGACACCACCTAGGTTTACTTGTTTCCGTCGCCAAATAGTAGTGCCTGCACTGCTGTGTTCACTCTGAACTTTAAGAGCTAGTATAATTCCAGGCTGTGAGGCGTTCTATCTTATTCCTCAGAGGTGACAACGTATCTGTTGTCTTTATAGTCATGGAATGCAGTAGCCACTAACCATAAGGTACCATTTGAAATTATAAAAAAAATCAAAGTACCAATATCGGCAATAGGAAACAGCATTCAAAAAGATAATTAGAAAGAATGAAACTAAAAAGAAGTCACCTTAAACGCTAAGGAGTCCGTTCGTTTAGGATTTTTTATAGGATAGGGTGACAAACGAGCACACAGTCCACCTGATGTAAGCGGTTGCTGTAGCCCATAGACATCTACATCTATCCTCGTTTGTGAATCAAAATGCAGATGCGTTCTCACCCGTGAGGACTAAGATGGAACGCCTCTTTTCCAGAAAACGGGTCTCCGGTTCCCTACAATCACAATACGAAACACAGCAGTGTTAAGCTGCTAGTTTACGCTGGTATTCTGTGAGAGCGTGGTCCTTCCCTGGTCAAGCCAACCAATTCGTGCTACAACTATACTACAACCCTTTTGCCTAATGTCCTTAAATTTAAACGAAAACGGCTATAGATGCGTTGCTACTTCTAAGAACTAAGATTGAAAGTCTCACAGGTTTAAATATACTGGCTCTCTATACCCTTTAATCGATGGAATTACAGACAAGTCACACAATCTAAGAAACTTTCTACTATTACGCAAATTTTTCTAATTCCACAACGAGGGTTCAATCAGTTAATCAATATTCTTTTTTGTACTACAATACTCATGAAAACGAAACAAAATGAAATAAATATATATACAAATAAAATACAACAGGCGGTCTTATTGCTCAGGAAGTGATTTCTTCGGTTGTCTTCCAAAGACAGAGATTGGGGTTTTTAAACAGAAATTGTTATTTTCATTTTTATTTATTGCTTATTTTAAGTTGGAATTGCTTAGCACTTGCACGTCAAGCACATCTGCCGTGATGCCCTGAATGAACAATTTCATTGGTAAAGGCGGAAATCGAAGCCGGGTTGTTCCAGTTTTACGAAATATACAGGCTTAGTCTCTAAGCTATCATGGCTCTCATTCCATTTTAATAACTTACCATTTGCTCGACATTGTAGGAATAAATCTCGAACAAAACTGTATATAATCTAAGAAATTAAATATTGGTATTTTATTCAATCAAAGACCATAGGATAGGTGTGTGAACTATTTCTCCTCCTTAAAAGGACAAAAAGCCTTTGCCCAGCAATGGAACAATTGTACGCCGTTTCTTATATATTTACTTCTCTAATCAAGCTCGCACTTTATAAGAACTCGCAATTTTTATACTATTTTGTCTGTCCCTTATGGGCAGCCACAGGATATTTTAGCGTTTTCTTTAACGACCCCATGGAGTTTGCGGTCAAAGTTCATTGATTCAAGGTGAAGTTCAAGGATTCAATTGAATCCGGTACCTCAAGATTACCAACCGCGTTTACTTACGACCCCCCCCCCCCTCCCCCACCCATTTTACATTATAAGATTTATATATTTCTCGTGCTTTTAAAATGTATAGCTAATGTAGTACATGATAACAAGCGCTTAAACAACTGCACAGTTCTCAAATTTTTGCATAACTGCAAGCAAAAAGCACATTTCTTACACAGTAAATTTACTTTTATAAATAATCTTACAATGGTATTCCTTAGCTATAAAGGGAAAGCGGTAGTGTCACTAGGTGTCCATCGGAGTTAGTCAATTACGAACTAGTGGTTGGGAATAGTTTTCTGCCTATGAATCTGTCTGGATAGGTACCACCTTACTTCCTACTTTTGCCGCAAAATAGCGGCGCTTACACTATTGTAATCCAGTCTGAATGTTACAGAGAGCCAGTATGTTTACTGGCTTGTGGACCGTCACATCTTAGTCCTGCATCTACATCCCTCTTTTTTTGAAATTGACTGGACTTGTCCATGGACATCAGTAGCTACTTACCATTACGTGGATGGACTTCGTTTGTCGTTTTAGATAAAAACCGGATGTGCAACTTTCTAACATTCTAAAGACTCTAAATGAACGGACGCAGTTTTGAGAATTGTAGAGATTTTTTGACAATAGTAGTATCATAATTAAAAGCCGAATAAATACAAGCTAATTCAGATTTTAATTTAATTTTTACGTTATTTAGAGTAAGTCGTCAAAAATTATTAGCTCAGAAGGAAAAACCAAGTAATTTTTTGATTTAAAGAGGAATGCGATGCGTTGTCATCCTTTAAGATTAAATCTAAATGACTTACAGCCCATACTCACACTTTTATTACTCAAATATAAATACAGTTGGTACAAAAAATTACGTATGACATGATTATTACGGATCGCCGTAACGCCGTGCGAAAAATGGAATAAAACGCGCTGGTCTTGCTTTTAACTGGAGGCAAGCGGCGGTGAGGAGGAATTTTTACTTTCTTTTCTTGCTGGTGCCTTTTCGGTGGCTGGAGAGCGACTGCCGACCCTAGCGGCCGGCCCGTCTTTTATATGATTTGGCCGCTGCTGGCCAGCGGACCCTTGCCTCACCCCCGCGCCTATCTTTATTTATCCAATAAACTTAAGAGCTAACAAACATAATTAACTATATAATATTCTTACAACTAATTATTATACTAAGGTGTTCATAACAATATTTTTATTTATTTACAGTGCTAAATCATAATTTTCAGCTGCTTTAGGCGGAGGATCCTTCCCCCCGCCTCAGCACTATAAATATAAAACGCCGTGGCGCGGTGCGCGTGGCTTCATTTGCTCCGCGGCCGCGTTACGATAACATGCTCTTTGGTCATTATCTTATGTGCCCAATGGCTTAATATATTTATTATATTAAAAAGTAAATATTTACTATATTTAATAATTATAGTTTACATTTTAAGTCTATGCTAACTCTCCCTGTTCATACGGTGCCTTTATTTGGGAGAGTTATTGCATAGTTACAACTCAACCTTAAACATAGTTATAATATAACATTATTTTTTATCGTTCAACATAAGTAATACAATTATTTACACGAAGTTATATTTTAATCCCGCATAAGGCTGCGCCTAGTTCTTCCGCACAACCCCAGCTAGTTGTCGAACCGGAGGCGTGGCCCGATAATTACACCGTCGTCATGCCCACTGCTCCTAGGTTGTTCAACTAGTGCCGGTTACAATGTCTTTTGTTTGTATCACGCTGTTTGCGTCGTGCACATTCTCCCGCCGTCGCCACGCTGCGATCCCTCTGGTAGCACGACGATCTTCTTCGTTGGTCTTCTTAGTACATGCCCACTGCTGGTGGTTACGTCCACTACTCGTACCTCTCCGTCGACGCCAGGATATACATTACTTATTTTCCCTCTGGGCCAGGTGTTGCGTGGTAGATTGGAGTCACAAATGATGACTAGGTCTCCAATCTTCGGCGATACTCCTATGCTGCTGGGCTCCCGCCGGTGTTGGAGTAGGGGCAGGTATTCTTTAACCCATCTTCTCCAAAACACGTCGGCTAGGGCTTGAGCTC
This sequence comes from Parnassius glacialis, assembly GCA_033319125.1. Lineage (NCBI taxonomy): Eukaryota > Metazoa > Arthropoda > Insecta > Lepidoptera > Papilionidae > Parnassius > Parnassius glacialis. The sequence continues at coordinate 2,696,416 of JAVANC010000005.1, read as the reverse complement.
GTTTCCACTGCTGGCGGGCCGTCACGTCACTCTCGCTGAAGTGCCCCGGCGCAGGTACGTGCGAGTTGGGACCGATGATGATGTGATTCGGCGTGATGGCTTCAGGGTCTCCTGGATCGACTGAGACGTGTGTGAGGGGTCTGGAGTTGACAGTGTTTTCGACCTCGGCGAGCAGGGTCCCCAATGTCTCGTCACTGGGATAGCGCTCGTTGAGGGTGACGCGTAGGGCTTCTTTCACGGAGCGAACCATTCGCTCCCATACGCCGCCCATGAACGGTGCTGATGGCGGTATGTACTTCCACACAATCTGTTGACATGTGGTTTCGTGCTCGAGGGCTGTGAGTGCTGCTTCGGCCATCTCCTTGTCGGCTGCTTTGAAGCACGTAGCGTTGTCACTCCATATTTCTTTTGGGCATCCTCTTCTGCTCATAAAACGCCTACGCGCCGACACGGCTGAGTCTGCGCTTAACGAGTGGGCTACTTCTATGTGTATTGCTCGCGACGTCATGCAGGTAAATAACGCGCCATAGCGCTTTTCGCAATGTCGTCCCACTGTGACTTCTATTGGCCCGAAGTAGTCTAGTCCGGTGTATGTGAATGGACGTGCGTGATGAGCGAGGCGTGCGGACGGCAGGTTTCCTGTAGACGGTGATGCAGGCTTGGCTTTTCTTAGACGGCACGGTAGGCATCCTTTGATGACAGTTTTCACTACTGGACGTATTTTTCTTACGTACAATCTCTGTCTTAATTCGTTCACAACTGTTTCTACGCCTCCGTGATGCAGCCTCTCGTGTACGTGTGCTATGTACAGACGAGTGTACGCGTGCTTCCCGTCTAATATGGGAGGGTCGTACATGTCGTCCTCCACTTCTGATGCCGCTTTTATTCGACCCCTAAGGCGTAGGGTCCCCTCTTCATCAATGTATGTGCTCAGGTGGCCTAGTTTGTCGTCGCCTCCCGGCACACTTCCGCTGGTGATCCTCTTGAGCTCCTTCGTGAAGCTTTCCCGCTGACTGGCTTGCACCCACAGTTGTTCGGCTCTCATATGATAAGCGGCCGGTATTCCTACAAGCGATGAGGCAGTAGGAGTCGCCTTTTTCTCCTTGGCGGGGGTGTTACGTTTGTTTGTTCTCTGCCAGCCAGGGTCGCTACCTTGTCTCGCTTTGTTGCGTTTACGCCCAGCCTTCACCACGTGCTTGTTTGGTCTGCACATGTCGATGAATAGGAGGACTCTCGCTGTCGCCCTTATGAGGCGAATCCATTTAGAAAATCTTCCTATTTGTGGAAGATGTGTTGTTGGCGAGTCTTCACTTTTAACAGCGATGCTACATATTTCTCGCTCTTCCCCGGTGTCGTATTGTGTCGTTTTCTCTTCCTGCGGCCATTCTGCCGGTGGACGCTGCAGAAACGGGGGCCCTTGGAACCATCGGTGCGAGTCGTCGAACCTATCTGGTGTGGCTCGGGTTGCGTCGTCTGCCACGTTGTCTTTAGACGGTAGCCAACGCCATTCGTTCTTTTTGGTTGTATCTTCTATCTCCGCCAGGCGATGAGCAACGAAAGCTTTGTACGCGCGAGGCTCCGATCTTATCCACACCAGTGCAGTACGGGAGTCGCACCAGTATGTCTTGCCCGCTATGTCGCCATCGTGTTCATCGACCACGGTCTGCGCCAGACGAGCTCCCAGCAGTGCCGCTTGTAACTCGAGCCGTGGTATGGAGACTGGTTTCAGTGGTGTTACGCGGCTCTTGGCGGCGGCCAATGTTATGTTAACGCTGCCGTCTGCTCGCTCCGTCCTCCAATACACTGCTGCTGCGTAGGCCTCCTCGCTTGCGTCGACGAATGTGTGTAGTTGGCGCGTCGACACCGGGTTGTAATCGTAGCATCGCGGTATTCTTAGTTGTTCTATGGCGTTAAGTGAAGTAATCCAGCCTTCCCATTTTTCTTTTAATTCTGTTGGCAGCGGGTCTTCCCAGTCCGCCTTGTAACGCCATGTGTCTTGAAATATTCTCTTCGCTGGGGTGGTCACCGGTGATATTAACCCCAGCGGGTCAAATAATGCCATTATGACGCTCAACGCTTCTCGTTTAGTTGGCAAGCGCTGTTTTTCTTTTACGTCGGCAGGCATCTTCATATTGTTAGTATTGAATCCAATATGATCGCTTTGTACATGCCAGAGCAGGCCTAGCGTCTTCTCAGTTTCTTTTCCGCCCAGGCACACGGTCGCGTCGTGTTGTCTATGCTCTGTCGTTATTTCTTCTATTATTTTTTCTTCGTTCGATGTCCACCCGCTGAGTACGAATCCCGCTTGTTTGTGGACGTGATCGACTGCTTTTACAGTTTGCTGAGCTTCCGTGACAGAGTGGAAGCTCTGCAAGTAGTCGTCCATATAATGGTTTCTTTTTATGGCGACCGCAGCTTCTGGGTACGCCTCAGCATGTTCTTCAGCATTTTTATTTTTGATGTATAATGCTGTGCATGGTGATGATGTCGCTCCAAAGATGATTGACGTCATCCTATATTCCTCCGGTTGGTCCTCCCGCCGCTTGCCTCTCCACAAGAAACGTAAAACGTCTCTATCTTCTTTGCGCACTTTAATCTGCATGAACATTTCTTTTATGTCGGCGCTCACTGCATACGGATACTGTCGGAACCTCATGATCACTCCGGGCAATGATTGTAATAAGTCGGGCCCCGAGTGAAGCATATCGTTGAGACATATTCCGGCTGTCTTCGCTGCGGCGTCGTGTACCAATCTCGGCGGCTTGTTCGGTTTCGCAGGGTTGATGACTGGGAAGTGTGGCAGATACCATGTCCTTCCTTGCGGCGGTGGCATTGGCGCGCGCTCTGCGTAACCCGAGTTGAAGAGGTTCTCTATGCGTTCTTCGTACTGTAGCTTGAGATTGCTGTCTCGGTCGAGCCTCTTCTCTAATGTGTGCAGGCGCCTTTCCGCTTCTTTATAATTATTTGGTATTTGGAAGTCCTTTTGTTTCCACAACAACCCTGTCTCGAATCTGCCGTCCGCTGACCTCTGGCTGGTTTCGTTCAATATTTGCATGGCTCGCTGCTCGGGATCTTCTCTCGGTCTTCTCGGCTCGATGCACAGTGACTCCAATTTGAAATAATTTTTTATTTCTTCTTCTATCGGTGGTGCATCTTCCCTCTGATGTAGTCTGCCGCAGAAGGTGACCGTCGACGTCAATGAGCTATGACAGCCATGCAGAACCCAGCCCAGGTTGGTGTATGAGGCGACTGGTTGGTCTCGACGGCCGACGCGCAGTTTTCTAGACACTATGAGGTGCCAGTTATCTTGCCCGATTAGTACTTTCGGTGAGGCGCGTTCGTAGGTGATATCCTCTTTGATATCCAACAGATGTGGGCAATTCTCCAAGTGATTTTCATTCACGGATTCTGGCGCGAAGTCCAACCGCTCTACCGTACGCGCTGCTTCTATGTTGTGTTCTTCTTGCGCGTACGTTCCTCTTATTTTAAAGCTGACGATCTTGCTCTTCTCGTGTTTCACCTCCGAGCCGACCCCTTTTATCCACATTGTGTGGGCTGGGCCGTCGGCGCCGATGACGTCGGCGATTGAGGCATCGACTAAGGTGACCGTGCTTCCTTCATCCAATAATGCATATGTTTCGACGCAGCTCAGCGGCCCCCTTATTGTTACGGGCGCAATCTTTAGGTAAGCGCGGCGGTGCTTGTACGGTCGAGTCGCTGTGTTGACCTCCTTTGCCGATGTTGCGGTTTCCATAGCGGGTTCTTTTTCCATTACTGCTGTTCTGTCGTGATGCAACAATTTATGGTGTTTCATCACGCATCCGTCTTTTCCGCACGGTGGAGCTTTGCACAGCAATCGACGATGTTTGCCTCGCAGACAGCGGTAGCAGATATTGTACTTCTTTGCTACTTCCCATCTGTCATTTGTGGACAGAGCGGCGTATGACTTGCAATCGGGCAGTTTGTGTTCTTGTTTGCATTGAGGGCAGCGTTCTTCATATGGTTTCTTGCTTGTGGCGAAGGCACGTTCTATTTTTCTCGGTCTTCGCTCTCTCGTTTCGCTGTCCTCTGTGATGAACTCCGGCAAGGCATACGCGCTGCATTTATCCGCTTCTTCGTTTAAGAACATTGATATCTTCTTAAGCTCTGGGATATCTTCTTTCTTTCTGGCTGCATAGTCGTACCATTTGCTTTTCAATATGGGCGTGAGTTTGTCTGTGATAACTCGCGTCATTTCTGGACTATGCAGATAGTGTGCTTTCTTGAGTGCTTCCACGGTGCCCACTACGTTTGCTATGCGATTTGCAAATATGCATAGCTCCCTGGGATTGTCCGTAACTTTGTTCAGCAGCTTCAGCTTCTCTATTTCCAAGTGAATTAACGCTTCTGGTCGTCCGAATCTCCTTTCCAAAGCTTCTATTATAATTTTGGGATCTGGTTGGCTTATAAGTAGGCAACCTGCGGCTTCTTTTGCTGTCCCTTTTAAGCTTCGGCGTATTCTCGCTATGTTTTCGTTCGCCGTGAAGTACTTTGAAGATTCTTTGTACATTGTCTTGAAGCTGAGCCATTCTTTGCTGCTACCATTGAATGAAGGCAGCTCTTGTATATATTTCGGCGGCTCCCTTGTGCTTCGTACTGCTTGTGATAGAGCAGCGGCTAAGGTAGCGACGTCGATTTGTTGCTGCGCCTGTTCATAGTCTTTTTTCTGCGGCGCGGTATGCTGCGGAGCGTATTGCGGCGCACACTGTTGAAGTACGGGTGGTGCGATCTGTAGTGCTGGTTGCGGCGCGAAGTACGACGTGGGTTGCGGCGCGGTATGTTGCGGAGCGTATTGCGGCGCACACTGTTGAAGTACGGGTGGTGCGATCTGCAGTGCTGGTTGTGGCGCGGGTTGCGATGCAGGTTTTTCTTGCAACCATGTACTAATGCGCACTGGTGCCAAATCGTCTTCTATTTCTTCATCTTCATCATCGGTTGATCCGGCTTCTGCTTGTAGTCGCTGCACGTGTATTTCTTGCAATTCCGTTCTTGCTTGCAACTGAGCCTGCTCGAGCTTGAGTTCGGCTAACCATTCTTTCGCCTCTAACTCCGCGAGGAGTCTCTTGCGTGAGGCTACGGAGCGGCGTGACCTAGTCTCGCCCGGCTTCAATGTGCACTGCGATCTTTCATCACCCTCTTGCTGGGTTTCTTCCGTTGCGGTCGTTCTATCGGTTGCAGAGGTAGCGGTCGTATCGCTAACCGTTGTGGTTTCACTAGTGGCGTTTGTTGAACCACTAGCGGCTGAGTCACCCTCGGAGGCCTCTTCTGTGGCCCCCTGGGTTGTTTGTTCATCCTTGCGACGCTTCGATGATTCTCCGCTGTTACTACGCGTAATCACCATTTTTCTTCACAATAATATTTTTTCGTTCTTGCGGTTTGCTTCTTTCTTCCGGCAATACCAAGACCGATATTGTCTTTTTCTTCTAGTAATCCGGCTTCTCGAAGGACCATTAATATTACGGATCGCCGTAACGCCGTGCGAAAAATGGAATAAAACGCGCTGGTCTTGCTTTTAACTGGAGGCAAGCGGCGGTGAGGAGGAATTTTTACTTTCTTTTCTTGCTGGTGCCTTTTCGGTGGCTGGAGAGCGACTGCCGACCCTAGCGGCCGGCCCGTCTTTTATATGATTTGGCCGCTGCTGGCCAGCGGACCCTTGCCTCACCCCCGCGCCTATCTTTATTTATCCAATAAACTTACGAGCTAACAAACATAATTAACTATATAATATTCTTACAACTAATTATTATACTAAGGTGTTCATAACAATATTTTTATTTATTTACAGTGCTAAATCATAATTTTCAGCTGCTTTAGGCGGAGGATCCTTCCCCCCGCCTCAGCACTATAAATATAAAACGCCGTGGCGCGGTGCGCGTGGCTTCATTTGCTCCGCGGCCGCGTTATGATAACATGCTCTTTGGTCATTATCTTATGTGCCTAATGGCTTAATATATTTATTATATTAAAAAGTAAATATTTACTATATTTAATAATTATAGTTTACATTTTAAATCTATGCTAACTCTCCCTGTTCATACGGTGCCTTTATTTGGGAGAGTTATTGCATAGTTACAACTCAACCTTAAACATAGTTATAATATAACATTATTTTTTCAACATAAGTAATACAATTATTTACACGAAGTTATATTTTAATCCCGCATAAGGCTGCGCCTAGTTCTTCCGCACAACCCCAGCTAGTTGTCGAACCGGAGGCGTGGCCCGATAATTACACCGTCGTCATGCCCACTGCTCCTAGGTTGTTCAACTAGTGCCGGTTACAATGTCTTTTGTTTGTATCACGCTGTTTGCGTCGTGCACAATGATTATACATAATTTTTTTAATAGTTTAAATTTAAATAAACACAAGTGTTCACTAATAAACTTATTATTACATTTCCAATTATCCAATTATTTTATCTCAAACTTTAATTTTAAAAAGTTTGGAAATTCCAAATGTACACGACTCATAATGCTTATATGATCATCATATCATCATTCATGTCACTCCAAAAAGTCCAAGACGTATTTAAATATAAATTTACTTAAATATATACATCCTACTTACTTTTAGTGCATACTACGTAGTACTATTATTTATTCTGTGTTTTCAAATCATTGTAATAAAAATCTGTGATTATTAGGTTTTTCGAATATATTTTATTTTGTACGGCGATCCACTCACGACGGCGATTAACGCCGAAGTAAGTGAGTGAGGCAGAGGCAGTCTGTTTAATAAATTTATTTATTTACAAGGCTGCTATAACACCGAAAATTTCCAGATTTCTAAGCCGAAAAAAATTAATTATAACTAAACAAGAGAAAATTAAACTGCCATTTACATTCCATAGCTTCTCACATGATAGATGAAGAGATTGAAAAAAATGATCGAGTTAAATAATTAAATTTTTAAAAGTTACCGTGTTTACTACACCATGCGGACTTGATAAATCTACGACATAAACCACTACACTACTACTACACTTTTTTATGTTAAAATAGCAATGAATTGATTTTAAAAAAAATTAATAAGTTCAACAATCATTTATCTTTCTGACAATGTGCTTTTTATATCATTAATATGTTCAATATGATTTTATGAGACATAACGTTGTAATTTTAATTTTTAGGTGCTAGTAGTACATACCTACGCGCTTTGCGATTAAGGAATGCAATATTGAAGTTGCTTGTTAAAATAGATAATATATACCATTTAATTGTATAGCAGTCTAACGAAATTGGCAGAGGTCCCTCAGGGTAAGTTGTTCAATTCAGAGAATGATTTCTATATTTATATTAAACAACCTTTGCCACGGCGAATGTGATTTTTCAAGCGACAAAAGATCTAAAGAAGACAGAAAACGTAAATTACTTGCTAAGTTGTTTTCCCTTCCTTCCTAACGAAACTTGGGGCGATTGTATTATTTTAGCGTAAAAAATGTATCATTGTGTTGTAAAGATTTAAATAAAGGACCCATATCGTATTATCTCCATTATATTACTACTGGCACACGTAGATAATATTAAATTATATATTGTTTTATATTTTATGGGGCGACTTTTCTTCAGTTTAAAAACCAATGGCACATATACTTTTTAAAATTGTGATTACATAAACAGATACAATGACAACATAATAAGATATAGATTTTTATACACGTGGTAAAGCCACGCTGCAGCTATATTATAATTGTAGCACGAATGAGTCGGCTCGTCCAGCGAATTACCACGCACGCGCGTACCGAATATCAGCGTAAAATGGCAGCTTAATGCTGCTGTGTTTCTTACGGTGAGTATAGTGAACCGGATAGCCATGGTATAGTATGGTAGAGCCACGCGGCAGCTTTTGCTGTCGCACGGATGGGCCGGCTCGAACCGGGGTGGTACCACGACCTCACAGAATACCAGCGTGAAGTAGAGGTTTACCTCTGCGTTTCGCTTGGTGAGTGCAGGTGGCCGGAGGTCCTTTTTACTGGAAATGAGGCATTCCATCTTAGTCCTCACGGGTGACAACGCATCTGCATTTTGATTCGCAAACGAGGATAGATGTAGATGTCTATGGGCCGCAGCAACCACTTACCATCAGGTGGACTGTGTGCTCGTTTGTCACCCTTATCCTATAAAAAAAAAGCTTTTGTTAATGCAAATGATTCATTTCATCTTAGTCCTCAGGTGCGACAACGCATCTTTGGTTTTTAATCGAGGATTAAAGTAGATGTATATAGACCAGTGCATCCACTTACCATCAGATGGACTGTGAGCACGTTTGTCACCCTTAATTTTTTAAAATACATACTGCATTATTATGTAGCACACCAATATCTAGTATTGAGTACTTGTAGAACTTATTTATAATAAATTTTAAATTTTTTAAGAAATCGTTTTCCTCTGAGGAAACATCCGAATTAAATTTACGTCCCCGGGCGTTATTTGCGATCGGATACGCCAAGATAATTCCCACGAACAATACAAATGTATATTGGAATCAGGAAATGACCTGATAACAACTACAATACGACCTTCGCAAACAGAATATTTCTTTTTTATGGTAAACAACGCTGGAAAATGTAATAATAATTGGTCTTTTGATATATTTTTGGGGTTGTGTTTCGTGGGTATAATAAGAGGTGACATAATTAAATAAAACAACAGTTGAGAAGCAGCATTTTCCCGATAACAACTCAACTTAATTATTATAAACTGTGTTTGCCAACTCTCATGCCAGATGTGGCAACTTGACAAATATTCTCCTTTTAAGAAAATCTATGGGGATGACTATGTTGAGCAGTGGGTTTTTTTGTTTTGTTGATTTCCGTCAGGGAGTAGGTTAAAATTAATTAAAGAATTCCTTTATACCTATATATATATACACATTTTTAAGATGAAACAGATCATCCACTTATTTTTTCGTACGTCAATTCAGTGTCAATTTATGAAAGCTATGTATGAAAGAAGTTCGTAGGCCCTCACGACAGAGACATGTCTATTGCGAGGACCATAGAATTACATTTAGTCAGTACACTCCAGCTTGGTTGGTGTGATAAGACTGTAGATTATTATCATATATTACAGAGATAAGACTGTTTTAGTACAACTTTACTACATGAGTGTTATTTAAATGTAAGTTTATATAGTCTTTACTACCTCCAGTTGAGGAATAAACGTATTTTTTTATTTTTAGGGTTCCGTACCCAAAAGTTAACCAACGGGATACTATTACTAAGCCTCCGCTGTCCATCCGTTCCTCCGTCCGTTCGTCAGTCTGCCAGCGAGCTGCATCTCATGTACCTAAATAGGCAGACAGTTGAAATTTTCACTGTACACAGAATGTGTATTTCTGTTGCCGTTATATTAACAAATAATAAAAATTAAAATAAATTAAAATTAAAGTGAGCTCCTCTACTAGAATCGTGTTTTACGATTGTACGGAACCCACCATGCGCCAGTCCGACTCGCATTTTGCTGGCTTTTTATAAACGTTTTTTATTTCTCAAACAATTCAAGTTAACAAAAAGTGTTAATGACAAAACTCAGTTACAGTGCGATATCGACAAGTTAAAACCGATTTGAACCTTGCGAAATCAAATTAATAAGTGGTTCCCCGAAACTCTCACCAACTGAATTCGTGAAACGAGTAAAGTTTAAAGAAAGCCTTAATTTCTTTGTCTTTATGTCTAGTTGAAACTCTCAGACAGCGCACATTAATTATTAGACCATCTTGAGGCTCGTCTCAAGGGTATACGCAGAAGGTGCTATAAGTCAAGGGTCATTAGTGCTACACAGTGCGTTGGAATTATATTTCAGTACTTATTCAATGTCATATCTTGGAGTACATTTTCGAGTTTTATTTAAGCTTTTACCACGAATTCCCAGAAAATATATGTAAGCTATATATTTAAAAAATATAATCAAAAGCTTTAAAAATTTTGTTAGCCTAAAGCTGTATTATATAGAAAAATTTATAATAATATTAAAAAAAAACATGATAGATATTAAACTCTTGTAATGAAGTGGTTGGTACCATTCTGTTTCTTATTGTGTTTATATTTAAACTAGCAACCTACCTGGTTTCGTCTAGGTGGGATCTATTAATGTGGCGTTTTTCAATTAAGATAATCATCGAAGACCATTTATTTGATCTTATTCATTATTCAATTAAATAAAAATGTTTAGTATTTTCGGATAAAAGCCTAGCCTAGATCACAACCTGACATTGCTCTCTATTGTTCTCTATTTGTTCGTGAAGATTCATTATTATCAGTTCAGCTATTCTTAAGATTAGCTAGGACAGACAGACAGACAAACGTTTTTTTTTAAATAATTACTTATGTGATAAAATCACGAAAATCAGTGCCATAATAGACAGTCATTTCGATATTAAAAACAGACACTTCAATTTTATTTATATGTTTAGGTTTTTACCTAATATTTACTGTAAATAATCATTTGAAAAAAAGTCGGCATGCGGTATGTTTATTTTAATGGTTCTTTCCGGGCCACAGGTTTTTCTGAACCGACGTGAAAAGCATTTTTTTCATTAATTATTACATATAATCTGATTAAATAAAAATTATTCTGTTCTATTCAATTCTATTAATATATTACATTAATTGGTCTGTGATTGCTCAGGAGTAAACTAAACTCAGCAATCACCGTAAATATAATAAGCGACTTGAGTTCAATCCCACGTAATCAGAAGTGAAGAAAAGCGCCGCAAAAAACTTTTCTAGGAATAAAAATAATATAGTTAAGTCGCTATATATACATATATTTTAAATGAAACCACCACACACTTGTTTCGTGCGGGATTCGAACCCGCAACCCAAAAGTGTCACAAACAAACGCATAGCCACCTTGTTCGTGGCCACTCATAATGAAGTAAGTCTGAAATCTGTACTTTTCTGCCGACTTCCAAAAAGGAGACGGTACTCAATTCGAGTGTATGTTTTTTTATGTGTGTTACCTCATAACTTTGTACTGGGCGCACCGATTTCAATGATTATTTTTTAATATGAAAGCTGATAGTTCTCGTGTGGTCTCATATGAATTTGATCAAGGTCAGACCAATGGTTATTGAGTTATTCTTAAATAACCTATATTAAAGTCGCTTATATTGAAGTCGGCTGTACAAAATTTTTAATTTTAATTTATTTTTCCTTTTTTTTACAGGATAGGGTGACAAACGAGCACACAGTCCACCTGATGATAAGTGGTTGCTGTGGCCCATAAACATTTACATTTATCCTCGTTTGCGAATCAAAATGTCACCTGTGAGGACTAAGATGGAAAGCCTCTTTTCCAGTAAAATGGGTCTCCGGTTCTCTGCTATTTAAAGCTGGTATTCTGTGAGAGAGTGATCCTTTCCAGGTTGAGCCGACCCATTAGTGCTACAACTAAACTACTAATATAGCTGCAGTGTGGCTCTACCACGTATAAAGTAGTATACTGACCACTTTTGTAGCAGCAGTAAGTCGTTGGGTGACCCGTAACATTCATTTCTATTTTAAGAAAAAGTAAAATAAAAGCCTGCATTCGTCTTACTTTTACACTTACATTTCTTTTCTTTCTGTTATTATACGAAAAAGTAATAGAATAGTAGAGATAATATAATCTAGAGATGTACGCTCTTCCACTACGCTTTTGTTAGATTTTATCACTTTTGTCGTGTAAAATATAATAAAATGTTGAAATCCACTAAAACACAATAGAAAGGGCGTGCAAATTTAGATTTTATAATACTTAGGGCTGAATTTTCAATTTTCAAGTAAAAATTATCCATCTAATTAATTATATATATAAACTTGAATCAATATAAAAGTGAAAAAATTGATCTATTTTATTTCTACAAATGTAACTTAATGTTTTCATGTTGTATTTTATACAATGAATAAAATTTAACTAGGAATTGAAAAATCGACCCTTAATAAGGTAAATGTATAAAATAGAATAGAAAACAATATTTTTAATTAATATGGATTACGAATATGTCTTATTGAAAGTCAATTTAACACTGGTTCGGGAAACAACCTCTGAACTGGGAAGGACCAGCAAAAAAATCAGAGCGACTTTTCTTTTTCAAAGTAAAGTTTTACAATAAAATACAGGTTGTACAAACTACTTATAAAACCTATTTAAGAAACAGCTTCGAAGCGACGACCTCATTCCCAGTGGTTATTATCGGCCATGTGTTAATTTTATATTGTAATAACCCTTTTATATAGTGGACGGGATAAAGGATCTTGTATGTTTTCTGGGAAATTATTGTAATATCGTAAACATTGGCCCACAAATGAATTACTGACACCTTGGAGTTGAAAAACTGTGACACATCTACCAAAAAAGTGATTTTTTCTATAAATACATAAAAATTAGCACTTTTTTATCATATCCTTGCATTGTCTTCCGAATTCGAGCTACATTCAGGAAGTTAGTTTAAAAAGCAATTGCTAAATTCCAGCCGGCACGACAGACCAACAAAAAAGTCACTTATACAAAAGGTGGTGAAAGGGACAGATGAGGTACGTGCGGCTTAAATCTCTAGTTAATTAAACTTTAGTAATAATTGCTGTTGTGCTGCAGTTAAATCGGGTAGTAGGAGTGTAAGAATATCTACTAAAAAATATCGTTCCTTGGTTGACGTGAAAGGTGACAGAGAGAAATTTAACCGACAACCGATATCCGACGGGGAAGAAAGGTTCTCGGATGACAAAACTCGTACCGGTGAGCTAAGTTAAGGGCAGCCCCCTACTAGATGGAGTGATGACCTGGTGATATGCAGGAATTCGTTGGATACAGGTGGCTCTGGACCGTGCCTTGTGTGGCATTTATAAGGGGAGGTAAATTAATGATGATGATGTAAGCGAAATGGTAATGCTGCAATCTATAGGATGAAATATGATTTAAATAAAACTAATTTTACGGATTTTATCGCGTAAATTAACTTATTTTACATTCCCGACGTTTCAAACACTTTACAGTACCCATGGTCACGGGGGGGGGACTGAGGTGTATGACGTCCCAATGTCATAGTTAACCACGGCTACCTCCACATTAAAAATTATTAATTTTTGTTCCGATCTACGCAGTATGAACTTACAGTATCATGAAGTCTTGCAGTTGTATGCTTGGGTTGGGATTTAATTTTATTAATTATGGGATCCCAAGCAGATGGTATGATAGCACCCAGCCATCTTCTCTATTGAAATTAGGATGTTTCTTGATTTCAATAACCTCGCTAATCATCCTTGGAAGGAATCGGTGTTCTTTAGCGAAGATTTGTGGTCTATCAAATCTAATGTAGTGACGGGGGCGATCCTGTACTTGTTCACAGACTGCAGACTTCCCGGAGCGTCTATTCTTCACATCAGCTATGTGTTCTTTAACGCGGGGTTTTATGGATCTTTTAGTTTGTCCTATATAAGAGAGACCACATTCACAATCAAGCCTGTACACTCCTGCATCTTGAAGAGGAATATTACACATGACTGATGGTAATAACTGACTAATATTCTTCGGCGGCTTGAAGTATGTTATAATGTAAGCATACTTCAAGATGTAGCCAATCTTGTCAGTGACACCTCACCATATTAGTAGTCACGTCAACTATATATGCATATGTATACGCGGATGCTTACTTGGAAACATCTCAAGAGCATTTCTATATTTTTTATCGTAACATTTGTTTTTAAAAATAAATAATTTTTGTAATTGTATATTTCTGAGAAGATGGATTACCGTGGGGGTTTTACGTACACATCATGTTTCATTATTTCATATCGTCTCTTGGGTGTTGTAAGAAGCGTCAAACGGAAACTGAAACAGAAGATGATCAGAAGCATCTTTCTAATAAAAACTGAAAATTAAGAAAAAATCAGTTTTAAACCCGCCTGCCAAGTACTGCAACTATGAAAATTTCTCCTACGGGGCAAGTCATGGGCCTAGGTTCAGAAGTGGACTTGTATATACTGTAATGGATGCATAGATCTTTGTCTGAAATTGTATTATGGTGTGTAGCATGAATGATTGTGCTCGATTGAGGAAAGGACCAACCTCTCACGGAATACGACCATCTCATCTCGTAATTGCCTCGTGGGGGGGGAGGGGTTTGACAACTATGCCACACTCGGTACTTTTCGTTGTTATCAGAAAAATGCTGCTGATGAGCGGCAGCATTCATATTTCCTTATTCTTGTTTTAGTTTTCCTTTGCTAACCCTTACGAGATGCACTGGACGATATGGTAAAGTGACTATTCTTACACCGCCACTACATAGTTTGATGGTAAAGTTATTAGGCTCCACAAACATCATGAATTCCTTATTTACGAATCCGAGTGCTGGCGAGTATTCGCTTTGCAAAGACAATACAATTTTATTTATATGATAAGGGTGACAAACGAGCACATAGTCCACCTAATGGTAAGTGGTTACTGCGGCCCATAGACATCTACATCTATCCTCGATTACAAATCCAAATGCAGATGCGTTGTCACCCGTGAGGACTAAGATGGAATGCCTCATTTCCAGTAAAAAGGGCCTCCGGCCACCTGCACTCGCCAAACGAAACGCAGAGGTAAACCTCTACTTCACGCTGGTTTTCTGTGAAGTCGTGGTACCACCCCGGTTCGAGCCGGCCCATCCGTGCGACAGCAAAAGCTGCCGCGTGGCTCTACCACTGTTAAAAAAATGAAACTATAGGTGCCGATCTATAGTTATGTCTGGAAAAGGTTAGATACTGATGTTTTATATAATAATTTCCGATATTTCCTCGAACATTGAATGAAACTATTTTTACGAATTTCATTGCGTTTCATTTTTATTTATATTTAACTCGTAAAATTCGATACTGTACAATACTCTCAATATAAGCATTTTAGAAAGCACCAAAATATTATTTCTTTATCATCAGCCTGTAAAAGTTCACTGCTGGAGATGCGCCTCACCTATTATAGTAAGGATTTGTCTTCATCATCACACAGCAGGTGGATATTTGATCGCGATACAGGTCACAGGTCCGGGTGCATTGCGTCTTCTATAGGTAACCACAGGATAGGTAGGTAAGTATTATGGTTGTAGCACCAATGGGTCGGCTCGTGCGGGATAACCAGGCTCTCGTACTAGCGTGAAACAGCAGCTTAATACCGCTGTGTTTCATATGGTGAGTGTAGAGAACCGGAGACCGTATTTACTGGAAATGAAGCATAGCGTCTACTAAGACGACCTCGGGGGTGACAATGCTCTTAAATTTTGATTCTTAGTCGATGATAAATGTGATCACAGCACCCACTTACTGAACTGTGTGTTCGTTGCAAAAATAATTAAAAAATATTCTCTTACGCGGTCGCCAACCGATAGGTATGTGTGTAAATTATATACAAAAGAAAACATTGTCGTTCTCTCAAGGGAAACTACCAAAGAGGTTTTAAGCACAGAACAAATTATATTGTGTATCTTAGATAAGAATAACAACCTTCAGATCCCTAGAGGTAATTTGTTTTAAATAGTCTTGTACAGTTCTCGGCGTCTCTTGTTTTCAAACAGACGCCACAAAAGCTGTTAGAGCTCTTTGGGTTCTTAAAATAGCTTTGTGGTTTGTGCTTATTTTAAACAAATAAGCTTTCTCTAAAGAAATTTCGTTTAATGAAATTCGGTTTATAGAAATAGTACTGAAGTAATTGAGTATTTTAATTAAATTGTAGATTTCTGGGTATAATATAATATATAAAAAAAATCTTTAAATTTAATCAAAATCAATTACCAAACTTATTAAACGAATATCAATAAAATCCTTTGATAGTCTACAGCAGAACTCCCGAAGGTTTTTTTTAATAAGGTTCACAAACGAACATAGAGTCCACCAGATAGTAAGTGGATACTATGGCCCATAGAAATCTTCATCCATCCTCGGTTAATAATCAAAATACAGATGCGTTGTCATCTAAGAGGACTAAGATGGTATGCCTTTTCCAGTAAATATAATCGCCGGTTCTGTAAACTCACTATACAATATAGCAGCATTAAGCTGCTATTTTACGCTAGTATTCTGTGAAAGCGTTGTCCATCCCCAGTCGAGCCGATTCATTCCTGGTACAACCACAATACAGTTGGAGTATGATTCTACCATGTAAAATATTGTTTCTAAGTTTTTCACTGCTTTCCGTCACTATAATTGTGAAATTTACAACAAACACTTTTTCCCTGAGCTGTATTGGGCAGTGGATTATGAAATTACAGTAAAGAACAAAGGCAAGAAAAATTGTACAGAGTTGGTCAAAAGTCAAAGAACATGTTGTACAGGTTGTCTGAAAATACCCTGGAACTATTCCATAAAACCAAAGATGTCACGCCACGCTTGAGAACAAAACTCATTAAAGCACAGTCCAAGAGCGGTAATATTTCAATATGTAATATTATAATACTTCTTACATATAAATACCGTTAATGATGTTCTACATTTACAGATGATGATCACCTCTGAAGAGTAAGGTTTAATGCCTTACAGTCTGTAACTGTACTGGCTCTCTATAATGTAAAGACAAGAACAGAACACTATTTAATGACTCAAATAGGTAAGCGAGTTGTATCTACCTAGATGAACTCCTAGACAAAAATAAGTTGTGTCACACCACCTTAAACACTATGTAGTGGCGATGTAAGAATAACCACAATCAAATATAATCCAGTCCGTGTCGTCAGAGATGAGATAGATAAAAAATCAGGAGATGGGCAGCAGTGTCTTCCTAATAAGAACTAAAATATTAAAAACCACTGCGGTGGCTAACCGCTAAGTGACATACCGGTCCGCCACCGTAGGTGTGTGTGTGTGTGTGTTGAAGGTGGTGTGTTGTTCCTAGTGTAGTGGTACTGCAAGTAGTGGTGCTGGGATTAGTGGTGACGGGGATAGTGCACGCAATTGAGGTAGGGCGGGAGGTGCTCTTCAAACTAGGTAAGATTATAATAAATACTTATTGAAAGTCACTCTTTTGTTTAATTACCACTGGTTCGATAAAAAAAACCACGGTCCTGGGAAGAATCAGCAAGAAACCCAGCGGGAATTTTTTTAAATAACAGCTTACAATCATTTTTGTTACAGAAATTAACATACTAAACAAATTAGAAATAACTTGGTACTGATCAGTTCATTTTCAGGGGTTATTATCATCCATAAATTCTTTAATATCTCTTTTTATATTTTCTATATTTTATTTACTATAGAGCCTGTGTTTATAAAACACACACACACACATATATATATATATATATATATATATATATATATATATATATATATATATATATATATATATTATAACCTAAATAAGGTTCTTTACGCGGAATTAAGCAAATTAGTTTATAGCAACCCCATTTTAATAGATTTCCGCAAAGTAACGCCTGATTCTATTAAATATAATGCACGCGATTGAGGAAGGTTAGGAGGTCCCCTTAAAACTGGGCACGACACATCATTTTCCTTCTTTACGCGGAATTAAGCAAATTAGTTTATAATAACCCCATTATTTATTGTTTTATACAAGAGAGGGCAAACGAGCATACGGCTCACCTGTGATTACCGCCGCCTTTTCCTGTACTCCTACTCCCTAGGCGTAGTCCCGAAATCATGGAAGACAGTTTTCGTGCACACGATCCCTAAAAAACGTAACCGTTCTGATCTGTCCTATTGTAGGCTTATCGCCATCACCTCTTTGTTCTCTAAAATAATGAAGTCCATTATTAACAGTCAGTTAATGCGGTACCTTGAGGATCACCAGCTGATTAGTGACCTTCAGTACGGTTCCAATCGCCGTCGCTCAGCTGGTGATCTTTTAGGTTAAATAACTCATAAATGGGCGAAGGCAGTAGAGTCCAAGGGGGAGGCGTTGGCCGTTAGTTTGGACAAAGTGAAGGCCTTTTATCAGGTTTTGCACAGAGTGCTTCTACCGAAGCTTCGTTCCTATAGGCTTCCCGAGAAATTGTGCAATTGGATCACCAGTTTTCTTGCAGATCGGAGCATCAAGATCATAGAAGACGGTGCATGCTCCGATTACAATCCCATTAACGCTGGTGTTTCTCAAGGCTGCGTGCTATTGCTAACGCTGTTTCTTCTGCATATCAATGACATGTTGCAAACCGGCACATTATTTGCTATGCGGATGACATCACTTGTGATGCTTGAGATACCGGCCGTGCCAATATTTCTCGGGAGCACACGTCTTCAGCACAATAGGAGGGACGCCATCAGGCCCACTTGACTTGTTGACGTCCAGGGAGAGAAGTGCTCTACACAACAAGCTTTGGGTAAACAGCACATCCTGCATGGAGCACTCACACCGCGGGATGGTCGGTGGTCTGTTCCTCCGTCATCAAAAGTCGAGATGGACGCAGAGAGCCTAGCAGATTGGCTTTGTCATTTGTGACATGGGCCAGTGGGTTGTCTTCCATGTGCAGAGATGGGAGAGATGGCTGACAGAAGTTCTCTTGGACAGCCTTGGCGAGAGACCAGAATTCACGTGTTACCGAAGGAAGACGAAGTAGTTTCTCACCAATTCTGGTGATGTGCTCTGCCTTTACCTTGAAAATGACACTTTTGAAGTACCTGGAGGCGGAATCATACTTCTTTCTTTCAGCGTATTTGCATCCCGAGACGTCGATGCGTCAGCCCAGGGCTGGTAGCACTCTTGCTTATGGCGTTGTCCAATTTTGCAGGAGCGACCAAACCATGGCTGAGTTTTGCCTCCGATAGGTACCACAGATGATGGAATAATTAATTTCATTCCCTGTAGCACAACATCAGCGTCAGAAGCAGCAACAACGCTGGGATCATCTGGCGAGAAGTAAACCCGCCTCCAAGGGTACGATGCAAATAAAGATCTCATCCCGTTCCAATCGGCTGACTTATAGTGCCAAAGACGGCGGCAACCTGCTGAACGCAACCGCGATGGGAGCGTGGGTTACACCATACTTCGGATCAGGCAATGGTCCGATGAGCCAAAAGGGGCATGGACGGAGACCTCATATCCATCCGCATGGTCAGCAGGAAGTCCAATAGGGAAGGTGCATGATCTTACACATCTGGGATCCGCGTAGGTGAGGTTACCAGTTGTGTCAGACCATATGACAAAGCAAAGTCATATACAGATCTACCCGCATGATTGGTGGGATCGGATCGGATAAATGAGAACCAAGCCATTCAGCATGATGGGCATTAAAATGACCAAGCATCACGATTTCTGCGAATGGGACCTGAATGTAACACGGAGTCTGCAGCCATTTGGACGTGATCGATGAGTCGATCTGTATCCAAATTACCGCTATGGGATCTATAGAGGCACCTATAGACGCGGGTAGTCTTCGCTTTCTACACGCAGCCATAAGGTGGATAGGTCCGTACCTTCATGGCTACTGTGGCATCGGAATCAGATGTCCTCTTTGACGTACACGCAAACACTAGCCCGGCGCACAAAGGAGTGTTCTAATCTGTACCACGGGTAGGAGAGATACAAAGCATCAGCCGGATAGGACTCCTGTATCTCGGTAAGAAAGAGCAAGTCCGGATTTGCCATTTCCAGATGGTAGTGGACGGCGCTAATGTTTGAATGAAGAATTTTCGCCCTCCCACTCCCAGAATACGCGGTGCAGCCTGAGCACCACGCTCAGGAAGAGTAGGGTAGCTTGAGCGTAAACGCTCAGCGAGAGTGCTGGTACCCTCCTGGTGTAGTATATTATTTGATTCCGCTGCCATGTTGGGGGGTAGAGGGGGGGAATCAGGTCTCCGGCCACCTGCACTCGCCAGAAGAATGACAGAAGCAGAGCTTTTACTTCACGCTTGTCTTCTGTAAGCTCGTGGTACCACCCGGTTCGAGCCGGCCCAAGCGTGCAACAGCAAAGGCTGCCGCGTGGCTCTACCACTGTTAAAAGACTACTCAGACTATGGATAGTGGTTTTGGGATATAAATTGATAAAAACAAATTACCATAAAAAAACTATACCAACTCGGAAAAAGATAATAGATATTTTATACATTGTTTTAAAAAAAATATTTCAGCTCCAAACCTTTCTTATTATTGGTAGTATTTCAACACCATCAACATCATCAGTATCAATAGCTACAACTACTCCAAGTATTTTAACAAGGCGACCCAAGTCGATGCCAGCGACATCTGCGATCAGTTTTAGTGAGAGAATAACTATCTTAGTTATTAGTTACTAGCTAAGCTTAAAAAACCTTTCCACTCTGAAATAAAATAGAATAGACCTTGTTGTATGTAGATGGAAAGACGAATGCTGGAAAATTATTTGACTTCTTTTTATTGATGTTATGTAAAAGTAAAGTCAGATTTCAGCGTTAATTTGTGTTTTAAAGTGTAGTTTCTGTTAAGCTATTTCAGCTCAATTAAGTTCTGTTTAAGTATAAAAACACGTTTCTTTTTAGCACGGTAGCTTCGAAATCATACCAGCACTACCAAACTCGTTTAAATTAAAAATATAATATAAACTTTTCGTCAACATTTACGCTCTACTGGCCGTAAATTTCAAAACGGACAAAGTAATTTTCACTCTGGTTATTACCTAGTCTGTACAGAAACAAAGAAATTTATTGCGCGCTAATGTATGGAAAATTATTCAAATAAATTTTGTATGTATCGTTGGAATATTTCATAAACTTATAATAATGTACGAATAGGTATATACCGCTAAACATAGTGTTAGGTGGTTTTACGAGTGAAGGTAGTAATATATAAGCGTTTAAGCTCACCTACTCTTACAGCAGTTTTCGTTATTCTGTTTGTCGTGGGAATCCCTTTAAGCCCCTAACACCCGGTCCATCTTGCTGTACGTACAGCCAAATTCATGTACGATCTCTATAAAAAAAACGAAAATGAGTAGTAATAGGTTTGAAGAACATCTAAAACTGTTATTTATTAAGTAAATTGTTTTAATAATCATTAATTGTTATTGCAACAACAAATGACTGCAGGCCACAGAGTTAATGGGGCTATTCACTCTATTGTGAATAGACAGAATATATTAAAAATGCACATGTAGCAGTTCACAATGCTATATTATTTCCAACTTTAATGTAGGGTAGTGAAATTTGGGTATGGCAGAAGAAGTACGAGAGTAGAATAAATGCTGCAGAAATGCGGTCATTTAGGAGTATGTTAGAGGTTACTCTGAATGATAGGTTGAGAAATTGTGCGATAATAGAAAAGTGCTGTTAGCAAGAAGATGTTGTAGCCAGGATTATGACAGGAATGCTTCGGTGATTTGGTTATGTAGAAAGAATGAATGAAGAAAGTGTGACAAAACAGATTAATGACACAAAAATTGTGAAGGAACGTGCCTACCCCTCCGGGTGATAGGCGTGAGTACTTGTATGTGAGTGTTTTATGTTTCAATTATTTGTAATTATTCTATTACAATTATGAAATATTTTATAGCATCTTTGGTTTATCAAGCTTTTCAAAGGAAATGTATTATAAATTTTATATTCACGTATATGCAGTGAAACTTCTAGTATATAATGCCACATTCTAAGAAGATGAATACAATCGTAAACTGAAGTTGTAAATAAATCAAATCGTTTAGCGTCAGTGAATTTCGGTACTTAGTGAGAAACTCCGCTCCGACGAAAGTCATAAAAACTAAGTAAGATGCTAAAACAGCTTTCCTGGAGCCCGTAATATGAAACGTTTTGTATGGTAACAAACAAGAAAATATTTACATATGCTACTTGAAATTTACTTTGAAACTAGCTATAAATGGAATGATAGTTTTGTATTACTATTATTTTTATTGCTTTATTTCTGAAAATATCTCTGTCTCAGTGATAAGAGAATTCGAAGTTAAAGCCTTTAATCCCTAATTAGTAAAACACACACATATATATATATATGTGTGTGTGTGTGTGTGTGTGTTTTGGTATATATATGTTTTACCAATTAGGGATTAAAGCCTTTAACTTGGGGATGGTCGCTTGACCTAATTTTAGTTTTTCGCGTACACGTCCTTTTAAAGTTTCAGTTGTTGGTTTTGTTTTTTATTTTGTAGGCATTTTCATAAGTTTCTTGATTTATTTGTGATAGAACACGTTAGTACTATAATAATAATTGTGTACATAAGGTGGTGTGACCGTTTGTGCAAAATTGGACGCTTTCTTTTAATATATTGTATTTTTTTATTTGTGATAGGACACGTTAATAACAGATAGTCCTATTTTATAACTTAGTGGTGTGACAGCCCGTGCGCAATTGGACGCTTTTATTTGTATTAACGTATAACTTTTTTTAAGTTTTAAAATACCTCGTATCAATTTTAAGTAATTGAAATACACCGATATGGTATTGATATACGGAGAATGCCACCAAAATGCGTCCCTGGTATTACGAACATACCGAGCGAGGTATAACACAACACGTGTATGTCCTACAGACTCACGGATTTTTATACGGGCAGTCTAAAGATTACGTGACAGCGAACATTTGATCCCGCGTTAGGTTGAAATTACTCCGCGAGTCGCCGAGGCTCAGGAAGAACAAATATTAAATTATTTCGATCGTAATCCAACGCCAAGTCTCCGTAGAGCAGCTCGCCAATTCTGTGTACACCACAAAACTGTTCACATAATATTAAAAAAACCGGCAAAGTGCGAGTCGGTCTCGTGGTTCCGGACAAATCCGTAGGTATATAAGTTTAAAATTAATAAAAGTAGTTTTATCATATGATGTAACTAAAAATGTATGCTTTTCACAATTTTTACTTTATCTAACTCTTAATTTTTTAACGTGGTAGAGCGGAACGGAATTAAGCAAATTATTTTATAGCAACCCCATTATAATGGATTTCCGCAAAGTAACGCCTGATTCTATTAAGTATAGTGCACAAAACACCCTCTCACCAACACCTAACCGGTGGCAGTATCTATATTTTAAGGATAAGACAACTTATTGAAGCCGAGTTTATAATTTATACGTAGTAGAGCCATGCTGCAACTATATTAGTAGTATAGTTGTAGCACGAATGTGTCGGCTCGACCGGGGAAGGACCACGCTCTCACAGAAAACCAGCGTAAAATAGCAGCTTAACACTGCTGTGTTTCGTATGGTGAGTGTAGAGAACTGGAGACCCTTTTTACTGGAAAAGAGGCATTCCATCTTGGTCCTCACGGGTGACAACGCATCTGCATTTTGATTCGTATTCTAAGATAGATGTAGATGTCTATGGGCCACAGCAACCGCTTACCATCGAGTGGACTGTGTTCTCGTTTGTCACCCTATCCTATAAAAAAATCTGGGCTTTGTACTAAATTTTAAGATTTTGACTTCACGGTAAGTACCCTATAGGTTTTGATTCCCTAGCGAATATCGAAAATTTGTGGCATAAACGGCTGTATCTTTTGATTGCGTTGGCTTAGACGTTTGATTTTTTCACAGCTCCAAGGAACAGTGTATATAAGAGGAAAATGAGTTTCATTCAAGTCATTTGATATGAATTTCAGCTTGAGGCCTCCACGCGTTCCTGAGAAAAAGTATCTTGACAGACAGACAGACAAACGGACGACAAAGTGATCCTATAAGGGTTCTTATTCTCCTTTTGAGGTACGGAACCCTAAAAAACAAGCAACGGCTGTTCAAATACGTAAAGGTACAGGATTTATTAGATAGAGATAAACCAGTCAGGGAAGCTTACTGCGAATGGCTCCTGAGCAAAGTAGCTAATTACTTTAACTTTTTAGCAAACGCAATGTGGACTCATGGGAGCACATTCACGCGCAACGGAATATGGAATCAGCAAAACTAACGATACTGGAGGCAAGAAAATCCGCAACTGTGTTGAGAGTCTGTGCACAAATATAGATTTGCCGTTAATATTTGGTCTGGAATACACGGAGATCAAATAATTGATCCCGTGTTTATCGAAGGCAACCTTTATGGGCCTAAGTTTTTGGAACTGCTTGATGGCGTAGTGGTGGATTACGTTGATGGACTATCGTTGGGGGCCAATAGCCGGTTATGGTATCAGCATGATGGAGCACCTGCTCATTCAAAGGTGGCTGCTAGGCAGCGCGTTACTGAGATATTCGGAGAGAAATGGATTGGCTGATACGGACCATCTCGGAGGCCAGCACGGTCTCCGGATCTAACACCGTTAGATTACTTTTTATGGGGTTACATAAAATCTGAGGTGTACTCTACTGGAGTAACGACTGTCGAGGACTTAAAAATAAGAATAATGCGGGCTTTCGACAAAATTAAAATTTTTGCAGCCAATGGTGGCCTACTTCTAAAAGTCCGAAATAATATCATGCGACGATGTCAATTATGCATTCGGGTACACGGCGGACATTTTGAAAATTTTAAAATTTGATTTGTTTAATAAACTTGAGTGATTTCAAGATTAAAGTGATTATTGGGTTAAAAAAAAATCCATGAAATTTGTGATTTGTTTATAACATCGGATTAGCATCGCCCTACGCGTGCCTAAGTAGTTATATATGGGCAAGTGTAGGTATTTTAATTACCAATGTCGATTTCGCGTGAGCACTGAACCACTGGCCGCACCGTTGCCGCTTTTACAAGTCAATTCAGGTCAGTAAACTAATATTATTATCATCATCATCATTACAGCCTTTCATAAGTCCACTGCTGAACATAGGCCTCCCATAAGAAATGCTACAAAGCACGGTCCTGAGCCACCTGCATCCATCGACTTCCTGCATATCTTACCAGGTCGTCACTACATCTCGTGGGGGGTCGCCCTACATTTCAGCACTTCGATATATCGACAGTCAACTTGGCACCGCTGAATGGACTGCAGCACCGCCGAAATTTCGACGGAATCAAAGGCTTTCTCATTATCCACATACGCCAGGCATAGTGGCAAATTGTACTCCTCGGAATTCTGTATAACTTGCCGAAGGGTATGTATGTGGTTTATGAAGCTAAAGTCCTTTCTGAAACCGGTTTGTTCGGGAGGGCGGAAGTCGTCAAGTCTGCGTGCGAGACGATTGGTAATGACTCTCGTAAACAGCACGTAAAAGCGGCTCAGAAGGTAAATCGGTCTGTAGTTCTTCAAGAGAGTATTAACACCTTTCTTGAAGAACAAGACCACCGCACTTCTGCTCAACGCCTCCGGTGTAATGCCATCATGGAGGACGGAATTAAAGAGCCTCTGAAGGACTTCAAGTACCGGTTTTCTACCCGCTTTCAGAAAATCTGCTTTAATTAAATCCTCGCCTGGGGCTTTGCCGTTTTTAAGATGCTGGAGAGCAATTCTAATCTCGCTCAGACTGACGTCCAGGATATCTTCGGAATAGTGTCGGATAAGACTCACTCTTGGATCGTTACTCACACTTGCGTGTGGCTCCAACGATGACGTGTACAGCTGTCCATAGGACCTCCCCAATATTTCTCAAAATCTCAGGTGCCCCGCAAAACGATGTTGCCACACTCGGTCTTCAGCAGTAAAAGTGGGGTCTTTCTGGCAGAAAGATCTCTGGCAAAGACTTTGGAGCCTTGGTTCCGCTCGACCGCTTCTTCAATACAAGCTGTATTGAAGTTGCGTAAGTCCCGCCGCATGCATTTGGAGATCTGTCTGTTCAGTTGCCTGTATGCTGTCAAATCTGTTGAAGAATATAGCTTCATCTCCCATCTAAAAGCCATGAGATTAAGAGTGTGAATAGAGAGTTTTTGTGTCCTTCTGTGGCGGGTCCTGCAGAACTTAGCTCCGACCGCATGGACAGTTTCCACGAGCTGGTCATTCATATCGTCTACTTCATTGCAGTCTTCTAGGCACTGAAAACGATTTTGTAACTCGAGCTTAAAGGTTTCAGGACTTTGAAACAGAGCACGAGGGGGACGGAGCGTTGACTTCATTAGACGAGACCTCTCCAAATTAACGTTTAGGTTCAGTGTGCCTCTAACCATTCGGTTACTCATTTTTTACGCTATTATTTTGTTTGAAAAATGCACTTTTATTTGTTTTTATTATTGTTTATTTTTTTATTTTATCAGACATATATCAACTTGTAGTAACTGTTATGCTATTTGACGTGATAACCTATGCGCCACCCCGTATATAAATGTCAGGAGTCATCCAGAGTTCTAGAGGGATCTTCCTATATATGATCCGGAAAATTTTAAAATTTATAAAGATTGGTCTTTGATCATCATTAATTTAACAACATTAACGTATCCACGGAATGTGATTGTATGTGTGTCGTTAGTATATATTATGAATAGATATAGTGATGTCCAAGTGACGTCTCTAAATAGGCAATTAACCCCTCATGTTCCCGGCCATTTTATTATGGTTTAGTTTTAGTATGGCTATTTCCAGAAAAACTCATTCAAAGGGCTAATATGAACTTACAGGGTAGTATTGGTGATTTTAATGATAATAATTCTGTAAACACATAATCGCTACGGTCGTGAATCATATTTTGTCAAATATACAACCTAACCCTGACCTGCAAATTCCAAAAAACGCAAGGGAATTTGAATTTCGCGGGCCACCCTGGAGCTTCCACCTTAAGTGTCAGGGTAGGTCGCTCGATACATGTAGACGCAAATGTAACCAATGATATTTTTTTTTAATTTTGTACGCCAGCTATGTATAAAACTTATACACATCGATTAGTTATGAATGAAAAATATTTGTTTCTTCTTTATGAATATAAAATTACATTTTTATAATGTTATTAATCTCATTTCAGTATTGTGTCACTTAATTTTGTCGGTTTATTGTACATAAAGAGTAAGTTATATGAAATTAAACCATCATATAAAAATTATTTGTTATATTTGCATAACAATACATCATTATGTAAAAATATATTATTTAGAATATATATACATATGCAGAAACAGAAACAGAAAGTTTTTTATTCAATATACATTATAAATAATACTTATTGAAATTCACACTTTTGTTTAATTACCACTGGTTTGAAAAGAAACCTCTGTCCTGGGAAGAACCAGCAAGAAACCTAGCGGGACTTTTTAAAAAAAAAATAACAGCTTACAATCATGTATGTTACACGAATTCACAACACAACAAATTAGAAATAGCTTGGTAGCGATCACCTCATTTCCAGGGGTTATTATCATCTATAAATTTTTTAATATTATAATAATCCTTTATATACAAACTTAGTTTAATAAAGTTTTTGAACATTGAGTAGGTCAAATTTTGTAGACTTTCTGGAATTTTGTTGTAAAAGTGTATACATCGCCCCAAGAATGAATTACAAAAATGAATTAATGACTCGATGGAGTTGAGTGGCTGGTACTACTAGATTGTGTCTGTTCCTAGTATTTACAGAATGAATATCACTTATTTTTGTAAAACTACTTTTAATTTTGTGTACGTACATTACATTGTCATAAATGTATTGAGAGGCCCAGGTTAATATATTAATTTCCTTAAATTTTTGTCGCAGCGACTCATTAGGCTTTAAATCATAAATTGATCTTATGGCCCTCTTCTGTAAAACAAATAATATAAAAAATAAATAAAAAACGAATACAAAAAATAATAATATTATAAAATATTAATATAAGAAACTGAACCCCTCAATACATTATTTTCACACAACAAACTTTCCTCAACAAACCTCCCTTTAAGCGGCAAAACAGAAACAGGTTAAAACAATCGAAAACGTTAAATTAAGAAACATCTGAAAACGTCAAATTAGGGCCTTGTCTTTAATCTATGTTGTTCAAAAATTAAAGCAGCGTTTACTTTTTAATTTATTAGTGAATCGTGACTCCTTGCTAAATGACCCGTACGGGGTCGGCTGGCACACGGGCATGTACAAGCTGACCACCCGCTACGGGTGCCATGATATTTGAGGATGTAATTCTTCAGACTGCATTTCGGTCACGGCTGCCAGTCTCAAGGAAAACTAGCCATCTGCGCAGGATAGGATTAAAGTGCCCAAGTGCATGTATTTGAAAGCATAGGTCCACTCCTCTCTATTCTTTTTATCTCATAGTCTGGTGGGTTGGTAAACTATCACGACCGTAGAAAAATCATGGGCAAGAACAACGTCGTTACGTGCTTTTCGAGAAACAAGAACGAATCACCGGCAGCTTCCTGGCTTCAGGCTGCCACTGAGATTTTCTCGGGATTCGAATCCGAGACCCTATGTTTAGAAATCGTGTTTACGACCATTAGACCAACATGGCACTTCAAATATATAATAGACAAGTACTGATAGAATATCGATAGCTTACTAATAAATTACAACCGATACTAACGATGTTGTCCACAGTATTAATTCCTGATATTTACTAGGCTATTGTGGCGGCGCTGTCGTCGCGCAACAAGCGAAACATATCGAAGCCTAAATCGTGCAAACAAAGTTCCTAAGCTAAAGCAGTATATATAGAATAGCTCCAAACTACACCTCAGAGCGTTGGCCGCTCCCCGGGTAGAACACCTTGCCCGGCGAGAGATCTCCGCTTTTCCTTCCACCTTCCACACTATTGATAATAACTATGCTATCGATAGTCCTGTGAATATCTAATTGAAGATCAACTATTAGAAATGAGACTGTAAATATCACTATGATAATGCGAGCATTCGAATCCATTCGACTTTTCCTTTTTCTTTCTTTTAAAAATATTACTTCAACAGTAGAATCTCCTCCTATATTGTCGAGGCGTTTAACATATACTGCAAACAGGCCAAAATCAGGACCAGAATAATAAATTTTGGACAATTGAAATACTTGCTTCCTATGGAATTTGAACCCGCAACCCCTTAGCGTCGCAACCAAATGCCTAGCTTTTGCGTTACCGAACCTTCAAATTTAGTATTATACAATTAGTATGGTCATCAATAATATTGTAACAAATTCAAAAATATTTAATTTTTCTTTTGAATTTAAATGTGTCTGCCTATTAGGGATATCCCTATAGAATTTTTGATGGCTCAAGCTGCCGTCAGAATATCCCAAAACCTTTACAATATGACATATCAATATATTTGAAAAAAGTTATTAAACAAATTAATAAATTATTTGAAATTTAGTTTCTCTGAACACTGGAAAAATTACAACAGTACGAGACCGTTACCAAAAAAAAACTAAATGAAATGAACTGAACGGGGACTTGACCACTGGCGCATATTTGCTCTTTTGCAAAGATTTAAACAATGGCTTGAAGAGGATTTTGAATCGTAAAAGTTGTGCTTTTCTGTGGAAAAAGAAATAAGTGCTTTGATAGTGATATAATAAATCTCAGGTATTTTTCACGTTGAGACACCTTGAATGCTGCTAATTTACGCTCGTATTCTGTGAGAGCGTGGTCCTATCCCGGTCGAGTCGACTCATCCGTGCTTCAACTATAATGTAGCTGCAGCGTGTTTCTACCATGTTTCTACCATAGATCACTAATAAGGAATATATAGAATCTCATTTAAATAAAACTAATTTTACGGATTTTATCGCAAAATTAGTTTTATATAAATTTGTTGTGTTCGCGTACATATAAGAAATCATTATATAGAATCTCATTAATAAAAAATAATTTTTAAAACCTATTGGCTTTTTTTGCTTTTTGTTACACATGAATTTTATTAACTTATATTTGACATAATTTGTAGGATTACAAGGTACTTTTTTCAAAAAAGTTCCGGACTACCCATGCTGTGGCAGTACTCTATATTCTGACAAATTTTGTAATCCGACAATGTCTTGCAGAACATTTGTCGAATTACCGCAGGTTAACTGTATTTTACAATAGCGTTTGTGTGTGATTAGATTATGTTATCTAATAGTGTGCTTTGTGACATTCCTTTGGGGACGCCTATGTTCAGCAGTGGACTTGTGAAGGGTTTTAATGATGATGATGATAATATAAGTCTAATAGGTCAGCTCAAATAAACCAAATTGAGTTTGGTTGAGCTGACTTATTAATGTTACAGCCATATTTTTCTTACTTTCTAAGCCAGCGCTTAACTACAATCCCATTTGATGATGTGTTGATATTTTTTTTATTATCTACATCTTTATTTTTCATGTGTCATAAATATTGTTTAAGAGACATATGGAATAGAAACAAAAACTTACATTCGAATTGTGAAACTCTCCCTTTTTTAAAGTCGTCTAAAAATGGAAACATAAATGAATCTAAAAACATGTTTAATGAGTATAGTACATTCCACAACGAATATTCCTTCCTATACCTTATCCAATAAAATCAAGTTACGAGGAAAATTTTCTACTAAAAATGCGAATTATGTTTGGATGCAGGATAAGGCTAAATTCCTTTTGAGAGACATTTTCTTATTTGTATTGAACCCCGATCCGCGACTTTATATACATTCACTCAAAGCTAATTTTGTAAGGGATCTCGAGGGATCTTTTTTTTAAATTGGTAATTTCTATTTTGTTCAATTCTGATATTACACCGTTTTGATTATAAATAATTTTAATGGAAGTCATTAAAAAAATTCGATGAAAATTAATTAAACCTCGAAGTGTTGTAATGATAATGGTGGGTAATTTTCATGCATATTTAGCTTCGTTGGTTTAGTGGTCGTAAACGTGACTGTTGATCATGTTGTCTTGGGTTCGATTCCCGGGTTGGGCAAAAACCAGTTACTGGGTTTTCCTGTCCAGAAATTCTCAGAAACAGAACGCAGTCAAGAAGTTGGCGGTGTATCACCCCCATGACTCGGTTACATTATTTCTTTAGCATATACTTAGACACACAAGAAGTTGTCATAAGTAGTAGTTTTGGCTAATAAAATTTAAAATGAAACTGTATCATCATTCATAATTGTTATAATTATAGAGGAGTATCACAAAACAGGATTCTTAGCCACTCGTATCCAGTGCCATTACAAAATGAAATAAAATTATAAAATCAAGACTATATTTTATGTAGTACAGCTACACTGAAACAATATTATGGTTGGAGCAACAAATAGGTCAGCTTGACCTGGGTGGGGACATGTTCTCACAGAATATCAGCGTAAAATAGCAACTTAATGCTACTGTGTTTGATTTTGTGAGTGCAGAGAACCGGATACCTATTTTACGGAAACGAGACAATTCATTTTAGTCCTCAAGTGTGATAACGTATCTAAATTTTGTCACATACTATAAAAAATATTTAAAATCATTCCACTGCATTGCTGGATAATGGCCTTATCCATAGATTGCGATGTCGGCAACCGAAGTTTTTTATTATTTTGTATTGTTATTAGAAAAATTATGCTGCCCATATCCTGTTTCAATTTCCACTGTCACTTCTTACTCCACCCCCGGGACGATATGGGGTAGTGGATATTCTTGCACAAAGGTAGTTTAAAGTTCCCCTACTTGAAGTTTAGAGATAAAATACATACACAATTAACACTCACACCTGTCACCTGACTACGAAGTCCATTTGGTACGATCCTGGCACACCTCTTTCGCCTTCTCCACACTATACCTACATCGTACACATGCTCGTCGGTTAAGGATACCCTTAATTTGGCCCATTTTCAATATATTGCCTATTTGATCGATAAAACTTCGCCTACAGCTTGAAGTTTATAACAGTAATTAACATTTCGTTGAGAAACTGCGGTAGTTATATCTCTGTCTTAGTTTTAGTAATGTGATTAGTGAATTAAAGTTTCAAGTCAACGTTCTAAATTTCAATAAAACGCAAGCTGGTTGTTTGATTACTTGGTTTACGATTACGCCAAGTATTTCACGAATGTTACTTAAAATTTAATTTCACGTAGGGTGAATGCTGTAGTTATTGGGCACTTAACGTAAAATTTATTTTCTGACATCAATAAAAAAACATGTTGATAAAGGCACATACACTTATCATTTACCAAATAATAGAGAATGGGATGGCGTCATAGGTAATAAAGAAATGTTAATAAAATCAGATATTTATTGGTGAGAAATCTGAAGTAAATTGAATAAATTAAGAAATTTAGTAATTGGCCATTAAATAACATGATAACTCTCCAACTGTATTCACAAACAGTATGTAATCCATTACTTGCTGTTTTTTAAATGTATTCAATGTATATTCAAAAATGTAGGGATGAAAATAAACCTAACAAATATTACATCAAGGATTGCACTTATAGAAATATATTCAATACAAAATTTAATCTATCTTTTAAACAGCCTAGAACTTATGTGTGTAACAAATGTGATTCAAATAACACACACTGAAGAGCATATTGATAACTACAAAAAAAATTTGAATTCCAAAAGCAAGAAAGAGAGATGTGTTTTAGTGGACAAGATAAAACATATATATATATTAGTTTTGACATGCAACAGGACTCAGCCTCTACGTAAAATTCCCATATTAAAAGCATTTTATTTGAGGCCAAATATGGTTTTATAATGAGTCTTATTTTTGCACTTGGACAGAAGACTGTGGTGAAAAGGGTAGTGTAGAATGATTTCTTATATTAACGCGAACACTACACATTGAATAAAACTGTTTTTTACGCATTTTAATCGCGTTTATTTATTATTTTTATTCCCGACGTTTCGAATGCTTTACAGCAACCCATGGTCACGGGGGGGACTGAGATGTTTGACGTCCCGATGTCACAGTTAGCCCGGCTACCTTCAGTTTTTTAATATTAATTTTTGGTTTTGATTTACGCAGAATGAACTAACAGTATCCTGAAGTCTTGCAGTGTTATGCTTGGGTTTGGATTTAATTTTGTTAATTATAGGATCCCAAGCAGATGGCAGCACCCATCTATCTTCTCTATTGAAATTAGGATGTTTTTTAATTTCAATAGCCTCGCGTATCATCCTTGGTAGGAATCGGTGTACTTTTGCAAGGATTTGTGGTCTAACAAATCTGATGTAATGGCGGGGACGATCTTGAACATTTTCACAGACTGCCGACTTCCCAGAGCGTCGGTGCTTATGTGTTACCGAAAATACACAAACCAAACGCCCCACTACGTCCCATAGTGTGCCAAATCGATCCATCAACTTATAAGTTGGCTCAACACCTGGCAAAAAATTCTGTCACCACTGAGAGGACAAACTAGTGCACACACAAAGGATTCGTACCATTTTGTTAGTGAGATAAAAGACCTACATCTTGCTGACAATGAAACTATGGTCAGTTTTGATGTTCAGTCACTATTTACATGCTTACCTATTGAAGAGTGCATCTCAATTGTAACCAGGAAGATAGAAGAATACAACATGCCTACAGAATATGCAGTATTACTCAAACACTGCCTTACATCTGGCTATCTATTGTGGAAGGACGAGTTTTACAAGCAAGTAGATGGAGTGGCGATGGGCTCACCTGTATCTCCCGTAGTCGCCGACATATTCATGGTGGACTTTGAGGAGAAAGCCCTTCTTACTGTTCCTGTAAATCCAAGATCCTACAAGCGGTATGTAGACGACACTTTCACAATTTTACCATCTGACAAATTAACTGCATTATTAGACCACCTTAATTCCATAAACTCTAAAATACAATTCACAATGGAGTTAGAGGCAAACAATTCTTCAGATTTCCTATATGTTTTAGTCATCCGAAATCCTGATAACACTATTGGTCATACTGTGTATAGAAAAAAGACCCATACTAACCGATATTTAAATGGTGAATCGCACCATCATTCATCACAGTTAGCTACCGTGGGAAAATCTTTGTTTCAGAGAGCACGAGGGATCTGTGACAGAAAACATCTGGCCGGCGAGCTTCAGTACGTTGAGCAAGTATTGCAAGACAACAAGCTTCGGGTCCCGCGCCTACGTCACAGTGACCGAGTGAAGCCGACCATAGTCGAGCGTGTGCCTGCTGTACTACCCTATGTCAGAGGAGTTATAGACAAGGTTGGCTACATCTTGAAGCAAGCTTCTATTAAAACATACTTCAAGCCGCCGAAGAAGATTAATCAATTTTTACCACCCGTCAAGTTTAATATCCCTCTACAAGATGCAGGAGTGTACAAGCTTGATTGCGAATGTGGTCATGAAAAAGTGTGAACATATAGCTGACGTGAAGCACCGACGCTCTGGGAAGTCGGCAGTCTGTGAACATGTTCAAGATCGTCCCCGCCATTACATCAGATTTGATAGACCACAAATCCTTGCAAAAGAACACCGATTCCTACCAAGGTTGATACGCGAGGCTATTGAAATTAAAAAACATCCTAATTTCAATAGAGAAGATGGATGGGTGCTGCCATGTGATTGGGATCCTATAATTAACAAAATTAAATCCAAACCCAAGCATAACACTGCAAGACTTCAGGATACTGTAAGTTCATTCTGCGTAAATCAAACCAAAAATTAATATTAAAAAACTGAAGGTAGCCAGGCTAACTGCGACATCGGGACGTCAAACATAACAGTCCCCCCCGTGACCATGGGTTGCTGTAAAGCATTCGAAACGTCGGGAATAAAAATAATAAAATAAACGCGATAAAATTCGTAAAAAACAGTTTTATTCAATGTGTAGTGTTCGCGTAAATATAAGAAATCATTCTGCACTACCCTTTCCACCACAGTCTTCTGTCTAAGTGCAAAAATAAGACATATGCCTACCTATATTAATAATATGGATACCCTCATTATAAAACCATATTTGCCTCAAATAAAATGCTTTCAATATGGGAATTTTACGTAGAGGCTGAGTCTGTTGCATGTCAAAACTAATATATATATATATATATATATATGTTTTATCTTGTCCACTAATACACATCTCTCTTTCTTGCTTTTGGAATTCAAATTTTTTTTGTAATTATCAATATGCTCTTCAGTGTGTGTTATTTGAATCACATTTGTTACACACATAAGTTCTAGGCTGTTTAAAAGATAGATTAAATTTTGTATTGAATATATTTCTATAAGTGCAATCCTTGATGTAATATTTGGTAGGTTTATTTTCATCCCTACATTTTTGAATATACATTGAATACATTTTAAACAGAAAGTAATAGATTTAAATACTGTTTGTGAATACAGTGTATTTCGTTTATTACGACCTTGGTTTTAGCGACTATTTGCCTATAGTGACGTTAAATCTAAGTCCCTTGAATTTATAGCATATTTTAGTACGAAATTAATGTGGCTATAGCGACTTCGGATGTAACGCTGGGTTCGGGTGTAGCGACTGTTTTTAATGAATTATTTGTAACAAATTCCTAGAAATCCCATGCAGTTATTGCGACCAGAGTCGGCCGCCAAAGACACAAAGATTTCATTCTTTCAAAAACATTTCTTATCTTTTCTTTACATCCACACAGATGGTCACCAGGTATGGAGACCTTTATCTTTTGTTTATAGATATCAGCTAAGTAGTTAGGGAAGCGTATAAGTTTCGGAGTTAAATTTATGGATCAGTTACAAAGAGATTTTCTGAGTAGCAACTGTAATGTATTGAATTTGTTAGCTTTGCCTGTAACGACTTCCGGATATAACGACGAAAATAGAGTGGACCCTTCATCGTCGTTATACCCGAAATCCACTGTATTTTGAGTACGAGAATAATGAGAACTTGTAGGTGGAATACTTTTAATATGATTGCATATGTAACTTTCTACATCAACATGAGTTTTACTCCCTTTGATCTTTCAGTGCTGTCACATCATTTAATTTAATTTTTCATTGAATGACTGCTAATTTTCTATAACCAATTTGAAAAATATTGGAAAATGCAGTCTTACAAACTTTTATGGTTTTTCGGAAATATGTTAACGTGTTTAAAATGCTGTACCTTAAAATACAAAACCAATACTTTGATTAATAACACATTATAACATTGATGATTAAAGATAATACAACCTTTGTAAAAGAGGATTTGAAAAAAATAGGATTCTATTTTACATTATCAAACGTAAACTATAGTTTATAACACCTTATTTTATTTTTTTAATAATTAATCGTGTTATCATTGCGAAGATGCAAAAGATTTATTGATTGATAATAACATTATATTATTCCAAAAGAAGCAATTATAATGGTTCTCTGAAAATATTTCTGCTGATAATACATTTGCAAATCTGAAATATATACTTATATAGCAGTTAACACCTTTGCTAGGTTATATAACTTTGTAACGAACTAAATTTGGCTTGATTTAACTTCATGAATAGATTTATCATCAGTTAAAACCTACATTCATGCAAAAAAGTCGGATTTTTTTAATTTTGTCAGATAACACCTTTGTTCACTTAGCCCTTCAATTTTGTAAATTAGCAATGGCTTCTATAACAAAATTTAAAGCAATCTTAATAAATAATTAAATATAAAAATGTAATTAATTGATTTGACATTTGAACCGATTTGCTTTGACAATGTCATTAATAGACATATTACGAAAAGCAGAAAGGAGAGATAACCGTCATTAAAATTTGACTCCTGTAGTACATATAATTTTTACTATGGAAGTTGCACCAGCCTGGGTGGGCAACACCATCTGTTCATCAGCAGATATAGTAAAAAGTACTATCATATTTCCTTTGGCTTTTTCTCTATCGAAAATGTAGACATTCTTCTCTCCTTTTTCAACAAAGACTTTTCCGGTAAATGGACAGGTTTGAAAACCACATTCATTAGCATTAAAAATTTTGGAAGGGTCATTTAAAATGTGGGTTAAATAAGACTTGTTTATTTGATTCTTGATCTGGCCAAACCAGTTTCTGATGTCAGATGCGGATACACATGCACTTGGCTGCATAACAACTTCACACGTTATTTTAGTTATCCTATAATTGCGTTTCAGAAAACCATTTAACCATCCTTTTCCAGGTTTATTTACGCTGAATAGAGTCTGTCTGGGGCTTTTATTCAGAAAATTTTGAACAACAGAATGTCTTCGGCATTTTTAGGAAACCCTCTTTTGCCCGTATCACACAGCCATTCTTATAACTGTTTTTCTTCTTCTCTAGTCAAATAGGGTTTTGGTCCAAATTCACTCTTGCTATCCGGGTGTTTCAATTTAGACTGTAGTGTTGCTCTAGGTATACCATAATTTTTGTCTGCTGTAGGAACTGATATACCTTGATTTTCGTCTTCTAAGGCTTTGTCTACTTGTCCTTTGGTATATTGCGGTATATTTGGCGTGTAATTGGCCATGTTACGTGCCAGCTGTTGGCTACCCCTGGCTAATAACTAATTCATTGAATTTAGAACAATGTAATTTTTGTATATGGTGTATTATACCCTGATCATGTCGAAACTGCTTTGAAAAAACGTATAATGGAAAATTATTAATTGGCCAGTGAAAAGCAATAACTGAAATTCAACCAAAATAGAATTTAATTATTAGCCGGTAAACATTTAAGGTTAATAACTAACTTGTGAATTTTAAAATTATACAGAATTAAACATCACGTAATATACTAATAGAAACACATAATATTTAGGCACTGGAAAAGTAAGTTGCACACCAGATCAAATTGTTCCAAGATTCTTACCTTATATTTTTTTTCTTAACAAATCACCCACATCTGTCACAACTTTTTTTAACTGACTGTTGGAATGTTGTGTAACGCCATCTAGGCCAAATTTAATAAACTAAAACTAAAATACAATAGATACAAAAAAAAATTTTGTCCTTTTTATTTATGGACTAGCTTGCATTATCTTGTTTTTACCTATTTAGTTGTGAGTGGCCAGTTACTATAGCTTGGACAATTACTATAGTAGTTACATAATTCTACTCCTTCTATAATTGAATTTTACAGGTTTTTATTTATTGATATTAATTCCGATAAAATTTACTTTTTATTTACAAGTTTTATGTAAAGTATAATAAGAAGTATAGTTTAATATATAGTTTTATATAGGATATTTAAACAGTGGTAGAGCCACGCGGCAGCTTTTGCTGTCGCACGGATGGGCCGGCTCGAACCGGGGTGTTACCACGACCTCACAGAAAACCAGCGAGAAGTAGAGATTTACCTCTGCGTTTCGCTTGGTGAGTGCAGGTGGCCGGAGGCCCTTTTTACTGGAAATGAGGCATTCCATCTTAGTCCTCACGGGTGACAACGCATCTGCATTTCGATTTGTAATCGAGGATAGATGTAGATGTATATGGGCCACAGCAACCACTTACCATCAGGTGGACTGTGTGCTCGTTTGTCACCCTCATCCTATAAAAAAAATATAACTATATGTTTTATTTACTTTAATACTAAATTTTTTAAATATTAATGTGCTAATCAGCGTAATAAAATTAGCTTATATCTAAGCGGTCAGTCACGGCAGAGTCTATTTCACCTATAGACGAAACACGTGTCGTATTGTCGGCGATGGTGTGTCTTTCATAGTGTATTGGTATCAGGAGTAATGGTGCTGGGGTTAGTGGTGACAAGGATAGTACACGCAATTGGAAGAGGGCGGGAGGTACTCTTCACACTTGGCAAATTCATTTTTAAGATATTTATTATAATGGATTTCCGCAAAGTAACGCCTGATTCTATTAATTATCTTACATAAATACATATAATATTATACTACTATAATATAAATACATAAGGTTATAATGGTGCGTGTGTTCCGAAGTGTGTTGTTATGTCATTATAGACCAAGTGTGGAAATCATACACAAATGCCTTAGTAAAAACTAAACTGGGTCACGTTAGCTACTGCTATTCATAAACTTTACTAAATTAATAAGGAAAATGTAGATGTCACTTCATGTGAAATTTTCACATTTATTAAGTACCGTTATAGAATTTGTGTTATGGAGTGGATACCGCGTATAATCGAACATAGTGTGGGACGCCCCCTGACTGGATGGAGCTACGTTCTGCGCAAGGTAGCTGGTAGAAACTGGATGCGATTAGCCGAAGGCCAGGCCAAGTGGCACGCCTTGAGAGAGGCCTATGTCCAGCAGTGGACTCTCACAGTTTCATGATGATGATGATGATAGAATAAAACATGTACTTATAATAATCATGTTAGTGTACCAACCCCTTAGTGGATCACAAGCGTGACGCTATATTTAGAAATGTTTAGTATTGTAAAGAAAATTCTACTTTATCGAGCACACTTATAAATTGGTATTTTAGAAAATCCTTTCATCTAAGAATAACGATTTTGTGGAATAAAAAGAGTCTTTAAATGCTCTTCAATTATATATATATATCTATATATATATATATATATATATATATATATATATATATATATATATATATATATATATATATATATATATATATATATATATATATATATATTAATCTTCAGGTATTATAACGCATTTGCATTTGGGTTCTTTAGCAAGTGTACAATTGGTATCTATGAACAACAGCGTCTACTCGCCAGGTGGATTGTGTGCTTGAATGTCATCCTTACTTTAGTAAAAATATGTTCATGGATACGATTAACTTGGGGCTGTTAAATAAGTAATGTTTACACAGGCGGTAGGATTCCTTTTATGCCTATGATTCCGTTTTGGTCAAATTCCGTTTTGATCACCTTCTTATTCATGTCTGCGCCAAATATGCTTGCATTGTTGTTTTCCGGTCTGAAGGATATAGACATCTATTATAGTCCTACAAGTGACAAAGTATGTAGCCTTCTTTGTTTAAAGTTGTTGCAGGTGTCCATGAACTGCAGTAGCAAAGAAACTTACAGGCTGGCTACTATAAGGTGCATTGTAAGTTCGTTCACCTCTTCAGTTTTTTTTACAAAATGGTGACACCTAGAACACAAGAAGAATCGACAGTAAACTGGTCACTATTTTAAGAGATTTTTCCAAAACTAAAATATTATAAAAATTATAAGTCAATAATAAGTTTATCTAATTTTATTTATGAGTTACAGCTTACTGTTTTAAATGATAAACGAAACGTTCTGTCCGAAATGCATCGTTAGCGCAAATAGAAGTTCAGCAATGAAATCACAATAAAGCTTTGTCGACAAAACTAGCGTATTAAATTTTAACTACCTTCTCGGTTTATGGACCGAAGTTTAGTCTCTTGAACACATCGAACTATTAAACTTATGAGCTACTTTATTTTTGCGATGAATTATCTATAAATTTATTATGACATGCATAAAATCCATTAACATATGAATCACTAATTACTAATTGTACTGCTGTCTATGTCCCGTTTTAGCAAAGTAAGACGAAATCAGTTTGCCTCAGCATAAGCTTGCCTGATACGCTCTATCGGAATAACATATTGTTACTAAATAACATAAATTAATAAATAAAAAAACCAATATTGAATGTCTTTATATAGTTATTTATACTAAGGGAAGTTCCATTTTTTTATTTATTTAAATTGTTTGATTTAATTTGATAACAGTGTACCTAAATGTAAGTATCTGTAACTATATTTCCCTCTCCAATAATATTTTATTAAATTCATACTCATAAAAACAGCGTTTTATTGTAATACATAATTATAAAATTCAGTATCAACTAATTAATAAAAATATGCAACAATAAAATTACATAGGTATTAAAAACTATCGAAATATAAGTAACGAGAGCATGTTTGTCGTTCCACATCTAAATTATATAAAAATGCATTTTTCAATTTCACTAATCAACGTCGCCGCGAATAAAATTCAATATTATTTTATTTTATTTTTTATGCTGTAGCAAGCTCTCACAGTATACTAGCGTAGCGTAAATAGCAACTCAATGCTGCTGTGTTTCATTTTGTAGGTGTGGAGAACCGGATTGCCTTTTTGCTGGAATCGAGGCATTACATATTAATGTTGATACTTAATCGAGGATTGATGAATTTGTATGGGCCACAGTATTAACTTACCAACAGGTGGACTATGTGAATGATTGTCACCTTTATTTCAATAAAAAATGCAACCAACACAATTTTGGTCAGGCGTGACTCTGGTAAAAACCATCTCGGATGGTTCGGATGGTTTTTACCAGAGTAACGCCAAAACCATTTGCCGAATTTGACTAAAAATTATTCGAGGAAAAATGTTTACAAATTCATGCAATATGTTTACTAGACAACCCCTTGACGGATCCAACATCTAACAAGGGTGTAAGGGCCTTACAGATACTTTCCTTCATGTTTTTACCATGTGTCGGCGGTATACGGAAATCCCGTAAATTTGTATAGATATTGTATGATAGATATTGTTTGTTATGTGAAAAATGTATGTGTGTGAAAAAAATAATTAATTTCTCTATATTTCAATAGCTGGCCTACATTGGTAAATGTTGTGCATAAAAATTATACCAAAAATAGGTGAATAATTATCTTACTTCAAAATTAAATCTTTGGTTGATCTTAGACAAATATTCGAATTAATGTTCTTAGGCAAATTGCTAAATCAAAAATTTACTGCCTACGATTGTTTTCTCTGCTTCATGTGCTTGAATCAATTTATTTAAAGTTACATTTTATCTAATATATCTCGAAATAGAATTATTAAATACATCTTATTACTTTGACTACTCTATTATTTGAAATAATTTAAAACCAGCTGTACGTTGAATGGCTTCTGGCGCAAATTCACCGAGCTTTTGACTGTGTTTATTGATCAATGAACCGAAGACAAAATGGAATAGCATCTAAAATGCAGCGTGTGCGAGGCATCTTGAATTCTCATCTGCGACTGATTTCTAGATGATCGTTAGTGATTTCCTTTTCGTGGATTACTAGATCAGTAAGTTCGCACATTATTTTTATTAAT
This sequence comes from Parnassius glacialis, assembly GCA_033319125.1. Classification (NCBI taxonomy): domain Eukaryota; kingdom Metazoa; phylum Arthropoda; class Insecta; order Lepidoptera; family Papilionidae; genus Parnassius; species Parnassius glacialis. The sequence goes on along the minus strand of JAVANC010000005.1, from coordinate 2,654,742 downwards.
TTATTGTATTTATATTAAAATATAATATTGGTTTATATTTAATTTATAATTATGTTCATATTATATTTGGCGGCGCATCGGTAATTTACAACTTTATTTAATCAATTACTGAATCTAATAAACACAAGAGCATTTACGTAACAGTCAATATAATTAAAAAGCTTTCTAGATGAAAAGGATACCAGAAAACAGCTAATTTCTAGAAAAGCTAATCAAAAGAATATCACAACTAATAACTCTGCAAACATCGTTGTTCAATTAATTTCATTGAAATGCTTTATTTAGGTATTATTGTAATAATATCCGTGTACATATTGTACTAATAGCCGTGTAGTGGCGGTTAAGAATATATCTTCCCGTGGGTGTCGTAAAAGGCGACAAAGGGAAACAGGCAGGAGATGGGCAGCAGCATCTTCCTGGTAACGGCAAAAATACAATAAAAAAACTGCGGTTGCCAACCCGCTCGCCAAGCGTAGCAACTATGGTAATATACCCCCTATGATGAAAGTTACGAAGAGACGGCTCCCAGTCCCCGGCGGCCCCGCTATTCCTGGCTACGGTGGCGACCATGGTAACGGCGGGGCAGGGGGTGCTAAGAATCTCCGGTGGAGGTTCGGTTGCCACCTACGACAACTCGACCTGGCAACATACAACGCCCGCACCCTGAGGACTGACGAGAAGATTGTGGAGCTGAAAGAAAAGATAGACAAGTTACGCTGGCATATTATAGGATTATCCGAAGTCCGAAGAGAAAGGGAGGACACGGTAATCCTTGAATCCGGCAACTTGCTCTATTACCGGGAGGGCGACCATCTGTCCCAAGGAGGTTTAGGATTTATCGTCCACAAGTCTCTATTAAACAACGTTGTAAAGATTGAGAGTGGGTCGACGAGGGTTGCGTACCCTTATACTCAGAATCACCAAACGGTATTAGCTGAAGGTCATACAGGTTTACGCACCAACCTCGGCACACCCCGATTAGGGGGTGGAGGAAATGTATAAGAATATCTCTAGAGCCATGCATTCCTCCAAAACCCAATATACGGTGTTAATGGGAGACTTCAATGCAAAACTAGGCACAAGAGAGAACGGTGAGCTGAAAGTAGGGAGATTTGGAATAGTGCAACGGAACCCAAGGGGCCAGCAGCTGGCCAACTTCATGGAGAAAGAGGGACTCTATACGATTAACTCTTTCTTCCAGAAGCGGCCCCACAGGAAGTGGACCTGGTCGAGCCTCGACGGTCCGACAAAAAATGAAATTGACTTCATTATGACGACCAGACGACTACTGTTCAGTGATGTCTCAGTGATCGCGAGGGTGAAAATCGGCAGCAATCACCGAATGGTTAGAGGCACATTGAACATAAACGTTAAGTTGGAGAGGTCTGGTCTAATGAAGTCAACGCTCCGTTCCCCTCGCGCTCTAATCCAAAGTCGAAAACTAAACTAATCCGAAACCTTTCAGCTCGAGTTACAAAACCGTTTTCAGTACCTAGAAGACGGCAATGAAGTGGACGATTTGAATTACAAGCTCGTGGAAACTGTCCATGCGGTCGGAGCTAAGTTCTGCAAGACCCGCCGCAGAAGAACAGAAAAACTCTCTGATCACACTCTTAATCTCATACCTGCTAGACGGAAGATGAAGCTATATTCTTCAACAGATTTGACAGCATACAGGCAATGATATGTTGCTAACTGGTAACATTCATTGTTATGCGAATGACAGCACTGGTGATGCTCTATACACCGGCTTTGCTAATATTTCTCGGGAAAACGTCTCCGAGTACCGAAACAAACTTGTGTCTGAAGTCGAGTCTTTGCTGGACAAAGTCTCGAACTGGGGGCGACTAAATCTAGTCCAGTTTAATCCTCAGAAGACACAAGTTTGCGCGTTTACCGCTAAAAAGAACCCCTTTGTCGTATCTCCTCAGTTTCAAGGCACTCCCCTGGTTGCCTCAGCCAGTATCGGAATCCTCGGTGTCGACATATCGAGTGACGTGCAGTTTCGTGATCACTTGGAAGAGAAGGCCAAATTGGCCTCTAAAAAGCTTGGCGTGCTAAGCAGAGCGGGAGAGTATTTCATGCCGGCTCACCGCCTGCAACTTTACAAGGCGCAGGTTCGGCCTCACATGGAATACTGTTCCCATCTCTGGGCAGGGGCTCCCCAGTGCCAGCTCCTTCCACTTGACCGCATCCAGCGCAGAGCGGCTCGAATCGTCGACAACCGAGTCCTTTCCGATCGGCTCGACTCATTGGCGCTGCGAAGAGATGTTGCATCTCTTTGCATTTTCTTTCGCATCTACCATGGGGAGTGCTCTGAGGAATTGTTCGGATTAATCCCAGCCGCCAAATTTCACGAACGCACATTGCGGCAGATCTCCCGATACCATCCACACCATCTGGATGATTGGCGGTCCACCAATTTGCGATTTAGAAGATGTTTTCTTCCTCGCACGACTTCCTTGTGGAATCGATTACCATCAGCGATTTTTCCGGACCGATACGACTTAGGGACCTTCAAGAAAAGAGCGTACTCCTTTTTAAAAGGCCGGCAACGCATCTGCAATTCCCTCCCTGGTGTTGCAGTTGTTCATGGGCGGCGGTAGTCACTTACCATCAGGTGAGCCGCATGCTCGTTTGCCCCCTCTCCTATAAAAAAAAACTGAACAGACAGATCTCTAAATGCATGCGGCAGGACTTACGCAACTTCAATACAGCTCGTATTGAAGAAGCGATCGAGCGGAACCAAGGCTCCAAAGTCTTTGCCAGAGATCTGTCTGCCAGAAAGAGCCAACTGTCAAAGCTAAAGACCGAATGTGGCAGCAATGTTTCCGGGGCACCTGAGATTTTGAGTGAGATTGAGAGGTTCTATGGGCAGCTGTACACGTCATCGTTGGAGCCACACGCAAGTGTGAGTAACGATCCAAGAGCGAGTCTTATCCGACATTATTCCGATGATATCTCGGACGTCAGCCTGAGCGAGAATAAAATGGCTCTCCAGCACCTTAAAAACGACAAGGCCCCAGGCGAGGATGGAATTACAGCGGAGCTTCTGAAAGCGGGTGAAAATACGGTACTTAAAGTCCTTCAGAAGCTCTTTAATTCCGTCCTCCATGGAGGCATTACACCGGAGGCGTGGAACAGAAAGCGGTGGTCTTGTTCTTCAAGAAAGGTGACAACGCTCTCTTGAAGAACTACAGACCGATTTCCCTTCTGCGTCGCGTCTACGTGCTGTTTTCGAGAGTCATTACGAATCGTCTCGTGCGCAGAATTGATGACTTCCAGCCTCCCGAAAAAGCCGGTTATCCGAGAAGGCTTTAGCAACATAGAACACATACATACCCTTCGGCAAATTGTACAGAATTTAGAAAAGTACAATTTGCCACTATGTCTGGCGTATGTGGACTATGAGAAAGCCTTTGATTTCGTTGAAATTTGGGCGGTGCTGCAGTCCCTTCAGCGGTGCCAAGTTGACTGTCGGTATATCTTAGTGTTGAAGTGCTTATACCGTAGGGCTACGATGGCTATCCGATTACAGAAGCAGAGGTGTAAGATAGAGTGACGTCATATCCCCGAAACCCTTCACCGCTGCATTGGAAGACGTTTTCAAGCTTCTTCTACTTCTTTGGACTGGAAAGAATACGGTATCAACATCAATGGCGAGTACATCACTCACCTTCGATTTGCCGACGATAAAGTCCTTATGGCAGAATCGCTGGAGGACTTTAGCACTATGCTCAATGACCTCAGTAGTGTTTCCCAACGGATAGGTCTTAAGATGAACATGGACAAAACAAAGATTATGTTTAATGTCCATGTCACACATATGCCGGTAGTTATTGGGAACACTAAGCTCGAAGTTGTTGACGAGTATTTTAACCTGGGACTAATAGTCCGACTAGGTAAGTCGAACTTCAACCGAGAGGTCAATCGACGGATCCAACTCGGTTGGGCAGCGTTCGGGAAATTACAGCACATCTTCTCGTTAGGTATACCTTAAAACTTGAAAACGAGACTGTACACCCAGTGCGTGTTGCCAGTGCTGACATACGGAACTGAGAAGTGGTCCTTCACTGCTGGCTGGATGTGGAAGCTCAAGGTCGCTCAGCGGGCTATGAAGAGGGCTATGCTCGGAGTTTCTCTGCGTGATAAACTCAGAAATGAGGATATCCGCAGTAGAACTAAAGTGACCGACATAGCCCAACGGATTAGTAAGCTGAAGTGGCAATGGGCCGGCCATATAGCTCGAAGAACCGATAACCGATGAGGAAGAAAGGTTCTAGAGTAGCAGCCTCGTACCGGCAGGCGAAGTGTAGGGCATCCCTCCACTAGATGGAGTGACGACCTGGTAAGATATGCAGGAAGTCGATGGATGAAGGTGTCTCAGGACCGTGCTTTGTGGCATTCTTTGGGGGAGGCCTACGTTCAGCAGTGCACTTGTAAAGGGCTGTAATGATGACGATGATGATATTGTTCTAAATCTACAATAAATAATGATGTTAATAATTTTGTTAATTGTACTTAATTTAAATCATACAAAATTATATTTTTATAAATTATTATTTGGAAAACCGACTAACAATCATATCGAAAATAATCGATTATCAACGTCACTAAATAAAACAATTAAAAATATATGTTTAGATATAGAGCTGATCTAATCTAATATTATTATTATATCATATAATTGTAGCTGCGTCTGTTGTTGATCGTGTATCTTTTAAATGACTATCGATTGATGTCATATTTCACTTAATATTGTGTATGTCAGTATCCGATAGACACCGCCCTTGTCGAGTTATAATAATAATTATAATTTATGGATAATGGAAAGAAATAGACTGCGTATAGGGCCGCTGCCTGGGTGTCGCCGGGCGCGTCTGGAGCTGGCGCTGGACGCGACAGCATGCGGGCCGCCAGCTGAGCGCGAGGTGCTGCACGACCACCAAGAAGTCCCTCGCATCCATCATCTTCACCCGCTGGCTTGGTGTTGGCAGGGTCTTCGCAGGCCCAGCAAACAGCACCCGCCACTGGTGGAGTACGCCGCATGCGTTGGTCAATGCAGATAAACATCAACGCTTTGCAATTGCAATTGCATTATGTTAGGGCGAAAGGTGGAGAAATTGGAGGTTTTGAGTATCGGGCTAGGATGCAACGACTTCTTTCTGAGCAGGAGCCATCGATAACCGTCACCGAGCAAAACATGGCAGACTGAGTTCGGTATATCTTGCGCTCAAGCATATTCGATAGCACCGAACTCGAACCGCTACGACGTGAGGCTGTACCCTCATCGGATGACAATGATGACGGCAATTCTGACGGCTCCGTGGCGCAGTGGCTTATCAATGAGTTGCTGCGCTGGGGGGCGCGAGTTCGAATCCCGCACGGAACAATTATTTGTATGGCCTACAAATAATTGTTCCGAGTCTGGATGTTTGTCCTTGTGCAATTTGTGTTTGTAAACTGCCTCCACGATACAGGAGAAAATCCTAGTGTGGGAGTATCGTTTTAAAAAAAGAAAAAAAATGCTACGGCTGAGGATGCGGCGCCACAAGTTGCAGAGCAACCAGCACACGTGGATGACGCCGTGAATCTTTCAGTTATGGTTGGTTCAGACGATGATGGACAGTCGCCCAGGAACTAGAACTAGAGCAAATGAGGAGTACATTGGAAGAGGCTATTTTGGAAACACGCAGTATGCCTCTCGAAAATCGACCGCAAATCCTGTGCATACCCCTAAGCAAGCGGAATCGGGCTGTCGTGAGGGCTCTCAACCCAATGCTGACCTATTTGGAAGCCAGCTGGGACTATTGCGAGACGGACTCAATTATTTTTGGCGCCGCACTGGCAGTTTGCAGCATTATTGGCGCCAAAGTTCCCACGGCTGGACCTGCTACTAGACAAAGTAGCGCCATTCCAGTCTGGAGAAGAAGGATTGAGGAACGTATCGCAAAGGCAAGGGCCCTCATCGGCAGACTGGTAAGCTTCAGGTTGGGCAATAATAGGCCAAGAATTGTGCGCACCGTCAGGATGGCGTTTGCTGAAACAAATATCTGTTTGTCCCAGCCGGATATAACGTAAAAACTGACGTAGCGCATAGATGACCTGAAGCAGAGAATCGCTGCTTCGGGGAAGCGGATTCGGCGATATACCGAGAGTTTGACACAGTTCAACTAGAATCGTCTCTTCCATAGTGATTAGAAGAGGCTCTATGAATCACTGGAGTGACCAATGGTACGTGTAACGGGCCCAGCATCAAATCAGGCCGACACTATCGCATTCTGGCGCGGCCTGTGGTCAGAGCCCGTAAACCACAGGCCTTGGACGGAAGTTGTGGCGAGTCAGTGTGCGATTGTTACGCTCATGGACCCCGTCATCATAACGCCGGATGACTTAGCTTAGGCGGTCCGTAGGGCCCCGAACTGGGAAAAATCCGGGAATCGACGGACTGCATCACTACTGGCTGAAGGGTTTCGTGGTGTGTCACGCTGTGCTCGCCCGACAGTTTCAAGAGGCTCACGACCAAAAGTCGCTCCCGAGCCTCTTCACTACTAGGATTACTCATTTGGTTCCTAAAGACCGGGATTCCACAGACCCGAGCAAAAACCGCTCCATAACGTGTCTACCTACCATATACAAGACACTAACATCCATTTTGAGCGCGAGAATCATTCGTCACCTGAACTGAAATCAAGTGATGTGGCACGCTCTAAATGGATGTCGGGGCGGTGGTCGTGGAACCAAGGAACCACTCATCATTGACGCGGTCATTAACAAAGTGTTAAAAAAAAGTTAAACGCAACCGTCGGAACCTCTCCGCCGCCTGGATAGACTACAAAAAGGCATTCGACTTGGTATCTCCTACTTGGCTTAAGAGGGTCCTCGAGCTGTACAAGGTTGACTGTACAGTTCCTGACTTCCTCGGGCAGTGTATAGGGCAGTGGAGTACGATCCTTTGTCATCTAGGCTAGCGGATGACGGCTGCGGAGAACCACATAAGGATAAAAAGGGGTCTTTCAGGGCGATTGTTTGAGTCCAATCTGGTTTTGCCTCTCTCTGAACCCTCCCAGTACCTTACTGGGGGGTTCCGGGAGGGGATTTGAGCTTCGGAAGGGAGGTACAAAGTGACCCACCTTTTCAATATGAATGATCTCAAGTTATTCACCTCCAGTCGCTCCCATCTTATGAAATTGCTAAACATAACTTGTGATTTCACCAATTCTATTGGAATGGGGCTGGGGACAGATAAATGTGCGATCCTCCATGTCGAAAAGGGAAGGGTTGCGAACTCTGAGAGCATAGACTTATCTATGCCCATCATCATAAGGACCCTTTCCGAGGCTGAAACGTACCGATACCTGGGTATGTCACAGAACATCGTTGTAGATGAGGCAGGTATGAAACGGTCAGTTCGTTTGTTTGTTTTATGCACGCTTGACCAAAGTTCTTAATAGCCTTTTGTCCGGTGTGAATAAGACGCACGCATATAACGGTTGGATCATGCCTGTTCTCATGTATACCTTTGGCATACTCAGGTGGACTCAGACCGAACTGAACGCTCTGGACAGAAAAGTCCGCACTATAATGACGTCCCACAGGATGCATCATCCGAGATTGTCAGTAATGAGGCTGTACTTGCCGCGTAAGCATGGTAGGCGTAGCTTTTTAAACGCGCTTACCATGCATAATCGCGAAATGTGCAGCCTCCGTAATTACTTTCTGACGAGAGCGGATGATCCATACTATAGGGACATTATTTTTTGTGATAAAGGCCTAACCCCTATATCCTTAGCCAACGAGCAATAGCAAAACCCGGCAGTACAGAGCATTTCCGACCGGGAGACCGTATGGAAGGAGAAGGAGCTCCACGGGAGGTTCTACAAGGCCCTTCATGAGCCTTTCGTAGATACAGTGGCCTCCCTCCACTGGCTACGTTTCGGTGACCTCTTTGGGGAAACTCAGGGTTTTGTTTGTGCAATACAGGATAAGGTTATTAAGACCAACAATATTATCGGAAATACATCCTAAAATGGCACCGTCGACATCTGTCGAGCTTGTCGCCATCCCGGTGAGTCACTTAGGCATGTCATCTCCGGTTGTTCGGCGCTTTCTAACTCTGAGTATTTGCACAGACACAACCTAGTAGCTAGAATAATACACCAGGAGCTCGTTCTGAAATACGGTCTCGTGGATCGGAAACTGCCATATTATAAATATTTGCCGGAAGCCGTGCTCAAAAATGACCGCGCCAAACTCTACTGGGACCGGGCCATCATCACAGACAGGACTATTCTTGCGAATAAGCCTGATATTGTGCTGATGGACCTGGCACAGTCAAGGATATTTTTGGAATCCATTCCTTATAACGAGAACTGTAGCCGAAACAGATAAGCGAACAAAATATCTGGACCTGGCTTACGAGGTGACCGACATATGGGTGGTCTGTCGGCCAAAATTAATTCTGTGGTCGTTTCTGCGAACGGGTTAATCCCAGTCAGCCTCTCGGGTCATCTGAAGCGACTGCTCAAATGCAGAAAAGGCGGTGCTCCTCGATACCGCCCGGCGTTAACCGGAAATAAACCGGCGGACGATGTGTCCGCCGGTTTCTTTCCCTTTCCCCCTAACCCTCGGCCGTTTGGTCTCCCTTGCCGAGGGCTTCCATCTGGTTGGGTTTTATATATATTTATGTATTTTTTATGTAATTATTCTATTTCATTGATATTTATGTATGTTTATATATTTCGATTTACAATTATATATTTAAACAGCCCAACCAGATGAGAAAACTTTATAGACAACCCCAATAATAACAATTTTTTGCTCTTAAATAAGTAGTAAGTTGTTAAAATCTTGTTGGGATTTATTAATATTATATATTAATATTTGGCACCTATCACATTATTTTCCATACGTCCGGGGTTGACTAAGAGAGAATGCCAAAAGGCATTAAGTCCGCCCTTTGTATTTTCTTTGTACAATAAAGTGAATTCAAATAAATTAAGTATCTTCATCATCGTTAAAGGCCATCACAATTCCGCATTTAAACAAAAGCTTCCTCCAAAGGACAGCAGAAAGCATGATCCTGAGTTACCTGCATCACTACACTTCTGACATCACTTACCAGGTGACAACCTTGTGAAACATGAGAAGTGATCGAACACCATCTTGTCACTCCAGAAACTTTCTTCCCCATCACGATAAGTCTAAAGAGTGATAACACTGCCTATTGTACACCTAATTTCTAGATTTTTTATGGTATAAGGGTGACAAACGAGCACACAGTCCACCTGATGGTAAGTGGTTGCTTCGGCTCACAGACATCTACATCAATCCTCGATTACGACCAAAATGCAGATGCGTTGTCACCATTGAGGACTAAGATGGAATGCCTCGTCTCCAGTAAAAAGGGTCTCCGGTTCTCTACATTTACCATACGAAACACAGAAGCGTTAGGCTGCTATTTTACGCTGGTATTCTGTGAGAGCGTGGCCCTTCCCCGCTCGAGCCGACCCGTTCGTGCTACAACTATACTGCTATTATAGCTGCAGCGTGGGGCTACCGCGTAAAATAATTAGTTCGTTGTGTATATCGATGTACAATAAAGAATAAATAGCCAAATAAAAATAAATATTAGAAAAGGGAATAATAAAAAACATCTATTATGGACAATAAGATTCTGTTTATTCTGTACAATATATTTAATAATTACAGTTTTAAAACATTACACATTATATGATTATCACACAAGATGTTGCTCGAAATTTCTTATCCACTATTTAGACAAAAGAGAACTCATGTGTATGACAAAGTATTCCTTTTTCAAAATTAATGAAGCATTTTAAATATTATGTACAAAAAATGTGTTAAGTATAATCTATATATATATATATATATATATATACATATAAATAAAATTAAAGTGTATGTCTTCAATAATAAAATAACTGGCGAAGGTGTTACTTGCATGCTAATATGACATATAAAATCATTTTAAAAATGTTATTCGTCTGTGTCTGTCTAGGCTAATCTTCGGAATAGCTGAACCAATTTCGAAGAAACTTTACAAATATATAGAGAGTGCCAGGAGCGATCTGGAGTATATTTCATTAATAAAACAAAGATTTTCACAGAAAAGAATTAGGAAAATTAATTAATAGAATCAAGCGTTACTGTGCGGCAATTCATTATAATAGTTGAAAAAATATAGCTAAAATACAGATATAGCAAAGAATTTTTTTTTAACTTTAATTAAGAAAAGTTTATACAATAAATGGCTTTTAACTATATTAAATCTAAACAACACATTAATATATACCGTGTAGTGGTGGTGTAAGCATATCCACTACCCCATATCATCCCGTGGGTGTCGTAAGAGGCGACAGAGAGCAGCTTTACCTAATAACGACTGAAAATAAAAATGCCAACCCGCTTGCCAAGCGTAGCAACTATGGCAAATATTCCCCTTTGAGGCAATCAATGAGGGAGGCCTATGTTCAGCAGTGGACTTTAATTGCAGTGGATTCTTAAACAAGGATAAATGTAGATCTCTATGGCCACCGTATCAACTTACCATCAGATGTGCTCACTTGTCACACTAATTCTATAAAAGAAAACTTATTCGTGTTCGTAAAAAGTAAGGAAGGTATATTTGATGATAATAATAAATGATAAATCTCCTGAACCATTTTGGTAATGGTTAAAAATTGCCTTACTTTCAAAGTAACATATTATACTTAAAGAAACATATTGCTCTACACAATGCACAATGCCCTATATTAATCACATATAACAAATTCGAAAGTTAAATCTAGGAATCCGTAATCCGCAACGTAACGCTTCACTGGGGTATTGCAGGACACGAAATCGTACTGTAACCCAGTTTGTGCCACTCGCACGGCATCTTACGTAAGCGAAATCAACGCGAACGTGACGCGGCGTAAGACTACGCGAATATTGAGTGATACGTCGCGAAGTGGTACGTGGCCAATCTGTCCTACGTTACGTTTCACCTCCACAAGTATCATAGACTGACGGCAGCGATTTGAATGGTAAACTCGAGTTTCAAATAAAATGATATTTTCTGACTGTGTAGTGGCGGTATAGGAATATCCACTGCTCCATATTTTCTCGTGGGTGTCAAAGACAACGGAGGGAAAAGCGAGAGATGAACCTTTCCTGCCAAGCGTGGCAACTATGACAAACATTGTCCATAATAGATAATTTATAAAGGAAGGCTTATGTTCAGCTGTGGGCTTTTAATGAGATGCAATCGTAATAGTAATATTTTTAAGGTGCTTTTAACACTATTTAAACATTTATCATGGTTAAGTTTCCACCGGATGTTTCAATTCTTTTAATTCATTGTTAAAATATATAAAATAAACTGTGGAGTATTTTTTTAATGCTTTTCCGAAAAGAAGAACATCATTTGGAAACGAAAATGAACTTTAATACCTAAAAGAAATTTTAATAAATAACATCGAAGAAATAAACATAGGTATACCACGTTCAAATATCTATGACCAACTTATCTTCGCACTATACTTTTTGTATACTTGGTCACATACGAAAATTCAAGTGTCTGCAACTGTTTGATACTTTCGCGTCGCTTCGTGAAGTATCGCGTACATATGGAGACCGTTTGCGTAAGTTTATTTAACAGTGGTAGAGCCACGCGGCAGCTTTTGCTGTCGCACGTATGGGCCGGCTCGAACCGGGGTGGTACCACGACCTCACAGAATACCAGCGTGAAGTATAGGTTTACCTTTGCGTTTCGCTAGGTGAGTGCAGGTGGCCGGAGGCCCTTTTTACTGGAAATGAGGCATTCCATCTTAGTCCTCACGGGTGAAAACGCATCTACATTTTGATTTGTAATAGAGGATAGATGTAGATGTTTATGGGCCGCAGCAACCACTTACCATCAGGTGGACTGTGTGCTCGTTTGTCACCCTTATCCTATAAAAAAAAGACAACGTATTACACCGTTTTATAAGTCGTTAGTGTAATCATAGTTACAGTAAAGGTGCATCCATAATTAAGAACCGTTTAATCAAAAGTAAGCTTCAATAGAGACTCAATGTAGAGACCGATCTGTTATAGCTTATTAAAAGTCTGAACATTGGCCTCCATATTAGACTGCTTCAGGCGGGCTATCAGACGCAGTTTTTTTAAACTTTTATTTGTTATTAAAAAATCGCTTCTGTCTATCTCTTACGACACCCACGGGATGTGATTGAGGAGTGGATATTCTTAAACCGCCATTACACGGTTAGAGACCGGTCGGCAGCCAACCAGCTCATCACACTCTGATCGCTGAAGCATATCTTTATAATGACATTTATAATTTCTTTTTATTATTACGACATTGAACTCAATATTAATTATTAGTAAGTCACGTATACAGTATTATTTTAGTAGTACAGAATAACATGCAATTCATGTGAAATTTATTTACAATATTGGCACATAGAAACAAATAATTTATGGTAAAACAGTTATCACATTTACTTAATCTGTTTACGATTTACTTATATCTTTAAATTTAAACCGTAGTTGGTATGAAGATATTTTGACAAGGTGATATAAAGGGACGTATTTAATCTCATTAAAATGTATGAAAGAGAGATAAGATTCTTTATAGCCTAACTGTATTTACAAATAAATAAAACTTTACATTTACAAAAATCTTTCAAACATATATGAAGAACACTGATTACAGAGCACTGATCCACTGATTTCGTGTTCAGTACAAAGGATCATTGTGAAATAAGAATAAGTGACAAGTAGGATTTACAATTTTTTTCCAACTACTAAGTAAATAGAAAAGAAATACGAAAAACAATACATTTTCATTTTCAACATGTCTTATTGTACGATACAAAACTTTGTCAAAACACAACATATTCATTAATTCTTTGTATTTTTTAAATTTTTATAATATCACTTTCCCTGTCCTTCATAGCTTGAGCTAATAATATTAAACGTCTTAATATATAACCTTCTATGTAGTCCTAATTCATTTTACTAACAAAGGCACTTGTTTCCCGAATAAGAGCAATAATGTCCATACAAGCAATTCCCATTGAAATCTTATCGAGGTGCTCTCAGCCACAGCATCTGCAAAATTAAGAGATTAATAGAAAACAAAAATTGATTTATGTGATTACTACATATTGTATATATATACAAGAGATTTCCACCTTTGTACTAACTCATCACGATATCGCTGGAAACATAAGGCCTAGAGACTTGAAATTTGGTAGGGATATTCCATTCACTGAGTAGAGGTTAGCTAGGAAAGGGGGTTGTGGGGGCGTTAAATAAAAAACATTATTATTATGGGGTATCTGTTAATTTTCTCATCTGGTTGGTTCAATATATAGTTGTAAATGAAAATAATAAACGTACATAAATGTCAGCAAGATAAAATAAAAACATAAAATTACATAAAGAAATAAAAACCCCTCCAGATGGAAGCCCTCGGCAGGGGAGACGAAACACCTGAGGGTTAGGGGGAAAGGGAAGAAACCGGCAGAAGATGCGGGCGGTATCGAGAAGCACCGGCTACTGCATTTGAGCTTGGAGCGGTCTGTCACGGAGTCCCAGTCACCTCAGATGACCCAAAAGGCTGACTAGTATTAACCCGTTCGCAGAAACGACTACAGGTATAATTTCGATCGACAGTCCACCCCACATGTCGGTCATCTCGTGAGCCATGTCCAGATATTTTGTTCGCTTATTTGTTTTGGCTTCGGTTGTCGTTATAAGAAATGGTAATGTTGATCAAATATCCTTGACTGTGCCCGGTCCATCAGCACAATATCAGGCTTATACGCAATTATAGTCCTGTCTGTGATGATGGTCCGGTCCCAGTAGAGCCTGGCGCGGTCATTTTCGAGCACGGCTTCCGGCAAGTGCTTATTATTATTTTTATTATTACATATAATTTTCTGGGTGTTGTAACAGGTGACAGAAGAGTACTGAAGCAGGATATGGACAGTAAAATATTCCTAAGAACAGAACCGAACAATAATAGAATCAGCTAATCATGACAAATATGGAAAATATCCCGCCGATCAGTCTATGTAGGATATAGTAGTAGTAGTGTTTTAACAGTGGTAGAGCCAGGCGGCAGCTTTTGCTGTCGCACGGTTGGGCCAGCTCGAACCGAGGTGGTACCACGATCTCACAGAATACCAGCGTGAAGTAGAGGTTTATCTTTACGTTTCGCTTGGTGAGTGCAGGCCCTTTTTACTGGAAATGAGGCATTCCATCTTAGCCCTCACGGGTGACAACGCATCTGCATTTTGATTCGCAAACGAGGAAAGATGTAGATGTCTATGAGCCGCAGCAACCACTTACCATCAGGTGGACTGTGTGACCATTTGTCACCCTTATCCTATAAAAAAAATAGTGATAATGTGTTGATGTAATTTTTTTTCAACATAACCGTGTGGCTTTGCTCACATATATTCGAGTAATGGTATAATTACGAGTTACCCATGGCCCAGAAGGGTATGACAGGTCTGTAACTGATACTCAGAATACATTATCTTCATTTTTATTAAATTCTGAATAAAAAAACACAGTGTGATAAAGAAGAACAACATAGCAACATAGTAACAGTTACTGTAAACTCATTCCATAGATTCCTCTATGCCTCGTTCTTACATTAATGTTGGAAGAAATGTAATTCGTGTACTTACTATTCTTACTAAACATATAGGAGGATATGTGCGGACGACTGGCTACGTATAGGCGAACAGACATGCTGCGGATATGCGGCGGTCGTGTCGGCAGCGTGGCTCTGCAGCGCAGCGACAGGTAGCCGCGGTGCGTTATGTAGTCGTCCGGGAACACGTGCAGGGTCCGCCATGATGCTCGTAAACCATCCCCATCCGCGCCCGATACGTGCGTCTCGCCAGTTATCATAGGATCCTAGTGATGAAACGAGGATTGAGATATTGAATCGATTATAATTTATCTTGATCTACTCCAAATATGGCGACGGGTTTTTAGAATAAAG
The DNA here is from genome assembly GCA_033319125.1 of Parnassius glacialis. NCBI lineage: Eukaryota > Metazoa > Arthropoda > Insecta > Lepidoptera > Papilionidae > Parnassius > Parnassius glacialis. Next base: position 2,639,717 of record JAVANC010000005.1, on the reverse strand, counting down.
GTGACACACGAACACACAACTCGCCTGATGGTAAGGAGATACTGTGGCACATAGCCGTTTACATCTCTTCCCGATTAAGAATCTAAATGCACATGTGTTGTAAAAAAAAATCAACTTTCAAATAGATTATTCGAGTAACATAATACATTTAGTAATGAAAGTTGCTAGTGTCAGCGAATTGGTTATCAGATTTTATACCAATAGTTTCTTTAGAATAAGTTCTTTGTTAACTAATTTGTAGGAATATTTTTGTCTAGAAGTCCTTCTGGGTAGTTACTCGCCCTCTTAACTATTTCTACCTCTAAAAAGCAGTGCTTGCAATACTATGTTTCGGTCTGAATGGTATAAAGCGCTGTTATAATAACAGGCTGCGAGGAATTCATCCAGATCCTTAGAGGTGAGAATGTGTATGTAACCTTCCTATTTTGAAGTAAGTTGCAGGTGTCCATAGACTGTAGTAGCTACTAACTATCAAGTGGACTGTTAGTTCCTTTGTCACTTCATAAAGAAGACATTTTACATGTTTACTAATATATTTACTGCTTCTCAAAGTGATTTGCATTACATTTTATACACTTTTTAGTCGTTAAAACCATTAATGAATATATATGAATATGTTTTTCACGTGCTAGTTGAAAGCTATCACGGTCCTTTCTGACTCTGTAACTGTCAAATCTTTCATCAAATATTTAATGTTTGAGAAAATATAGAATAGCATGGTGTGAAGTCTGAACTGTGTGGGGGAGCGGTCACGAGCTCCACCTATTCAGAAACCAAAAATGAATTTAACTTGTTCCTGGTGTGCGCTGAAGTAATATCAAGGTGCAATAGAATGTAACTTCTTGGTTGATTTACCCTAACTATTTTAAAGAAACTAGACAAACATATGGTGTTGTATCACTCAGTATTAACTGTCTTTTGCTCACCAAGTGGGTTTGTGCAGACAGAATCCGTCTAGGAACAAATTTGCAATCATTTTTACGGTGCATAAATAAGGTGCCTCCTTCTCAAAACCATTTTGCAAGCAGTGAAACTTGCACAGAGAGTACACTTTTAAAAACAGTAAAATCATCGTCCTTAAATCTTTTCGCGTTAATTTTATTTTTCTACGGATACGCGATTCCACTTGTGACAAAAACAATTGACACTCGACTTCCCGCCAAAATTATTTTAATCTATACATGAGTTTCTTTTTCTAAAAATATAGCATTCGAAATTAAAATATTAATGAGTGGCCCGGTGTGCATAACTTTTAGTGTGCCCGTGTATTAATTACTGTACTAACATCAAACCATGTCGGGAAAGTTAAAAGTACTATAACATTTCCTGCACTGTTAATAAGTACTGGCAAAGCACTCTGAAATGTATCCTTATTGTTCCCAAATTACTTCTGGCATGTTATTCAAATGGAATAATAATATCAGTGTAATAAAATTTAATTTCAACCATCGCAGGGCAAGAGATATGTGAGAATTGTCTCCGTTAAAAATAATTAAAGTGACATATCAAAGGGTTTGGAAAAGGGACAAGAGTGTTATTTACAAACTTGTTAGCTGCGTACAAAATATTTAATTTCCTTTGTTGAGCCTTTATCGTTACATTTGTGGGGCATTTTATTGTAATGTAGCATTCTTATCGAAGGTTTAACAATAATTTGATTATATAAAATAAAATCGTTGACTGTAATTGAAAACACAGACGTTTGACCTTAATCTCTTTTATAGAAAAAGGGTGACACGCGAGCACAAATTCCACCTGATTAATAATACTATGGCCTGCAGACATCTATATCTATACTCGATTAAAATAAAATAAAATTACAGGTTCGTTTCATTACTGAGAACTGCGATGGAATGCCTCCTTTCAAGTAAAATGGTGCTCTTGTTCTGTACACTCACTATTGCTGCTACTTCAAATTGGTATTCTGAAAGAGTTCTTCCCCAGTAGTGCCAACCCATGTGTACTACAAATATAATATGGCTGCAACGTGGCTCTATCATATATAAAAATCTTTCTTAATTTCTCTGTGACGAATCATCTGATGGTTATGTAAGCATGGGCACATTAATATTAATTTAGATAACAAAATTTATTTATATTATTTAAAACAATAAAAGAAACACAAGACAAATCCTACTCCCCACGTTATAGTGCCCCAAGAATGCTGGTTACGTTTCACTGCTGAATAGCTATTTAGCCTTTGAGCAAGAAAATAACCAGCCCTCTTGTCTCCAGCAACGATAAGCCGCGACTGGTCCTATACAGTTCATTTTTCATACCAACAAATAAAGATAGACCTAACACCACGTTCGCTTCAAATTACACCGAAACCATGCTCAACATCTTGATATGCACTCACTCAATCACACACCTTTCTTCTTTATAACTTTGACAGCCAGCAAAATCCACTGGTGGGCGAAAACAAATATACCCTAAGCAGTGTTGTTGGTTGCAACTATATGGTAACCGTAAGTGCGTGTTCTTACAATAACCTCGAATATCGTTGTTTTCAGATTTATTCCCATATCTAGTAATCACCTTTATGTCAAATTCCAAGTTTGTAAGTCACTTAAAATTTATGTAGAATTTTCATGAGTGAGTCAGTGTGGATGAAAATTTAAATTTTCAGACTTTGGTAATTCTAAAACTAAAACAAATAGATATATTGAGATACTAGATATTTATTTTTAGGAAATTTTCTTATAGGAAATGCAAAATTAAAAGAGTGTTAAGAAGGAAATCACCAATAGCTTGGTAGCGATCACCTCATTTCCAGGGGCTATTAGCATCTATAAATTATTTATTATTATAATAACCCTTTTTATACAAACTTAGATTAATAAAGTTTTTGAACTTTGAGTAGGTCAAATTTTGTATATTTTCTGAAATTTTTTTGTAAAAGCAAATTAATGAATTACTGACTCGATGGAGTCGAGTAACTGGCACTGGTTGGTGCTTGTGTCTGTTCATAGTATTTACAGAATGAATATCACTTATTTTTGTAAAACGACTTTTATTTTTGTGTACGTACGTTACATTTTCATAAATGTATTGAGAAGCCAAAGTTAATATATTAATTTCCTTAAATTTTTGTCGCAGCGACTCTTTAGGCTTTAAATCATAGATTGCTCTTATAGCCCTCTTCTGTAAAACAAATATAACTTCAGTGTCAGCTGCGTGTCCCCATAGCAAAATACCATACGAGATTATGCTATGGAAATAGCTAAAGTAAACTAGTCTAGCTGTTTCAACAATAGTTAGACTTCTAATCTTTTTACGGCATATGCTGCAAAACTAAGTCTGCTTGCTAGTTTTGATATAGATATATGATGATAATAGGAAAACCATTACCAAATTTGCGATTAAAATAAAAATGATCCGAGAATCACAATAATAAACGGCACGCAGGATATAATACAAACTACGATACAACCCCTGTAACATGTCAATATAGAGTTAATACTCGAAGGAATGTGAATTATTTCTAAGTAATTATGGGCGTTACACCATGTCGTGGCGGTGTAAATGTATCCACTACTCCATAACTTAACGTGGGTGTCGTAAGAGGCGACAGAGGGACACTTAAACAGGAGATGGGCAGCAGCATCTATTTTTATAGAAAAATTGTGACAAACGAGCACAAAGTCCACCTGATGATAAGTGGATGCTGTGCCCCGTAGACATAGCTCTACATTTATCCTCGATTAAGAATAAAAATGAAGATGTGTTGCCACACTTGAGGACTAACATCGAATGCCTCTTTTTAAGTAGAAAGGGTCTCCGGTTCTCTACACTCACCATACGACACACAAAAGCATTGAGTTGATATTTTATGCTACTATTCTGTGAGCAACGTAGTAGAGCCATGCTGCAGCTATATTAGTAGTATAGTTGTAGCACGAACGGGTCGGCTCGACCGGGGAAGGACCACGCTCTCACAGAATACCAGCGTAAAATAGCTACAATAGCTAAAAAGCTAAAATATTTCAGTACGAGCTGTTCCCCGCAACTTCGCCCGCGTGTTATTTGGGGTTTTAATTTGTTTGCGAGAAATAATTTTTTTAAATAAAAGTAGCCAAACTTTCTCTTTGTGACATCAGCTATCTGCCAGTGAAAATCCCCTCAAAATCGGTCCAGCCGTTTCGGAGATTAGTCGCAACAAACATACAAACAGACAGACAAAACCTTTAAAAAATGTATTTTTGTTGTTAGTACCATATATACTTTTATATGCATTTAGTAAAAAGCTGTAATTTTGATATTACAAACAGACACTTCAATTTTATTTATTTGTATTGATTGCTATGAAAAGTTAATGTAATACATAATTTTGGTGTAGACAAGTCTTTTGGTGTAGAGGGACTATCAAAGACTGGTTATACAAAATCGTGCATATCGTGCACCCCGATTTTTACATCAAGTATAAGCTAATGATTTAAAAGGTAGTGATTGACTACCATCCCAACTGAGGTAGGTAGTGACGTAATCAATGATGCTAAAACGCACTGATTTACCTTAACAAAAGCTTATTATTTACTCTTGCCTTAATTAATATCAACATTTCATAATACATTTAACTATTATTTAATTTACATTTAATTAATATTTAATTTACATTTAATTAATATTTAATTTATATTAACTAATATTTAATTTAATTTTAATTAAAATTTAATTTATGTTTAATTATTATTTAATTAACATGTACTTTTTGTACGTCAAAAATTTGACAGTATCATATTTCATCAACATTATCACACTTTTCCGGCTGGGATTGCTTTTATTATTTCATTTTCGCCGGATTTAATGTAACCTCAAAATTTTGTTAAAATACTTCTGCTCTCTCATACAATTATATATTGATCTACGGGACTTGAAAATAACTAAAACTTTTACCGTAGAAGGATTATATATGCATGAAATTATTTATGTTCCAAGGTAAATTTCGTGAAGTAATTACAGTAATTAAGGTAGCGTAGGCATCACTGTGTTGAAAACGAAAGAGTAACTTAGATAAAATAAACCGTTTTGTTTGATTTACATCGCCATGAATTCACTTAGTTATAATATAATAATACTAAAATAATTGTTATAAAATCATTAGAAAGAAAGGCATACTTCTAGGCTACAATCTAGGATTGATTAGGTGGTAAAGCCATGCAACAGCTATATTGTGATTGTAGCACTAATGGATCGGCTCGATAAAGGAAGGGCCATGCTCTCACGGAATACCAGCATGAAATAGCAGATTAACGCTGCTGTGTTTCGTATGGTGACTGTAGAGAACTGGAGAATCTTTTTACTCAAAATGACACATTCTATCTTTAGTCCCCATGGGTTACAGCACATCTGTTTCATTCATTTTCATTCTTAACCGAGGATAGATGTAGATGTCTATGAGCCACAGAATTCACATACCATCAAGTGGAAGTTTGTCCGCTTATTCTTTAAAAAAAATTCTTCAGTGAAATGACCACCGACTCCGCATGATGCTATGGCGTTGTAATATTTGATGTTTTTTTTTATAATTTATTATTATAATATGTATTTCAAGCAGACGAAAAAACTTATCAAAATCTAACATTAATTAACTTTAAGCTGAGTGCATAGAATAATACCATTAATTAGATACATTTTTTATTGGGTAGAACTCCTTTTCTTCGTATGAGTCCACAATAACCACAACTTTACCAATTTATGCAACAAAATCGCAGTGATTGTGCTGTTTGTTTAGGTATGAATAATATATAACGCCATTATAATTGAAGTCTTTAAGGCATACCATCTTACTCCTCAGTGGTGAAAACGCGTCCATATTATTATTCTAAATCGAGGATGTTGTGTGAATCCCAGCATGTATGTATCGTGTGTGCTCGTTTTACACCCTCATATTATAAAAAAAGAGTAAGGCAATCCATTGACAGAATTTATAATTAAGCTTATTTGTACGTAAAGTCCGTATTATATTATGATTTCTAGTCTTGAAGCTAGACGCGACGAGTCTGATACCGGGCTGATAAGTGAGCGACGACCCTTGTTTTATCGACTAATTAGATTTAAAAAAAGTCTATTTGCTTTTATTAGTAATTTAAAATTGCCAATAGAACATAATGTGGTACACGCGATTGGTATGGTATAAATCGATATCATCTACTACCGAATATCATCAAAGCGTGGTGACTATTACAAACATCTCATTGAGTTGACATATTGGGAAGGCCTATTTTCTGCAACGAACTTTGGTTGGCCGTAATAAATGATAATAAATGATAAGTGTACAATATATCTTTGACAATTTTGCAGGCCTATTGACTACTTGTTATTTTTTGTCAAAGGTATCGACAGAATGACGGTGCTGCATATTTTTTTCTGTAAGCACATACTGAGTTGGTAACCGTTTCGTTGCTGCATTTCAATATTAATAGGATTTTTTATATATAGTTATCTCTTTGTGTTGATTTTATTGAGCTGTATTGTGTTGTGGTCACAAATATTTTTGCTTCTTCTTTCTTTTGCAAGTATAATTTTTTCTTTGATTTTATCTAAATACATTTCATCGATCAGGGAAATTTATACCAGATGGTATACCACCGTCAATTAGAGAATATGAGGTCTTTCTCTGCTTTTTATAGTCTGTTAGTTACATATACATAATTTTGTAAGAATAGCGGATTGTTTTAAACATTGTCATCAAGCCTGGAAATTACGCTTTCAATTAACGATAACGTAATAACTAATAGCGCAAGGTGCAAGAAACTTTCAGCTATTATAATAAAGTTCTAAATCGCAGAGCAATCTATCTCGATTTAAAAACATTTGAGGTATCTTCATAGTATAATTGCATTATTAAAATACATATCCGCCACGTAATGATATATACATACCTCTTGTGGTTCCGAGTCTACGAACCAATCGATATCAGCTGCAGGTATCGAGTAGTCTGAAGTACAATTGACAAGCGCTTGTTCGCCCACTTGTACGATCGTCGGAAGTCCAGTGATGAGAGGGTCATACTCTGGTAGCACTGCAAAAATATTTCTTCGTGAGAATTCCACTAATTTTTCCGTAATATATTCGTTTTTTATTATACATTTCTAATTTTTTTTTTACAATCATAATCTTGTTTTCAACTAATAAGTAGTAGTTAAAGAAAACTTTATTGTGTAGTGGCTAGAATATCCATTACTTCATAGTATTATCCCGTGGGTGTCGTTAAGACAGAAAGAAATAAAACTGGAAATGGACAGTATCGTTTTTATAACAACTTCAAACAACCAAATATAGCAAATATAAAAAAATATTTCTCTTAAGAGGCAGTCCATGGGGAGCCTATATTCAGAAGTGGATAAAGTCCGATTTATAGGCTATAATGAATGAATAAAGACTGTAATCTCGTTTGCGAATTTTGTGTTATAAAAAAATATTTAAATACTGCCAGATTATGGAAGCTGCCAGATAGATCTTAAGTTCCCCATGGATAGAGGTATAATAATACGCAAGTAAGCAATATGCCGCCAGGAGACGAGGCGTAGTGACAAAGATGAGAGATCTATGACAATATGATCAAAACTCTGGAGGAATAATGTAGGAAACAGGAAGAATTCATAGAAAATAAAAGTAGCTAAATAAAATGTTTGATAGTTATTTACACAAGTTACCGTCCCCATTCCTCCTCCAAAGACGCCACAAAACACAACTCCGAACCATCTACAAGTCACTCCATCTAGTGAAGGTCGCCTAACACTTCGATTACCGGCACGGGGCTGCTAATTTTATAACCTTTCAACCCCATTGTTTGTCGATTCTTTGAGCTACATGACACACATTGCGACATACACACTGCAGCCTATTGATCCGTTAAGGTACGGTGACTCTGGTTACTGTGGATATCTTCTTTACACATTCTATCATACAGAAAACTCGGAGCATAACTCTCTCCATAGCTCGCTTTGCGACCAGTTTCTAAATGCGGGCAACATTGAAAGGCCACGTATATATTTTTATAGAATGAGGTTGACAAACGAGCACACAGTCTACCTGATGGTAAGTGGATGCTGCGGCCCATAGACATCTACGTTTATTAGCTACCTTAATTAAGAACCTAAAGGCAAATTTCTACATAAACACCTAAGGACTAATTTCAAATGTCTAGTTTCCAGTAAAAAGGGTCTGTGGTTCTCTACACTCATCATACAAAACGGAACAGCATTAAGCTCATATTTTACGCTGCCATTATGTGATAGCGTGTTCTTTGTCCCCGGTTGAGCCGACCCATTTGTGCTACAACTATAATGTGTCTACAGCGTGGCTTTACCACATATAAAATCCCTCGTTATGTAGTAGAATATGAGCTTGAGATTGAAATTATCCGATTATTTGTTCACCTGCTAAAGTCATGTTCGCCGATCGTTTATCCACAGCAAATCTGGGTCCTTCGCTGGACACTTCACACGTATACTTTGCCGTGCCTCGCTCGGGACGCACTGTTATGTCACAAGCGCTCAAATTGCAGGAACTATTAGTGACGGAGATCCCAGTACTGTTAAACGCTCGCGTTTCGTACTGAAAAATAGACGAAATGGTTACCTCTTGAAACTTCTTGTTGAAGGTGCTTAAAGTTAGTTAATGGATTATAAAAGTTTTACCTCTTGCGGAGTGTACCGAAATATCTCGTGTGTGTCACGATACCACTTGACAGAGTGGAGAGCTGGATCGTGAGGTTGCCTCATATAGTGACAACGCAACTCCGCCTCTTTCCTTGGATCAGCCCAAAGTGGTACTTCAAGAAGTGTGATAGTATGCGACACACTTCGAACTGAAACAAAAATAAATTCCTTTTTAATGTCCTCCAGACCGAATTTCGGTCACGGTGGCCATTCTGAACGGAGACTAGCCTTCTGCGCACAACAAGATTATAGTGTCCAAATTTATGCGCAAGCATAGATGCAGTCACTATTCCCTAACACTAAAAGTCCGATGGGATGGTTAACCGTCATGACTGGAGATAGATCAGTTGCAGAAGCACTATCGACTTCGTGATTTCAGGCTGCTACTGAGAATTTCCTGACAGAAAAAACAATATCTAATTTCCACTCCTTCTTTCTTCCACCAATGGACAACTAGACGCTCGGTCAGTTTTAAACTTCTTTGTTGTCGACATACCACGCGTTTGAATTAAACAATTTGCTTCGTCATTCGTGATGCATAGAGCAATGGAGTAGAATGTTGATCTAGCATCTGTCTTTGTACCCGATTACAATGCAAGTGTTTAAAGGTTACATTCAAGAAAGGTACTTCGGCTACATTATTACTTACCATCAGGTGCGATAGAAGTAAAGCATCTTAAGTATCTTATAATATGAAAAAATAAACAATATACTAAACATCTACACAAACATAGATTCGGCTTTGTTTCACTACGGACTCTTGTTAATATGAATGGTTTTTTTTGCATACAACGTAAATTGGCGTCAAACAAACAAACATCTGCCCTTTCTAAAGTTAGTATTTGTTTGTATCTGTTGATAATTCTAGTCATTTTAAACAGTTTTAGCACGTACCAACATTTATTTATTTACTTCTCCCAGGGTTGACTAGTATAGAATGCCATAAGGTAAATAGATTAAGGTGTATTACGATAAAGATTAAATAAACAAATAACTTACGTTATCATGCTGATGACAATTTACCATAGTATCATGTCAAATCAACCTGCCATCAAAAATAAAAAAACCGTATGTCGATCACATTTATCACAATAATGTCGCCAAAATAGATAATTAAATCGATAAATCACAATAACTTAAATGTAGATAAGAATTATTCTAAATACAACTAGATTCATATCCATTAAAACTTATAGTTTCAGTCCGAAAAAAATAAATTATAAATAATAATAATATTTTATTAAATTTTGTAGGATATGCGGGAAAACACTCAGAAAGAATGATAAAGACAAACTGGAATTGTACTGATTTTTTTGTGAAAATTTTATAATTTTAATACTATTCGGAATACAATGACGCGGCCACTTTATTATTACGCGCACTCACAAAATTCTGTAGGCCACTGGAACGAGCAAAACAAAAACAAATGAACACACAATAAAGTACATATTACCAAGAGTTAACTTGTACTCAAAAAATATGCTTTATGAATGGAAGCTAAGGGGCTAAGTTTTCAGCGTAATTTCATAGTACGTGAGAAACTCTGATTCGATTCCTGCAGGTACCAATGAAGTGGTTAATTGCAATCCTACCAAAAACATAAATGTGAAAAGGGAGCCAAATTAAGTTCTAACCGCGTACAGGGTTGTCGATTTCCCCAAATAGAGCTGAGATCAGTCCCAATCTCCATAGCAGTTGACACGTAAATAGTTTGCGAATATAGCTTACTTGCAATATAGTCGGCTCGACCGAGAACGGATTTATTATTGTTCTGGGGGAAGACTGGGGGCCGTTTATTATTGTCATTGCTCATGGGGGGGTATATTGCCATAGTTGCCACGCTTGGCGAGCGGGTTGGCAACCGCAGTTTTTTTATTGTATTTATGCCGTTACCAGGAAGATGCTGCTGCCCATCTCCTGCCTGTTTCCCTTTGTCGCCTTTTACGACACCCACGGGAGGATATGGGGTAGTGGATATTCTTGACCGCTACTACACGGTTATACGGAAATATATAACGAAACGTAATCTTGGAGACTGACGAGAAGATCTTAGAGCTAAAACTGGAGCTCGACAAGTTGCGCTGGAATATTACAGCATTATCCGAGATCCCAAGAGAGGTGAAGGACATGATAATACTTGAATCCGGCAACTTGTTCTATCACTCGGAGGGCGACCATCTATCCCAAGGAGGTGTCGAATTTATCATCAACAAGCCTATCGTTAACAACGTTGTAAAAGTTGGAAGTGTGTAGACTAGGGTTGCGAACTTATACTTAGAATCATCAAACGGTATTGGCTGAAGGTCATACAAGTTTACGCACCACCATGGTACATCCCGATAAGGAGGTGGAGCAAATGTATGAGGATATCTCTAGAACCATGCATTGCTCCAAAACCCACTATACGATGTTAATGAGACGAGTTAAGGAGGTGAGACTTCAACGCAAAACTAGGCACAAGAGAGAACAGTGAGCTAGCTGAAAGTAGTTAAATTCGGATAGGGCAACGGAACCCAAGGGACCAAAAGCTGGTAAACTTTATGGAAAAAGAGAGACTCTTAATGGTGAACTCTTTCTTTCAAAAGCGGCCCCCAAAGTAAGTGAACCTGTTTGAGCCCCGAATGTTTTATAAAAAATGAGATTGACTTCATTATAATGTAAAATGGGAAATTTTTGAGTAAACTAAACATTGAGCAAAACACGATAAATGATAAATATTTACTTATTTCGTAGCAGATTGCGCGGCAAATATAATTGATACCGCTTTTGTATGAATAAAAGGTTGATAATAAATTTATCAGGGATGAATTTCGTATCTACACACTTTTCATGTATTGGTATACAGTTTTCTTTAAAAGTGGAAAAAACTGCGCTTCCGGACACTTTCTGGGGCACGGTGGATGTGGTGGGGTGACGCTCACTCGGGAAGGGGAGGGAGAGTAGATAAAATTTAACTTCGATCTATAACGTACATATGCCGATAGATAAAAGTTCTCCATTAATTTTGCCAGTCTTTCATACGTTGCTATCTTAAGTGTCCTGTTGCTCGGCGCAGACACGTGATATGCGGGTGAAACCGCGGGGCACAGCTAGTAGCATATATACCCCTACTCTTTTTGGGATAGAATGTGCATACTGGCTACACTTAAACTTTCAGCGTGAAAAGAAATATCTTTTTGACCACCAGTATCCATCAAAGATGTGGATACAGTTCTTTTATAAAATTTACTGCTTGGAGTTCAAGAATCGATAATCCTTACAGGCGAAATACATAGATATCTATCTAAGAGACTTATGCCACTTCGTTCATGCCACTTAATTCAGTTGCCTTTGAAGGCGCTCTGGCTTTAAGGGAGGTATTATTGAGATAAGAGGCCAGCAAAGTGTTCACGTAAGAGGTGTCCCACACAAGAGCTCTTGATATTTTATGATTATACGACCCGCCCTGACTCCGCCTGGGTAGAATTTATTAATGTGGTTTATTTAGATAATCGAAGGCCATTTATTTTATCATTTTCTCAAAACAAAAAACTTTTCAAATTTTTATCACCTCTTGCATTAGTCTCTATCTCTTCGTGCAGTTTCTTTATAATCGGTTCTGTCATTCCGACGAATTGTCTTAACAGACAGATACAGAGACAAATAAAAATTTAAAAAAGAAAACCCTTAGCTCGATAAAAGGCACATTTCGATATTACATTTACATCAATTAATTTTATATATACCTTATAGTTTTTGAACGCGGTTTTAATTTTTTTAAGTTTAAAATATCAACAAAACCACATTAGAAGAAAGTCGGTTGAAATTACGAAAGACGCTTTGACAGAGAATAAAGTAAATCGCTTTCAAGAGACATTTTATTATTTGTATTGAACTTCGATTCGTGACTTTCTTTATATTCGCTCGAAGCTAATTCTATAAAAGCTTTCAAGGGGGGATTTTATTTAAAAATCTTTAATGCGACTGACTTCTTTCTTCTTTCTTTATTCCCTTTTGTCCTATAGTGGACATGGGTAGTAGGTGAGATTTGCTTTTTTACAATATATTCGTCACACGCAACACAATGCATATTATAAAAAAAACCATAAACATAAATACATTGGGTTGCAGCAACGAAAAGGCATCCGACTCAGCATAATGCTGTAGCAGTGTTGCCACGGCTACAGCGCTGTTATTCTGTTTAGTGCCTCATAATATTGTTCTCCAGACCGAATTACAATCGGCTGGTCTAAATAAAGACTTGCCATCTGTGCAGGACGGGATTATAGTGTCCGAGTGAGGAATCACAGGTGAACTCTCTGTTCCTTCACTGTTATAGTCCGATGGGACGGAATGTGACACGGTATGAGAGAGATCGAACGGCCAACGGCTTTACGTGCTTTTTGAGGCGTGAAACACCGCCAACCTCCTGGCTCCGGGCTGTTACTAAAATTTTCTTGTCCCTATAACCGATTTTGGCCCGACCCGGAATTTGAACTCGGAACCTCATGATCAATTACCATGTGTACGATCACTAGACCAACGAGGCAGTCAAACAATCAGTGAGTTTCATATAGTAATATGAAGTGCAGCGCAGTTGTCGGACGTATTTGTATAACCATAGAAAAATAATAAAAAGTCGTTAAATAAAAATCATGTAATATTATACATTATATTTTAATGTTATAAAAATGCATTTAAAGTACTTTAACGCTGCTGTCCGTCACAAGTCTGATTGTACCGCAATCTATCAGAAAACATAGAATTCTATAGTATTTCCCAAACTCACTCTTACCACTCCCACGGGATGAAATGGGACGATGGATTGTCTTACACCGTCATCACACGGAATTACGCGAATTATTAGGATTTGATTAGTTTTAAATTTAAATATCTTGTAATATTTTTTATAGGATAAGGGTGACAAACGAGCACACAGTCTACCTCATGGTAAGTGGTTGCTGTGGCCCATAGACATCTACATATATCTTCGATTACGAAATCACAATGCAGATGCGTTGTCACCCGTGAGGGCTAAGTTAAGTAAAGTGAGGACTTAGTAAAGAACAATTTTTAATTTTTTTTCTCTGTCTGTCTGTTTATCTGTCTGTTTGTGTGTTTGTTCCGGCTAATCTCAGAAACGGTTGGACCGATTTTAACGGGACTTTCACTGGCAGATATCTGATGTTATAAGGAATAATTTAGGATACTTTTATTTTAGAAAAAAGAATAAGTGTTCTGGGAAAATAATTAAAACCCATGAAATTGTAGTAATTTTTTTATTGGATAAGGGTGACAAACGAGCACACAGTCCACCTGATGGTAAGTGGTTGCTGCGGCCCATAGACATCTACATCTATCCTCGTTTGCGAATCAAAATGCAGATGCGTTGTTACCCGTGAGGACTAAGATGGAGTGCCTCATTTCCAGTAAAAAGGGCCTCCGGCCACCTGCACTCACCAAGCGAAACGCAGAGGTAAACCTCTACTTCACGCTGGTATTCTGTGAGGTCGTGGTACCACCCCGGTTCGAGCCGGCCCATCCCTGCGACAGCAAAAGCTGCCGCGTGGCTCTACCACTGTTGAAAATTCCACGCGGGCGAAAGCGCGGGGGACAACTAGTCCTCAAATAAGAATTAAAACGTAGATGCGAGTCACTACTGACGGCTATTCTAAAATGCCACTTTACCTGTAAACAAAGAACCCCGGTTCTCTGCACTCATTACACAAAGCATAGCAACATGGTGGTCCTTCCTTGTTCGAGCTGACACATTCGTGCTACCATAATATAGCTGTATCGTGACACTACCAAGTTATCAGGCATACAAGTTATGCGATCACGTTTTCTAGTTGTATTTGTTAAAGTGATAAATAGTCCGTTCCCCTCTCTGTCATTTGACGTTTATATAGTGAAAAACTAAGAGCAAGTCGTTGGATTCCTAGTAAATCAAGAAACAGTTGGCAGGCGATTAAATGAAAATCAATATAAGTAAGGCGGCTAACGTGCGTTATGAGTAGTGCAAGGCCAATTGCTCTACAGTCAATAACTTTTTAAATACAATTTATAATTAAAAACTGGATGTATGTTTGAAATGTAAGAACGTGTCTCAACAATTACAGTTGAAACTTATGTGGAACTCTTCGATAAAAAATCATTAAATGTTTAAGTAACCTTGACACATGGAGTTATATACGTTAAAATGAGTAGAATCCGGAAGGTTCACAGTCCTGCGGAAGTGGACTAGTCACTACAAACTTCCCACAATACAGCCTATAAAATTGCACTGTTGAACAAAGCTCTCGCACATAGATTTAACAGTGGTAGAGCCACGCGGCAGCTTTTGCTTTTGCACGGATGGGCCGGCTCGAACCGGGGTGGTGCCTCGACTTCACAGAATACCAGTGTGAAGTAGAGGTTTACCTTTGCGTTTCGCTCGGTGAGTGCTGGTGGCCGGAGGCACATTTACTAGAAACGAGGCATTCCATCCTAGTCCTCACGGGTGAAAACGCATCTGCATTTTGAGGATAGATGTAGATGTCTATGGACCGCAGCAACCACTTACCATCAGGTGGACTGTGTGCTCGCTTGTCACCATTATGCTATAAAAAAAAAGATTGTTTCATAGAGGGGATTTGGCCATAGTTGTCACGCTTGGCAGGCGGTTTAGCAATCGTAATTTTTATTATTTTAAGATTTTATAAAGAAAATGCTGTCCATCATTTCAGTTTCCTTCTGCGGGCGGCTTCTTCTTTTCTTCATACGGGCGGAAAATATCGGGCACCTAGTTCTAAAGAGAGGTATTTCAATATTTTCAATTTTTGAGTTATGCATACCATCGAATTCCTTAAGTCACTAACTAGCGACAAATAAAAAAGATTCTTCCATATTATGGGGCAGTGGACACTTAAACCACCACTACACGGTTATTTATTACTATCTGTTATATGTTTTCTGATTCTAATTTTTAAATTTTGAAATCAGTTCAGTAGTTTAGGGAATTCATCGCGGACAAACAATGTGACACGTAATTTTATATTTAAAGATATATATATATATATATATATATATATATATATATATATATATATATATATATATATATATAATATTTATTACCAAAATAGAGAAAAAGTTACTAAAACAAGTTATTTTACAGTCCTACTCCCCTCTGTACAATGCTACATTTCCTCCCTGAATGGCTATAAAAGAGAAAATAACTATTGGTAAATCCATTAAACGCATTAAAAATTACGTATAACATGATAATACAGAATTTTTTAAAGTAGTTTAAATACACACAAATCATTAATCACCTATTATACTTACAATTTTCCAATAATTTTATGTCAAACTTCAATTTAAAAAAAGTTTGTAAAATCCAATTGTGCACGACTCATAATGCTCATATTATGATAAAGTCCAAGACATATTTAAGTTTAAATATATACGTCCTACTTACGTTTAGTACGTACTCTTGTTATTTATTCTGTGCTATTAAAATGTAATAAAATCTCTGATTATTATAATAAATGTATGAAATTTTATTTTTCGAATATTTTGTATCTGTACAGCGATCTTTTTGAGCCGCTGCAAACAACCGATACAGTATCCACTAACGACGGCATTTGACACCGAAGTGAGTGAGTAAAGCAGTCTATTTAGTAAAATAAATTAATACAAGGCTGACAAAACACCGAATATTTCTACATTTCGCATCCGAAAATAATTAATTATAACTAAAAAAAACAAAATTAAACTGCGATTTACATTCCATGGCTTTCCACATGATAGATGAATAGATTAAAAAATAGTGACTGTTAAATAATGAGTTCAACAATTGATATTTTCAAAAGTAATTATGTTTACGCCGACATGCAGACTTAATAAATCCACACTATAAGCCACTAAAACCCCTTTTTTATATAAAAATAGTAATTGACCGATTTAAAAACAATATTAAGAAGTTCAACAATCATTGATCTTTCTGACAATGTGCTTTTTATATCAAAAGATCCAGCTCTCTTGTCACCAGCAGCGACGATCAGTTGCGGAGGTGATAATTTAATGGACATTAAAATTATGTAATTTATTTATATGTAATGATATTAAATACAAGCTCCAGTTTAAACTTTTAAATGTTCTAGTTCGTATTGTTAAAAAAAATATTTGATTCTTGCCAAGCTATTATAAAATAACGTAATATATTATCTTTTAAATCATTGGATAACGTTGTACGTACTTGTAGATAAGAGGTTTTAAGCAACTTCTATGGAACTTGGTATGTGTTTAGAACTCCCTCTTCAATCGCCAAAGCCGCTTATCCTGAACGTTATTTGTACTGAACTAGGCCTCCTTCTCACATATAATATGTTTTCGGTTGGATATGTAATTACCTATATAATTATTATATTTATTTTCACTATCGCACCGTTATAGCCCATCAAATTCCACTGCTAAACCTATGTAGGCCTATGCCTCCCCCTCCCAGGTTTCCTCATCAGGGGGGGGGGGTGTTTTATGTTTTTGTGTTTTTTCTGGACCTATCGAATTTTGTAAAAGAGTCTTTTTTAAAAATCCATCAACGTGTCTGCTATTCCCCTGGTTCCCCTTTTTATAAAAATAAAAAACAAAATTAATTATTAGAACTATTATCAATCAAGTACTTTGTAAGTTTTGCTCTCGGCGGATGTATTAATATTTCATTAAATAAATTGAAAAAATGCCTGGAGCTTGCGGTTAGAGTGAATGCTTAACGAGACATACCTCAGCGAGCGTAAAAGGCGGCTCTTTTATTTAAACTGAAAGCATTAAATTCATACTGCTATCACAATCGTGAAATTTATTATAATTGTGGAAATATATCTGAAACATAAATTGAATGTAAAAGAAATAGTGATAAAAGGTAAAGTATAATTTATCGACGCATTACGCGACGCAATTCTAGACGATATTGCATAAATGAATGCTATACAAGTAGATTGCCCATATTTAAGTGAGAATATATATTTATATAATATGTATAATATTATTCAAGTACTAACTAGTTGGAAGAATTCCTATAGAGTAAATAAATGAAACTAATTTTACGCTTAATATCCCAATGCCTTCAGCTTTGGGATATTGAGCGTAACCCGGGCTAACTATGACATCAGGATGGAAGGAATCCGATACCTCGGACTTTAAAAAATTAAAGTTAAACGCGATAAAATACGTTAAATAAGTTTCATTTAATGTTACAATTCCTGTTCTGCTTAGACGTTCATTTTTAGTAGGCACCAGCCTCATATATATGTCTACTGCGAAATAGCAGTAGTATCACAAGTAAAGTAACAAGCCTCCACCCAGGACATCTTTCGTTTCTACCGACGGACAAAGGTTTTAAAATATATGTTAAAACGGGCTTATTTTCAACTGATTAAAAAATGGAGTTAAAATAAAACGAGATGAAATACGTAAAATAAGTCTCATTTAATGGTAGAATTCCTGTTCTGCGCAGATGTTTATTTTGGTAGGCACCACCCACATATACCCATATATATGAGTCAATTTCATTTTCTCAACGCCTAAACAAGTTTGACAAAACCTTGTGACAAGACCGAGAATCTTTTTTTAAATAAATAAATGATATTCGATTTTTAAAGGCAAGGAGTTTTCAATAAAAAATATTTTAATATGACAGGAACAGTGGAAATATTCCATTCCCGATACTTTTAGTGCAGCCTATGTATGTCTACTGCGAAATAGCAGTAGTGTCAATATGCGAATAAGCCTCCACCCAGGGGATCTTCGTTTTCCACCGATGGACAAAGGTTTTAAAACATGAGTTAATACGGACTTGTTTTTAATCGATTTAAAAAAGGGCGGATCTCTTTTCGGCTGTATGTCTTATTATTGAATGTTTTCGTCAGTTGTGTTGTCCAAAATAGGTTATTATACTTTATAAGTAATCACATAAATTAGGAGTTATTATTGCATGTTTAAGAGAGAGAAACAAGGGATGAAGTTTATAATGTGAGGCTTTAATTCTTTTATACACGATGTTTTAGTATCGACATCTCAAGCTGTTAGTTAGAAATGACTATGTATTTTTTTGTATAGAAGAGGAGCCAAGCGATCATGCAGCTGACCTGATAGTAAGTTCATACCGCCGCCCATGAACAACCGCAACTCCAGGGGAATTGCAGATGCGTTGCCGGCCTTTTAGAAATGTGTAAACTCTTTTTTTGAAGGTCCCTAAGTCGTATCGGTCCGGAAAAATCGCCGGTGGTAAACAATTCCACAGAAAAGTTGTACGAGGAAGAGAACTTCTAGTAAAACGCACAGTCGTGGACCGCCAAGCATCCAGATGGTGAGGATGGTATCGTGAATTTTGACGCGATGTGCGTTCGTGAAATTTGGCAGCTGGAATTAATCCGAACAATTCCTCAGAGCACTTCCCGTGGTAAATTCGATAGATTTATATACCAACTCATTATAAAAAAAATATGTATACTTTTTACTTTTTCTTTTTTATTATATCAAACATTGCATTACATCAAACATTTTTACTAGAGAAATTTAAACAATATAAGGCAGTGTCGAGAAATCAAAAGAATTTATCATGTCGTGCTTCCACGTTTTCGGTTATTAACTTTAATGATTAATAAGTTAACTCAGATTTTAATAAATCAGTTTACATTGACTATAAAGTAGTTTCCTAAATTTCCTTCCGATGCAGTAATAACGCAATAACACTGAGAAGTTGAAGTGGTTTAGTGACTTCAAGCTTATTTGCAAAGTTTGTAACTAGCAAGTTTCATTGGGTTGCGTAAGTTGTGATTATAATTATAACTTAAGAATTTAGTTACTATGCTTTGCATCATATTAAATGTGTTAAATGGTTTATCGCTTTGGCCACTTTTTAATTTCCGACGCATAAAATTTTGCAAAAGCTAAAGGGGCGAACTATGACATCAGGACGTCAAATAGCTCAGTCCAGTATACGAGTATTAGAGCAAAGACTTTAGAAGCTATTAAAAGAATTGTGGAGTGGTGAAGTAAGAATATACCCTACCCTATTAAACAGTTATTTGGCAGTAATTGACAAAGTGGCGATCTTCCGCTGGGCAAGATTTTCAACCCGAGGATAGAAACACATGGCGTTATTCAAATAAAATGGATTTTTACAAAACAGAATATAAATTTTATAATTTACATGTAAAAAATATCCGACTTTAAATTCTTTTATTTCTTTTTATTTCTCCGCAGCCAGCATTTCAACTTCAATTTTTATTTTTGTTTTCTTTGAATTGACAAAAGAACAGTACTCAAGTGAACAACAGGAATGTTCACAAACTTCAGCTGAACCGTTGAGGTACCACCATAAATTTTTGCAAAGGCTGAATTCATAACAAAGAAATTCAGCGAGGATTACAACAGAGAATATTTCTACAACATGCCAGTCCAACCGTAGTATAACTATAACCAAAACTTTTCGGTAAGTTCATTGCACAGTTTTTCCAAGTCCTGGTAACATAGTAAATATTTCCAGTCTCTGGTGTGCCAAACTATAATGAACAAATCCGTAAGTTTTAAGTGAAGTATATATGTAACTTGTTGACCAATGTTAACAATGTCGACCAAAAAGTTTCAATGTAAATGAAACTTTTGGTCGACATTGGACATTAGAACTTAAATAAAGCTGAGGTATACTTTTCAACTGACTTCAAAAAAAGTAGGAAGTTCTCAATTCGACTGTTTTTTGTATGTTTTTTTTTTCAAGGTGTACCGTATTTTGATGAAGCTGGTGCTAATCATATTTTTTTTAAATATGCGATGGGGCAAACAAGCATACGGCTTACTTTATGATAAGTGACTACCGCCGCCCATGAACAACTGCAACACCAGGGAAATCACAGGTGCGTTGCCGGCATTTTAGAAAGGAGTAAGCTCTTTTCTTAAACATCCTTAAGTTGCATCGGTCCGGACAAATAGCCGGTGGTAAACTATTTCACAAAGAGGTCGTGAGAGGCAGCAAACTCCTATTAAAAGATACAAAGGTGGACCGTCAACCATCCAGATGGTGTGGATGGTATTGGTAATTTTGCAGCGATTTGTGTTGGTGAAATTTAGCGTTTGGGATTAATCCGAACAATTCCTCAGAGCAGATGGTAGATGCGAAAGAAAATGCAAAGGGATGTAACATCTCTTCGCAGTGCAAGTTAATCGAGCCGATTGGAGAAGACTCGATATCCGACAATTCGAGCGGCTCTGTGCTGGATGCGGTCAATTGGAAGTAGCTGGCACTGGGGAGCCCGAGCCGAGCGATGGGAACTGTATTCCATGTGAGGCCGAACATACATCTTGTAAAGTTGCAGGCAATGTGTTGGCATGAAATACTGTCCCGCTCTGCTGAATACGATTTAATCAAGATCGGATAAGTAGTTTTTGAGTAATCCTTAATAATGAGTATTTAATTGACTTCGACAACATTAATGATGATCTCATTTTATTTAAATTAAATTCGGTTGTACAAAAAAATTTAAAATTGCCACTTATTTTTCATCACCAACTCTATATGTATGTTTATAATATTATAATTTATTTTATAAAACTGATTTGAGAAACAAACCCACAGGCTAAATGATGGTAAGTGGTTACTGCATTCCATGGACACCTGCAACTTATTTCAAGCAAAGAGTAGCCCTCTTTGCCTAAAGCAAAGGGGACTACTCTTGAAAAAAGAAAATGCGTCACCTGTCACCTCTGACAACTTGGATGAAACGCCTCACAGTCTGTAACACGGAACATAGCAGTGCAAGTACTGCTGTTTAGCGAAAAAAAGTGGTGAGAGATTGGTGGCAACATCTTCCCGAATATAACTCTAAATAATATAAAACTATGGTTTTCAACCCGCCTGCCAATGAGGGCATCCACCACTTTTTCTGCCACCAGGGCGGCGCCACTTTACAGCGAGGTAAAATATTTGACAGATTTCATAGCGGGGACGATAGTTTCTTAGGAAAATGTTATCTTTAAGGTTTCTTCCTGTATTATAAGTTATATTTTATAATAATTACATTAGAAATGAATTAATCAAACTATAAAATATAACTATAAGCAGATTCTTTTTTTTTTTAAAGTTATAAAGTGCAAAAAATTAAAAAGCAAACCACTGACACATTATGTTGTGTATTAATATAATATTATAGATAATGATAAACTATTTTCATAAAACTAATTTCTCAAATAACTGACATTGGTTAACAAAAAACTTTACCTCAGTCGCAACTAGCGACATCTGGTGAGTGGAAGATTATTTGCCCTCATTTGTGACAACTATGACAAAAATCCCCTACAAGGCAATTTATGATGGAGGCCTATGTTTAACAGTGGAATTTTACAGGCTATAATTATTAAATGGCAGCATGTACCAACAACTACATAACGATATCAAGGGCATGGCTCTGCGCCTACAGGCGTAATGATGGTATAAGGGATCCATCAGCATCTCACATGCAAGCGCATACGAACAGTAAATATGCGGCGGTGTTCTTAAGGCGTGTGTTTCCTACGTTAAAAGGCTTTCAGCGTTACTTTCACGGCTGCATTAATATTTTTCAGCACGAAGTAAGCGTGCGATATTCGGTGGACAAAAAGTTTATTTATTTTAAACATTTTGACTTAGTATATTAAAGAATATAATATAATAAATGTAGTTGGTTAAGAATCTAACTAAATTACATACGTTTTTATTATTTAAAATGTAAAATAGTAATCGCTTAATATACAAGAATTGGAACATCAAAATTTTCTCTCGGTGATTAAATATAATTAAATATTATAAATTACGATATAAGGTATTTTAATGTTCGATTCGATTAAGAATTTAACTGAGTATCGCATGTATTCGTATATTTGTCAACAAGCATATACTATATCAAGAATAATCAATTCTCGAGCGTTAAAATCGTGTGTCTAAAATAGGAACACTTAGATTTTTTTTTAATTCAATTAGATTATAAATAGTAATTATTGAAAGTCACTCTTATTTTATGCCTTAAGTGCTAAGCGCGTAGGTATGTTCTACTAGCACCTAAAAATCAAGATACCAACCTTTTGTCGCATGAAATCGTATCTGACAATAATGTTGTATATATAAATGATACAAAAAGCACATTGTCTGAAAATTAAATGATTAAATGAAATTATAACATTTTTTTTAAATCGATTAATTGTTATTTTTACATAAAATGTGTTTTTTTGTGGCTTACGGTGTCGATTTATCAAGTCCGCATGCACGAGTAAACACGATAACTTTTGAAATTATCTATTTTTCAACTCGTTCTATTTTTTACATCTCTCTCTATCATGTTGGAAGCCATGGAATGTAAATGAAAGTTGAATTTTGTTTTGCTTAGTTATAATTAATATTTTTCCGGCTGAGTAATGCCGAAATTTTCGGTGTTTTGAGCAGCCTTGTGTATTTTACTAAATACACTTTGCCCCACAGCTTACTCGCACTTCGGACTCAGCTGCCGTTGTAAGTGGATTACTGTATCGTTGACTTATTGCAGCGGTAATAGGTAGCAAAAATGTCGATCGCTGTAAAAATACAAAATATTCCAAAAACCAAATTTGATACATACTTGACCAAGGTTATTTTTTTATAATTACAGATTTTATTACAATACTTTGTTTCGCTAAATTCCGTAGGATTTAAACATACAAGTATACAATACCTATAAGTCTTGGAATTTATGGAGTGTACTTCGGTATCTGCTACTGGAACTCCTCGACAAGTAGTACTAAGTGTGCCGAGTATGGCCTCGTTTTGTTAGTTATGATGACACCTTACCTGCGGACTTGATAGAGTGACTTGAAGGTGTACTTCGGTGAATGCATATGGGACTCCTCGGAGAGTGGAACTAGGTATGCCGGGTTCAGCCCCGTTTTGTTAGTTATGATGAGACCTTACCTCCGGACTTGATGAGAGTGACCTGAAGGTGTACTTCGGTGATTTCTACTGGAAATCTTTGAAGAGTATAACTAGGTGTGCCGAGGTAAACCTCGTTTTGTCAGTTATGATGAGACCTTACCTTCGGAATTGGTAGAGTAACTTGATGGTGTACTTTCGTGAATGCTATTGGAATTTTGACAAATTGAACTACAATTTACATTTTTTTTCACAATCATGTGAGCATTATGAGTCGTGCACTTTTAGATTTTCCAAGTTTTTTTTTAATTGAGTTTGACATAAAATTATCGAAAAATTGGAAGTATCGTAATAATTATGAATATATATAATAATTAAAGCACCTTAAAAATTTACGTATAATCATGTTATAAGTAATTTTAATGTTCTTAAGGCATGCACAATTGGATCTACCCATAGTTTATGTTTAGTTTACAACTGGTTCGGAAAATACCTCTGTCCTGAGAAGAACCCGCAGACTGGCATGCTAATAGATCCCTCGACTCAATATAGGGCAGCTATTTCAATATTGCAGAAAGATAATTCAATTTAGTTTATATGTATTGATGATAAGTTAGGACAATAGTGCTCATAGCAAATTTTTAAAGAGAAGAAAAATATATTCAACAAAAGAGATTTTGGGTAAATAATATTTAGAAGTTCATATTATATATATAAAGCAACCGCACCTGCCTTGGCATGCTGAGTGTTTCCCCGGCATCCCGAAAGACGCCAAAATATGCCGAAGGTTAACAGGGCATTCCTGAGGCTACCGATACGGCATCCTTAAGCTTACCGAAGACTCGTTTCTAGGTACATTTTTGATACCTTTACAATTATTATAATTTCAACTACATTTTCAAAAAACTTAAGGTAATTTTAACGTGGTAGAGCCACGCTGCAGTTAAATTACGGTTGTAGCATGGATGGGTCGGAGTGACCGAGTTAGGCACACGCATTTACAGAATACCAGCGCAAAACAACACCTTAATGCTGTTGTTTCCTATAGTGAGTACAGAGGACCGGAGACCCTCTTTACTGTTCATGAGGTATTCCATCTCAGTTCTCAGGGGTGACAACAAATCTGTATTTTGATTCTTAATCGAGGATAAATGTAAATGAAAATGGGTCTTCCACATCCACTTACTATCAAGTAGATTGTGTGCTCGTTTGTCACCATTATTCTGCAAAAAAAAATTCCATTGCCATAAAAATACCTTAGTCTGGCCTAAAAGTGTCAGGTATTTTGAAATAAAATAAATTGACCACATCGAAAGAGTTTTTTCACAAAATTGCTTAGTTACTTTTTTTTATATTAATCAGTTAAGCTTCACTTACCTTACCGTTTAATTATTATGTTGTTAATTGTTATGAATCTTTAATAAAACGCAAGTTGATAGCGATAAATTGTTTTTGTATCTTGAAATACGAACAATGTTTATTTTTGTAAGTACCTCCCACTTGAAAGATCTGGTCATAGTGGAATACCAGCACGCTCGGTGTACTTCATATAATATTTAAACGGGTACATTATTATAAATAAGAAGTTGTTACCTATAGTCTATATTATATACTGGTATTTGCATGTGATGAATCGCCTGACAAATTATATTAGCAGTTAGTTGTGTATGGTATGTTTAAAAAAATATTGTACTTTTTTGTATTTGGCTTGGAAATTGAAGATAAGGTAAAGGTCGATTGAACATAGTACTGTATTTTATAATTAAAAAGATATGAAATTCCTATTCGTGGTTACAAACCAAAGCCGGATTTGAAAAACGTAATTGGATAAGATATTATTTAGTGGAATACGCTTTGGAAATCTTAAATATTCGTTGTGGAAATACCACCAAGGGAGTGGAGATCCTTTTTGAAGAAGTCTGGTGATTTAGCCCCAAAGACGATAATATTTTACTAAAACCGTTGGATATTGGACTATTATTTTTATCAGGTCCTATTTGTGTATATCTAATATTATTAATCAGATTAGTACCAATTACCTGACAAAGTAATTACGTATAACTTAATGTATTTAATCATCCAAAATTCATTTAACATTGTTTTATATTAAATGAAACTAATTTTTATGCATTTTATGGCGTTTAATTTAACATTTTAATTCCAGACGTTTCGGGTGCTTTACAGCACCCATGGTCACGGATCGGATCGGATGACTAAAACATCTAGGAAAGCTAAAGAATTGTTTGCATCTAACTCCATTGTGAATGGTATTTCTGAGTTTATGGAATTAAGGTGGTCTAAAAATGCAGTTACTTTGTCAGATGGTAAAATTGTGAAAGTGTCAGTTACTTTTTCCGAAATCCTGATAACACTATTGGTCACACTGTGTATAGGAAAAATACCCATACCAACCGATCTGGTATCTAACTGTGATAAATGATGATGCGATGGTGAATCGCACCATCATCCATCACAGTTAGAAACCGTGGGAAAATTTTTGTTTCAGAGAGCACGAGGGATCTGTGACAGAACACATCTGGCCGCCGACCTTCAGCACGTCGAGCAAGTATTGCAAGACAACAAGCTCCGGGTCCCGAACCTACATCACAATGATCGAGTGAAGCCGGCGACAGTCGAACGTGTTGAACGCCTGCTGTACTACCATATGTCAAAGGTGTCACAGACAATGTTGGCTACATCTTGAAGCGAGCTTCCATTGAACATACTTCAAGCCGCCGAAGAAGATTGTTAAATTTTTACCATCCGTCAAGTGTCATGTACCTCTACAAGATGAAGGTGTGTACAAGCTGGATTTTGAATGTGGTCTCTCTTACATAGGACAAACAAAAAAATCTATAAAAACCCGCGTGAAATAACATATAACTGACTTGAAGCACCGACGTTCCGGGAAGTCTGCAGTGTGTGAACATGTTCAAGATCGTCCCAACCATTACATTAGATTTGATAGACCACAAATCCTCGCAAAAGAACACCAATTCCTATCAAGTATGATATGCAAGCCTATTGAAATTAAAAAATCATCCTAATTTCAATAGAGAATATGGATGGGTGATTGGGATCCAATTAATAAAATGAAATCCAACCCCAAGCATACCACTGCAAGACTTCAAGATACTATAAGCTCATTCTGCGTAAATCGAACCAAAAATTTATATTCAAAAAATGAAAGCTAACCTATGACATCGGGACCTCAAGAATAACTCAGTCCCCCCTTCCCCCTCCCCGAACGTCGAGAATTAAAAAGTTTAATTCAACGCGACAAAATCCGTAAAAAATAGTTTCATTTAATGTGTAGTCTTCGCGTAAATATAAGAAGTCATTGTTGTTTTATATTGTTTATAATAATCTTCATCATCATCTTCATAATTACAGCCTTTCATAAGTCCACTGCTGAACATAGGCCTCCCCCAAGGAATGCCACACAGCACGGTCCTGAGTCCTGAATAATCCTACAAATCATAAATAAATTAAATTATGACGCTTAGTTAAATTATATTGGCGATATTATAATTTTTTCTTTATTGGTTGGAAACTATAAAAACAGGTTATGACAGTTTATAACTACAAAATTTTGCATAATATTATTTATTACATAACTAGCTGGCCAGGCAGACGTTGTTCTGCCCTTTCCGACGACCCAAAAAAAATCTTAAATTCCTTATAAAAAACGTTGAGGATCACTTTTCGTGATAAAACTACGTATCCTATCTCTCAAGTTAGACCAAACCGTACACAGAGTGCTAAATTGAATTGAAATCAGTTCAGTAGTTTAGGAGTTCATCGCGGACAAACAATGCGACACGTAATTTTTATTCAAATTCAAATTCATTTTATTCATTTGCGATATATGGGTTACAATAGGTCTTAATAATTTAACAAAATACAGCCATATTCTACCTTTCGGTGTGCAAACTACTTAAATATTAGATTTTATTTATAATTAAAATTAAATGGAAAATGCCAATTTTCCATTTAATTTTAATTGTACAGAAGTCCGAAGAGTACAATTTGCCACTATGTCTGGCGTATGTGGACTATGAGAAAGCCTTTGATTCCGTCGAAATTTGGGCGGTGCTGCAATCCCTTCAGCGGTGCCAAGTTGACTGTCGGTATATCGAAGTGTTGAAGTGTTTGTACAGTAGAGCTACGATGGCTATCCGAGTACAGAACCAGAGTACGAAACCTATCCAATTGCAGAGAGGTGTAAGACAGGGTGACGTTATATCCCCGAAACTCTTCACCGCTGCATTGGAAGACGTTTTCAAGCTTCTGGACTGGAAAGGATACGGAATTAACATCAATGGCGAGTACATCACTCAC
Organism: Parnassius glacialis; assembly: GCA_033319125.1. NCBI lineage: Eukaryota > Metazoa > Arthropoda > Insecta > Lepidoptera > Papilionidae > Parnassius > Parnassius glacialis. The sequence continues at coordinate 2,611,817 of JAVANC010000005.1, read as the reverse complement.
CTTCGATTTGCCGACGATATAGTCCTTATGGCAGAATCGCTGGAGGAGCTAAGCACTATGCTCAATGACCTCAATAGTGTCTCCCAACGGATAAGTCTTAAGATGAACATGGACAAAACAAAGATTATGTTTAATGTCCATGTCACACCTATGCCGGTATTTGTTGGGAGCACTAAGCTCGAAGTTGTTGACGAGTATGTTTACCTGGGACAAATAGTCCGACTAGGTAAGTCCAACTTCGACCGAGAGGTCAATCGACGGATTCAACTCGGCTGGGCAGCGTTCGGGAAGCTACGACACATCTTCTCGTCAGAAATACCTCAAAACCTTAAAACAAAATTGTACAACCAGTGCGTGTTGCCAGTGATGACTTACGGAACTGAGACGTGGTCCTTCACTGCTGGCCGTATGAGGAAGCTCAAGGTCGCTCAGCGAGCTATGGAGAGGGCTATGCTCGGAGTTTCTCTGCGTGATAAACTTAGGAATAAGGATATCCGCAGTAGAACCAGAGTACCCGACATAGCCCAACGGATTAGTAAGCTGAAGTGGCAGTGGGCCGGCCATATAGCTCGAAGAACCGACAACCGATGGGGAAGAAAGGTTCTCGAGTGGCAGCCTCGTACCGGTAGGCGAAGTGTAGGGCGTCCCCCCACAAGATGGAGTGACGACCTGGTAAGACATGCAGGAAGTCGATGGATGCAGGTGGCTCGGGACCGTGCTTTGTGGCATTCCTTGGGGGAGGCCTATGTTCAGCAGTGGACTTGTGAAGGGCTGTAATGATGATGATGATGATGGAAAATGCCAATAATTACATTAACATAATATAACCCTATTTGTATATTTGCACAAGTAACATAATAATAATTCACAAAATAATGATAAAATACATGTAATAATTAAAATTGTAATGTCAAAGTAATAATGTCAAAACGAGTAGGTATAAATTATTGTCTCAAAATTAATAACATAGATAACGTTTCGTTCAATTAATTTGATAGTTAAAATTTAAAAATTGTCATATAGATAATCGTCAATATTATAATAAGCTTTTTTGGTTAAAAATGTGTTTAGTTGTTTCTTAAAAATGTGAAAGCTCTTAGAATCTCTTATATATAAAGATAATGCATAGCTGTGGAACTGTTTGATTTACTGATTTGTATTTGTTACCCTTAATTATTATTAAATATAAAATTTAATATGAAAAGTAGAACATATACCATATTAGTTAATTATTTAAGGGTTTTGAAAAATAAATAATGGAATTAGTTTTCATTCTGGTACTTCTTTGTAACTTTAAACAATATTGTATAAGTCTGCGTAGTAACTTTATTTTATATAATATAAACATCTTGTTTGTATAAATTTCAGAAATTTAAGAATACAAGGAGCATATTTGGAAGCGAGCTAGCTACAAGGGACAAATAACTGCTTTTTCATATTATTTAAATTCGCTGAAGGCATCTTCATTGGCTGCTGCTGAGGTAAATGAATTGTAATTACGTATTGGTAGGATTGAATCAATGTATAAACGATATGATGAGGTACAATTATCCATTGAGTGTAATACTGATACAACAGACGCACAAATATCAGAACTAACGGAGTTTGAATCCTTTTATTTTAAATCGCTTTCCCTCATGCAGCTTTCCCTCAGGCAATCATAATTTTGTTAAACTGCCCACTATTCAATTATCTGAATTTGGTGTTTCTTATGATAATTGGTTAGAGTTTCATGACATCTTCGCGAGCCTGATACATTCAAATGACAAGATAGATGACATAAATAAATGTCACTATCTGAGGGCGTCGGTGGAAGGGTCCGCTGCTGTGGTAATACACTCAGTACAGATAAGACATAACTTTGACGTATTAAGTGATTCTTTGCCACGGGCTATGAAGTGTTTCTGTACTGGAGCGCAGGTTAGCTGGTCAGTCTCAGGTCTATGAGATGTATAAAGAATTTTGGCAGAGTATGAAAGTCTGGGCATGTGGCGAAATGTGAGAATAATAATTTACAGCGTACGATGCATTTTATACTACATCACGGTGTGATATGGGAAAGTAGCACTACTACTAAATTGAGTTTTCAATGCTAGTAGTCCAACTTCTTCTGGTGTTTCCTTGAATAATATATAGATGGTAGGTCCCGTGGTACAGGACGACCTTTTGTCCATTCTTTTATGCTTTCAGCTACACAAATACGATCTCACTGCTGATGTTGAGAAAATGTACCCGCAAATAATTATTCATCTCGAGGACCGTTATTTGCAACAAATTAACTCGCGTGATAACCCTTCAGAACAGCTACAATCTTATCAACTTACCACCCTGACTTATGGCACCACTCGTGCTCCCTTTTTGCCAACTAGGTACCTTATTAGGTTTTAAGTGTACTGATGACAAGGTTACTCAAGTGATTATTTAAGATTTTTACTTTGATGACCTGCTAACGGGAGAAGATGATATTAACGAGGTTTTAGATTTCCGCCGTACAGTAAGTTCTTCACTTGCATCAGCTTAGATAGTTTTGAGGAAGTGGAAGTCAAATGAACCTCAACTAGAGAAAATTATATTTCTATGTTTATTTAAATATTGGTGACTTTGAACCGAGGAAAACTTTAGGCCTCAGTAGGCAATCACATACTGACCAACGTTTTTTCCATATAGGAGAGTCATTTTCAGGTAAAACAAAGTGTGATATGTTATCTGTGATTTCTTAGATATTTTATCCACTGGGACTTCTATCTCCCTGTGTAATTAATATGAACTTGTTCCTCAACAGTTGTGGCTGCTCAAGCTGTCATGGGATGAGCAGTTGGCACTAGAAGTCAGAAATATGTGGGCTATTTAGTCGGACTTTATACCATCTTAATTCATGGAGGTGACAGCGCATTTGCCTGTAGACCGTACACAAAAATGTAAATGTAAATATAGGTTATTTACATTAAAACTTATGTGTACGGTTTACACGGAATTAGGTTATTTAAATAACCTAATTCAATAAAAGTGTAAATAACCTAATTCAATGCCTAGAATTTTATGTATTAAGAAAGCTCCTGAATGAAAGAGCTTATGAATCATCAAGTAATTTCTGTAAGACAACTGCGAATCTGAAAAAATGATTGGAAGTATCCGTGTTATCGCATTTATCGCATTAACACCGTTCGCTGGTATTTCGAGAGTGTGTGGTTTCCCCCGGTCGTGCCAACCAACATGTGCTACAACCATAATATAGCTGCAGCATGGCTCCACTACTACATAGGTTTTAAAATATATCATATACCATATTAATAGGTCCGCATATAATCATTTCACGTGGTAAAGCCATGCTGCAGCTCTATTAACTGTATAGTTGTAGCACGAATGGGTCGGTTCGACCGGGGAAGGGCCACGCTCTCAAAGAATACCAGCGTTAAATAGCAGCTAAACACTACTGTGTTTTGTATTGTGAGTGTAGAGAACCGGAGACCCTTTTTACTAGAGAAGAGGCATTCTATCTTAGTACTCACGGGTGACAAAGTATCTGCACTTTCATTATTTATTGAGGATTGATGTAGATTTCTATGGGCCACAGCAACCACTTACTATCAGGTGGACTGTGTGCTCGTTTGTCATCCTATCCTATAAAAAAATCATTACAGACCTTCACAAGTTTATTACTGAGCGTAGGCCTCCTCCAAGAAATGCCACAAAGCACACATCTACTACATCCATATATACTACAATATAAATATACATGAAGATATATAAACAGCCGTGAAAGCTTAAAACAATACGGTTTACCACATTATAATTGAATTAATACATGAAACTCATGTTCAAATCTAATTATCTTTACAAAAATATGAAAAGGCACTCCTGGTTTTTATTAAATATGAACAACGTAACGACGTACTTAAGTATTTTACAACGTTGAGAAAAGAAGTATAAAGAGAGGAATGGGAATACCGGGATTGATTTGGTCATTAAAACATTTGTGGTGTTATATTTAATTGAAGATGAAAAATAGGAATTTGAAAATATATTTGAGGTAGTCATAAAACGCCGAGTAGTGGCGGTGTAAGAATATCCACTACCCCATATCGTCCCATGGGTGACAAAGGTAAACCAGTACGTAAAAAGAATTATTCTGCAAGAAATATATTATTGACCTTAGCCAGATCATAGATCTAAGTTGGCCCGAAACAATGTTGAGAGGTTATTCGACATTTTTTCATCAAGTTATGCTGCATTCATAATTCATAATCAGCGCCATCTAACGTTTCTAACGTGGTACTACTACAACGTATTTTTTTGTTTTCTAATAGATGGCGCTAGTAATACAATAAAAATCTAACTAATAAAAATTATTATATATTCTATTTTTTTTATTGTGGGTAAAATGATATTTTTATGGTTGATAACACATCAAGGCATAAATCGAAAATACTATATCAAAGCACAAACCTGAAAGTGAGATAGTTTCTCAGTAAAGTGTACCACAAAAATGCATAGATTGTGGGACAGTACAGAAAACTTCTGTTAAAATATTCCCTATTAGGCAATGTATGGGGAAGTCCTATGTCCAGCTGTGGACTTGTATACGCTGTAATGAATGAATGGATGGATGGTGCTATCGCATTAAATAATCATTGTTTGTAGTAATGTTGTAGACTTGTTATAATTTATATAAGTCGCCTAAGTGTATGTAAGCGAGAGAAATCTTGGAAATAACGATTCCTGTTCTAGGTCACAATACCGACCGCTATGTAATGTTGGTCATTAGTCAAACTGTCAAGTGTGACAATTAAACCAAATTCTCTTTAAGTATCATAGGTGTTTGCCCAGCACTAGATACCTGTCAATAATGATTAAAAGAAATACAATAATTTTGAAAAATATAAAGGCATTAACCACTTTTCAAAATTAAATACCACAATCCAGTTTGAAGTTTGAAGTATAACAAACGCATTTTTAAAATCTTACCCTATGTTTCTTATCATCACTATGTTTCACACAGCCCATCAAAACTCCACTGCCGAACATATATGTAGGCCTCTCCCAAGGAATGCCATAAAGCACGGTCCCGCGCCATCGTTGATCATGTTTGCCATAGTTGCCACACCTGGCAAGCGGGTTGTCAACCGCCATTTTATTGTAGTTTTGCTGTTATTATATTTCATTTAGGTAATGCTTTTATTATAAATACATTTAATACATTACATTAGTATTTATTACATTATTATTGCATACCTTAAGCGAAAGCGCAAGGTAATGTTCTACTATCGCCTAAAAATTAAAATTCCAACATTTTATCGAATAAAATCGTATCTAGCAATCGTATTATACATATAAATGATATAAAAAGCACATTGTTAGAAAGATAAATGATTGTTGAACTTACTAATAATTTTTTTAAATCGATTAATTGCTATTTTTAAATAAAAAAAAGGGTTTTAGTGGCTTATGGTGTGGATTTATCATGTCCCTGTGGCTTGTAAACACTATAACTTTTGAAAATATAAATTTTTTAACTCAATCTATTTTTTAATCTCTTCATCTATCATGTGTGAAGCCACTGAATGTAAATGGCAGTGTAATTTTGTTTTGTTTAGCTATAATTAATTTTTTTCGGCTCCAAAATGGCGAAATTTTCGTTGATTTGCTTGCCTCGTATATAAATTGTTTCTGTAAATGGGGATCTACAGCCACAGAGTAGTTTAGTTCATAGAGTACCTTTGTATTAAGTTTAGTTCGGCTTCAGTCGCCGTCGTGAGTGGACATTGTTTCGGTTGTTTTCAGCGGCTCAAAAAGATCGCTGTACAAATACACAATATTCGAATAACCAAATTTCTTAAATACTTGATTATAATAATAATAAGAGATTTTTTTATTACAATATTTAAAAGTACAGAAAAAATAATAGTAGTACGTACTAAAAGTAAGTAGTATAATTTTTTTTTGTCATGGGTGACATTTTCATGCTTTTCGAGGGTGTCGAAACCGATAGGGTTGTCGTAATGTAAATCCAAGATGGCGGCCGCAATAGGTATCAATTTTTTCATCATGGGTGTCATTTTCATGGTTTTCGAGGGTGCTGAAGCCGATAGTGCTGTCGAAATGTAAATCCAAGGTGGAGGCTGCAATAGGTATAAAATTTTTCATCATAGGTGTCATTTTCATGGTTTTCGAGGGTGTTGAAGCTGATAGTGCTGTCGAAATGTAAATCCAAGATGGCGGCTGAATTAGGTACCAATTTATTCATCATGGGTGTCATTTTCATGGTTTTCGAGGGCGTTGAAGCCGATAGTGCTGTCAAAATGTAAATCCAAGATGGCGGCTGCAAAATATATCAATTTTTTCATCTTGGGTGTCATTTTCATGGTTTTCGAGGGTGTTGAAACCGATAGTGCTGTCGATATGTAAATCCAAGATGGCGGCTGCAATAGGTATCATTTTTTCATCATGGGTGTCATTTTCATGGTTTTCGAGAGAGTTGAAGCCGATTGGGTTGTCGAAATGTAAATCCAAGGTGGCGGCTGCAATGGGTATCAATTTTTTCATCATGGGTGTCATTTTCATGGGTTTCGAGGGTGTTGAAGCCGATAGTGCTGTCGAAATGTAAATCTAAGATGGCGGCTGAAGTAGGTACCAATTTTTTCATCATGGGTGTCATTTTTATGGTTTTCGAGGGTGTTGAAGCCGATAGTGCTATCGAAATGTAAATCCAAGATGGCGGCTGCAATAGATATAAATTTTTTCATCATTGGTGTAATTTTCATTGTTTTCGGGGGTGCTGATGCCGATAGTGCTTTCGAAATGTAAATCCAAGGTGGCGGCTGCAAGAGATAACAAGTTTTTCATCTTGGGTGTCATTTTCATGGTTTTCGAGGGTGTTGAATCCGATAGTGCTGTCGAAATGTAAATCCAAGATGGCGGCTGAAATTGGTACCAACTTTTTCATCTCGGGTGTCATTTTCATGGTTTTCAAGAGTGTTGAAGCCGATAGTGCTGTCGAAATGTAAATCCAAGATGGCGGCTGCAATAGGTATCACTTTTTCATCATGGGTGTCATTTTCATGGTTTTCGAGGGTGTTGAAGCCGATAGTGCTGTCGAAATGTATTTAAACTACTTTAATAATTCCGTATAATCATGTTGTACGTAATTTTTTTAATGCGCTTAAGGTATGCTCAATTGGATTTACCAATATTTATAAATGTTTTTATTGTAAACTTTAAGCTAACATTGTAATAATTGGTTATAGATATTACTAATTTAATAAATAAATAATTGTACCATGTCACACAAATAAACAAAATTTATTAAATTTCTTAAGGAAAATTTATGAAATTGGGCGCTTGACATCGTTCGTAACAGTTAAACAAAAATATGTAGGTAATAAAATAATAAATTATAAGTATAAGTAAATAGTTTATATTTCTCTAATACTTGACAATCTTTGTCGTGTAAGCGATGTGTATGAATTTCTAATTATGTGGTCCCAAGTTTGATCGCGAGTTGGGCGGAAATATGTTATTGGGGTTTTCTGTCAATAAATTTTCAGGAGCAGCCTGGAGTCAGAAGGTTGTGTTTAAGACCCATGCCTTGAAAAATACGTAAAGCTGTTGGTCCTGCGCCTAATACCTCTCCAATTGTATCACACTATAAGAGTGAAGGAATGCACTACATTCCTGTTCTGCGCAAATGGCTATACTCTGTTGACGCTGGTAAACGTGACTGTATTTCAACACAAAGGACCTTTATTGAAGTGATTTTTGTAGATCGATTTTTTATTTCTGTTGTATCTAATGTAAGTTTTTTTGATTATCTTAGGTTATATCCAAAAACTTATAATAGATAGATAAGGAATAATCATAAAACAAAAACAGTAAAGTTAATTTATTATAAACGTACTGAAGATGCCACATTTAATCGTTGTTTGAAAACTTTTATCTATTTAAATAATGTTTCCCAACCATATTTTCACGTAATCACAGCCCCAATTGTTAGACGATGCGAGAGTCCCCGAAGTGAAATATTCACGAAACGAACTTAATTTACGACCCCTTACGGGAAGCTATACAATCTGAATATGATTAGGTAATCCGTAAGTTTCAAGCGAAACAAATATGGAATTTGCGAGCAATGCGGGAAAAACTTTCTCTATGTAAAGGACAAAATCACTTCATTCTCATTAAGATAAAATTTATAATTTCTGCACAGTTTTTTAACCTGTTGTTGATAAATTTCATCGTAAACTAGAGACCCCCTCAAGTTTCGCCTGGATAGGATGTATAAAAGTGGCGATATTTACATATACTAACATTATAACTATACATGATAACACTTCTGTGTTTCGTATGGTGAGTTGGTGAGTGTAGACAACTGGAAACCCTCTTTACTGAAAATGAGGCATTCTATCTTAGTTCTCACGGATGACAGCGCATCTGTATTTTGATTTGAATTTGAAGATAGATGTCTATGGGCCCCAGCAACCACTTACCATCAGGTGGACTGTGTGCTCGTTTGTCACCCTTATCATATAAAAAAAAATAATTGTCATAATATCAAGGTCCCTTCTATGTTCACGTATTGTGACGGGCAAATACGGAACCACACATTATGCGTGCCATGTACTCGGCCGGTTTTTTTTTTGTATGAGATACTGACCTGTTAAAAATCATATTGAAGACAACTATTAATCATAAATAAAAATACAAATGTTTCAATTTTAATATTATCTCCAAATTTTTTACGAGTACATTGAAATAAATCATCACCACTCATTAAAAATTAGACCTGTCTTGGGAAAATTTCCGTATTATTGAATTTAAAAAGGTCCAAAACTTTTAGAGTGGATAACAAGTAAGGTGAATAAAGCTCTTGTGTGGGGTCGCTACGTACGCAGAAAATTTGGCGCTTCCTCATCTCGGAATACCTGGATAAGGGTCAATATATGCGGGTCATATAAATAAAGTTTGCTTTTTATTTATTTTTTATTATATAAAACTGAAGTGACAAACAAATTTTAAGTCCACCTGGTAGTTAGAGGCAACTGCTGTTCATGGACACCTGCAATCATGTTTAAACAAAGAATGCTACAGGTACGTTGTCATCTATGAGGACTGAGTTAGAATGCTTCACAGCCTGTTATTGTATTGGATCTCTATACTCTTCACACCGGAACAGAGAAATGCAAACACTGCTTTTTGACTGCAGAAATAGTTAGGAATCCCTCCACCTACAGTCTTCTACATAATATAGAGTTGTCATTAGCATATTTTGTAGCCGTGTGGAGCCGCTTGGGTTAAAAATACCACTTCTTATTACCGCAACGTCTTCCATTTTCACATATAACCATTAAAATATGAAATTCGTTAAAGTGTATGTATGTTTTATGGATTTAAATTTAAAAAAATTTTTTTTTTCAATTTATCCTTACCCTTGATAGAAGTGTGATTATCTGTATTTTCAGCATTGTCAGTGCTACACTGTTTGTTATATTAACACTTTCACTGTCCGGTTTTCAGACACAATAGTAAGACAATAGCAATGTCCTATATTATGTTGTTCACGGAACAGCGAAAGGGTTAAATTACAAGTGTTTAGTAGCCATTTCAGATTGTTGATGGACTTGCCGGAATTCTTTATAAATATTATTCGTGATAGAGCCATGCTAAAACTATATTATGTTTGTAGCACGAATGGGTCGGCTTGACCGGTGAAGGACTACGCTCTCACTGCATACGCTGAAAATGTATGGCGTGAAATAGTAGCTTAATGCTACTGTTTTTGATACAGTGACTGTTGAGAACCGGAGACTTTTTACTGAAGACAAGGCATTCCATCTTATTTCTCGAGGGATGACGACGCATCTGCATTTTGATTTTGATTCGAGGATATATGTAGATGAATATGAGCCACACCATCCATTTAAGATTAACAAGATTGTCTGCTCATTTGTGAATCTTATTCTATATACAAAAAGTAATATAATGGTCATATTCAGTAGTCAATAAAATAGTACATCTAATTAACTCATACGATAAAGATTTTTTTTAAATAGAATAAGTGTAGCAAGCGAGCACACAGTCCACTTGATGGTAAGTGGATTCTGTGAGCCATAGACATCTAATTTTGTCCTCAATTAAGAATCAAAATGCAGATACGTTGTCACACCTGAGGACTGAGATGGAATGCCTCGTTTCCAGTAAAAAGGGTCTCCGGTTCTGTACATTCACCATACAAAATACAGCAGCATTGAGCTGCTATTTTTCACTGGTATTCTGTGAGAGCATGGTTTTACACCGGTCGAGCCGACCTATTCGTGCTACAATCACTATATAGCTGCAGCATGGCTCTACCACGAATTTAAAATAGCTAGTAGCAGTAAAATTTCAAATATAAATTTATTTATTTATTTGTCAATACAGTGAGTTTTTTTATAGGTAAAGGGTGACAAACGAGCACACAATCCACCTGATAGTAAGTGGTTGCTGTGGCCCATAAACATCCACATCTATCCTCATTTGCGAATCAAAATGCAGATGCGTTGTCACCCGTGAGGACTAAGATAGAATGCCTCATTTCCAGTAAAAAGGGCCTCCGGCCACTTGCACTCACCAAGCGAAACGTAGAGGTAAACCTTCACGCTGGTATTCTGTAAGGTCGTGGTACCACTCCGGTTCGAGCCGGCCCATCCGTGCGACAGCAAAAGCTGCCGCGTGGCTCTACCACTATTAAAATTAAGTTTTGTGTTTAAGTTTGGTGTTAGTATAATTTATAGTGGATATCGTGTCTCTACTACAGTGTGGTTTAGTAGTAGCTGCTAATATTCTGTGATAAATACATCAAACTAAAAATTGGAAGGAACATAAAACTTAAACGGCAAAAAACGGCTCCGTAGCGCAGTGGCTTAGCAAAGAGTTGCTGCGCTGGGAGCTGCGAGTTAGAATACCGCACGGAACAAGAATTTTTATGGCCCACAAATAATTGCTCCGGGTCTGGATATTTGTTCTTCTGAAATTTATGTATGCAAATTGCCCCCACGACAGCGGAAAAGTTCCTGGTGTGGAAGTAACTTAAAAAAAGATGTATAAAAAAGGACACGTTTCATGATTAAAATTACGCTTTCGTAATTCAAATACTCGTAGCTGCGAGATTCCTTGCGGCAGTCGTACGTTACATCAAAAGAAACGTGCCGAACGAATTATAAGTCAATTTATCGAATTTGGTTTTCCTTGATTCCAGATGGCTTTTAAAATATTTTATTGCAAATTTGTATTATCTTTAATTACAAAGAGAAACAATAAAACTACTAGTAGAGTTAGTAGAACTAGGTTGATCTAGTTCTATTGTTTCTATTTTACCGTTAACCAGACATCGATATTGATTTGACAACGCTCATTCTTTCATAATTCATTACAGCCTATGAAAGTCCAATAGCGAACAGGGGCTTCTAATGTGTTGAATGAGATGAGTAAATACTGCATTAAAATGAAAATAATTTTTACTTGTATATTATATTGTATCACCGTGTAAGAATATCCACTACCCCATATCGTCCCGTGAGTATCCTAGGAAGCCACAGAGGGAAGCTGAAACGGGTGATTCAATATAATATAAAACTGCGGATGCCAACCCACCGAGCACCTTGCGTCAAGCGTAACAACTATGGACAAATCCTTCCTACGAAGCAATCTATGGGGGATGCCTATTACTTTTATAAGCTGAAATGGTATGGATTGTGATTTCTTTTATTTACGCGAACACTACACATTGAATAAAACGATTTTTACGGATTTTTTCGCGTTTAATTATACTTTTATAACTCCCGACGTTTCGGGTGCTTTACAGCAACCCATGGTCACGGAAGGGACTGAGATGTTTGAGGTCCCGATGGCACAGTTAGCCCGGCTACCTTCAGTTTTTTAATATTAATTTTTAGTTCGATTTACGCAGAATGAACTTACAGTATCTTGAAGTCTAGCAGTGGTATGCTTGGGTTTGGATTTAATTTTTTTATTATAGGATCCCAAGCAGATGGCAGCACCCATCTATCTTCTCTATTGAAATTAGGATGTTTTTTTTTAATTTCAATAGCCTCTCGTATCAACCTTGATAGGAATCGGTGTTCTTTTGCGAGGATTTGTGGTCTATCAAATCTGATGTAATGGCGGGGGCGATCTTGAACATGTTCACAGACTGCAGACATCCCAGAGCGTCGGTGCTTCATATCAGCTCTATGTTCTTTCACGCGGGTTTTAATGGCTTTTTTGTTTGTCCTATGTAAGAGAGACCACATTCACAATCAAGCTTGTACACTCCTGCATCTTGTAGAGGCATATTACAATTGACGGATGATAAAAATTGACTAATCTTCTTCAGCGGCTTGAAGTGTGTTTTAATAGAAGCTCGCTTCAAAATGTAGCCAACCTTGTCTGTGACTCCTCTGACATAGGGTAGTACAGCAGGCACTCGCTCGACTGTGGTCGGCTTCACTCGGGCTATAGTATAGTTGTAATGAATCTGCACGAGCAGATAGAAAAAAATACTAGAAGTGATCTAAGCTATAATATCCGAAAGACAAAGATATTTTTTTTTAGAATTTCAGAAATTTACAAAATATTTGATAATCATCTTAATACATAAATTGAAGTTAAAAATTTGTACAGACTTAAATAAAAATTATTAAGGATAACTCAAAAACTATTGGTCTGACCTTGATCTAATTCATATGGGGTACGTGTGAAGTACCAGCTTTAGAATAAAAAAAGAATGATCGAAATTGTTTAACCCAGTAAAAAGTTATGAGGTAACACACATAAAAAAACATACAATCGAATCGATTGCCGTCACTTTTTTGAGTACAGCAGGCACTCGCTCGAGTGTGGTCGGCTTCACTCGGGCTATAGTATAGTTGTAAAGAATCTGCACGAGCAGATAGAAAAAAATACCAAATGTGATCTAAGCTATAATATGAGAAAGACACAGATATTTTTTTGAGAAATTCAAAACTTTACAAAATCCATGATAATTATCTTAATACATAAATTGAAGTTAAAAATTTTGCACAGACTTTAATATAAATTATTAAGTATAACTCAAAAACGATTGGTCTGACCATGATCTAATTCACGTGGGACCACGTGTGAAGTACCAGCTTTTAAAAAAAAAGAATGATCGAAATTGGTTAACCCAATAAAAGGTTATGAGGTAACACACATAAAAAACATACAGTCGAATCGATAACCGTTTATTTTTGAAGTCAGCAGAAAAAAACGCCATATTACTAGAAATGCTACAAAGGCGAAGTTTTTTTTATTGTTAACGCGAAGCCTATTTATTGTAATAATATTTTAATAATGTCTATTATTAAAATATTATTACAATAAATGCACGATTTTTCAAAAATGTTCAAGAAAATCTTTCAAGAGTCATCGCTATTTTAGTGTAGGCGCCGTGTTAACTTAGTTATTCTCACAACTGAATAGTGCTCTTCAAAACACAGAACGTAGCTTCTAACGTTTAGTTATCTTGCTTTTACCTAACAATATTCTTAAGGCTTATAATATAAGGAGAAATTGTCTCTTGTTTTATATGTATGTAACATTTATATTAAGAATTACTTCATTCACCAACTTAAAACCTGCAAAATTATTCTTATATTAAATTTTAAATATTATCAAGATAATATTCTTTTTATAGAATAAGGGTGACAAACGAGCACACAGTCCACCTGATGGTAAGTGGTTGCTGTGGCCCATAGACATGTTCATCCATCTTCCTTTGAGAATTAAAATGCAGATGCGTTGTCTGCGGTGAGGACTAAGATAGAATGCCTCTTTTCCAGTAAAATGGGTCTCCGGTTCTCTACAATCACCATACGAAACACAGCAGCATTATGCTGCTATTTTACGCTGGTATTCTGTGAGAACATGGTCCTTCCCCGGTCGAGCCGACCCTTCCGTGCTACAGCTATACTATTAATATAGCTGCAGCATGGCTCTACCACGTAAAAATGATTTTAAGTTAAAAGAACGAAATGAATAAACTTCTTCGTTTGTCTTTCCATCCGAATACAATCTGGATGTCTTTAAGTAAAGAGTGAATAGGCTTTTGTTACGCTAACACAGTGCGATTTGTCATATGTGGCTTCATCACCACTTACCACCGGGTGGGATGGTAGTCAAGCACGGGCAATAATAATTGAAAAAAACACTATACCATACCAATAGAAATATCGAATTGAGAAATCCTTACTGCCATAGTCAAAATAAAAGTATGATAATGTGATTGATGGAATTCTTATACTGTGTTTTCATTGTCTGAAACAATTTATCATTTTGATATGAATTTTCTCGTATGACCAAGTTATCTTTTATACCGTATAACGAAGAGGACGGATCTTGTATTAAAAAAATAATATTCCATTTCAATTATCTACTACCTACGGTCCTAATATTTGCAATAAGTAGGTATATTATCGTAATTAAATGAAATTATAATCGAATTTGGGTACTTTTCTAAGTCTCGGGGTCAAGGTTACTCGATAATGTTCAAAGAAATTATAGTCTTTAAGGTTGATACAAAAATTTGGTATAATAACCCTTTACAATTTGTATAAATGTAATATTTGAAGACGTGCTAACACCATGGGATTTACAGGAGCGTTGTCGACTTTTTCTGAAAGGAGAAAGCTCTTTTTTTTATAGAATAAAGGTGACAAATGAGTGGTGGACTGTGTGTCAACTGATGGTAAGTGGACACTGTGACTCATAGACATCTACATTTATCCTCGATTAAAAATTAAAATGCAGATGCATTGTCACCCCTGAGGACTAAGATGGAATGCCTCGTTAGCAGTAAAATGGTTCTCTTCGCTCACCATACGCGAACCACAGTAGTATTAAGCTGCTATTTTCCGCCGGTATTTTGAGAGAGCGGTTGTGATGACCCACACGTGCTACAACCATAATATAGCTGTAGCGTGGCTACAGCTCTACTACTACATATGTTTAAAATATATCATATATCATATTAACAGATCCGCACATTGATTTATTTGACGGCTCCGTGGCGCAGTGGCTTAGCAATGAGTTGTTGCGCTGGGGCCGCGGGTTCGAATCCCGCACGAAACAAGTATTTGTATGGCCTACAAATAATTGTTCCGGGTCGTGATGTTTGTCCTCGTGCACTTTATGTTTGTGAACTGCCTCTACGCCACAGGAGAAAATCCTAGTGTGGGGATAACGTAATTTTTAAAGATAGAATAAAAGAGAGCAGGGAGCACATATTCATCATCATGATCATCATTACAGCTCTTCACAAGTCCGTTGCTGAACGTAGGCCTCCTCCAAGGAATGCCACAAAGCACACATCTACTATGTCCACATATAGGTATTACGATATAAATATACATGGAGATATATAAACAGCCGTGAAAGCTTAAAACAATACGGTTTACCACATTATAATTGAATTAATACATGAAACTCGTGTTAAAATCTAATTAGCTTTACAAAAATATGAGAAGGCACTCCACAGGTAAATCAGAACTGCTAAAGAATGGTTTTTATTAAATAGGATCAACGTAACGACGTACTTAACTATTTTACGACGTTGAGAAAAGAAATATAAAGAGGGAATTGGGAATACCGGGATTGATTTGGTCATTTAAACCTTTGTGGTCTTATATTTAATCGAAGATGAAAAATAAAAATTGAAAATATATTTCAAGTAGTCATAAAACGCAGAGTAATGGCGGAGAAAGAATATCCACTACCCCGTATAATTACGTGGGTGTCGTAAGAGGCGACAGAGGGAAACAAATCAGGAGATGAGCAGCTGCGCCTTGTAAGGCGAATATGGTCAATATCTTTCGTATGAATTTATTGGGAGACCTATGTTCAGCAGTGAACTTTAGATAGGCTGTAAAGGTAAAAAAACTAAAGTCATAAAAAGACTCTAGAGAAGGTCACTCTATTTTGTTGGAGTGGTTTCGTAATACGGCATATTAAACTCATTACGTACAGTTGATTAAAGTTATTTATACGCGGTAGAGCCGCGTTGCAGCTGTATTATGTTTGTAGCACGAATGGGCCAGCTCGACCCGGGAAGGAACATGCCCTCAGAGAACCAGTGGAAAATAGCAGGTTAATGCTGCTGTTTTGTATGGTGAGTGTAGAGAACCGGAGAACTTTTTTAATGGTAACGTGGCATTCAATCCTGCGTATCTGCATAGAAAAATATAACGAATTCATGTTAATTCTAAAAGAACGCACTGGAATAGCGTAGCTCAGAACAATCAAAAATAAGAGAAAGCGCTGTGCAGCATTATGGCGTTTATAGGCTGTAGCTTTATTTTACTTTTAAAAAGTAAATAACATCGTGGCCGGGTGATTTTATTAACATTACTTTTAGAGGGATACAGCTGTTATGCTACTATGTTTTCAGGTGCAACCTGTAGTCAGGAGGTTGTGTTTAAGACCTAAGCCTTGGAAAAAACGTAAAGCTGTTGTCCACCGCCTAAAATCTCTCAAATTGTATCGGACTATGAAATTGAAGGAATAAAGAGTACATCTATATTTGCACACACATTTTTGTGCACTACATTCCTGTCCTGCGCAAATGGCCAGACTCTATTGAGTCTGACAGACGTGATTGAATTTCAACCTGAAGGACCTTTATTGAAGTAACTTTTGTAGATTGGTTTTTATTTCTGTTGTATCTAATGTAAGTTTTTGGAATTATCTTAGATTATTTCCATAAACTTACATAAGATAGATAAGGAATAATCAATAAACAAAAATAGTAAAGTTAATTTATCAAAAAGGTACTGAAGATGCCACATTTAATCGTTGTTTGAAAACTTTTATCTATTTAAATAATGTTTCCCAACAATATTTTCACGTAATCACAGCCCCAATTGGTAGACGATTTGAGAGTCCCCGAAGTGATATATTCACGAAACGAACTTAATTTACGACACCTTATGGGAAGGTATACAATCTGAATATGATTAGGTAGGAAACCCGTAAGTTTCAAGCGAAGCAAATATGGAATTTGCGAGCAATGTGGGAAAAACTTTCTCTATGTAAAGGACAAAATCACTTGATTCTCATTAAGATAAAATTTAAATTTCTGCACAGTTTTTTAACCTGTTGTTGATAAATTTCATCGTAAACTAGCGACCCCCTCAAGTTTCGCCTGGATAGGATGTATAAAAGTGGCGTTATTTACAAATACTCACATTATAACTATACATGATAACACTTCTGTGTTTCGTATGGTGAGTTGGTGTGTGTAGACAACCGGTAACCCTCTTTATCAAAAACGAGGCATTCTATATTAGTTCTCACGGATGACGACGCATCTGTATTTTGATTTGAATTTGAAGATAGATGTTTATGGGCCCCAGCAACCACTTACTATTATGTGGACTGTGGGCTCGTTTGTCACCGTTATCATATAAAATATAATTCTCATAATATCAAGGTCCCTTCTATGTTCACGTATTGTGACGAGCAAATATGAAACCCCACATTATACGTGCCATGTACTTGGCCCGTTTCTTTTTGTATGAAATACTGACCTGTTAAAAATCATTTTGGAAAAACTATTAATCATAAATAAAAATACGAATGTTTCAATTTTAATATTATCTCCAAGTTTTTACGAGCTACATTGAAATATATCATCACTCATTAAAAAATAGACCTATCTTGGTAAAATTTCCGTATTATCGAATTTAAAAAGGTCCAAAACTTATAGAGTGGATAACAAGTAAGGTGAATAAAGCTCTTGTGTGGGTCGCTACGTACGCAGAAAATTTGGCGCTTCCTCATCTCGGAATACCTCGATAAGGTCAATATATGCGGGTCATATAAATAAAGTTTGCTTTTTATTTATTTTTTATTATATAAAACCGAAGTGACAAACAAATTTTAAGTCCACCTGGTAATTAGAGACAACTGCTGTTCATGGACACCTGCAATCATGTTTAAACAAAGAATGCTATAGGTACGTTGCCATCTATGAGGACTGAGTTAGAATGCTTCACTACCTGTAATTGTATTGAATCTCTATACTCTTCACACCAGAACATAGAAATGCAAACACTGCTTTTTGACGACAGAAATAGTTAGGAATCCCTCCACCTACAGTCTTAATAATAATATAGAGTTGTCATTAGCATATGTTGTAGCCGTGTGGAGCCGCTTGGGCTAAAATTACCGCTTCTAATTACCGCAACGTCTTCAATTTTCACATATAACCATTAAAATATGAAATTGGTTAAAGTATATGTATGTTTTATGGATTTAAATTAAAAAAATGTTTTTTTTTAATTTATCCTTACCCTTGATAGAAGTGTGATTATCTGTATTTTCGGCATTGTCAGTGCTACACTGTTTAATATATTAACACTTTCACTGTCCGGTTTTCAGACACAATAGTAAGACAATAGCAATGTCCTATATGTAGTTCACGGGACAGCGAAAGGGTTAAATTACAAGTGAAGGAAAGCACTACATTCCTGTTCTGCGCAAATGGCTATACTCTGTTGACGCTGGTAAACGTGACTGAATATCAACATAAAGGACCTTTATTGGAGTGATTTTTGTAGATCGATTTTTTATTTCTGTTGTATCTAATGTAAGTTTTTGGAATTATCTTAGATTATTTCCATAAACTTACATTAGATAGATAAGGAAAAATCATTAAACAAAAATAGTAAAGATAATTTATCAAAAACGTACTGAAGATGCCACATTTAATCGTTATTTGAAAACTTTTATCTATTTAAATAATGTTTCCCAACAATATTTTCACGTAATCACAGCCCCAATTGGTAGACGATGCGAGAGTCCCCGAAGTGAAATATTCACGAAACGAACTTAATTTACGACCCGTTAGTTTCGAGCGAAGCAAATATGGAATTTGCGAGCAATGCGGGAAAAACTTTCTCTATGTAAAGGACAAAATCGCCTGATTGTCATTAAGATAAAATTTATAATTTCTGCACATTTTTTTAACCTATAATTGATAAATTTGATCGTAAACTAGCGACCCCCTCAAGTTTCGCCTGGATAGGATGTATAAAAGTGGCGTTATTTACATATACTAACTTTATGTATATATTCATGTATGTAACTATACATGATAACACTTCTGTGTTTCGTATGGTGAGTTGGTGAGTGTAGAGAACCGGAAACCCTTCTGCTGGAAGCGAGGCATTCCATCTTACTCCACACGGGTGACAACGCATCTGTATTTTGATTCGTAATCGAAGATAGGTGTTGACGTCTATGGGCCCCAGCAATTACTTACCATCAGGTGTACTGTGTGCTCGTTTGGCACCCTAATAAAAAAAATCGGTTGTCTGTAAAATCGTTTTACTGACGATAGTTGAACGTGACAACGTCATAAGAAATATTTAATATCGAAAAAATCATTACCTTTATCGCCGCAATTATCGTTGCTATAAACAATTGACACCACATTCGCTCGCACAGTCGCTCGTTCCGCGCTCTCGCTTACACTTTAAATGGAACGCCTAGGTAACGCCGCATGAGTCATGTTTTTTCGTGCGTGCAGCGTGCTTCATCGATTTATAAGACGTAGTCGCGTCAAAATAATTCTCATAATATCAGGTCCCTTCTAAGTTCACGTATTGTGACGGGCAAATACGGAACTCCACATTATGCGTGCCATGTACTTGGCCGGGTTTTTTTTGTATGAGATACTGACCTGTTAAAAATCATATTGAAAAAAAACTATTAATCATACATAAAAATACAAATATTTCAATTTTAATATTATCTCCAAATTTTTTACGAGTACATTGAAATAAATCGTCATCACTCATTAAAAATTAGACCTGTCTGGGGAAAATTTCCGTATTATTGAATTTAAAAAGGTCCAAAACTTTTAGAGTGGATAACAAGTAAGGTGAATAAAGCTCTTGTGTGGGTCGCTACGTACGCAGAAAATTTGGCGCTTCCTCATCTCGGAATACCTCGATAAGGGTCAATATATGCGGGTCATATAAATAAAGTTTGCTTTTTATTTATTTTTTATTATATAAAAATGAAGTGAAAAACAAATTTTAAGTCCACCTGGTAGTTAGAGGCAACTGCTGTTCATGGACACCTGCAATCATGTTTAAACAAAGAATGCTACAGGTACGTTGTCATCTATGAGGACTGAGTTAGAATGCTTCACAGCCTGTAATTGTATTGGATCTCTATACTCTTCACACCGGAACAGAGTAATGCAAACACTGCTTTTTGACTGCAGAAATAGTTAGGAATCCCTCCACCTACAGTCTTCTACATAATATAGAGTTGTCATTAGCATATTTTGTAACCGTGTGGAGCCGCTTGGGTTAAAAATACCGCTTCTTATTACCGCAACGTCTTCCATTTTCACATATAACCATTAAAATATGAAATTGGTTAAAGTACATGTATGTTTAATGGATTTAAATTTAAAAAAATGTTTTTTTTTTTAATTTATCCTTACCCTTGATAGAAGTGTGATTATCTGTATTTTCAGCATTGTCAGTGCTACACTGTTTGTTATATTAACACTTTCACTGTCCGGTTTTCAGACACAATAGTAAGACAATAGCAATGTCCTATATTATGTTGTTCACGGGACAGCGAAAGGGTTAATTACAAGTGTTTAGTAGCCATTTCAGATTGTTGATGGATTTGCCGGAATTCTTTATAAATATTATACGTGATAGAGCCATGCTCAAACTATATTATGTTTGTAGCACGAATGGGTCGGCTTGACCGGTGAAGGACTACGCTCTCACAGCATACGCTAAAAATATATGGCGTGGAATAGCAGCTTAATGCTACTGTTTTTGATACAGTGACTGTTGAGAACCGGAGACCTTTTACTGAAGACAAGGCATTCTATCTTATTTCTCGAGGGATGGCGACGCATCTGCATTTTGATTTTGATTCTAGGATATATGTAAATGTATATTAGCCACACCATCCATTTAAGATTAACAAGATTGTCTGCTCATTTGTGAACCTTATTCTATATATAAAAAGTAATATTATAGTCATATACAGTAGTCAATAAAATAGCACATTTTTTATTTTTTTTTAATAAAATAAGTGTAGCAAGCGAGCACACAGTCCACTTGATGGTAAGTGGATTCTGTGAGCCATAGACATCTAATTTTGTCCTTAATTAAAAATCAAAATGCAGATACGTTGTCACACCTGAGGACAGAGATAGAATGCCTCGTTTCCAGTTAAAAGGGTCTCCGGTTCTGTACACTCACCATACGAAACACAGCAGCATTGAACTGCTATTTTTCACTGGTATTCTGTTAGAGCATGGTCCTACACCGGTCGAGCCGACCTATTCGTGCTACAATCACAATATAGCTGCAGCATGCCTCTACCACGTATGTAAAACAGCTAGTAGCACTAAAATTTCAAATATAAATTTATTTATTTATTTGTCAATACAGTGAGTTTTTTTTATAGGTAAAGGGTGGCAAACGAGCACACAATCCACCTGATGGTAAGTGGTTGCTGTGGCCCATAAACATCTACATCTATCCTCATTTGCGAATCAAAATGCAGATGCGTTGTCACCCGTGAGGACTAAGATGGAATGCCTCATTTCCAGTAAAAAGGGCCTCCGGCCACCTGCACTCACCAAGCGAAACGCAGAGGTAAACCTCTACTTCACGCTGGTATTCTGTAAGGTCGTGGTACCACTCCGGTTCGAGCCGGCCCATCCGTGCGACAGCAAAAGCTGCCGCGTGGCTCTACCACTATTAAAATTAAGTTTTGAGTTTAAGTTTGGTGTTAGTATAATTTATAGTGGAAATCGTGTTTCTACTACAGTGTGGTTTAGTAGTAGCTGCTAATATTCTGTGATAAATACATCAAACTAAAAAATTGGAAGGAACATAAAACTTAAATGGCAAAAAATGGCTCCATAGCGCAGTGGCTTAGCAAAGAGTTGCTGCGCTGAGAGCTGTGGGTTAGAATACCGCACGGAACAAGAATTTTTATGGCCCACAAATAATTGCTCCGGGTCTGGATATTTGTTCTTGTGAAATTTATGTATGCAAATTGCCCCCAAGACAGCGGAAAAGTTCCTGGTGTGGAAGTAACTTAAAAAAGATATATACAAAAGGACGCGTTTCATGATTAAAATTACGCTTTCGCAATTCAAATAGCTGCGAGATTCCTTGCGGCAGTCGTACGTTACATCAAAAGAAACGTGCCGAACGAATTATAAGTCAATTTATCGAATTTGGTTTTCCTTGATTCTAGATGGCTTTTAAAATATTTTATTGCAAATTTGTATTATCTTTAATTACAAAGAGAAACAATAAAAGTATTAGTAGAGTTAGTAGAGCCAGATTATATGGATAGATATATATGGATTGTGATTTCTTATATTTACGCGAACACTACACATTGAATAAAACCATTTTTACGGTTTTTATCGCGTTTCATTTTACTATTATAATTCCCGACGTTTCGGGTGCTTTACAGCAACCCATGGTCACGGGAAGGACTGAGATGTTTGAGGTCCCGATGTCACAGTTAGCCCAGCTACCTTCAGTTTTTTAATACTAATATTTAGTTCGATTTACGCAGAATGAACTTACAGTATCTTGAAGTCTAGCAGTGGTATGCTTGGGTTTGGATTTAATTTTTTTATTATAGGATCCCAAGCAGATGGCAGCACCCATCTATCTTCTCTATTGAAATTAGGATGTTTTTTTTAATTTCAATAGCCTCTCGTATCAACCTTGATAGGAATCGGTGTTCTTTTGCGAGGATTTGTGGTCTATCAAATCTGATGTAATGGCGGGGGCGATCTTGAACATGTTCACAGACTGCAGACTTCCCAGAGCGTCGGTGCTTCACATCAGCTATATGTTCTTTCACGCGGGTTTTAATGGCTTTTTTGTTTGTCCTATGTAAGAGAGACCACATTTACAATCAAGCTTGTACACTCCTGCATCTTGTAGAGGGATATTACAATTGACGGATGATAAAAATTGACTAATCTTCTTCAGCGGCTTGAAGTGTGTTTTAATAGAAGCTCGCTTCAAAATGTAGCCAACCTTGTCTGTGACTCCTCTGACATAGGGTAGTACAGCAGGCACTCGCTCGAGTGTGGTCGGCTTCACTCGGGCTATAGTATAGTTGTAATGAATCTGCACGAGCAGATAGAAAAAAATACCAGATGTGATCTAAGCTATAATATGAGAAAGACACAGATATTTTTTTGAGAAATTCAAAACTTTACAAAATCCATGATAATTATCTTAATACATAAATTGAAGTTAAAAATTTTGTACAGACTTCAATATAAATTATTAAGTATAACTCAAAAACTATTGGTCTGACCATGATCTAATTCACGTGGGACCACGTGTGAAGTACCAGCTTTAAAAAAAAAAGAATGATCGAAATTGGTTAACCCAATAAAAGGTTATGAGGTAACACACATAAAAAACATACAGTCGAATCGATAACCGTTTATTTTTGAAGTCAGCATAAAAAAACGCCATATTACTAGAAATGCTACAAAGGCGAAGTTTTTTTTATTGTTAACGCGAAGCCTATTTATTGTAATAATATTTTAATAATGTCTATTATTAAAATATTATTACAATAAATGCACGATTTTTCGAAAATTTTCAAGAAAATCTTTCAAGAGTCATCGTTATTTTAGTGTAGGCGCCGTGATAACTTAGTTATTCTCACAACTGAATAGTGCTCTTCAAAACACAGAACGTAGCTTCTAACGTTTAGTTATCTTGCTTTTACCTAACAATATTCTTAAGGCTTATAATATAAGGAGAAATTGTCTCTTGCTTTATATGTATGTAACATTTTTATTAAGAATTACTTCATTCACCAACTTAAAACCTGCAAAATTATTCTTATATTAAATTTTAAATATTATCAAGATAATATTCTTTTTATAGAATAAGGGTGACAAACGAGCACACAGTCCACCTGATGGTAAGTGGTTGCTGTAGCCCATAGACATGTTCATCCATCTTCTTTTGAGAATTAAAATGCAGATGCGTTGTCTGCGGTGAGGACTAAGATAGAATGCCTCTTTTCCAGTAAAATGGGTCTCCGGTTCTCTACAATCACCATACGAAACACAGCAGCATTATGCTGCTATTTTACGCTGGTATTCTGTGAGAACATGGTCCTTCCCCGGTCGAGCCGACCCTTCCGTGCTACAGCTATACTATTAATATAGCTGCAGCATGGCTCTACCACGTAAAAATGATTTTAAGTTAAAAGAACGAAATGAATAAACTTCTTCGTTTGTCTTTCCATCCGAATACAATCTGGATGTCTTTAAGTAAAGAGTAAATAGGCTTTTGTTACGCTAACACAGTGCGATTTGTCATATGTGGCTTCATCACCACTTACCACCGGGTGGGATGGTAGTAAAGCACGGGCAAAAATAATTGAAAAAAAAAATAGAATACAAATAGAAACATCGAATTGAGAAATCCTTACTGCCATAGTCAAAATAAAAGTATGATAATGTGATTGATGGAATTCTTATACTGTGTTTTCATTGTCTGAAACAATTCATCATTTTGATATGAATTTTCTCGTATCACCGAGTTATCTTTTATACCGTATAACGAAGAGGACGGATCTTGTATTAAAAAAAGAATATTCCATTTCAATTATCTACTACCTACGGTCCTAATATATGCAATAAGTAGGTATATTATCGTAATTAAATGAAATTATAATCGAATTTGGGTACTTTTCTAAGTCTCGGGGTCAAGGTTACTCGATAATGTTCAAAGAAATTATAGTCTTTAAGGTTGATACAAAAATTTGGTATAAAAACCCTTTACAATTTGTATAAATGTAATATTTGAAGACGTGCTAACACCATGGGATTTACAGGAGCGTTGTCGACTTTTTCTGAAAGGAGAAAGCTCTTTTTTTATAGAATAAAGGTGACAAATGAGTGGTGGACTGTAGGCCAAATGATGGTAAGTGGACACTGTGACTCATAGACATCTACATTTATCCTCGATTAAAAAATAAAATGCAGATGCATTGTCACCCCTGAGGACTAAGATGGAATGCCTCGTTAGCAGTAAAATGGTTCTCTTCACTCACCATACGCGAACCACAGTAGTATTTAGCTGTATTTTCTGCCGGTATTTTGAGAGAGCGTGGTTCCCCCCGGTTGTGCTGACCCTCACGTGCTACAACTATAATATAGCTGTAGCATGGCTACAGCTCTACTACTACATGGGTTTAAAATATATCATATATCATATTAACAGATCCGCACATTGATTTATTTGACGGCTCCGTGGCGCAGTGGCTTAGCAATGAGTTTTTGCTTGATGTTTTTGTTTGTTTTTGGTTTGAATCCCGCACGAAACAAGTATTTCTATGGCCTACAAATAATTGTTCCGGGTCGTGATGTTTGTCCTCGTGCACTTTATGTTTGTGAACTGCCTCTACGACACAGGAGAAAATCCTAGTGTTGGGATAACGTAATTTTTAAAGATAGAATAAAAGAGAGAAGAGAGCACATATTCATCATCATGATCATCATTACAGCTCTTCACAAGTCCGTTGCTGAACGTAGGCCTCCTCCAAGGAATGCCACAAAGCACACATCTACTATGTCCACATATAGGTACTACGATATTAATATACATGGAGATATATAAACAGCCGTGAAAGCTAAAAATAATACGGTTTACCACATTATAATTGAATTGATACATGAAACTCATGTTCAAATCTAATTAGCTTTACAAAAATATGAGAAGGCACTCCACAGGTAAATCAGAACTGCTAAAGACTGGTTTTTATTTAATATGAACAACGTAACGACATACTCTCATTTAAGTATTTTACGGCGTTGAGAAAAGAAATATAAAGAGGGGATTGGGAATACCGGGATTGATTTGGTCATTTAAACCTTTGTGGTCTTATATTTAGTTGAAGATGAAAAAAAAAATTGAAAATATATTTCAAGTGGTCATAAAACGCAGAGTAATGGCGGTGTAAGAATATCCATTTCCCCATATCATTCCGTGGGTGTCGTAAGAGGCGACAGAGGGAACCAAATCAGGAGATGAGCAGCTGCACCTTGTAAGTCGACTATGGTCAATATCCTTCTTATGAATTTATGGGGAGACCTATGTTCAGCAGTGAACTTTAGATAGGCTGTAAAGGTAAAAAACTAAAGTCATAAAAAAGAGTCTAGAGAAGGTCACTATTTTGTTGGAGTGGTTCCGTAAAACGGCATATTAAACCCATTACGTACAGTTTATTAAAGTTATTTATACGCGGTAGAGCTGCGTTGCAGCTGTATTATGCTTGTAGCACGAATGGGCCAGCTCGACCGGGGAAGGAACAGGCCCTCAGAGAACCAAAGAAAAATGGCAGGTTAACGCTGCTTTGTTTTAAACTGTGAGTGTAGAGAACCGGAGACCCATTTAATGGTAACGTGGCATTCAAACCTGGGTATCTGCGTAAAAAATATAACGAAGTCGTGTTAATTCTTCAAGAACGCACTAGAATAGCGCAGCGCAGTACCCTCAAAAATAAAAGTAAGCCCTGTGCAGCATTATGGCGTTTATAGGATAAGCTTTATTTTACTTTTAAAAAGTAAGTAACATTACGGCCGGGTGATTTTATTAGGGTTACTTTTAGAGGGATTAAAGGCGATGAAGCAGGTTGACGGCACGCAAGTTATTTCATTTTATTTGCTCAAGCAGCTCGATATATGAGCGGCTGGACAACCGATTCAAGTAAAAAATATTAAATGCGATCAAGCACGTAGCAAGCAAGTAGATTATAAATAGAATTGTAAAGAGTAAAACATGTTCGACTGAAACAAAATGTGGCGTGCAGCTCTTATATGGCTGCTACACGAATTAGTCGGCTTGCCCGAGGTAGTACCACGCTTTCACGGAATACCAGCGGAATACAGCAGAATTAAGTAGTGTTTTTGTGATTATATAGAACAGGAGAATTTTTCGGACTAATTTCAGCCGATCAATTTCACCATCGCACATCGCGACAAAACTCGTGATACCATCCATACCATCTGGGTGATTGGCGGTCCACCACTGTGCGATTTAGGAGTTTTCTCCCTCGTACAACTTACTTGTGAAATCGATTACCACCAGCGATTTTTCCGGATCGATTCCGACGACTTAGGAACCTTCAAGAAAAGAGCTTACACCTTTCTAAAAAGCCGGCAACGCATCTGCAATTCCCCAGGTGTTGCGGTTGTTCATGGGCGGCGGTAGTCACTTACCATCAGGTGAGCCGCATGCTCGTTTTAAAAAAAAAAGAAAAAAAGGAGAAACTTTTTATTGGTGACGAGGCATTCCGTCTTAGACCTCAGGGTATATGCATGTAAATAACTTTGGGCTACAGCATCCACTTACCATCAGGTGTACCGAGTGCCTGCTTGTCATCATAATTCATAGTTTTATTGTTGTTTTTTTTTGTACGTGCTTGCTTCAAGCCACTTGAGGGATATCATTTTAGAAACATTTATTCCGATAAATGTTAATATCAATTATGTAACGTAATGAAATAGGTATATATTTCAAAAATTATATTTTAAATATTTTATGATTGACACGAAGATATAAGATTGTATTCAACCTCCGTTTCTAAACTTTAAGTTGAAAAAATCAATTTTAAATCTTACATTTTTTTTGGGTAACCGCATTTTATACTACGCCAAATCACAGTTATTTGAACATTTTTAAGCTAGTGCTTGGCATATACCAAACCTAATGTAGCTGAAGATAATTCATTCTTGCTTATTAACGTAAACACTCAAAGTGAAAATCATAACAGCTAGGCGATTTCGCGTGCTTCATTTTTCTGAATTACACACGGAACCCTAAAGACGCCATGCTAAAATGTCAGTATTGAAGCATTCTTGAGACATCATACAAGAGACATAAGCGATAAAACAACTATATCATGTTCCAACATTGTGGGAGTGGAATGTCAAGGCTGGCGCAATGGCCCTCAGATGGATTGAGTAGCTTATATATAATTCTCACGTATGAAAAAATACTTGAAAAGAATTCCATCTCGTCGATCTTTTATAATCCTTAAACATGCCTCGGGGTTTTGTAAACGGAAAATATCTAACATTTTATAATATTTCCTTTTAGGATATGAGGTTATGAGTCTGTTTTGTTATGTTGTTGTCGTGTTAAATGAGATCGGTTAAAAGGTCATAATAAGTGTTGTTCTTTTTTAATTATGCTTAATAGATTTAAATAAGGATTTCTCGGAAACGGCTGAACCGATTAAATATTTTTTTTTAATTTAATTAGGTAACAAGAAACAAAAACCCCGTGGTTCCCGTTAAGTACATTAGCAGAATTCTAAGGTATAGAAAAAACATAAATTATGAAAACTCGTCCATAAAAATTTAATTAAATTTAAATGTTTTTTTATTTGCAAATCGATCTCCGCATTGGCCACATTACCAATGCGCGTGCCAGTTAGAGGTAATAAAACACATAGAATTGCATAAACAAAACAATAAATTTATAAAAAAGGGTTTTGTTTTTTGAAGTAATGTTATTTGTATATGTTTGAATACTGAATCTGATAACGCACTTAACGAGAACCACAGGTTTTTATAGTTTGTAGTTATATTATGTCATTGTAAATCATATAAATTTTAGGAAAAAATTTCCACCCGTAATTGTGGCAAAATAGGGGACGAAGTTTTTATTGTAACTATTTATAAAAAAATTCTATATATGATATTTAGCTTACAAGATAATATTGTTTACACAAAACGGTAAAAATTTAAAATTTTAATAAAAAGTATGAAGTATCAAAATCTAAAATAATTTAATAATTTCTACAATAGCTTCTGAAATCCGTGCTTTAACACTTCAATACACTATATTTTAGCACATAGTTAAGAATCTATTACGTTGAAATTATTTTATTCTTTTAAGCTTTTAAAACCTCTATGTTTTTTATGATTTATTTTCATTACGGATAATTTATATTATTTTTATATAATATTAAATTAAAATTTTAACCTTGAGATAGCATATGTTAGACACATGAATTGAAAAGCGATGTAGACGAGAATGTATGCTACATTTTACCTAAGTTTGAACTTCAATTGCAGATAGTACGTCTTGTTGATAAAAGGATAACTACGCTCATCGTCCTCATTAGTAGCGTCAGTAAAGCCACTATCCGCGCCCAGCCTAATGGCAGGGCGCGGACCGCAAACTCGAAAGGTCGTGGGTTCGAATCCGCCATTCGACTACTGTCGTGAACCACTTCTAACACAAGCATTTTGAGCTTA
Organism: Parnassius glacialis; assembly: GCA_033319125.1. NCBI lineage: Eukaryota > Metazoa > Arthropoda > Insecta > Lepidoptera > Papilionidae > Parnassius > Parnassius glacialis. Next base: position 2,582,461 of record JAVANC010000005.1, on the reverse strand, counting down.
CCAGAAGTGGTTAAAGGGAATATTAGTAATGTTTAATAGCATTACTTACTAGTATTTTTAAAAAAATATCATAACGGTCAATAAATGCACTGTTGATAATGGGCTTGGTAGCCGGATTGAACCAAACGTAAATCACATTTACATTATTCATAGGGAAATTTTACCAGAGCGAGGTTGTAAGTTCTGTGCTGACCAACTCAGTGTGATTAACAGGGGCAAATCTCCCCATTAATTGCCTGTTGGTGCATCCTTGGAAAAAACTTAATAAAAGAAACAAACAGCAAAAAACTTAATAAAAATTATAATATATGAAAACGTCTAAAGTAAAATCCGAGAAATCCACACCATCTCTTACTAATATCGTTTCAGAGCAGATTTAAATCATTTTGCTGCAGAGAAACATGAAAAATATAGTACGTATCTCCTTATTATTTTTAAACTCACCAACGAATACGCCGAGTAATAATAACACGACCATTTTCATTGCACCAACGTCACATTTATAAGAAACCCATAGCATTGAAATAAAAATTCATATCACATTTTCAATAGCAAACAATTCACATTTTATTATTTCGTATTTAAATGTAACATTACGCAAAACTCGCACATCGTTGACGCAGCGTGTAAACTATTCAGAATATATTACGAATACGTATCTAATGTATTTATTCCGGAGAGAAACATACGTCTGTTCTCCACCATCGCCGGATGAAAACTGAGTGGTGAGTGCGACGGGAACGTCAAAATGATAAGATACGTCCTAGGGTTGCGCGCGACTTTTAGTTAGCCACCCCATTTTAGATTTGAAAATTACACGAGCAAACTTGTTTCACCAGATAACACTTACTGTCGTGTTTAAAGTTCGTTATCTTGTATTTGTTTTGAAATTTCAGATTCGTTAATTTCATAATAAACTCAATTATTTCTTATACCTATAATATACACTTACATTTAAATAATGTATTCATATAACATTCCAATATTTACAATATAAGGCCGTAATAAGAAAAACTGAAACTAAAAACTTAAATAACCATACAATCCTACTCCCCGTAGTATAGTGCCAATAATGCTGGTTGCGATTCCTCGCTGAATGGCTATACTTAGCCTTGGAGCGAAAAAAAAACCAACGTGGTAGAGCCATGCTGCAACTATATTAGTGGTATATTTGTAGCACGAATGAGTCCGATCGACCAGGGAGGACCACGCTCTCATAGAATACCAGCGTAAAATAGCAGCGAAAGAACCGGAGACCTTTTAACTGGAAACGAGGCATTACATCTTAGTGCTCACGAATGATGACGCATCTGCATTTTGATTCGTAATCGAGGATAGATGTAGATGTCTATGGGTCACAGCAACCACTTACCATCAGCTGGACTGTGTGCTGGTTTGTCACCCTTATCCTTTAAAAAAAATCACGAGTATCGACGACTAGTCGCGGATACAGTTCCTTTAGGAAATTCAACGATGTTAAAGCATATAAATTGCTTTTTAAATATAACCTGTATTTCTCTTTTAGCTTTTTATCCCTTTATCTTTTTTTCACTATTTATTAGCCATAGATTATATATATTTTGTATTATATTATATATTATATATAAACTATTTATTAGACATTATATTTTTAGCCATAGTTGCCACGCTAAGCCCGCGGGTTGACAAAATTTATTATTTTAAGTAGTTATGAGAAAGATCCTACTACTCATCTACGAGAGCGGCACTGAAAATTTCGGGAATCAAGGAAGTGACACAACATTACTATTTAAAAATGTATTTATTGCTTTTCGAAGTATAAGGAACCAATCATTGAAGCAACCATTCCATTCGGAAGTTGGGGTCTCCAAAATGGCCGTTTTGTAGGCGTCCACAGCTTCTTCAGGTGATGAAAATCTCTGTCCCCGCAATTTATTCTTTATTTTAGGGAAAGTATAGAAATCATTAGGGCTTAGGTCGGGGCTGTAGGGCGGATGGTCTAATAATTCTATGTTTTCTTGCTCTAAAAACTCTTTTGTTCTGTGCGCGGTGTGAGACCTCGCATCGTCGTGATGGAGGATGATCCGGCGGTTACAGGTCTCTTTACGGAGTTCAGAAACGACCTGTGGCAAACAAATGCTAGCATACCATTACATCATACACACGTGGCCACCATTTTTTTTCCAACACTCCGCGAACGAACAATTTTTGTTGGCTTTAACTCATTTTCTAACACCCAAACTCGTGACTGGTTTTTTGTTTCGGGTTCGTACGCGTATATCCAGGATTCGTCACCTGATACGATGTTGTATACAGCATTTGAGGATCCTGCGTGGAATTTTTCGAGAGTTCTGACGTACCAAGTAACGCGAGCCGCTTCTTGCTCTTCACAGAGCGAATGCGGTATCCATCAGGAAAACAACTTTTTTACACCTAATTGTTCATGCAAGATTATTTGTATTTGACTCATGCCAATGTCTAAAGTCGCCTGAATTTCGCGGTATGTCACATGTCGTTCTTCCTCAATCAGCTTACGCACAGCATCAACGTTTTCGTGGGTGACTGCAGTTTTTGGACGACCTTGACGGGGATCATCACTGAGCTTTACACGTACACGTTGAAATTCAGCAAACCAGCGACAAATTGTGGTTTTGGATGGGGCTTCATCACCAAATGCAGAAATCATCCGGTCAACACACTGTTTTTGTGTTAAACCACTTCGAAAGTCATAATAAATCATCGCTCTTGAATTTTTTCAAGTCAATTCCATTTTCTCAACGACTAAACAAGTTTGACAAAACCTTTTGACAAGAGCGAGAATCTTTTTTTAAATAAATAAATGGTATTCGAGTTTTAAAACCAAGGAGTTTTCAATTAAAAAGGTTTTAATATGACAGGAACAGTGGAAATATTCCATTCCCGATACTTTTAGTGCATCCTATGTACTGTTCAACTTCTTCTTGTCACCTACTACGATACCACAGAATAATATGAGTGAAATCTCCTACGTCGCCACTACATGGTACTTATCATCTTAAATCATTATCATTTCACAAGTCCACTGCTGAACATAAGCAATGCCGAGGATTACTACAAAGCTTAGCCCTGAGCCACCTGCATCCATCGACTTCCTGAATGTGTTACCAGATTGTCACTTCATCTAATGGGGGACGGGTTCCAACGTCCCATTAAAGTAAAAAAGTAAAGTTGCAGCCTATTTACGTCCCACTGCTGGGCACAGGCCTCCTCTCATTTCTGAGAGGGTTTTAGGGCTCGGAAGTAACCGCCGCGCTGCCCCAATGCGTGTTGGGAAACTTCGCATGTCTTCGAAATATTTTTTTTTTCTTATATATCAGACATGCAGGTTTCCTCACGATGTTTTCCTTCACCGCCGAGCACGTGGTAAATCAGTACTTAAAATTGCAATTAACAATTTCAGTGGTGCCGGCGGGGATCGAACCCGGGTTGCTCGAGTACTGTGAAGCTTACAGCGAGCGCTAACCATCTGAGCTACCACGGCTTTAACGTCCTATTGGTTCGGAAAAAAATCGGGTTGTAGCCACATACACAAGTAAGTGTTGCGAGGAAGAAAAGTTGTGGTGAATCGCGCAGTGGGGGACTGCCTATCATGTAGATGGTATAAAATTCAAGTTATAAAATAGAATGGAATAAAAAAAGTTTAATTCAATATAGACTACAAGAATACTAACAGAAAGTCATTTATGTTTTATCACTGGAAAAAAAACTTCTATCTTGGGTAGAACCAGCAAGAAACCCAGCGGACCTTTTTTTAAACATACAATTAAGTGAAACTAATTTTGACGGATTTTATCGCGTTTAAATTAACTTTTTAATTTCCGACGTTTCGGGTGCTTTACAACACCCCTGTGTTGTCTTCGCTTAAATATAAGAAATCATTATACAATTAAGTATTACATTTAGAAACAGCATGGTAACGATTGCCTCTCTCCCAGGGGTTAGTGTCAATCATGTATTCTTTAGCAGTATAATGACCCTTATTAAACAATTTTTAATTCATAGAAATTGCAAGGTTTTTAATTGATAGGTCCTGCATATTTTCTGGAGATTCGGTGTCAAAGCGTATACATTGCTCTATGAAGGAATTACTGACTCTTTGGAGTCGAGTAACTGGTATAACTAGCTTTTGCTTGTTCCTAGTACTTCTTAACAGAATGTAGATCACTATTTTTAATCTATTTTTTTTCTGTTAAGCTATATTAAAGTTAATTTAACCAATGTGTGTTGCCAGTGATAACTTAAGGAACGGAGATCTGTTGTATGAATTTTAAATTTTGTTGTCAATTGTGACTGGTCTCGCTTTGACTTTCGACATTTGAATTCATTGTTGATTTATACAATAAATCCAATGTTTTTATTGTTCGTTATTGATTTAACGCTGATGACCTTTTGATATGTTATTTTAGGATAGAACAGCAGTGAACTTTTGATGTATTGACAATGGTATAGATTATATCTACTGTTTTCTATTACTTTCTGACATCGATTTCATGAATGCGTTTAAACATTTAATTTCTTACTGTTACAATCCATTAAACGTCCACTGCTGAACGTAGACCTCTCACATAGATTGCCTCATAGGGCAAACTTTATATGCCACAACTCTCACGCTTGGCTACCGCAGTTTTTTTTTATTTATATATATTATATGAAAGTCGATGCTGCTCATCTACTGGTTTGATTACCTCTGTCTTATGGCACCCACGGGACGATATCTATCTATCTATATATCTATATATCTCCACTACACGATCCAATTAATTCCTTGATTTTGAATTAATTGACTGCCACTCTGGTCTAGAGGTCGAAAGCGCGACTGTTGAATATGTCGTCACTAGCTGATTCCCTTGTCATGCCATAATCGGATATTGGGTGTTTCTGGCAAACAATTTTCAGTAATAGCCCGGAGTCGGAAGTTGTCGGTGTTTCACTCGTTTGCCTCGGAAAGCAGATAAAGCCAATGTTCCTACGCCTGATCAATCTCCGTTTTTGAAGGTTTGCCGCCCCATCGGACTAATTTAATTTTTTTTTATAGGATAAGGGTGACAAACGAGCACACAGTCCACTGATGGTAAGTGGTTGCTGTGGTCCAAAGACATCTACATATATCCTCGATTACAAATCAAAATGTAGATGCGTTGTAGGATTAAAATGGAATGTCTCATTTCCAGTAAAAATGGTTTCGGTTCTCTACTCTCACCATACGAAACACAGCAGCGTTAGGCTGCTATTTTACGCTGGTATTCTCTGAGAGTGTGATCCTTCCTGGTCGAGTCAACCCATTCGTGCTACAACTATACTACTAATATAGCTGCAGCATGGCTTTACTACGTAAAAATTCATTTTGAGAGACTTTATTACCATATGAAATGCATCGCTGAATTTAATTCTAACAATATCGGAGACCTTTCTACAATATTATTCATCCCGATATATTAAATATCCTATTAATCAAAGACAAGAAATCTACCTAAATCTTTGAACACCCAGAAAATTTCCATTTTTAACGCTTAACTTACTTTCGATCGCTCTCGTAGTCAATAGCCACTCAAGCTCTCAAAACAACCTCATCAAGATCCTTTAGTCTTTGCGCGATTTATATCGAAGCTTCTGTGAGCTCTCGTGCCATTGAATGAAGAGGAACATTTAATTATTAAATATTTAAAAGTATTTCGTGTAATGTAAATATCCTAAGCCTAAAACAATATGTATGCAACTCTGTCTTCTAGATGGTGGTAGTATTTACTTCCTGAAAACTGAAGATGGCAAGAAACTCTGAGGAAGTTACCTTACCGTTAAATATTAAAAAAATTACTCATAAAGAATGTATATTACACATTTTGACTACCTTAAAGATAAAAATAGTTTATCGTAGTTTCTGCCAGTTTATCACATATATCTCATTAACAAGCTGGAAAATGTATAACGTTAAATTATTTCGTCGGATAATATGTTAAAATTTCATAAGTGCCTTGTTTATAGTTCACCTAAATAATAATATAGATTTGATGAGATGATTTGAAAAGTTCCCCATGCGCATGTGCGGACATTTGTCGTAAAACAATATTTTTAACGGTCATCATTTTAATATCTCAACAGTAAAACGACGATAAAAAGATATCGCCTTAACCTTGTTTTCAGACTCATTTTGATTATAAAAAAATAATATCCTAGAATGATCTATATTCGAAGCGCAATTTTTTATATATTTATGTTTACCGAATTCTCTTAAATGACGTCACTGATATAAATGTTTATTTTATGTAAAGTTTAGAGATGGTCCCATAAGAAAGAAAGAAAAAATTTATCCCTAAGGGTGGAAAAATAAGAGATGGAAATATTAATCATTCATCCTCTCCTCTGCAATGTGGTTGCCTGGTAGAGATCGCTTCTAAGCGATAAGGCCGCCAATTGTACCTTTAAATAATTTGTTGTTTTTCTTTCTCTTGTAAATTTTTCTAGTGTATAATAAAGAACATTTCATTCATTCTTTAATGTACCTAATTAAACGACACAGATATGGATTTACGAATAATTCTTCGATACATTTTATTTTAGCACCGACTTCAAAAGCAATTTTTTTTAATATAGGATAAGGGTGACAAACGAGCACACAGTCCACCTGATGGTAAGTGGTTGCTGCGGCCCATAGACATCTACATCTAACCTCGTTTGCGAATCAAAATGCAGATGCGTTGTCACCCGTGAGGACTAAGATGGAATGCCTCATTTCCAGTAAAAAGGGCCTCCGGCCACCTGCACTCACCAAGCGAAACGCAGAGGTGAACCTCTACTTCACGCTGGTTTTCTGTGAGGTCGTGGTACCACCCCGGTACGAGCCGGCCCATCCGTACGACAGCAAAAGCTGCCGCGTGGCTCTACCACTGTTAAAATTATGTACCACTGTTAAAAATGATGTAGCTATTAAGTGATTATGAATTTTTCTTAACTTTTAAAAAGGTTTTTTATATTAATTCTAAGCGAGATTAAAATGGCTCTCCATCATCTTGTAAACGGCAAGGCCCCAGGCGAGGATGGAATTACAGCAGAGCTTCTGAAAGTGGGTGGAAAACCGGTACTTGAAGTCCTTCAAAAGCTCTTTAATTCCGTCCTCCATGGTAGTTTTACTCCGGAGGCGTGAAGTAGAAGTGCGATGGTCTTGTTCTTCAAAAAAGACGACAAGGCTCTCTCGAAGAGTAACGGACGGATTTCCCTTCTGAGACGCGCCTACCTGCTGATTTCGAGAGTCATTACGAATCGTCTCGCACGCTGTCTTGACGAATTCCAGCCTCCCGAACAAGCTAGTATCTGAAAAGGCTTTAGTATCTTAGACCCCATACACACCCTTCGACGAATTGTACAGAAGACAGGAGAGTACAATCTGCCACTTTGCCTTGCGTATGTGGACTATGAGAAAGCCTTTGATTCCGTCGAAATTTGGGCGGTGCTGCAGTCCCTTCAGCGGTGCCAAGTTGACTGTCGGTATATCGAAGTGCTGAAGTGCTTGTTCAGTAGGGCTACAATGGCTATCTGCTTGGGATCGTATAATTAATAAAATTAAATACCAACCCAAGCATACAACTGCAATATTTCAAGATACTGTAAGTTCATACTGCATAGATCGGAACAAAATTAATATTTTTTTAATGTGGAGGTAGCCATGGTTCAAATTATGAATTGGGACGTCATACACCTCAGTCTGTCCCGTGACCATGGGTGCTGTAAAGTATTCGAAATTTCGGGAATATAAAATAAGTTAATATACGCGATAAAATCCGTAAAACTAGTTTTATTTAAAACTTTATCGGAGATATAATATTCAGGTACTTACGGATCACAGAAACTACTTAACAAATGTACTGTGTGCTCGTTTGTCACTCTTAATTTTTTTAAATAAATAATTTATACAGCGAGCTTTGCGAAATTGTTTAAAGAAAATAAACAGAGATGACAAGAAATACTTCCTTTAAACTAAATTGTATATTTTCCAGCGTATATGATTATAGTTCTCGTGGGTCTTTTCATTTATAAACCGTCAGCTTAGAACCAGTATTTATGTGCCGTCAGCTTAGAGGTCATATTTATTTGAGGGCGGGTCTGACCCCACGTCCTTTAGCGCACTTAACGCTTTTTCTTGATTTGAAACTATAAACTTTATACATAGTTGACAAAGCTCACTTACGGTAAATTGGAGTCACTTTATACTATATATACTAGAAAAGAGATGAATATAAAGATTTTGCGTTTAAAATAATAAAGTATATTATATTATTATCGGAGAAAAACAGGTATAATTCAAAATGGCTAACATTTTTATCACTTTTCCAGATCCAATCTATGTTTAGAGTTTTAATTATCTTATCCATCGAGAATCATAAAATCGATTATAAAATTCGTACCAAATAGACAAACAAGCAAATCGACAGTCAAGAAAATAAAATAGTTTGGCAAGCACCGAAATCTCAAGGGCAGAATAATAGTTAACGAAAATGATTGCGTCCAAAAGTAACTTATATATAAAATGAGTTTAATTATTTTTCTATGATTTTTCAAATAAAAATGTATTTTAATTAAAACCACACAGAAACACATACATTTTTGGGGATAATAAATGACTTTAATAATTTTACACTATTCAAGTGTTGCCATTAACTATTTTCATACATTTTTCGTATACACTTTGTAAGACTACCAACACAACACACGAACACAAAATATTTTTATAGGAAGTTATTATCAGTAATAATAAAAATAAAAGTGAACTTCTTGCAATAGTATATTATCTCAATCATAGTACTGTGTAACAATTCCATTTAATGTTATGGCAACACTAGCTAAACAAAATGTCACTATATGGCACAAAGGGCCAGAAGCCATGGCAGAAATATACATATATAGTATGCAAATATTAAAAAATAATCTAAAAACTCTCAATTATGTAGGTAGGTACATTATGTTGAGAATGTATTAAGTTAACATCAAACAACCACAGGACGCATGACTTTTTCCAAGTGACATAAAACATAACCTAAAAAGTTTCAAATCTAAATATATTTTTTGACGCTTTCTAAAGACAAAATTCTTTGACATAGTTACTCAGGGACTGACGCTAAACATAAATACTCACGTCTGTCACCCAGAGGGGTAGGCAGAGACTATGGACTCCCATTTGGCGCGATCCTGACACACCTCTCTCGCTTCCTCCACATCCATATACCTACGCATACACGCTCGTCGGTCAAAGGTACTCTTGATTTGGCCCATTTTCAATATATCGCCAATTTGGTCGATAAACTTTCGCCTAGGGCCCCTTCCCGACTCTGCCGTTCACCTCTGCAACATAAATTTGCTTTGTCACTCTTTCCTCATTCATTCTTTCTAAATTCCCAAACCACCTATTGTGTGGTGGTTTGGACGCTTAAAATTTTAAGATATTTTTGATATATAGACGCTACCATTTTTTCTCAACTAATTTTATGTATGAAAGTCTGTCCTTGTTCTTTGTTCTAACGAATAGTTAAGTCGCATTGAAGGACAAAATTCTAGTTCCACGCTCTTCTACTTGACCGCATCTAACACAGAGCGGTTCAAATCGTCGACGATCGAGTTATTTTTAATCAGCTTGATTAACCAGAGCTGCAAAGGGATGTTGCATCCCTTTACATTTTCTATCGCATCTACCAGGGGGGTACTCTGTGGAATTGTTTGAAATAATATCAATGTCACGAACACATCGTGAATAAACTCACAAGACCATCCACACCATCTGGATGCTTGGCGGTCCACCACTGTGCATTTTACTATGAATTTTCTTCCTCGCATGACTTCTTTGTGGAAAAATGTAAACTTTCCATGAGTGTTACCTATAATCTATATTTAGAAGAAGGAGTTTGAAGAGAAAACTAATATGGCAAGGGTGATTTAAAGAATGTGATCTTCATTTTATTAATTTCTATTAATATTAATATAAATGAAATCACACAAAAGACAATATCATTAATGATGATGCTTTACATAAAATTTAAATGTCGCAAATTTCGACGAATGAATGAATTCGAAATAAATTCGCTGCGGTTTTAAACTAGAATTACACAAGCAAAGTGAAACAGTTGAAAGCCAAAAAACAAATTCGTATAACCGCAAATGCGCAAACTCTTTTAACAGTTACCAATTACCACTTTGTGGTTGTAGTTTACTTTAAAACAAATGCGCGTTTTATAACTAAAAAACAAAACAATTTTTATTAAACTCTGTAAAATACATTTATTGACGGCTCAATAACATAGCGCAGGCTGATCATGTGTCACAATTTAACGACTATTATAATTAATTGTACAAGTGGACATAGAATCTTACATACAGCCAAAATATTATTCTTGTTTAAGGCACCACGTAATATGTAAACCGTAAATAATAATCATAATAATGTTTATTTCAGATATACATATCCATATATATTTGTTAGTAATCACCATAAACTAAGTTAGTTAAAATATAATAATATTAAAAAATAACGATAAATATATTATGCAAAATAGGACGAGAGCAATCAGTTAAGAAACTTGAATGTCCCATTCACATTGCATGCATTAGGATCCAATGCCTCTGAATGGGACAGTCAAGCCTATCTTGAAATATCCTCAAGACACCATTTGATCATTTCTATAGTCTGCATAACATTGACACAGTTTACTTTCCTTATGATGCCATAAAAATCATCAACACCTCCTTCAGCAAACATACTTGAAGCACTACAGTATCTATAAAGGCACATTAGCATCCTGAAAGATTATATTGAATTCGAAGTGTGTTGTAGGTCCTCTGCTTATGGTCACACTACAGGCTGCAGGTGTAAAATGTTTGACAGTATGCCTTGAAGAGGGTAATTTTGACATCATTTGTACTCCTAGCAAACCTGCGGTAAAGCATAACAAATCGGACCGCCAATGCGCGTCGCGCTCTCTGTCTCTCTCTCTCTCTCTCTCTCTCTCTCTCTCTCTGTCTCTCTCTCTCTCTAAATCCAAATCTAAATCATTTTTGTCTGTCAGATATTCGTTAACAATGTGTCCCAAATATTTAAACTCACAAACTCTACTTAAATAAATAAATCAGTATAATACTTATTTGATTTAAACAAAACATGGGCGTATAGCGATAGCGTGTTATGGAAAGACTCGAGAATATTAATGGTGAGGGATAAACATGCGAACTAGAAATTAATGTAATGCGGTACAGTAACTTTACAGATTAAAACGGTTGTGCTTGTATTCTCTCAATATTTTTTATTAATATTATTGAACAAGAATAGATATGTATGTGGCGGCGCTGTCTTCGTGTCACAAGCAAAACAAATCGAAGCCTAAATTACGCTATAAAAGTTCCGAAGTAAAGCAGTATTTATACAATAACTCCAAACTACTACTCGTAGTGTTGGCCACCTCCCGGGCAGAAAATTTTACCAGACGTTAGATCTCCCTTTTTTCATTGCACGGTTTAAAGTGGTGACCAACCGACGTGATAGAGCACGCAAACAACGGACAACCAACAACCATCATAAAACGATAAAGGGTAATAAAATTTGATGTCATTTCCATCATTGACGTGGTAGTGGCAGATTTTTTACAAGATGGGAAAGTACATAAAATATTCTAGATATAAAATTTTACTCAAAAAGGAAACATTACTTTGTTTTTAAACATAAAAAATAACGCATTCAAACATTGACATTCTCTATTTTATTGAACCAACTAATGTAATTTTATAATAAATGTATTATCTTTAAATTACAGGTTAAGGTAATCACCTTGAAATCTAACAATTCGTATCGAATTATCCTAAAAGACACGAACCTAGATAGTAACTGTTTATTGAATGTAATTGGACTTATTTAAGTAGTTACGCAAAAAGGATTCAACCAAAACGTTCGAAAAAACAATTTCGAAAAAAAAACGCAATACTTTAAAAACAAAATTACAAATAAAATCGAATAAAGCAACCCTCATCCAAACCTCCAACTTCCAATATCAATACATAAAATATCTATTTGTGGGTTGGACCATTTTATATGATATCGTCAAATTATATTTTAACTGCATTGAAACAATATAAAAAATCTGAAAAGTCAAGAAAACATCTTTCGACAGTGAAAAATTTTGTACCAAAAAAATATACCACGTTTGTCATATTCCTCATTGTCATCCAATTCTAAGCTATATTCAAATATATAAAAACTCTATCTCAACGGGAAGTGCTCAAAATTTGAGTTGCAATGCTGATTCTTTGCTCCGTTTGTACAAGAGACAAGATATTTATTTGTGGAATAATGAGTATACATACAAAGCATGCAGGTTGTTCAGATACATTAAAAGGATCAGTCATGTTTGGCCATTGTGGCGTACAAATGTCTAAATCAATGAAAATATCATAAATAGTTTACAATAATAGAAAATTAAAATATTATTAACACAGTATCGAATTAAATTATTATTATACTAATTTTAACAATTTTTATTTGCTATGAACATACATTACATTTTATCTGCTTTATACAATATCAGTAATAGAATTGCCTGTTACATAAGATTTAAATTTTATTATTCCAAAATTCTAATATTCTATAGTATGCTTTGCCTTCTAAATATAATTTGTTCTGTCCCTTCCAACATTTCGGAATTTTATAATATATTAAAGGGGCCATGCATAAAACACTTTTTCGCATCAATGCAGTTTTTGAGCTATTTTTTTTTTATAGGATAAGGGTGACAAACGAGCACACAGTACACCTGATGGTAAGTGGTTGCTGCGGCCCATAGACATCTACATCTATCCTCGTTTGCGAATCAAAATGCAGATGCGTTATCGCCAGTGAGGACTAAGATGGAATGCCTCATTTCCAGTAAAAAGGGCCTCCTATGCAAACATATCAACATATCAAGAATAGTATCAACGCGTCTGTTGCGACTAACTACATCTGATAGACGTGGAAGTAAGTTCCGATTATATTTAACAAACATGGCAATTTCTAAAATGTATACACATGTTAATGTCAGTATTTTATATTTTTTAAAATAGGGTTTGCAGCTATCAGTTAACTCCAGTTTAAACATGGTCTTAATACATAGTTTTTGTGCTTTGAAAGGTAATTTCTTGTAAGTCGAATTGCCCCAGAAGATAATCCCGTATTTTAGGTGCGATAAAAATAAGCCATGGTACGCTGTAAGCAACACATTAATGTTAAGCTCTTTAACCAATTTATATAGGACATATCTCTAGCTACTTATTTTTTACTAAGAATTCCTACGTGTTCTCTCAAATCAATATTTCGTCAATCGTCACCCCGTGGAATTTGGCAGTTTTGACTTCTTCAATTATTTTATTATTATATTGGACCTTAAGATTAGTTAGAGTTAATAAACGTTGACTGAAATGCATTACACAAGTATTATTGAGATTTATTTTTAAAGTCTTATTATTTAACCATTTTATTATTGATATAAGAGAATAACTAATGTCGTTATTATAGCTATTCTTATACTCGTAATTGTCTTGAATTGTTATGGTGTTGTCATCAGCAAAGAGTGTTACTGGTTGATCAACGGACTGAATTAAGTAGTTTATCTATAACAAGAATAGTAGGGGCCTAACACACTTCCCTGTGGTACTCCATGTTTAACTACTCGTTCATGCGATTGAAACATTTCTTCATATTTAGTTTTTAAACTTATTGAGGCTATTTCAGTGATTTGCTTTCTGTCGTATAAATATGATTGTATTAGTTTTAGCACGTTACCTCGAACCCCATAGGTTTAGTTCCAGTTTATCCAACAAAATATCGTGTCGGACATAATCGAATGCATGGGTCATGTCACAATTAACTGTACAGACATGCTTGATTTCATAAATGTTAATTATAACTTGTATATAAGAAATCATAGATTGCCATGTTTGTAGTTCGGTATTCTCTGAATCCTTTTTGCTCATTAACAAGTATGTTGATTTTTTTCAAGATACTTTCTCAATTCCTTGTAGAAATATTTTTCGTAAATTTTAGAGATAATACTAATAAGCGTAATTGGTCTGTAACATTCCATGGATTCTCTATTCTCCTTTTTTAAACAAGGGTTTTATGATCGATTTTTAAGGCATCTGGAAAAATGCCAGTGCTTATGGTTAAATTAATGAGGTACTTAAATGTGTACATATTTCTATAGAAAAACATTTAAGAATTTTCGTACAAATTCCATCATGACTATTTATATGTGACGATTTTCTAATATATTTATTATTTCATCTACATCCTGTGGCAGACAATGGGGCACGATTAACGATTTTAAACTATTTTAAATTTGTGAAGTAGCCTTATTTCCTGATTACACTCGGAACGATAGACAGACAGACAATCAAATTTTACCAAATTTTAAATAAAAGAAAACAAATTTTAACAGTGGTAGACTGACACAGACTAGACTAGACTGACAACAGTGGTAGTGGTAGACACGTGGCGGCTTCTGCTGTCGCACGGATGGGCCGGCTCGAACCGGGGTGGTACCACGAACTCACAGAATACCAGCGTGAAGTAGAGGTTTACCTTTGCGTTTCGCTTGGTGAGTGCAGGTGGCCGGAGGCCCTTTTTACTGGAAATGAGGCATTCCATCTTAGTCCTCACGGGTGACAACGCATCTGCATTTTGATTTGTAATAGAGTATAGATGTAGATGTCTATGGGCCGCAGCAACCACTTACCATCAGGTGGACTGTGTGCTCGTTTGTCATCCTTATCCTATAAAAAAAATATGCCTCCTCCAAGAAATGCCACAAAGTCCGGCCCTGAGTCACTAGCATCCATCGACTTCCTGCATCTTAAAACCTGCGATTCCTAACCCGCTTGCTAAGCGTGGCGTCTATAGCAATATACCACCATAACGAAAGTTACAAAGAATCTGTCCCAGTCGCCAGAGGCTCCACTATTTCTGGCTATAAATTTTATTGATTGGCAGCCTCGTACCGGTAAGCGAAGTTTAGAGCGTTCCCTTACTAGATATAGTGACAACCTGGAAATAAATATAATACACGTAATATTTATAATACTCAAATCAATGATAGTTGTTGTTGGTTTCAACACATACGTGGTCTAAAAAGTTTCCGACCTATCAAAGATACAAGATATTTTTTCTTAAAATTTATATTTATTTTTCTTCATAGTCTCCTTGTAATTAACATATCCCAGCGATGCTACCATTTCTTTAACCCATCCAAATAGTACTCGGCGTTTTTCTCTGCAAAATAATTGTTCACGAAGGTGACTGTAGTTTGACGAAAATCTCTGTACCCAATTTTTAGATGAGGGAACAAAAAGGGGTTGAACACTTGGGGCTAGGTCTCGTGAGTAAGGTGGATAGTCAAGCAATTCAAATTGTAATTCGTGGGTTTTCGCCATGGCCACTGCTGAAGTGTGAGATGGCGCTTTGTCATGGTGAAACAGGATTTTCTTTTTCCGGAACTGTGGCTGTTTTTTCGTTATCTGGGGGCATGGCAGTGCCCCCGCCAAGTCGAGAAAAAAGCGGCACGGCCGTACCATCCTTTTCTCGAAGCAGTTCAGGCCATTTTTGAAACCCTATAACTTCGTTGTGGATAAAAATAAAAGCCTGAATTTCTACCTACTAAGTAGGCATTATATAAATTTCATTAAATTTGAACTAGTTGTTTAAGAATTATAACTAGTCAAAGTTTCTTAATTTTGTCACTCACTTACTGACCGATCATCAAAACTCTAAGGCACTTTTAGCATATATATAGCTAGCATACATAGAAGCTTCAAATTTGGAATACAATTATTATTTGATATATTAATCAAGGAAAAATAAAAATATTTCGCAATTTTGGTCCAGTTTTTGAGGTACACCAACTGCATAAATAACTTTGTAATCCTATATAAATATATAGGATTACAAAGTTACATTTGCAGTGAATAGTTCAGTGTACCTATATATGTATAATATAATGGAATAATATGTGTAGATAGGTACATAGATATAACTATCTACAAAAAGAAATGAGATGCCATCGCATGAAAACACAATGTAATAAAAAAAAGTCTCTAAAGTAATACATATTATATTAAATTAGATTGTTTAGTGCGATTGCCAAGTCAATTTATTTATTTAAAACATTAAAGATTTTTGAAATCGATATGGTCACTATAAGATTTTGTTACGTTTGCTAATTACGTAATAACTTAAGACAGAAGGACCCTTAAGTAGAGACTGAATAAGTTAACCGACTTGGTATTACATGGATCTCACAACTTTTTACGGTAGAACTGAGTTGCGGGACTTGGCTTTTTTTACAAGTTATATTTTTGATGGCATTTCTGTCTTCAGTTTGTCAAGTAATGATGCTTATGATGCTCCTGTAATGGTCTTTCCCTTTTGAATATAATCGATTAAGATAACTCAAAAAACAGTTTTTGCTTTCCTGTCCACTGTTTTGACTGTATTTTTGTTTCGGACGTATAATGGTGTAACCAAGTTTCTTCTATATTGATTAGTCGGTGCCAAAACTCAGATATATTGCGCCTAAACTGCGCCAACAGAGCGATGGAAATGTTCATTCGAACACGTTTTTTGTCTTACGTGAGCCAATTTGGCGCCCAACGCGCTGACAGTTTTCTCATGTCTAAATCTTGATTTAATATGTCACAAACACGTTCTTTGAGCATTTTCTTAGCCTCTGCTATCTCTCTCACTTTAATTCGGCAGTCATCTAGCACCATTTGGTGAATTCTAGTGATGTTATCGTCACAACTACATTCACTAGCTTTTATTAACGATTGCTGCCGTAAATGTACTGAAATAATATGCATGTATCGGAATAGGACGAAGAATACGTTATATAATGCGTCACGTAAGTTTAATTCACGCCCCGTGGAGCGGGCGGGTAAGTAGTTATTTATATAAATTAGTACTCTAGAAATAGTTTAGTAGGGATCTCTTAATTTTCAGCGGTATTATAATATTAGGAATTCATAAAATATCTGACTTTGTCGTGTATATTAAGTCTCTGTTTTAATATAATACTACACGTTTCAGGCCATTCTATCAATTTAACTGATTTTCATACCTATTAATAAGAATATCATCGTCAAAGGTGCGCAACGTCTGTTTTAGAGTAATTGTGACAAATGCGCACATATATCAATTGATAGTAGTCCATAGACTTCTACATCTAGAATCGAGTAAAAATCAAAATGCAGATACGTTGTAACCTTTGAGGACTAAGATGGAATGCCTCGTTACCTGTTGCAAGGTCCTTCGTCTTTGGTTCTCTACACTTATCACACGAAACTCTTTAGAATTATTCTTATGTTTCACGCTGATATTCTACTTCATAACAAAATGCAATCTAGAGCTCCACCAATATATTTTATGGTGTGATGAAAAAGAAGAGCAATTAATGAAATAAATTATTTCTAAAAAATCTACCAGTTGAAGACGGTATCTACATTACTAGTATTTAAAGCATTCTCATTATATTTCGAATAACACTGGTGCTTGTGAACATAAATATTCTACAAAAACTGAAAAACAACATGTGATATATGTTATGGATACTCAATATTTACTTAATGCGTCATGCAAACTGATAATCCGGCTCTATCACTAATTACCAGTTGCAAGCCAATTAGGTTTCAAAGCCTCGTTAAAATCAGCTGCTCGCCGGCTATCCGCTTATAGTTGTAATCGCATCATAACGCGACCTAAATAATCAGTGTATTGTGTATGTTATCATTACCGAAAATTATATTAAATTTTTGTAAATCATACCTATATTATCGTATCTTAGTCCTGAGAGATGACAACACTTCCATATTTTGATTCTTAATCGTATAGATGTTGGTATATTCATATTATTTTTATACGTGATACAGCCATGTTGCATTTACATTATGGTCGTAGCGCAAATGGGTCGGCTCGAACGGGAAAGGATCACCCTCTCATAATTAAGCAACTCAAAAGAGCAGCTCATTGCTGCTGGGTTTCATGTGATGACTGAAGGAGGCATTCCATTTCAATCCTTAGGGGCGATAATTTATTCCCATTTTGATTTTTAATCGAGGATAGATTTTTAAGCCACAATATCCACATGTCATCAAGTGGATCGAGTACTTTATGTAATAAAGAAATCAGTTTTATCAACAATGATCAATAATTCGGTGACGTATAAGACTTATACCACTTGTTTCTGCAGCTAAACTTCGGCACAAAGATTATCTTCCCGGGCAGCAAATTTTTAAATATGTTAAAATAAATTTGATTTTTAACCCCACTGCCAAACATGGAAGTTATCAATAAAAACATAACTATATAACATAAATGAATGCAAACTTAAAAAGTCTCTGCCAGATCTCTTTAAATTAGTTTTCTTTTAATTTTACTAAGAATTAGAGATGGAGCCGTATAGCTCAGGGGCTAAGCGTTCGCTGTAAATTTCAAAGTAAGCGAGTAATCCGGGTTTGATCCCCGGCGGAAACCAATGAAATTATTATTAGCAATTTTTAGTGCTGATTTTCCACGTGCTTGGTGGTGAAGAAAAACATCGTAAGGAAAAAACTAAAAAAAAAATATTTCGAAGACAAATGTCTTCAAAAGTCCGGCCATACGTTTTGGTACAGCGCGGCGGGCACTTCCTTGCCCTAATACCCTGCCAGAAGTGAGAGGTAGCCTGTGCCCAGCAGTAGGACATACATAGGCTGTAACTTTTATTTAGTTTTTATTAAGAATTTTAAGTGAATATTAAATTTTAAAATGAGAAAAACTACGTTCAGGATCAACTTTGGACGCAGATGTTGATGCTGTTTAATGCGTAATTTGTAGTGTCATGCTAGATCGAGAAATTTAATTCATTGAATTTTTTTTTATAGAATAGGGGGCAAACGAGCATGCGGCTCACCTGATGGTAAGTGACTACCGCCGCCCATGAACAACCGCAACACCAGGGGAATTGCAGATGCGTTGCCGACCTTTTAGAAAGGTGTAAGCTCTTTTCTTGAAGGTTCCTAAGTCGTATCGGTCCGGAAAATTCGCTGGTGGTAATTGATTTCACAAGGAAGTCATGCGAGGGAGAAAACTTCTTCTAAATCGCACAGTGGTGGACCGCCAATCATCCAGATGGTATGGATGGTAACGCGAGTTTTGTCGCGATGTGCGATGGTAAAATTGAGCGGCTGGAATTAGTCCGAACAATTCCTCAGAGCACTCCCCGTGATAAATGCGATAAAATACGCAAAGAGATGCAACATCTCTTCGCAGTGCCAGTGTATCGAGCCGATCAGAAAGAACTCGGTCGTCGATGATTCGAACCGCTCTGCGCTGGATGCGGTCAAGTGGAAGGAGCTGGTACTGGGGTGCCCCGGCCCAGAGATAAGAACAGTATTCCATGTGGGGCCGAACTTGCGCTTTGTAAAGTTGCAAGCGATGTGCCGGCATGAAATACTGTCTCGCTCTGCTGAGCACGCCAAGCTTTTTAGAGGCCAATTCGGCCTTCCCTTCCAAGTGACCACGAAACTGCACACTATTCGATATGTCGACGCCAAGGATTCCGATACTGGCTGAGGCAGTAAGGGGAGTGCCTTGAAACTGAGGAGATACGACAAAGGGGTTCTTTTTAGCGGTAAACGCGCAAACTTGTGTCTTCTGGGGATTGAACTGGACTAGATTTAGTCGGCCCCAATCCGAGACTTTGTTAAGCAAAGACTCGACTTCAGACACAAGTTTGTCCCGGTACTCGGCGACGTTTTCCCGAGAAATATTGGCACGGCCGGTATATAAGGCATCACCAGTGCTGTCGTCCGCATAGCAATGAATGCTACCAGTTAGCAACATATCATTGATATGCAGGAGAAACAGCGTTGGTGATAGCACGCAGCCTTGTGGAACACCAGCGTTGATAGGCTTGAGATTTTTTTGCATCACTATATCATTATTCACCGTGTAGCGGTAATGTAAGAATATCCACGACCCCATATCATCCCATGGGTGTTGGAATAGGCGACCGAAGGAAAGTGGAATAGGAGATGGACAGCAGTATCTTCGTGATAACAACGCAAGATAAAAAAAATGCATTTGTCAACTAGCTTGCCAAGCGTTTAATTATGAGTATAGCAAATATCCACCTATGAGTCAATATATGTGAAAGGCTTATGTCTATGAGTAGCCCATAATCAGCAGTGTACTGATGAAGAAAATAATTCCAATAGAATCCACTAGCCCAGTACCGAAAAAATCAGAAACCCAATATCCCAATAGTCTTTATACGATTTACGATATACTAGGTACATTTTTTGTTATAAGACTTTTTTATAGGATAGGGTGACAAACAAGCACATAGTCCACCTGATGGTAAGTGGTTGCTGTGACCCATAGACATCTACATCTATCCTCTATAAAGAATAAAAATGCAGATACGTCGTCGCCCGTGAGGACCAAGATGGAATGCCTCTTTTCCAGTAAAATAAGTCTCCGGTTCTCTACACTCACCATAGGAAACAGAGCAGTGTTAAGCTGCTATTTAACGCTGGTATTCTGTGAGAGCGTGGTCCTTCCCCGGTCGAGCCGACACATTCGTGCTACAACTATACTACCAACATAGCTGAAGTATGGCTCTACCACGTATAAAATAGACAATATATGTTTCAGTTAAAATAAAGATAAGTTAAAAACCTTAGTTCATACAAAATTATAAAAGTGATGATTTTTTTTTATATAAGAGGGGGCAATCGAGAATGTGGATCACTTGACGGTAAGTGAATACCGCTGCCCATGAACAACTGCAACACCAGGGAAATTTCAGATTCGTTGCTGGACTTTATAAAAGGTAAGCCAATTTTCTTGAAGTTCCCTTATTTGTATCGGTCTGAAAAGTCGCTGGTGGTAATCAATTTCACAAGGAAGTAGTGCAGGAAACAGCTTCTTGTAAATCGTATATAACCTAAATATTATTCATCATTATGAAACAAATTTTAAACATTTTCTATTAAACTGATGTGACAAACGATTTTACAGCCACCTGAAGGTAAATAGCTACTGCAGTACATCATTATCATAATTACAGCCCATCACAAGTTCACTTATGAACCGAAGTAATGCTACATAGCACGGTCCTGAGCCATCCTTTAACTTCCTGAATGTCTTACCAGGTCGTCACTCGATCTAGTAGGGAACACCCTACACTCGAGGCCTGATTTCCCGAACGCTGCTCAACCGAGTTGAATCTGTCGATTGAACTCTCGGTCGAAGTTGGACTTGCCTAGTCAGACTATTTGTCCCAGGTTAACATACTCGTCAACAACTTCGAGATTAGTGCGCGAGCATAATATAGCATATAACAATACGAAATGTATTATACAACTACCGGAATAGGTGTGACATGGACGTTATACAAGATCTTTGTTTTGGCAATATTCATCTGAAGACCTGTCCGTTGGGAGATACTATTGAGGTCATTGAACAAAGTGCTTAGGTACTCCAACGATTCTGCCATTAGGACTATATCGTCAGCAAATGGAAGTTGAGTGATATACTCGCCGTTGATGTTAATATCATATCCTTTCCAGACCAGTAGCTTGAAAAAGTCTTCCAAATACAGCGATGGAGAGTTTCGGGGATATAACGTCACCCTGTCTTACACCTCTCTGCAGTTGGATAGGTTTCTTACTCTGGTTCTGTATTCAAATGGCCATCGTAGACCTACTGTATAAACATTTCAGCACTTCGATATACCGAAAGCCAACTTAGCACCGCTGAAGTGACTGCAGCACCGCCCAAATTTCGACGGAATCAAAGGCTTACTCACAGTTCTCATTGCCAGACATTATGACAAATTGCACTCCTTGGACTTCTGCACAATTTTCTGAAGAGTATGTATGTGGTAAATTGTGCTAAATTATTTTTCGGAACCGGCTTGTTCGGAAGGCAGGAACTCGTCAACTCAGCGTGCAAGATGATTCGTAATGTCTCTCCAAAACACCACGTAATCGCGGATTAGAAGGTAAATCGTTCTGTAGTGCTTTGAGAGAGCTTTGTCGCTTTTCTTGAAGAACAAGACCACCGCACTTCCGCTCCATGCCTCCGGAGTAGTGCCACAATGTAGGACGGAAATAAAGAGCTTCTGAAAATCTCATGAATTCAAATATGATGAATGATCTGAGGAATTCAATACCGGTTTTCCACCTGCTTTCGAAAGCTCCGCTGTAGTTCCATCCTCACCTGGGACGTTTCAGACTGAGATCCGGAGTATTATCGGAATAGTGTCAGAAAAGACTTGCCCTTGGATCGTTACTCACTTTTGCGTGTGGCTCCAACGATGATGAGTACAGTTGCCTATACAACCTTTCAATCTCACTCAAAATCTAAAGTGCCCTGGCAACGACGCTGCCACAGTCGGTCTTTAGCTTCGACAATTGGCTCTTTCTAGAAGACAGATCTCTATTAAAGACTTTTGAGCCCTGGTCCCGATCGATCGCTCTTCAATACTAGCTGTATTGTAGTTTCGTTAGTCCTGCCACATGCATTTGGAGACCTGTCTGTTCAGTTACTTGTTCGCTGTCGAATCCGCTGAAGACTGCAGCTTTATATCCCGTCTAACAGCTTTGAGATCGTAGAGTTTTTTTGTCTTCTGCGGCGGATCTTACAGAACTTAGCTCCGAGCGCATGGACAGTTTCCACGAGCTTGTTATTCATATTGTCCACTGCATTGCAATCTTCTAGGTACTGAAAACGGTATTCCGTACCTCGAGCTGAAAGGTTTTGGGACTTTGGATAAGAGCACGATGGGGACGGAGCGTTGACTTAATTAGACGTAACTTCTCCAACTTAACGCTTAGATTCAGTGTGCCTCTGACCATTCGGTAATCGCTGCCGGTTTTCATCCTTGCGATCACTGAGACATTACTGAACATTTGTTTTCTGGTCGTCATAA
Source organism: Parnassius glacialis (assembly GCA_033319125.1). NCBI lineage: Eukaryota > Metazoa > Arthropoda > Insecta > Lepidoptera > Papilionidae > Parnassius > Parnassius glacialis. The sequence continues at coordinate 2,559,470 of JAVANC010000005.1, read as the reverse complement.
TGTAGTCAATCTCATTATTTGTCAAACCATCGGGGCTCGACAGGTCTACTTGTTGTGGTGCCGCTTTTGAAAGAAATTCATCATAAAGAGTCCCTCTTAACCCATGAAGTCTACTAGCTGCTGGCCCTTGGATTCCTTTGCCCTATTCTAAATTTTCCTACCTTCAGATTACCCTTGTGCCTAGTTTTGCGTTAAAGTCTCCCATTAATACTGTATAGTGGGTTTTGGAGGAATGCATGGCTCTAGATATATCCCCATATATTTCCTCCACCTCCTCATCGGGATGTGTCAAGGTTTGTGGGTTAATATATACAGCCTCCAACGTATACCGTTTTGTTATTCTAAATATTAGGTACGCAATCCTCATCGACACACTGTCAATCTTTACAACGTTGTTAACGAGAAAATTTTTGTGGACGATAAATTCGACACCATCTTGGGACAGATGATCGCCCTTCCGTTAAGAGAACAAGTTATCGGAATTTAGGATAACTATGTCCACTTTCATAGGACCCCGGATAATCCTATAATATTCCAGCGCACCTTGTCTATTTCTTCTTCCAGCTTTAGGATCTTCTCTTCAGTCCTCAAGATGCGTGCTTTATAGGTTGCCAGGTCGAGTTATCTTAGATGGCAATTGAACCTCCACCGGAGATTCTTAGCAGGCTCTGCCTCGCCGTTACCATGGTCGCCACCGTAACCAGGAGTAGCGGGATCGCCGGGGACTGGAAGTAGTCTCTACGTAACTTTATTTATGAGGGGGTATATTCCCATAGTCTCCACGCTTAGCGAGTGTGTTAACAACCGCAGTTTTTTTTTGTGTTTGCTGTTATCAGAAAGATGCTGCTGCTTATTTTCTGCCTCAGTTTCCCTCTGTAGCCTCTTACGTCACCCGCGGGAAGGTTTTTTTTATAGAATAAGGATAACAAACGAGCACACAGTCCACCTGATGGTAGGTGGATTTTGTGGCTCATAGATATCTACATTTATCCTCGATTAAGAATCAAAACGCAAATGCGTTGTCACCCCTGAGGAGTGAGATGGAGTGTCTCGTTTCCAGTAAAAAGGGTCTCCGGTTCTACACAATCACCATACGAAACACAGCAGTATTAAGCTGCTTTTTACGCTGGTATTCTGTGAGAGCGTGTTCCCACCCCGGTCGAGCCGACATGTTCGTACTACAACCATAATATAGCTGCAGCATGGCTCTACCTCGTTAAAAGGGTAGTGGTTATTTTTACCCGCCACTACTCGGGGTTCTGCAGTGGCGTAGCGTGGTACCTAATCAGATGAAGTTCTAGGCATGAAAGTACACCTACAGTGTTCTTGATAGGCGTGTCGCTTAGCTTACGTTTTTTTCCATCTAGAGCTACAAAGGTAGAAGTCTGATGTTATCACCGCTGAGGGCTAATACGGAATGTATCACATCCTATAATTTTACTAGCTTTTTGCCTTTATTGATTTGTTCTTTACATTTAAGGATTACGGCAGTGTAAGCACATCTATCTTGACAATGAAACAGGTAAGAGGTTAGTACCTCCCCAGACGGATTCCTAGACTGAAAAGGCGACAACCTAGTAAAAGAAAAATAATAATAATTATGATCTTAATTTCTCACGCCCATCATCCGATTACGGATTTCCATTTGGCACGATCCTGACACACGCCTCTCGCTTTCTTTACATCCACATATCTAGGCATACATGCTCTTCGGTTAAGGGTATTCTTAATCTGGTCTATCTTCAATGTATGGCCAATTTTGGCGATAAACTTTCATATAGTGCGTCCCTTAATATCTTTGATGTTCACTACTGCAACATGAATTTGCGTTTTTAGTCTTTTCTCGTTCATTTTCAATCATTCTACATTTTATTACAGGATAAGTGTGACAGACGAGTACACAGTACACCTGATGGTAAGTGGTTGCTGTGGCCCATATACATCTACATCTATCTTTGATAACGAATCAAAAGTCAGATGCGTTGTCACCCGTCAGGACTAAGATGGAATGTCTCTTTTCCAGTAAAAAAGGTCTCCGGTTCTCGATATTCACCATACGAAACACAGCAGCTTCTATTTTGCGCTCGTATTCCTTGAGAGAGTGGTACTCCCCCGGTCAAGCCAACCCATTCGCGATACAATTATAATATAGCTACAGCATGGCTCTACCACTTTTATTAGTAATTTAGAATAAGAGTGACAAACGAGCACACAACCACCCGATGGTAAATGGATACTGTGCCCTTAAACATCTACATAAATCATCGATAATACAGTTAAGGCATGGCTCTATTACAACCACGACCACCAGGAAAAGTGAAATAAAAGAAAATATCCCGAATTACTAAATACCCGTCTAAAAATAAAGAATGTTACGCCATTTCACAAAAAGGGAAATCACTTCCACGCCCAGAACTAAGTACGGCATAAAACGGATGCGGATCGCGAATTCTCGTTACGGGCTATACTTTTTTAATACCCTCGTGTCTTCACTTACTTCGTGTATGTTTACTTTTATGCCTCCGGTGGAAATAAAATCTTAATAACCATGGAATTTTCAGAGCAGCTGCAGAGCTTTAAATTTTCATGAAAATTTCTGGATTTTTATTATAATTCAATTTAAATTATAATGATCGGATTTTATTTTAAAATATGGTAAATTGGTATATAATAATATAGTTGACGGCTCTGTGGCGCTGTGGCTGAGCAATTAGTTGTTGCGCTGGGGGCTGCGGGTTCGAATTCCGCTCGGAACAAGTATCTGTATGGCCTATTAATAATTGTTACGGGTCTAGATGTTTGTCCTCGTGCAATTTATATTTGTAAACTGCCTCCAGGATACAGGGAAAATCCTTGTGTGGGGTAACGTTTTGTAAAAAAGAAAAAAGTATTTGGTTCTCGGGTATATGAAAGAATGAAAGAAGTCGATGTTTGCAGATGGCATGTGTCTGTATTTTTTGTAATTGCTTGGAGAGACTTATGTTCAGCGTTGTATTTGTTAAGAGACGTAAAGATGAAGGTGATGATTAAAGGTATATACACATCAACAAAATCTAGGAATACATTAATCTCAAATTATTAATTATAATTATTAAGTAAATAAAAAAACGAAAGAAAAAACAAAATATGGCGGCAAAATTGTTAGTAATTCGTTATGTCAAAAAAGAAACTAAAGTTTTTCTAATGATATTAATTTATGAAAAGGTAATAGATTGTTTTTCTTTTTTTAATAAAACGAACCGTGTGAGCTTTAAGAGGCATGTCACGTCGTCATTTGAGTCGAGAGGAAATGTCGAGAGCCGTGGACATGTTACAAAATTCTGCTATTTAACGCGTCGTTGAAGAGGCCCTAAACACCAGCCAAAACGTGATATTAAGGTTGTGGTTACTTTATCACAGTACTTGGAATGTGGCTGAATGGCTCACGGGTAAATATCGTATGCTATGCAGGGACAGGATCAATTTCGCCAAATGACTGCCAGAAAAGAAGGAAGAATTAGCCGTCTACGGTACCCTCAGGAGGTCCACTCATACCAAGGCGGGTGTCCAGTCAATCATGGTGTAAGGATTCATCTTGACGGACGAACCCAGCTCTTCTTTGGATCCAAGGCAGCATGATTGCAAAAAAATACCAAGAGGAGGTATTACAGCCTGTTATTGTCCCACACAGAATCCAAATATGCTACGAATTTCTATTCATGAACGATAATGCTCCTTCTCATACGGCGTGACTGGTGTCGGCTGCTTTCCGACACCAGAATATTCAAGTTTTGGATTGGCCTGCACAGTTGCCCGACTTAATTCTTATTGAGGATGCTCGGGACATGTTACATTGAGAAGTTTTGAAAGATTTTCCGCCAAATTTGACGACGAAACAACAACTTTACGAACACTTGCAAAGAAAATGAGACCTCATACCGCAGCAAGATATTGACAATTTATCTTTAAGTATGAACAATCGATGTCAATGTGTAATTAACGAAAGAGTTGGCAACACTGGTTATTAATAATTAGATTTTAGAAAGACAAAGAAAACAGCACATGACCCAGAATCGATCCTTGGGGAACACCTCTTGTAATATACTCAGGAGGTGAAATGTAACGAGAACAGTTCCCTGACCTTTATCTTGAGCCTCCAATATTTTTCCCACTACACCATAAAGCGCAATTGCAGTGTTTCGCCCCTTTCTAAAACCTGATTAATGATTAGGTAGAATGGAATTGTCGTCAAGATAAGCTGTTACATGCTGATGTAGCACTTTCTCAAGAAATTTCGATAAGCATGATAGTAAACTTATGGGCCATAAATCTTTTATTTCTTCAGCATTCCCTTTCTGAGAGGTTCCATCCCTAGTATTAGAGCTCTCTTTCAGAATTCAGGGAATATCATGGTACTAATTGATAGTTGATAAGTGCAGTTATAGTATCCAAACTTTGTACGAGAGTCATTAATAATATAATAAGTGTAATACCATCTACTCCTTGTACGTTAGATTTAAGTGTTTTAATTATTTTTGAAAAATCATCTGACGAAACCGTGTTAAGTAAAAAATTCCCAGAGCTGAATCTATCAAATTCGAAATATGTACTTGAGTTCTGTTACTGGTATATGTGGGTATATGGTCACGTTATTAGACCCTGGAGTGTTAAGAAAATGAGAATTAATAAACTCAGGTACCATTAATTTAGAATGTAATCCTGCATCATTTTTTGACGGTAAAGAGTATGCAGTCATGTTCTGTTTTGTGTTTTTTTTTTCTTGTAATAAGCTTTTTTCTAGTAATATAACGCGATATTCACTTGATGCTTCATTTCTTGTCCGGTGACTGCGAAGAGCGAAATTTATTATGTGCTTCATCACGTAATCTCATTATAAACTTTATGTTGTCCGTTATCCATGGACAAGGGTGGTCCTTAAGCAATATTGATTTAAGTAATAATTGATTTAAGAGACTGGTGACGATACTAGGATTCCCTGTGCTACAGCCACCACGACTCCACCACCGGACAAAAAATCACGTGTAATGTATGTTCTGATGAAGAATGAATTTAAAAAGAAATATAATATTTATTTAAAAACAGTCAAATAAGCAAAAAGGATTTAAGTATGTGTAAGCGCGTATGCGTGAATGCATACATGTTGTGTGTGTGTGTGTGTGTGCGTGTGTGTGTTTGTATGTGCGTGTGTGTGTGTGTGTGTGTATGTGCGATGGTGTGGGTTTGAGAGCGTGTTCACATGAATCACATTGTTTTGATATGTGCCTCACTTTCATCATAGTATTTAGTCAGTTACCATGTTTTTAAAGTATATTTACAGTTTGCTCTGGTTAAAGTGTATATAGCCAGTATAAGGTTTAACTTATTATATATTAAAAGTTCAATAAATTAATAAAACCTCTTTGCACTACTGTTCTAAATCTTTGGTGGACACAGATAATGTCTTTTCTCCATAAGAGTTGTGTCGAAGGGTCATACGAAGTTTTAGAATGTTGTTTTAAGACAATGTACAATATAAAGGGTTGACGAACTGTTAGTACATTACATTCCTTGCATAAATCTTTAGTCGGATAAAGGAAATGGTGAAACTTTGCAACCTTTAGGATGGCTCTTTGGGCTACATCCAGAGACATTAAATAGGATTTAGCTGCACCTCCCCATACAGCAATACAATAAGAGAATATGGATTGACAAAGAGCAAAATGGACGCTGCGTATAATTTTGAAGTCAGCAATTTGACGAAGTGTTCTAAAAACGTATATGAGCTTACGTGCACCAGCCGTAAATTGCTCAATATGAGGCCTATAAGATAAGTTCTGGTCAATGATTGTGCCTAGGTGTTTGATTTTGGTAATAGTTTCTAATCTGGTAGAGCTTCATGTATTTACTAGATCGCAGGTAATAAGTTAGTAAAAAAGGTAAAGGTGTTATACATAATGTTTACTCTAGGAGCAAACACAAGGTAATAATACCTAATATATGAAGTATCTTGACTTCACAGAGTTAGTAATTCATTCTTGAGGCAATGTATACGCTATTACAACAAAGACCCAGAAAATATACAAGGTCGCTCTATTATTAAGTTTAAATATTTAATTAAACAAAAACTGTATAAAATAGATTATTGTAACATAAATGAATACATGGTTGAAAATAACCCCTGGTAATGAGGTTGTCGCTTCCAAGCAGTTTGTAAAATAAATTTTGTGATTAGTTTGTAATTTGCATTTACATTGTTAAATTTATTTTTAATAAGTCCCACTGGGTTTCTTGCTGGTTCTTCCCAGGACAGAGGCTGTTTCCCGAACCAGTGATAAATTAAAAAAATGACTTTCAATAAGAATTACTTCTAATCAATATTAAATAAAAATTATTCTATTCTATTCTATTTTATTCTATGGGAGTTTGATTTGTTTCTGTAAAATGATTTGGCGCATCTATTAAATGTGCGATATATACATGGTTTATAAATTCTAAAAAAGTATAGTCTTATTGTCCTCCGTATTAGGTAGGTCAATGTTGAAATCTCCAATTATCATAACATAATCGTATGAAAAATTGTTTAGTCTGTCAGTTATAGCGTCAAAAAATATATCAACATTAAGCCATGGGGGGCAAAAACAGTTCCTTCCTTCAGTATCTTAAACCGATTGAGCTGAAATTTGAAATTGCATACATGTTAAGTTTGGATGATAATGCATAGTTAGCTAAGTGACGTTATTCTAAATTAAATATGGCGGTCGCCCAAGATGGCGGACTAGTTATTTTCTATACACTTCAATGATATGGGTATCAAATGAAACGATTTGCTGCAAAAATTACTCTTTTCTTCGCTAAGCTCTTCGAGCAGTTGGTTTACTACTGTCCGGTTAAACGGTAAAACTTAGCGGGGTCATGTCTTAACTAACATCGCCCTAAACCCTGAGCAAATTATTGCAGAGGTGAAAAAAATTTAAAATGGCGGAAAACAAAATGGCCACCACACTATTTAAGAGAGTTATAACTCGGCAAAGGTTAGGGATAGTATAGTGGTGCTCGAACAAAACCAAGGTCAACCGCTGGCGATAAAAAATCAAGATGGTGGATCTAAGATGTCGATCAAAAAACAATGACGCAGTCAATGAAACGAACAAACTGAGAAATATGTTCAGCGATAACCAAAAAAAATGAAATATACATTAATGGATTTTTTTTATATTCATATGCACTAAAAGGAAGAAAATAAACTTCAAATTAAATCACACCCATCAATATATTACATTACAAAATTTATATAATAAATAAAATGTAGTGTTTAACTTTAAATGATTTAACCTGTGCATGTAATGTAAATACGTTAAGAATTGTATGTAAAATCGCTGGTATGTCCAATAAGTAAGTAAATATGATATAAAATCTTGTCGCGAGATTTAAAATAGAAAACGAACGAGCGCAATTTTCATCTGATGGAAAGTGAGTGATGTATTCCATACACAACCACATTTATCCTCGATTAAGTATAAAAATGTAGCCGCATTGTTATCTTGCAGTTCATTGTACTCGCAATACGAAACAAAACAGCGAATTGCCGCTATTTTGTGCTATTATTATGTGAGAGCGGGATTATTCCCCGGTCGAGGTGATCCGATCGTACAAGCAACTATAACACAGCTGCAATTTAGCTTTATCATGTAGTTATTGTTACTGCACAGTAATTATTTCGCGACAGAGCGAAACTGTACCAGAAGATGGGCAGTAGCATCTTTCTGATAACCAATTTAAAAAAATAAAAAACTGCGGTTGCCAACCCGCCTGCCAAGCGTTGCAACTATGGTAAAATCTCTCTTATGAGGCAATATATGGAGTAGGCCTATGTTCAGCAGTGGGCTTTTATAGGATGTAATGCATGGAATTATTATATTGTGTTGAAAGTTCTTTTAGCGGCAGCATTACACGGCGAACATTACCAGTAACAATTTTTTTTAATATTTTTTTTTATTCTTTTAAAACCCTACTCTAGGATTTTCTCATATGTCGTGGAGGCAGTTTACAAACATAAATTGCACAAGGACAAACATCCAGACCCGGAATAATTATTTGTAGGCCATACAAATACTTGTTCCGTGCGGGATTCGAACCCGCGGCCCCCAGCGCAAAAACCGATTGCTAAGCCACTGCGCCACAGAGCTGTCACAATTACTTGATAGTCCAAGATTTTTTTTACATAATTAGGGTGACACGCGAGCACACAGACCACCTGATAGTAAATTGATAGTATTGGCTTTTGACATCAACATTTATACTCAATTAGGAATCCAAATGCAGATACGTTGTGACCCTTGATGACAAAGATGGAATACCTCGTTTCCAGTAAAAGGGTTCTCCGGTTCTCTACATTCATCACACAAAACATAGCAGCATTGGGCTGCTATATCACGCCGCTCGAGCCGTCCCTTTATTACAACAATAATATAGCTACAGCATGGCACTTTTAAAATAAATAAAAGATAATAATGGCATTATAATAGAAATATTTGTTTAACAGCTTGTTAAGAATTTAAGTTTCTTAGTTTCTCAATGCTACGTTATTGACACACGGATTTCAAATATTTACCTCTAATTAAGCATTGCGAGTTGACAATTGGAAGCTTAACTAACTTGTAATCAAATCTGTTGAACATTCTAATTATTCCACTGTTCAAAGATTTACAATGTAAACTAGTTTTTGATGTTCTATTTAATTTCCTTTTCTGGTGAGGATTTCGTCTTGGTAGGTACCACCTTCTTCCATTTCTGTTGCAAAATCCTCCATGCCCAACTGTGTAGTAGTGATGAAACTCGAGCCGTGTTTCACTCCAGTCACTCAAATAGCTTTTATTTTACTCGCATTCGAGTAATATTTATTTCAACTCGAATAACTCGGACCACTCGAGATATATGTACCGACTCGAGTGAGAAATTCAAGTAAAAATTTTAATTTTAATTTAATTTTTCAGTTAAAGCTTGTCTCAGCTTGTTCAATTCAAAATTGTCACAGTCAAAAGATACGTATATTTAACTTATTTTATTTTGTTATTTAGAGGCCAATTATGGCTTATAATTTTCATCAAAAAGATCAGTAAATATATAAGAGAGTTGTTTCAATAATAATATTTTGATTTCAGACATCATCATTATCATCATTACAGCTCTTGACAAGTCCACTGCTGAACATGTGGCTCCCCCAAAGAATGCCACAAAGCACGGTCTTGAGCCACCTGCATCCATCAACTTCCTGCATATCTTACCAGGACGTCACTCGATCAAGTGGGGGGACGCCCTACACTTCGCCTGCCGGTACGAGGCTGCCACTCGAAAACCTTTCTTCCCCATCGGTTGTCAGTTCTTCGAGCTATATGGCCAGCCCATTGCCACTTCAGCTTACTAATCCGTTGGGATATGTCGGTCACTCTGTTTCTACTGCAGATATCCTCATTTCTGAGTTTATCACGCAAAGAAACTCCGAGCATAGCCCTCTCCATAGCTTGCTGAGCGACCTTGAGCTTCCTCATCCGGCCAGCAGCGAAGAACCACGTCTCAGTTACATATGTCATCACTGGCAACACGCACTGGGTGTACAGTCTCGTTTTCAAGTTTTGAGGAATACTTGACGAGATGTGCCGTAATTTCCCGAACGCTGCCCAACCGAGTTGAATCCGTCGATTGCCCTCTCGGTCGAAGTTAGACTTACCTAGTCGGACTATTTGTCCCAGGTAAACATACTCGTCAAAAACTTCGAGCTTAGTGCTCCCAACAACTACCGGAATAGGTGTGACATGGACATTAAACACGATCTTTGTTTCGTCCATGTTCATCTTAAGATCTATCCGATGGGAAACACTATTGAGGTCATTGAGCATAGTGCTTAGCTCCTCCAGCGATTCTGCCATAAGAACTATATCGTCGGCAAATCGAAGGTGAGTGATGTACTCGCCAATGATGTTGATACCGTATCCTTTCCAGTCCAGAAGCTTGAAAACGTCTTCCAATGCAGAGGTGAAGAGTTTTTTTATAGAATAGGGAGCAAACGAGCATGCGGCTCACCTGATGGTAAGTGACTACCGCCGCCTATGAACAACCGCAACACCAGGGGAATTGCAGATGCGTTGCCGACCTTTTAGAAAGGTGTAAGCTCTTTTCTTGAAGGTTCCTAAGTCGTATCGGTCCGGAAAATTCGCTGGTGGTAATTGATTTCACAAGGAAGTCGTGCGAGGGAGAAAACTTCTTTTAAATCGCACAGTGGTGGACCGTCAATCATCCAGATGGTATGGATGGTAACGCGAGTTTTGTCGCGATGTGCAATGGTGGAATTGAGGGGCTGGAATTAGTCCGAACAATTCTTCAGAGCACTCCACGTGATAGATGCGATAAAATACGCAAAGAGATGCAACATCTCTACGCAGTGCCAGTGTATCGAGCCGATCAGAAAGAACTCGGTCGTCGATGATTCGAACCGCTCTGCGCTGGATGCGATCAAGTGGAAGGAGCTAGCACTGGGGTGCCCCGGCCCAGAGATGAGAACAGTATTCCATGTGGGGCCGAATTTGCGCTTTGTAAAGTTGCAAGCGATGTGCCGGCATGAAATACTGTCTCGCTCTGCTGAGCACGCCAAACTTTTTAGAGGCCAATTTGGCCTTCCCTTCCAAGTGACCACGAAACTGCACACTATTTGATATGTCGACGCCAAGGATTCCGATACTGGCTGAGGCAGCAAAGGGAGTGCCTTGAAACTGAGGAGATACGACAAAGGGGTCTTTTTAAGCGGTAAACGCGCAAACTTGTGTTTACTGGGGATTGATCTGGACTAGATTTAGTCGGCCCCAATTCGAGACTTTGTTAAGCAAAGACTCGACTTCAGACACAAGTTTTTCCCGGTACTCCGCGACGTTTTCCCAAAAATTTTGGTACGGCCGGTATATAAGGCATCACCAGTGCTGTCGTCTGCATAGCAATAAATGCTTCCAGTTAGCAACATCATTGCTTTGCAGGAGAAATAACGTTGGTGATAGCACGCAGCCTTGTGGATCACCAGCGTTGATAGGCTTGAAATCAGAGCATGCAACATTGACTACGACCTTGATGCTTTGATCAGTAAGGAAACTGGTGATCCATTTGCACAATTTCTCGGGAAGCCCATAGAAAGGAAGCTTCGAAAGAAGCGCTTTGTGCCAGACCCGATCAAAGGTCTTCGCTACGTCCAAACTAACGGCTAATGCCTCCCCCTTGGACTGTACTGCCTCCGCCCATCTATGAGTTAAGTAGACTAGAAGATCACCAGCTGATCGATCCCGACGGAAACCGTACTGGCACTAATTAGCTGGTGATCCTCAAGGTACCTCATGTGCTGGCAGTTTATAATAGCTTCCATTATTTTGGAGAACAAGGAGGTGAGAGCGATAGGCCTGTAGTTGGACGGGTCTGAGCGGTCGCCGTTTTTAGGGATCGGGTGGACAAAAGCTGTCTTCTATGAGGTCGGGAATACGCCTTGGTAGTAGGAGTACCGGAAAACACGCGTTAAATCCGGTGCCAACTCCGGTGCACAAGTCTTCAGCACATTGGGAGGGACTCCATCGGGCCCACTCGACTTGCTGACGTCCAGGGAAAAGAGTGCTTTGCGGACCGAGCACTGTGTAAATCGCACATCCGGCATGAAGCACTCACATCGCGGGATGGTCGGCGGTGTGTTCCCCCCGTCATCTAGAGTCGAGTTGGACGCAAAAAGAGAGCTCAACAGATCGGCTTTCTCCTTTGCGGCATGGGCCAGTGAGTCGTCCTCTCTGTGCAGAGATGGAAGAGATGGCTGACAAAAGTTCCTTTGGACAGCCTTGGCGAGAGACCAGAATGCACGTGTTCCCGAAGGAAGGAGAATTAGCTTCTCGCCAATTCTGCCGATGTGCTCAGACCTTGCCGTGGAAATGACGCTTTTGAAGGACCTGAAGGCGGAATTATACTTCTTTTTAAGTGCGCTGGTGTTAACATCCCGAGACGTTGATGCGTCAGCTCAGGCCTGGTAGCACTCCTGCTTATAGCGCGATACAATTTTACGGGAGCGACCAAATCATGGCTGGGATCTGCCTCCGATGGGTACCACATAGGATGGAATAAATAGTTCCATACCCTGAAGTACCACATCAGCAACAAAATCGGCAACAACTCTGGGATCTTCCGGCGAGAAGCAAACCCGCCCCCAAGGGTAGGATGCAAAAAAAAGACCGCATTCCGTCCCAATCAGCTAACCTATAGTGCCAAACACGGCGGCAATCTGTAGATCACAACTGCGATTGGAGCGTGAGTGGCACCGTACTCCGGATCAGACAATGGTCCGAAGAGCCCAGAGGGGCATCGACGGAGACCTGATTTCCGTCCGGATGAGAGGTCAGCAGAAGGTCCAACAGGGAAGGTACATGGTCTTCCACATCTGGGATCCACGTAGGCGAAGTAACCAGTTGTGTTAGACCATATGCAAAAGCAAAGTCATAGACATAGACATGTCTAGAACAGGTAAATGAAATTGTATACTTCGGGAGTGCTTTTAGCCGGGATGGAAGATGTGATTTAGATGTGGACAGGCGTGTCGCTGCCGGGAACAAAGTCAATGGTGCCCTGACTGCGTTATGCAAAAGGCAAGGCGTAGCGAAGTGTGCACGCCTTGCAATACATAACGCAGTGTTGGTACCGACTTTGTTATATGGCAGGGAAACCTGGGTATGCCAGAAGAAGCATAAAAGCAAGTTGAATGCAGGGGAGATGCGATCTCTTCGTAAAATGTGCGGCGTTACCATGGCCGACCGAAAGCGAAACGAAAGGATTCGCAATATGGCAGGTTTGAAAGATGACCTTATCACAAAAATTGATAAGGGCGTGCTTCGATGGTTTGGGCACGTTGAGCGAATGAGTGAAGACCGAATGGTGAAGAAAATATATAGCGCGAAAGTTAATATTAAAAGGTGTCGAATTGTTTGAAGAGGGGAGGGTCAAGTGTACTCGGATACCTAGACGTGCATGTATGAAGAAGATAATGAATCTGGAAGAAGCGAAAGAGGTATGTAAGGATCGTGACACTTGGCGATCTGTTCTCTCTGGCTACCTCGTCAGGGATTGTGCGTAAAGATAAAAAAAATGTAATAGACAGATCTACCCGCACGATCGGTTAAATGAGAACCAAGCCATTCAGCGTGGTGGGCGTTGAAATCACCGAGTATCACGATCTCTGCGTATGGGACCTGTTGTAGCACGGGGTCTGCAGCCATTTGGACGTGGTCAATGAGTCGGTCTGTGTCGGCATTACAGCTATGGGACCTATATAGGCACCCGTAGACGCGGGGATGGTTGTCGCTGTCTACGCGCAACCATAGGATGGACAGGTCCGTACCTTCAAGACTGCCGAGGCGTCGAAAACAGATGTCCTCTCTGACATACACGCAAACTCCAGCCCGGGGCATAAACGAGTGTTCTAATTTGTACCCCGGGTAGGAGAGATACGAAGTATCAGCCGGAGAGTACACCTGTGTCTTGGTTAGAAAGAGCAAGGCCGGCTTAGCTATCTCCAGATGGTAGTGGACGGTGTTAAAGTTTGAAGGAAGTCCCCTGATATTGCAGAAATCCACGGTAAGTGTGGCAGGGGTTGCCTTTGTCTTCTTGCTCCGCTTGCCTCGAGCACGTTTCGTCTTGAGCGGAATTTCCCCCCCCCCCCCCCAGAATATGTGGGACAGCCTGAGCACCCACGCCCAGGAGTGGAGTAGTTTGGTCGTGGATGCTCAGCGAGGGATCCTCCAGGGCTGCTGGTACCCTCCTGGTGTAGTCTTTTATTTAATTCCACTACCATGTTGATGGGGGGGGGGGGGGGCGGAATTGGGCCTCCCGCCACCTGCACTCACCAAGCGCAACGCATAGGTAAACCTCTACTTCACGCTGGTATTCTGTGAGGTCGTGGTACCACCCCGGTTCGAGCTGGCCCATCCGTGCGACAGCAAAAGCTACCGCTTAGCTCTACCACTGTTAAAAGTAGTTTCGGGGATATGACGTCACCCTGTCTTACACCTCTTTACAATTGGATAGGTTTCGTACTCTGGTTTTGTACTCAGATAGCCATCGTAGCCCTACTGTACAAGCACTTCAGAACTTCGATATACCGACAGTCAACTTGGCACCGCTGAAGGGATTGCAGCACCGCCCAAGGTACTGCAGCACCGCCCAGATTTCGACGGAATCAAAGGCTTTCTCATAGTACACATACGCCAGACATAGTGGCAAATTGTACTCCTCGGACTTCTGTACAATTTGCCGAAGGGTATGTATGTGGTCTATGGTGCTAAAGTCTTTTCGGAACCGGCTTGTTCGGGAGGCTGGAAGTCGTCAAGTCTGCGCGCGAGACGATTCGTAATGACTCTCGAAAACAGCACGTAGACGCGGCTAAGAAGGAAAATCGTTCTGTAGTTCTTTAAGAGAGCGTTGTCGCCTTACAGTGTCAAAATTGTGCCGACGGTAGGCTGTTTAAAGATAAAAGGGGATTAAATATACATATTAAACGATGCCATAGTAAAAGTATTTCGGCTTCACAGCCTACCGTAGAAATTCATAACTCTATTAGTAATTCCTCTAATGATACAAAATTTTCCCTTTTTGCCGGTGGTTAAAAAAATTCTTAGAGGTGCGAAGATGCAGCTTGCTAAAGCATTGTCATGTACTATTCAACATTATTTCATCAATAGTGAAAAGAGTTGTCAAAATTTATTTACTTCCGCGTATTCCCATTTTCATTTTTATAAAAAAAAATCAATTACGTCTCAACTAAAAGAGACATCTTTTCTTAATTAAGATATCCCAAGTAATACTCTTTAATCACGACCACGTCCTAAATTTGATTTAAAAAAGTTGTTGAGTCGAAAGTAATGGATGACGACTTAAAAGTTCATCCCGTATTTTATTTTCAGACGACATCCTGGCTCCTCGTAATTTTAAAACTCTTGATAGCCTTCATCAGAAGCATTTTCGGTCAAATCTTCTCCGAAGACTTCTATGCAACCTTTACAAATTTCTGAAAAAGATACTTTAGAAGCAACTATGTCATTTTCGAATGACTCTGCTGCTGCCATTGAAGAATTTCGCCTCAACATCTTAAAGGATCTTGAAAGCGCTACTGCCGGTGACGCTAGCGCAGTACTTCTTAAAGACATTACAAAATTATGTAACTTTGCTTTCTGGAAATGTTGATCCAAATTTTATTGCATTCTTATATTGGACAAGATTATGTGCCTTCATAAAAAAGGATAACGGTATCCGTCCTATTGCCGTTGGTTCCGCATTTCGACGCTTAACTTCAAAATTAGCTTGCAGGCACATAATCTCTAAACTTAAGACAAAATTTCAGCCTACTCAACTAGGTTTTAGCACTAGAGGTGACTGTGAGGCTGCGGTACATTCGGTGCGTACATTTTTAACAAACTCTGATGCAGATGTTCTTGTGAAGGTTGACCTAAGGAATGATTTTAACTCTATCGATAGGAAAACATTGCTGAAAGAAGTGGCTAACATTACCTACGAAACTTATCATTATATTTGGTAATGTTAAAGTCAAATTACTAACTTGTTTTACGAAAACTATGTTATCAATTCTGCTGTCGGTGTTCAGCAGGTTGACCCACTAGGTCCAGTACTTTTCAGTTTGGGAATTCAATCCATTATTTCAAATTTGAAATCCAAGCTGAATGTCTGGTACCTGGACGACGGTACACTGGAAGGTAGAGCAGATGCCGTCCTCAGTGATCTTACTCATATTTTTCGAAATTTTAAAAATATTGGTCTTGAACCAAATAGCAATAAATATAAATAATTTTATCCATTAATTTACCTACACCCCATAAAAACATTTTATTTCAAAATTTAGGACATGTTTCTCCAGGAATAAAAACTGTCAGTACGGAATCACTATACCTGCTAGGTGCCTCGTTATTTTTCGATAGTATTAAACCTGTTTTAAAAACAAAATTTGATCAATTTTCAAACCACGTTGATAAATTGTATAAATGAAACCCCCATATTGCTCTTACTATTTTAAAATATTATCTTCCTGTACCTAGATTTACATACTTACTCCGCTCGAGTCCAGCCTGGAAATGTTCGGATATTTTAAAAGATATTGATAATATTCTTTATAATAGCTACAGAAAAAATTCTAAATTTTTCTTTTAATACAACAGCCTGGACTCAAGCTACTTTACATATAAAATTTGGTGGTATTGGTGTGAAGAATCATTCAAGCGTTGTATTGCCTGCTTTCCTTGCTTCCGTGCGTAGTGTCAGTGACTTATGCAACATAATTTTAAATAATAAATTAGACGTGTGATTTGCTTCTGAGGCAGGGTAGACATGGCAAACGCTCTGTCTCGGTGAAAATGTTCAACTGGAAGAAAACAACAAAAACAGTGGGATATTCCGTTGGTACAGGGCATGCAGAAAGATTTGTTTCATAATTTCCATAGTGACCTGGATAAGGCACGCCTTCTAGCTGTTTTGACTAAGGAATCTAGTCACTGATTACACGCTTTACCATCAAGGAATCTCGGCATATTACTTGATGGGGAAAGCTTGCGTATCGCCTTAGGAATCCGACTAGGAGCGGCGATTTGTCAACCCCATCAGTGCCCCTGTGGTAGCAGCGTCGACAAATATGGGCTTCACGGACTTTCATGTAAGAAAAGTGCTGGTAGGTTTTCACGACACAGTTCTTTGAACGATGCCATCCGAAGGCCTCTTGTCTCTATAAATGTTCCCTCGGTTTAAGAGCCTTATGGAATTATTAGGGACGATGGCAGGAGACCCGACGGTATGACATTGGTCCCTTTGGAGAGAAGTAGAGCCCTAGTGTGGGATGCTACTTGCGTAGACCCTCTTGCGGCCTCTCATCTTAGGGGTACCTCGTTTAGAGCCAGGGCGGCATCAGAGACAGCTAATTTGATTAAGTGGGGCAAGTATGAGTCTCTCAGTGGTGACTACATATTTGTTCCATTTGCTGTAGAGACTATCCGTCCGTGCGTGCACGTTCCACGTGCGGTAAAGTTTCGAAAGGAACTCCACCCGCGGCTAGTCGTTGCTGCTGGTGATAAGAGTGCTAGTTCTTTTCTCGCTCAAAGGCTTAGTATAGCCATTCAGCGTGAAAACGCAGCCAGCGTTCTTGGCACGATACCGCGGGATTAGGAATATTTGATAATTAAGTTTCTTGTTTTATTTTCTTTTTATTATTATTATAGTTTTTAATATTGTTTATAATAAAAAACATTACATGATTGGCGATCCGCAGTCATTGTGCCTTTATATAAAGGTAAAGGTTCACATTTTGACTGCGGGTGCTATCGGGCGATCAGCTTGACCAGTTTAGCAAGTAAAGTTTACTCGAAGGTTTTGACACGTAGGATGCAAGAGAAATCGGAAAGATTTCTATGGGAGGCACAATGCGGATTTAGACCTGGAAGAGGATGCACGGATCAAATGTTTTCTCTACGCATGATCACGGAGAAGCTTCTGGCTGCCAACCAGAAGATTTTCTGTGCTTTTGTGGATCTTGAGAAAGCATTTGATAAGGTTGTAAGGAAGAAAATGTGGGAACTGTTGCCGGGGTACGGTGTGGATGGTCGATTGCTAAGGGCTGTGCAGTCACTTTACTGTGACTGTAAAGCCTGTGTGCGGGTAGGGCATGACCTGTCACCCATGTTTAGCGTCCAAACGGGCGTAAAACAGGGTTGTGACATGTCTTCCTGGCTGTTCATACTGTATCTCGACAGCTGTTTACAGAAGCTGAAAGATAGCTGTTTGGGTGTGAAATTGGGTGACATAAAAGTAAATTGTCTGCTGTATGTTGATGATGCAGTGCTTATTGCACCATCAGAGGCAGAACTGCAGGCATTAGTCACGTGTATGAAAGAGGAATGTGAAATTAAAGGTCTCCGTATGAATTCTAATAAAACTAAGGTTCTGGTATTTGAAAGGGACGAAGAGAGAACGAAGTGTGAAATATGGGTAAATCAGGAATGTCTAGAACAAGTAAATGAAATTGTATACTTGGGGAGTGCTTTTAGCCGGGAACAAAGTCAATGGTGCCCTGACTGCGTTAGTCAAAATGCAACGCGTAGTGAAGAGTGCACGCCTTGCAATACATGACGCAGTGTTGGTACTGACTTTGTTATATGGCAGCGAAACCTGGGTATGCCAGAAGAAGCATAAAAGCAAGATGAATGCAGTGGAGATGCGATCTCTTCGTAAAATGTGCGGCGTTACCATGGCCGACCGAAAGCGAAACGAAGAGATTCGCAATATGGCAGGTTTGAAAGATGACCTTATCACAAAAATTGATAAGGGCGTGCTTCGATGGATTGGGCACGTTGAGCAAATGAGTGAAGACCGAAAGGTGAAGAAAATATATAGCGCGAAAGTTAATATTAAAAGGTGTCGAGGTAGACCGAGACTAACTTTCGAAGACCATGTGAGTAAACTGCTCGAAGAGGGGAGGGACAAGAGTACTCGGAGACGTGCATGTATGAAGAAGATAATGAATCTGAAAGAAGCGAAAGAGGTATGTAAGGATCGTGACGATTGGCGATCTGTTCTCTCTGGCTACCCCGTCAGGGATTGTGCGTGAAGATAAGTTAAGTTAAGTTATAAAAAAAACAACAATTAAGACAGGTTTAGTCGATGTATCTTCCATTTGAAATTAAATACAAATTAGTTTGAGAGAGTTGTTTGTTTTTGTAATATGTTTATTTAACACTGTTTGCTATTAGTACGTGTTCAAATTAAGTTGTTGTTTCATAAAACATAAATTTTTTTGGAACTTTTTACGACAGAAATGTGGAACAAAAAACAATTATTTGTAAGTTGTGCAAGAAAGTAACAAAGACTGTGGGAGTACTTACAACTTCATTTCTCATAATATGAATATAAAACAACAGATTCAGTATGAGGATATTAGGGGTGAGTAAAGTTCATCTTAGGCGTATTTTTAAACTACTGAGTTCTGCTTTCACGTCTGCCAGTTGCAATTCTACAGCAATGAAACAGCGTTTTCAGCAACTACATTTTGCAAGGCCTAATGCATCGCTTACTATGCAAAAACAAAAAAAATCTTAAGGCCTAATCAAAATGATTTGTCAAAACCTATAACCCTTACATCGTGGGAAAAAATAGTGTTACTTATCAGTTTTTGACAGGCGAGTAACTCAAGTGATAAAAGTCACTTGAGTTTTATCTTCATCCGAGTGGCACTCGAGTGACTACGTTATCTATCACTGGCAAGTGACTCGAGTGAAAAATTTTCACTCGCAATTTTACACAATCTATGCAGTTTGGTCCAACTTGAGAGATAAGATAGTTTTTATCCTGAATTACTAATAAATAAATGTTTTTTATATAAAGGGTCGTCGAAAGGGCAGAACAACGTCTGCCTGGCCAGCTAGTATATATACAGGTTGTCCCAGTAATGGTGAATAATCTGGTACGTACGTGTTCGGGCGGGGGGGAGGTGGCTTCAAATCCTTAAAAAAAAATTCAATCCCGAACGGTTCGCGGTCTACGCCATGTTTTTATAAAATTCCGAAAATTCGTACTTCTGCTCACATTTGTGTTCATCACGTCCGCAGTTTAATGCCTAGATCGAATTTTTTTCTTTTAATGTGTTCCTTAATAATAATGTTTCTAAATTACCCTTAATTTTTTTTAACTACTATACTACCCATAGAAGTTAAAAAAATTTACAAGATGGCACTAAACATAAGTTTAAATTTCTTACTTTATGTAACTGCTAAGTTTGAGCACCTGTGGTGAAAAAAAACTTATAGGATCTGTGGGGCCAACCATTTAGAAAGTTTGCTAATATCATTAGGATTCCTAAACATAAGCATACCATGTACTTAGTGTCATTACTTACTGGGCTAAAGCCGTTAATGTGTAAAAGTAGGCATTTCATTACAAAATTATTGGCAGATAGTTTCTTTTTAAACATTGCATGAATTTATTAGGTAAGTACATTTGTCGCCCTTAAAAATTTTACTTTACTACCTGCTCGCCTTGTTTGGACGAATTCTAAGCTTCAAATTAAAAGGCATAAAATGAGGTTGACTTCATTATGACGACCAGACGATAACTGTTCATTAATGTCTCCGTGATCGCGAGGGTGAAAACTGGTAGCGATCACTGAATGGTCAGAGGCACACTGAACCTAAACTTTAAGGTGGAGAGGTCTCGTCTAATGAAGTCAACGCTCCGTCCCCTTCGTGCTCTGTTCCAAAGTCCCGAAACCTTTCAGCTCGAGTTACAAAACCGTTTTCAGTGCCTAGAAGACTGCAATGAAGTGGACGATATGAATGACAAGCTCGTGGAAACTGTCCATGCGGTCGGAGCTAAGTTCTGCAAGACCCGCCGCAGAAGAACACAAAAACTCTCAGATCACACTCTTAATCTCATGGCTGTTAGACGGGAGATGAAGTTACATTCTTCAACAGATTTGACAGAAAACACGCAACTGAACAGACAGATCTCCAAATGTATGCTGCGGGACTTACGCAACTTCAATACAGCATGTATTGAAGAAGCGATCGAGCGGAACCAAGGCTCCAAAGTCTTTGCCAGAGATCTGTCTGCCAGAAAGAGCCAACTGTCAAAGTTGAAGACCGAGTATGGCAGCATCGTTTCCAGGGCACCTGAGATTTTGAGTGAGATTAAAAGGTTCTATGAGCAGCTGTACACGTCATCGCTGGAGCCACACACAAGTGTGAGTAACGATCCGAGAGCAAGTCTTATCCGACACTATTCCGAAGATTCCCGGACGTCAGTCTGAGCGAGATTAGAATGGCTCTCCAGCACCATAAAAACGGCAAGGCCCCAGGCAAGGATGGATTTTTTTTTATAGGATAAGGGTGACAAACGAGCACACAGTACACCTGATGGTAAGTGGTTACTGCGGCCCATAGACATCTACATCTATCATCTATTACAATTCAAAATGTAGATGCGTTGTCACCCGTAAGGACTAAGATGGAATGCCTCATTTCCAGTAAAAAGGACCTCCGGCCACCTGCACTCACCAAGCGAAACGCAGAGGTAAACCTCTACTTTACGCTGGTATTCTGTGAGGTCGTGGTACCACCCCGGTTCGAGCCGGCCCATCCGTGCGACAGCAAAAGCTGCCGCGTGGCTCTACCACTGTTAAAAAACTGTCAAATTACAGCGGAGCTTCTGAAAGCGGGTAGAAAACCGGTACTTGAAGTCTTTCAGAAGCTCTTTTATTCCGTCCTCCATGGCAGCATTACACCGGAGGCGTGGAGCAGAAGTGCGGTGGTCTTGTTCTTCAAGAAAGGTGACAATGCTCTCTTGAAGAACTACAGTGGTAGAGCCACATGGCTCTACCACTGTTAAAGATCGTTCACTGCTGGCCATATGAGGAAGCTCAAGGTCGCTCAGCGAGCTATGGAGAGGGCTATGCTCGGGATTTCTCTGCGTAATAAACTTAGAAATGAGGATATCCGCAGTAGAACCAGAGTTACTGACATAGCCCAACGGATTAGTAAGCTTAAGTGGCAGTGGGCCGGCCATATAGCTCGTAGAACCGACAACCGATGGGGAAGAAAGGTTCTCGAGTGGGAGCCCAATACCGGTAGGGGAAGTGTAGGGCGACCCCCCACTAGTTGGAGTGACGACCTGGTAAGACATGCAGGAAGTCGATGGATGCAGGTGGCTCAGGACCGTGCTTTGTGGCATTCCTTGAGGGACGCCTATGTTCAGCAGTGGACTTATAAAATGCTGTAATGATGATGATGATGCATCGTACAGTGCGGGATATTGGGCCACCTTGTTTATCAGTTTCTCTTCCACGGAATTGGTGAAGTTTATATTTTGAAGAAAAATTCAACGTGTCGCTTGAGCGTTGTCGGTACTACTGATATGCGGTTGGGCTACATGTCGTCTGAAGCTCCGGCAAATGACGTGTCGCTAGCTACGGAAGGTATTTAATTGAACTACATAGAAACCAGTTGTGTCGCGACGACACGTCACCTGCTGCTGCTTTTTGCTTTCGGCTATGGAATGGTACCTTTAGAGTCCTTTTGTACCGCAAAGTAGACGGCTCGTTAGCGCAGTTTGATTGTGGCACTGCAGGGCAGGGGCGCGAATTCCACACAGAACATTTTTCACGCTTACAAATAATTGTTTTTGTCTGGATGTTTGTCCGTGTGCATTTTTTTGATAGACGCCTCTACAATACTGAAGAAAGTCCTTACATTTTATTAACACGAGAGGCATTCCATCTCAGTCCTTTTCGATGACAATACGTCAGCAGCCTTTTTAATCTCTCTCCGGTCGCGTCGGATTACCGTCCCTTCGGACTATGACAGTAAGGAAAAAGAGCGTGCACCCATGCATGTGCATACACTTGGGCACTATAATCCTGTTCTACACAGATGGCTAGTCTCCGTTGGAATAGCCGTTGTGATAAAAATTCACTCCGGAGGATATTATTATAATCCTTTTTTCTTATCATAAGTACACGGGATTTAATATTCATCATCAATCCATAAAAGATAATCCTATAAAAGTACACTGCTAAACATAGGCCTCCACCCTATAGTGCTTCATTTTGTCATAGTTGGCACGTTTTCTAGGCGGGTTGGCAACAAAATCAGAAATAAGCTGCTGTCCATTTCCTGTTTCAGTTTCTCTCTCCCGCCTCTTTCTATACCCACTGGACGATATGGGGTAGTGAATATTCTTACACCGCCACTATACGGTTAATAACATTCATCAGTTCACTCTTATTATTCTTTATAAAAAGAAAAATATACATAATAAAAATATCTAAGTAATAAATAAAAGGTGTTGGTAACTATGTTTAGGTTTTATTTATCTAAAAAAATAAAATCCAGACTTGGAATTTTAACGAACTCTTTAACGGTGAATTTCCATTTCTCAGTCTTCGAGGAGCTTTTATTTTCATGCATGCCCATAAAACAACTCGGCTATAAAGCATTCGCAGTGCTTTGAAACTACGAGTACAGTAAAGTTCGCGAGCTTACATGTAAATCTCATTAGCATTTCTTCGGTGTGTTAATTAATAAAATGTGGAGTTATATAATGAAAAGTTATATCTTAAAGTACGGTAATATAATTTAATTACTAAAGTAGAGTTTTCTCTACGTATAAGTCCGTTTGATAAGGTACTACCCTCTTACCTATTTATGTCACCAAGCAGTAGTGCATACGTTGTTGTGTCACGGTTTCGAGAGTATACAGGGGCTGCTTATATTTTAACTTAACCAAAACAGGGCCAATTATATTGTATTTTTTCTAAGAACTTAATTTGTTTCTTTTTTTTCAGCGTAACAAAATTAAACGATGAGTCCTGTTTGAAAAGCACGTCATACTATCCCTCCATTGTGTGCACACACTATACCCGTCAGCAGCAATTCTTGTACACTCCCCCAGCACCAACATCTCCAACACCAACACCCCCAGCATCACCACTTCCAAAACCATCACACTAGGAATGACACACCACTCTCGATAATACGACACGTGTTTCGCTTCTACATGAGGCATCCTCAAGTGAAGTAGACTTTGCAGGAGGCTAGCCGCTAAGCGAGCGGCGAGTCGAAACAGCTGCTATTTATACTACTTGCTGACGCACCGCTCCCCACTTTAGTAGCGAGTGACTACGTCCTGCAACCAATCACCACCTGACTAAAGCAGCCATTTGCTGTAAAGTTAACAACAAACCGCTGCGAAACGTCCGCTTACCCTCCAACCACGCAACCAATCGCTGGTTACCGCACCGTGAGGGTGACAAACGACCACATAACGAGGCTGTATATTATTAAGTAGCAGGCTTAAAGATAAAGAGAAGCGAGTTAGAATAATTTGTATATTCATGAAGCAGTGCCACGTTACTATTATTATTTTTTCATATCTCTAACTGTTCGAGCACACAAAATCGTAGCCCTGTATTACAAGTATATACGACTTTAAAGGAGTAGTCATTGGCTAGGTTGTATCCAGTGTTAAAAGGCCGGCAACGCATCTGCAATTCCCCTGGTTCCCCTGGTGTTGCAGTTGTTCATGGGCGGCGGTAGTCACTTAACATCAGGTGAGCCACGTGCTCGTTTGCCCCCTCTCCTATAAAAAAGGGTCCAAGATATGCTAAGGAAAATGTGACGTATTGGGATCACCATTTCTGTACAAGGCTAAATGCTGTTTATAACGTGTTTCTAAGTTTATGTGCTGATTCATATCTAATACATTATGAATTAAAGCCCATAGGAAGGAAGCTTCGAAAGAAGTGCTTTGTGCCAAACCCAATTGAAGGCCTTCGCTATGTCCAAACTAACGGCCAATGCCTCCCGCTTGGACTCCACTGCCTCCACCCATGTGTTAGTTAAGTAACCCAGGAGATCACCAGCTGAGCGACCCCAACTGTAACTGTACTGGCGGTCACTAATCAGCTGGTGCTCCTCAAGGTACCTCATGAGCTGGCAGTTAATAATTGTTACCATTATTTTGGAGAACAAGGTGATAACGATTGAACTGTAGTTGGACGAATCTGAGCGATAGCCTTTTTTAGGCGTCGGGTGCACCAAGGCTGTCTTCCATGAGTTTAGGACTACGCCTAGGGAGTAGGAGTGGTGGAAAAAAAGTGTTAAAACCGGTGTCATCTCTGGAGTACACATCTTTGGCGCAATAGGTGGGAATCCATTAGGCCCACTCGACTTGATAACGTCCAGGAAAATTAGTGCTTTGTGCACTGAGCGCTGTATAAACAGCACAACCTGCATGGATCACTCACACTCAAACCGCGGAATCGTCGACGGTGTGTCCCCCATCATCGAGAGTCGAGTTGGATACAAATAAAGAGCCTAGCAGATCGTCTTTCTCCTTTGGCTAAACCTACCTAACCTACTGGTCTAGTATGTCGCACTGTGCAGAGATGGCAGAGATGGCTGACAGATGTTTCCTTAGACAACCTTGGCGAGAAAACAGGATGCATGTGTTCTCGAAGGAAGTTAAACTAAGTTTTCGCTAATTCTGCCGATGTGCTCTGACTTTGCCTTAACAATGACACTTTTGAAGGACCTGGAGGCAGAATCATGAATGCTTGCATCATGATACGTTGATGCATCAGCTCAGGCTCGGTAACACTCCTGCTTATGGCGTGATGTAAATTTATAACGGCAACAACGTTGGAAACATCTGGTGGGAAGGATACTCTAGGGTACGATAAGACCTAAAAAAGACCGATCCGAAAAAGAAGATCCTATCCCAATCGACTGACCTATAGTGCCAAACATGACGGCAACCTGTAGACCGCAACCACTATGGCAGTGTGAGTGGCACCGTACTCTGGATCCGGTCTGTTGTTATTTTACAGCAAATGGCTGCGTAAGTAAGGTAGTGATTGGTCTGATGACGTAGTCACTGGCTACTTAAGCGAGGAGCGGTTGCGTCAGCAAGTAGGAAAAATAACAGTTGTTTAGGCTCGCTGCGTACTTAGCGGCTAGTCTCCGTAGAGCTCATTCATCTGAGGATGAGTATTTTAGAGGCTAAACACGTGTCATTTTATTGAGGTCGTTCCCAATGTGGTGGTTTTGGGATTGATGGTGCAGGGAGTGGTGGTGCTGCAAGTGGTGGTACTAGGAGTGATAAAGCCATGATTGGTGATAACGGGGATAGTGCAAGAAATTAGGGAGGGTGAAAGGTGCTCTTCAAACTGGGCAGGACATATTATTTGTTTACGCAGAATTAAGCAAATTAAGTTCTAATAATTTCAGTATTTTTTTTTATATTTTACAGTAATCAGTATGCAGTGTTAGGTTTTGAGATAAGCGCTCGCCGAAAATTTCTGAATATGAGAGAAAACTGATATCGATACCCGACAGCATTGATGAAACTGTTAACTGCAATATCAGCGGTAATGGGAAACATTGTGAAGAAACCTGCATGTCTAAGGAAATAAAGAGTAATTCGCAGAAATAATGTGAAGTTATTTTTGCCACCAAGCAGTTATTAGTTTTTCACAGTGGTAGAGCTAAGCGGTGGCTTTTGCTGTCGCACGGAACCGGGGTGGTACCACGACCTCACAGAATACCAGCGTGAAGTAGAGGTTTACCTCTGCGTTGCGCTTGGTGAGTGCAGGTGGCCGGAGGCCCAATTCCCCCCCCCCCCATCAACATGGTAGTGGAATTAAATAAAAGACTACCCCAGGAGGGTACCAGCACCCCTGGAGAATCCCTCGCTGAGCATCCACGACCAAACTACTCCACTCCTGGGCGTGGGTGCTCAGGCTGCCCCGCGTATTCTGGGGGTGGGGGCGAAATTCCGCTCAAGACGAAACCTGCTCGGGGCAAGCGGAGCAAGAAGACAAAGGCAACCCCTGCCACGCTTACCGTGGATTTCTGCAATATCAGGGGACTTCATTCAAACCTTAACGCCGTCCACTACCATCTGGAGATAGCTAAGCCGGCCTTGCTCTTTCTTACCGAGACACAGGTGTCCTCTCCGGCTGATACTTCGTATCTCTCCTACCCGGGGTACAAATTAGAACACTCGTTTGTGCCCCGGGCTGGATTTTGCGTGTGTGTCAGAGAGGACATCTGTTTTCGACGCCTTAGCAGCCTTGAAGGTACGGACCTGTCCATCCTATGGCTGCGCGTAGACAGCGACGACCATCCCCGCGTCTACGGGTGCCTCTATAGGTCCCATAGCGGTAATGCCGACACAGACCGACTCATAGACCACGTCCAAATGGCTGCAGACTCCGTGCTACAACAGGTCCCATCCGCAGAGATCGTGATACTCGGTGATTTCAACGCCCACCACGCTGAATGGCTTGGTTCTCGTTTAACCGATCATGCGGGTAGATCTGTCTATGATTTTGCTTTGGCATATGGTCTAACACAACTGGTTACTTCGCCTACGCGGATCCCAGATGTGGAAGACCATGTACCTTCCCTGTTGGACCTTCTGCTGACCTCTCATCCGGACGGATATCAGGTCTCCGTCGATGCCCCTCTGGGCTCTTCGGACCATTGTCTGATCAGGAGTACTTTGCCACTCACGCTCCAATCGCAGTTGCGATCTACAGCTTGCCGCCGTGTTTGGCACTATAGGTCAGCTGATTGGGACGGGATGCGGTCTTTTTTTGCATCCTACCCTTGGGGGCGGGTTTGCTTCTCGCCGGAAGATCCCAGCGTTGTTGCTGATTCTGTTGCTGATGTGGTACTTCAGGGTATGGAACTTTTTATTCCATCCTCTGTGGTGCCCATCGGAGGCAGATCGCAGCCATGGTTTGGTCGCTCCTGTAAAATAGCATCACGCTTTAAGCAGGAGTGCTACCAGGCCTGGGCTGACGCACCAACGTCTCGGGATGTAAACACCAGCGCATTAAAAAAGAAGTATAATTCCGCCTCCAGGTCCTTCAAAAGCGTCATTGCCAAGGCAAGGTCTGAGCACATCGGCAGAATTGGCGAGAAGCTAGTTCGCCTTCCTTCGGGAACCCGTGCATTCTGGTCTATCGCCAAGGCTGTCCAAGGGAACTTCTGTCAGCCATCTCTTCCATCTCTGCACAGAGAGGACGACTCACTGACCCATGCCGCAAAGGAGAAAGCCAATCTGTTGATATCTATTTTGCGTCCAACTCGACTCTAGATGACGGGGGGAACACACCGCCGACCATCCCGCGATGTGAGTGCTTCATGCTGGATGTGCGATTTACACAGCGCTCGGTCCGCAAAGCACTGTTCTCCCTGGACGTCAACAAGTCGAGTGGGCCCGATGGAGTCCCTCCCATTGTGCTGAAGACGTGTGCTCCGGAGTTGGCACCGGTTTTAACGCGTCTTTTCCGGTACTCCTACTCCCAAGGCGTAGTCCCGAACTCATGGAAGACAGCTTTGGTGCACCCGATCCCTAAAAAAGGCGACCGCTCAGACCCGTCCAACTACAGGCCTATCGCCATCACCTCCTTGTTCTCCAAAATAATGGAAGCCATTATAAACTGCCAGCTCATGAGGTACCTTGAGGATCACCAGCTGATTAGTGACCGCCAGTACGGTTTTCGTCGGGTTCGATCAGCTGGTGATCTTCTAGTCCACTTAACTCATAGATGGGCGGAGGCAGTAGAGTTCAAGGGGGAGGCATTAGCCGTTAGTTTGGACGTAGCGAAGGCCTTTGATCGGGTCTGGCACAAAGCGCTTCTTTCGAAGCTTCCTTCCTATGGGCTTCCCGAGAAATTGTGCAAATAGATCACCAGTTTCCTTGCTGATCGGAGCATCAAGGTCGTAGTAGACGGTGAATGCTCTGATTTCAAGCCTATCAAGGCTGGTGTTCCACAAGGCTGCGTGCTATCACCAACTCTGTTTCTCCTGCATATCAATGATATGTTGCTAACTGGCAGCATTCATTGCTATGCGGACGACATCACTGGTGATGCCTTATATACCGGCCGTGCCAATATTTCTCGGGAAAACGTCGCCGAGTACCGGGACAAACTTTTGTCTGAAGTCGAGTCTTTGCTTAACAAAGTCTCGGATTGGGGGCGACTAAATCTAGTCCAGTTCAATCCCCAGAAGACACAAGTTTGCGCGTTTACCGCTAAAAAGAACCCCTTTGTCGTATCTCCTCAGTTTCAAGGCACTCCCCTTACTGCCTCAGCCAGTATCGGAATCCTTGGCGTCGACATATCGAGTGACGTGCAGTTTCGTGGTCACTTGGAAGAGAAGGCCATATTGGCCTCTAAAAAGCTTGGCGTGCTCAGCAGAGCGAGACAGTATTTCATGCCGGCACATCGTTTGCAATTTTACAAAGCGCAAGTTCGGCCCCACATGGAATACTGTTCTCATCTCTGGGCCGGGGCACCCCAGTGCCAGCTCCTTTCACTTGACCGCATCCAGCGCAGAGCGGTTCGAATCGTCGACGACCGAGTTCTTTCTGATCGGCTCGATACACTGGCACTGCGTAGAGATGTTGCATCTCTTTGCGTATTTTATCGCATCTATCACGTGGAGTGCTCTGAAGAATTGTTCGGACTAATTCCAGCCCCTCAATTTCACCATTGCACATCGCGACAAAACTCGCGTTACCATCCATACCATCTGGATGATTGGCGGTCCACGACTGTGCGATTTAGAAGAAGTTTTCTCCCTCGCACGACTTCCTTGTGGAATCAATTACCACCAGCGAATTTTCCGGACCGATACGACTTAGGAACCTTCAAGAAAAGAGCTTACACCTTTCTTAAAGGTCGGCAACGCATCTGCAATTCCCCTGGTGTTGCGGTTGCTCATGGGCGGCGGTAGTCACTTACCATCAGGTGAGCCGCATGCTCGTTTGCCCCCTATTCTATAAAAAAAAAGTAATCCGTGCACTGATATGTTCCAGTCTGAAGAGTAAAAGTCTAAATCAAAGTCAAAATCGAAGTCAAAGTCAAAAAAAATTCAGTATAATTAATTTCCGCAAAATAACGCCTTATTCAATTTATTATCATAGAATAGGCAATTGTTACGTATTAGAACAAAGCTGCAGTTATATTATGGTTGTAGCACAATTGGGTTGGCACAACCGGATCCACAGAATCACAGAATACCAGCTTAAAATAGCAACTTAATGCTGCTGTGTTTCGTGTGGTGAGTGTTGAGATCCAGCGACTGTTTTTACTGGAAACAAGGTATTCCATCTTATACCGCAACGCATCTGAATTATGATTCTTAATAGAGGATAGATATAGATGTATATGGGCCACAGAAACCGCTTACCATCAGGTGTACTGTCTGCTCGTTTGTCATCCTTATTTTATAACAAAGTAAATGTCACATTTTAAATAATGAAACGCCGCCGTAAGTGGTTTCGTAAGAGAATACTACCCCATATCAGACTATGAGTGGTGTAAGAAGTAACAAATTGGAAAAGAAACAGGATATTGGGAGCAGCATACCCAAGATCAAAATAATAAAAAAACTGCAGTTGCCAACTTAGCAAGGTCAAGCATGGTAACAGTGTCTAATACTCTACCTATGTGGCAATCTATGGAGTATGTAGATGTTTAGCAGTGAACATTTGATAAGCTGTAATGAGATAACGGTTTTTTTTTTAAATACGAAAGAATTTTATTTATGTATATAACTTCATATCTAACACAGCAAATTGTGCGCGAAAACATTTCGGCAATTTCGTAACTAAACTATTCACAAATTTGCCAGATTTGAAGAATATTTAATAAAAAAAATCATTATATTTAGTATTGAGATGAATCAGCATAACAGAGAAATATGGGGGCGTTGATAACCTTACTTATTAGTGATACGCTCCGTTTGTTTTTGATGTCGAATTCAGCCAAACAAAGTAAATGATACCTATTAAGTTATATTTGTATAACGAATAGTTAAATTTATTGATAATAATAGTATACAATATAAACGTCATAGATCTATTATTTTCTAGGAAGTCAGTTCGGTTT
Organism: Parnassius glacialis; assembly: GCA_033319125.1. Lineage (NCBI taxonomy): Eukaryota > Metazoa > Arthropoda > Insecta > Lepidoptera > Papilionidae > Parnassius > Parnassius glacialis. The sequence goes on along the minus strand of JAVANC010000005.1, from coordinate 2,528,974 downwards.
TTGAGGTCCTTACATAAAACTATTATTGCTATTGATTTGATAAATTTATATATTTAAGTGAAATTCTATTGAAAATTTGTGTTTACACCCGGTTTGAAAAACTTTCGTTTAGATTGAAACAGAAACCAATATTCAATAATGACATGGAAAGCTACTAAACTGACTACTAAAATAAGCTCACATGGTTATGATAAGATGTTAAGTCAGGGGGTTTCCATGCTGGTCTACCTTTCCGGTGATCCTGTTATGGAATACGGGTACGCGACCCCGGCTCCCCGAGCTACTGTTATTCTCATACCTTTCCTGCCGAGATAACAGTATCCTTACACCTATGCTCCTACCCCCAAACTTCTTTTTCCTTTTCCCAAAATGGTAGCTTCCTCTACCAACAATAGCATACCCAAAGAGGGTTGGTGTCAGGCAGGCGGCCGACTGTAAAACTTCTGCCAAATCCCATGCAGTAAATGAATAGTACGAGTTGTGGGATATATGACAGGGCTAGGGCGTACCCCGCAGGCGACGCGCAGGGGCAGCACCCGGCTCCTGTGGGAAGTGGGCAAGGGTTGTCGCACCTTACGGAGCGGGTGCGACGCAAGAGGCGAGCCCGGAGAGAGAAGAATGTCAGAGTGAGGTTTGCAAGCTGGAATATAGGTACGATGACTGGAAGAGGAAGAGAGTTAGCAGATGTTTTGAAACGACGAAGATTGAATGTTGCCTGTTTGCAGGAAACAAAATGGAAGTGCAATAAAGCAAGAGAGATTGGGGAGGGATACAAGTTTTATTATTGTGGAAGTGATGGGAAGCGAAATGGAGTAGGAGTTGTGTTAGATAGTAGAATGAAAGAACGAGTGACAGATGTGAAAAGAGTAAATGACAGAATGATAGTTGTTAAACTAATGATTGAAAACAAAGTAGTGAATGTTGTAAGTGTGTATGCTCCGCAAACAGGCTGTGAAGAGAGTGTGAAAGAGAAGTTTTGGGAGGAATTTGATTGTATGATGATGGGAATACCTGAGCGTGAGGATGTTTATATGGGAGGAGATTTTAATAGACATGTAGGGAGAGTGAATGACGGGTATGAAAGAGTACACGGTGGATGGGGGTACGGAATGCGGAACCGTGAGGGGGAAGTTCTTCTGCAAGCAGCATGTGCTTTCGACCTGGCTGTAGTAAACACGTGGTTCCAAAAACGAGATCAGCATCTTGTTACTTATAAAAGTGGCCACCACGCGACACAGATCGACTATCTTCTGATAAGACGGAACCAAATCAAGAGTGTAAAAAACTGTGTGCTTCCAGGTGAAGACTTAGTATCCCAGCACCGAATTCTGCTGGCTGACATCTGCTTAACTGTTCGCCTCAACAAACATAAGGATCGTCTCCCACCCAAAATAAAGTGGCATTTGTTGCATAAGGAGGGGTATGCAAGTGAATTTAGAGAGCTAGTTGTAAACAAGATGATGCAGATGGGTGATATGAAAGGAATGAGTGTGAATGAGTGCTGGAAGGAAATGGCTGATTGTATCCGAAGTGTGGCAAGGAAGGTGTTAGGAGAAACAAAAGGGAAGCGTATGATAGATAAGGATGGGTGGTGGTGGAGTGAAAGTATTAGAGAAGTTTTGAGAGAAAAGAAAAATGCCTTTAAAGAATGGCAGAGCGTAGAAGACCAGAATGAATCCATAAAAGAAAGTAAGAGAGGGGCGTATAAAGAATGTAAGAAGAGAGCGAAGAAGGAAGTTGCTATTTGTAGGGCAGAGGCGCAAGATAAATTATATCGGTCCCTTGAAAGCCCCGAAGGTCAAAAATGACTTTTTCAAATTGCAAGAGCGAGAGAAAGGAATGGAAGAGATGTTTTACATGTAAAATGTATAAAAGATGATTCTGGAAGGATTTTGACTGACGATGAAAGTATAAAGAAGCGATGGAAGGAGTATTTTGAGAAATTGATGAATGAGGAGAATGAATGGAATGGTATGCTTGAAAACCCACCAGTGAATATGGGCTTAGTGAGAGAAATTAGTGTGGAAGAAGTAAAAATGGCTGTTAGGAATATGAAGAATGGGAAGGCGGTCGGCCCAGATGGAATACCAGTAGAAGTGTGGAAGTTGCTGAGGGCGGATGGATGGAAGTGGTTGAGTTTATTTTTCGGTAAATTGTTGCAGGAAGAACAAATACCTGAGGAATGGTGCAGTAGTATACTGGTCCCCATTTCTAAAAACAAAGGAGACGTCCAAAACTGCAGCAGTTACCGGGGAATAAAACTCATGTCACATACGATGAAAGTCTGGGAAAGAATAATAGAGAGAAGAATGAGAGAAGAGTGTGAGATAACACAAAACCAGTTCGGATTCATGCCCGGTCGAGGTACGACAGATGCCATTTTCGCATTACGCCAATTGTGCGAAAAGTACAAGCGCGTGCATAAAGATCTGCACATGGTTTTTGTCGACCTTGAAAAGGCGTATGATCGGGTTCCCCGTGAGGTTTTGTGGTGGGCGTTAAAGATGAAAGGTATGCCTGGGAAGTATGTGAGGTTAGTCCGTGCTATGTACAGAGCATCCCGTACATGTGTACGATCTGCCGCGGGAACTACGGGCAGTATAGATGTGGCGGTAGGGCTGCACCAAGGGTCGGCATTGAGCCCTTACCTCTTCCTACTGATTATGGACGCTTTGACGTCGGACCTGCAGGATGAGGCACCCTGGTGCATGCTCTTTGCCGATGACATCGTGCTTGTCGGGGAAGAAGGCATCGAGGTACAGAGCAGACTGACGGGGTGGCAACGGAGGCTGGAAAGTGTTGGCTTGAAGATCAGCAGATCCAAAACCGAATATCTGTGCTGTGATTTCGGCGGTCTTTCCAGTCCTGTACCCATGTCGTTGGATGGCGCTATACTGCCTATCTGCTCAGATGTCAAGTACCTCGGTTCTCTCATTCAAGGCGACGGCGGAATAGATAGAGCTGTGCAGCATAGGATTAACGCAGGGTGGATGAAATGGCGACAGGTCACAGCCACAACGTGCGATCCCCGAATGCCAATAAGGCTGAAGGGGAAAATTTACAAATCGATCATCCGACCTGTCGTCATGTATGGAAGTGAATGCTGGGCCGTCAAGAAGAAGGATGAAAATAGACTGCATGCGAATGAAATGAGAATGTTACGATGGATGTGTGGTGTGACAAGGATGGATAAGATAAGGAATGAGTATATAAGAGGAAGCCTGAAAGTAGCGCCAGTGGTAGAAAAGGTGAGAGGAAGCAGATTGGCATGGTTTGGGCATGTGATGCGGAGGAATGTAAGTCATGTCACAAAACGAGTGTTGAATATGAATGTGGAGGGACACACGGGCAGAGGAAGGCCGAATAAAAGATGGATCGATTGTGTGAAGAGTGATATGAGAATGAAAGGAGTAAGTATGGAAATGACGGCTGATAGAGAGGAATGGAACAAAAAGATTTACTGCGCCGACCCCAGATAATGGGAAATGGTTTAGAGAATGATGATTGTTATGATAAGATGTGAATTGTCCATTTATTGAAATCGAACAAGATATTTTTTGCAGATTCCCTATAAATACATACACACATTTTATTATTTATTTTGATTACGGCGCATCTCGTCAAGTATACCTCAAAATATTAAAACAAATGTACAGACAGTACATGTTGATTTTTTTCAAACATTACCTTCACGCAAGGATTTCTTGCCGTATCGTGGAGACCGTTTTTTTATATAAATTTGGCAAGAATAAACATTCAGACCCGGAACAATTATTTGTAACCCATACAAATACTTGTTTCGTGCGTAATCAAACCCCGGGCCCGTAGTGCTGTAACTTGTTGCTAAGTCACTGCGCCACGGAGCCGTCTAAATTGATAAATTATTATAGTTGAAATACCGTTGAAATTCACAAATTACAGAAACGAATGTTGTTGCTTTATTGCTGATCGTATGAAGGGGTACAAAGTCACTCAGCGAATCCGTAATGAAGATATTACTTGGAAGAACATAAGTAATTGACATAGCCCAGCGAATCGGTAGGCTAAGGTGATAGGCTCAAGTGGTGATAGGCCAGCCATATATATTTCTAAGAACCAACAAATGAGACAGAAGAAAGTTTCTCGAGTGGCAGCCTCGTTCTTGTCAGCGCAGTGTTGGGTGACCCCCAACTAGATTGCGTACCGACCAGGTGAAACATGCAAGTAGTTGATGGATGTAAGCAGCCCAATACTGTTCTTTGTGGATGAAGTTTATGTCCAACGGTGGACTTGTGACGGGCTGAAATGATGATGCAAATAATTTTCATCGTCGTCATTAAAGCCCTTTACACAATAAGTGCCACAAAACACGTTCTCAGCAACGTGTATACCCTTGTATATCCTACCAGGTCGTCATTCCACCTAGTGGGGACTGCTCTACACTTACAGGTACGAGGTTGCGTCTCTTTCCAATTGGTTGTAGATTCTTTGCTCGTATATGAAGAAAAAAATTATTTCAGAAAAAAAATTAAACTTGTATTTGCATTTCTAATATATGTGACATGTGTGCGAACATGACGTATATCATGGAACTTGTATATCCAGAAATAATATTCTTTTATACAACCTGCAACGAAGCGTGGTGAACAATGCCGTTTTGACGAGTACTATCTCATAATATTAGAAGAAATATGTTTCTTTGCAGTGCAACGTTCTAAGGCCGATAGTATTATTATTATTACAATATATTTTTGATTGAGTGCTTAAGGTTATAGGGAGCCAGCCATAATTACAGGCTGTGAAGCATTGCATCTTTTTCTTTAAGGTTGACAACACATCTGTAGCTTTCATAGTTCTTTTATAGAATTAATTAGGTTGTCAAACAAACACAATGTCCACCTGATGGCAAATGGATATGTGGCCCATAGACTATCTGATCTATCCTGAAAGAAGAATGTAGACGCATTCTCACCTTTGAAGAATAAGATGGAATGATTCGTTTTCAATAAAAGGGGTGTACAGTTCTCTACACTCACCATACGTAACATACGGCTACATTAAGCCACTGTCTTACGCTGGTATTCGGTGAGAGCATGGTCCTTTCCCAGTCGCATCGACCCATTCGTGCTACAACTATACTAGCAATACAGTTGCAGTATAGAATAGAATAGAATAGAATAGAATAATTTTTTATTCAATATAGATCACATGTGTAATACTTATTGAAAGTCATTTTTTACTTTACCACTGGTTCGAAAAATAAAACCTCTGTCCTGGGAAGAACCAGCAAGAAACCCAGCGGGACTTTTTTTTTTAAAGCAAATTTTACAATAATGGTTGTACTAACTATATAAGTACAAAATTTATTTTAGAAACAGCTTGGAAGCGATCACCTCATTCCCAGGGGTTATTATCAACCATGTATTCATTTATACTATAATAACCCTTTTTATACAGTTTCAACTTAACAAAACATTTAAACTTGCTAATGGAGAGAGCCTGTACACTTTCCGGGACCTTGTTGTAATAGCGTACACATTGCCCCAAGAATGAATTACTGACTCTGTGGAGTCGAGAAACTGGTATCACTAGCTTGTGTTTGTTCCTAGTGTTTACAGAATGCACATCACTTTTTTTACTAAAACTACCTTTGTTTTTGTGAACATACATTAAATTTTCGTAAATATACTGAGAGGCCAAAGTTAATATATTTATTTCTTTAAATTTATCTCTAAGAGACTCTCTCAGTTTTAGGTTGTAAATAGCTCTAATGGCCCTCTTCTGTAAAACAAAAATAGTTTCTGAATCAGCCGCATGTCCCCATAACAAAATCCCATAAGACATTATGCTATGGAAATAACTGAAATAAACTAATCTAGCTGTCTCGACACTAGTGAGACCTCTAATCTTTTTTACAGCATAGGCTGCAGAACTTAGTCTGCTTGCTAGTTTGGATATATGGGGGCCCCACTGAAGCTTTGCGTCGAGAGTGATGCCAAGAAAAACAGTGGATTCAACAGGGCTCAGTTCTTCCCCATTTAAAAACACATTGGTACTCAGATTTCTATCATTCGTTGTTGTAAATTTAATACATTTAGTTTTATTTCCGTTTTAATGTAAATTATTAACGTTAAACCAATGCACTAATTTTGATATAGCATTATTCACTTCGTCACATTTAAATGATTTACGTTTAAGTTTAAAAATCAAAGAAGTATCATCAGCAAATAATACTATATCATGATTATCCTCTACAATAGAAGGTAAGTCATTAATATACACTAGAAACAAGAATGGGCCGAGAATTGAGCCCTGAGGGACACCCATTAGTACAGGTGAGCCGGAAGAACTTTTACCATTAATAATAACTTTCTGCATTCTATTACTTAAATATGAAATTATAAGTTTAAGCGCTGTGTTCTTGACACCATAGTACTGTAGCTTCCTGATTAATGTCTCATGGTGAACGCAGTCGAAGGCCTTGGAAAGGTCACAAAATATACCCAAAGCATCCTCTGAATTCTCCCATGCACAAAAAATATGTTTAATAAGCTCAACTCCAGCGTCAGTTGTTGAGCGACCCCTTGTAAAACCGAATTGATTTCTATGTAGCAATTTATTAATATTAAAGAAACTTAACATTTGATCTAAAATTATTTTTTCAAAAATTTTACTAAATGTTGGTAGTACAGAAATTGGTCTCAGTATGGCTCTACCACGTAAAAAATGGATACAGGTAGGTATTTAAAATTTTAAAAAATTAGAAGTTTTAATCTTAATAATAGTTAAGCTGACACCAAAGAACTACTAACAATTAAATAATTTTCACATAATAGCTCCAGAAGTCAGGGCTTAGACACAAAAGAGATATTAGAGCCTTCAGGAGCTATTTTATGGAAATTATTTCATTCTTTTAGTTCTTTGAAGGATGATTTACTTTTAATTGTCAGTTTGATTTTTGATCCTGCTGAGTTCGAATATTATTAATAGTAACATTAAAACTTTCATCGCCCATTTTGTCACACTTAAGTGTGGATATTTTTTTTTATTTATTTGAACTACCCCTACAACTTATATATTAAAAAAAGAATCATTAAAATTGGTTTACAATTGACGAAGCAATCACGTAACATACTATACCAAAAATAAGAAAATACATTCTAGTTTTGAATCTCTTCTATTTTTGAAGTCGGCTAAAATATACTTCTCAGACAAGTTTTAAATTTTAAAACAAACACTCAAAAAAATGTATAGCATGAAACCTTCAAACTAACTTAATGACTTGAATGCCATCTCATTATTTTTATAGTTTATGTTTCAAGAAACCTTGATTTTACCTCAGTTAGTCACGGACAATTTACACTACACTATTAAATTCCTAAAGAATGTGAAACTTTAAATTTTACTGTAATTACTGGGTCACGTACGACCTGGAAATAAAATTGAGTGCTCTTGGCTAAAAACACATACTAAATGACGAGAAAAAAATACACATACATACATGCATTCACACATAAACACTTACACTCGTCACCCATAAAAAGCGACTACGAACTTCTATTTGGCACGATCTGAGATACCTCTCTCACCTCCTTTGCAATTAAGGGAATTTGTCCCTTAATAATTTCTTATATTTACGCGATAGAATCCGTAAAAGTAGTTATATTCAATGTGTAGTACATTGAATAAAACTACTTTTACGGATTCTATCGAGTTTAATTAACTTCGGACTAAAACCAAAATTAATAATTAAGAAAGCTGAAGGTACTCTGGGTTAACTAAGACATCGGGACGTCAATCAACTCAGTCCCTCGCGACCACGGATGCTGTAAAGCACTCGAAACGTCGGAACTTAATAACAATAAGTTAATTAAACGCGATAGAATACGTAAAAGTAGTTTTATTCAATTTGTCCCTTCTTCAATATATCTTCGTGATGGGTCTTCGTCAATGTATCTTCATGATGGGTATATCTTCGTGATGTGTATGAAAGAGTTTTGGGTACGTTTGGGGACGAGAGAGTGAATGACAATGGGAGAAGCCTGCTTGAAGTATGCTTAGAATGGAATCTGAGCATTGCCAACACAATGTTTGACCACGAAAAGATCCATTTGTATACAAAAGATGAGGGTGAGTCTAGAAGTATGATTGATTTTGTAATTGTGGATGAAAGACTGAGGAAGAAAGTGCTAGACACTCGGACATACCGCGATGTAGGCCTCGACACAGACCACTTCATGGTCATAGCCACAATGCGTGACCTCTTTTAACGGTGGCGACACCGAAGAGCCGAGCCTACGAGTATTTTACATACATACATACATATAATCACGCCTCTTTCCCGTAGGGGTAGGCAGAGACCACTTCTTTCCACTTGCTACGATCCTCACATACTTGTTTCGCTTCGTCCACTTTCATGATTCCCTTCATACATGCTCTACGGTTTAGGGTACTCTTGACCTGGCCTTTTTTCAAGACGTCCCTGATTTGGTCTAGAAATATCCGCCTAGGTCTACCCCTTCCAACACTTTCATTCACACTCGCATTATACACTTTTTTCGTCAATCGTAATTCATTCATTCTCTCGACATGGCCAAACCATCTCAGCATACCTTCCTCAATTTTTGTCACTGCATCTTCTTTCAGACCACAACGTTTCCTTATCTCACTATTTCTTATCCTGTCACTCAGTTTAACTCCTATCATACTTCTTAATGCTCTCATCTCGACTGCATTTATTCTGCTTTCATGTTTCTTCTGCCATACCCAACTTTCGCTTCCGTACATGAGTGTCGGAGCCAACACCCCCTCATGCACAGGCAAACGAGCCTTGTTAGACACCTTCCGACTGCTCATAAAGGAGTGCAAAGCTCCATTCACCATGTTTCCTGCATTCACTCTTCTTTCGATATCACTCTCACACTTTCCATCTCTTGTAAACTTTGAACCCAGATACACAAACTCTTTCACCTGTTCAATTTGTTCATCTTCAATCACGATATTGCAGTCTGTCACTGCCTCATCTTTTTCAAACACCATCACTTTCGTCTTCCTTACATTCATCTTCATTCCCTTTCTAACAAAAGATCCACTCTTAGCAGTTACCATCTCCTGCAACTCCTCGGCCGAAGACGCAAGTAATACTTGGTCATCAGCATAGAGAAAACATTTGACGAGTAACTCATTCATTCTCAACCAACTTTCATTCTCTTTTAAATCTGTCAAACAATTGTCCATGAACAGATTAAACAGCCACGGTGACGCTACACATCCCTGTCTAACACCTTTTTCGATATTAAACCATTCAGTGTATGCCCTGTTTATCCTTACACAAGCATTAGAATCCCTATAAAGAGATTGCAATGCCCGTATGAGGATACTGCTCACACCGTTCACGGACAGTGCTGACCACAATTCATTCCTCACCACTCTATCATAGGCCTTTTCTAGATCTACAAATGCGCAATAGACTTTCTTGTTTTTAGCCAAACACTTTTCGGCTATGCACCGCAAGGAAAAGACCTGATCCGTACATCCCATTCCCTTTCTAAATCCCGCTTGTGCATCCCATACTTTCCCGTCGGTTTCATTCACAACCCTTTCAATCAACACTTTCGCATACAATTTACCGGCGACGCTGAGAAGGCTTATACCACGGTAATTTATGCAGTCCTGCCGTGACGAGTATTTTGGACAGAGTAAAAGTAGAAAATCTACAAGAAAAAGAAAAGAAATATGAGAATGTAGAGAAACTGAAAGAAAGTTTTAAAGGCATAGAAGAGACAGGTGTGATTGTAGATTCTGGAAGACATTTAAGAAAGGGGTCGTGAATGTTGCTATTGAGGTATGCGGGGTAGCTAAAAGAAGAAAAGGAAGAAAGAACTATAATTTCTGGATGGATAAAGGTGTACAAAGGGTTGTGCAAGAAAAGAAGAAAGCGTGGTTGGATTGGTTAGCAACAAAAGCCAACCAAAAAGTTCAAAGGGCAACGGATGACGAGATAAAAGAAGCAAGAACGAAGTAAAAAATATTGAAATCAGCAGCAAAAGAAGTTGTGTCTAGAAAAAAGGAATAACGAAAGGATGATTTCGATAGGAGGCTCACTAAAGATTTCCAGTCAAACATTAAGTTTTTCTGGAAATCTATCAAAACATCCAGAGGAAAAACTTCTACCTCGGCTCAGCTCCGAGCTGAGCTGAGCGGAGCTGAGTACAATCAGGAGTCAAGATGGGAGCATTATATAAGAAGAAGAAAGTGTGTCAAAGAGATGGAAAGAGTATTTTGAAAGTTTGTTTGAAAGAGAGGAAGTGCAGGTACAGCATCCGGCACCTTTCATGGAAAACAATAGAAATCCTGATGAAAGTGAGATATGTATGGATGAAATAGTGAAAGCGCTGAAAAGTATGAGATTAGGTAAGGCTACAGGGTATGACAGTATTTCCGTCGAGATGCTGAGTGCTGGACAGGGCATAGTGGCTATTCAGCTGTACCGCATTTTCAATTTGTGCTGGTGAAATGGGCAAGTACCGGGAGACTGGTGCAAAGCCGTAATCGTGCCATTGTATAAGGGAAAAGGGTCACGGCAGGACTGCATAAATTACCGCGGTATAAGCCTTCTCAGCGTCGTCGGTAAATTGAATGCGAAAGCGCTGATTGAAAGCATTGTGAATAAAATAGACGAAAAAGTATGGGATGCACAAGCGGGATTTAGAAAGGGAATGGGATGTACAGATCAAGTATTTTCCTTGCGGTGCATAGCCGAAAAGTGTTTGGCTAAAAACAAGAAGATCTATTGCGCGTTCGTGGATCGAGAAAAGGCCTATGATAAAGTGGTGAGAAATGAACTGTGGTCAGCAGTGTTCGTGAACGGTGTGAGCAGTATCCTCATACGAGAATTGCAATCTCTTTATAGGGATTCTAGTGCTTGTGTAAGGATAAACGGGGCATACACTGAATAGTTTAATATCGAAAAAGGTGTTAGACAGGGATGTGTAGCGTCACCGTGGCTGTTTAATCTGTTCGTGGACAATTGCTTGACAGATTTAAAAGAGAATGAAAGTGGGTTGAGAATGAATGAGTTACTCATCAAATGTTTTCTCTATTCTGATGACCAAGTACAACTTTCGTCTTCGTCCGAGGAGTTGCAGGAGATGGTAACTGCTATGAGTGGAGCTTTTGTTAGAAAAGGAATGAATATGAATGTAAAGAAGAGGAAAGTAATGGTGATTGAAAGAGATGAGGCAGTGACAGACTGCAATATCGTGATTGGAGATGAACAAACTGCACAGGTAAAGGAGTTTGTGTATCTGGGTTCAAAGTTTACGAGAGATGGAAAGATTGAGAGTGATATCGACAGAAGAGTGAATGCAGGAAACATGGTGAATGGAGATTTGCACTCCTTTATGAGTAGTCGGAAGGTGTTTAACAAAGCTCGTTTGGCTGTGCTTAATGGAGTGTTGGTTCCGACACTCATGTACGGAAGTGAAAGTTGGGTATGGCAAAAAAAACATAAAAACAGAATAAATGCAGTTGAGATGAGAGCATTAAGAAGTATGATAGGAGTTTAACTGAGTAACGGGATAAGAAATAGTGAGATAAGGAAACGTTGTGGTCTGAAAGTAGATGTATTGACAAAAATTGAGAAAGGTATGCTGAGGTGGTTTGGTCATGTCGAGAGAATGAGTGAAGAACGTTCGACGAAAAAGTTGTATAAGGCGAGTGTGAATAAAAGGGTTGGAAGGAGTAGACCTAGGCGGACGTTTCTAGATCAAATCAGGGACGTCTTGAAAAAAGGCCAGGTCAAGAGTACCCTAAACCGAAGAGCATGTATGAAGGGAATAATGAACGTGGACGAAGCGAAACAAACAACCTACCCCTACGGGAAAGAGGCGTGATTACATGTATGTATGTATGTTAATGTATCGCCAATTTGCTCGATAGAACTCCGTCTACGCTTTGCTGGCTGTGTCGTTCACTTCTGCGACATAAATTATTGTCTCCATGCTCATTCATTATTTCTACATGACCAAATCACGGAAGCATTACTTTCTTAATCCTGGTAACAACATCATCTTGCAAGCACAGGTGCACTCTTTATTCCTACACTCTCGTGATCCGATCGAACAGTAATCCGATATATATCTTAACAGCATAAATTCTACCCAAAATTGCAGAATGTAATCCGATATACGAGTAAATATATATATATCGTAATAGCATAAATTTTACTTAAAATTGCAGAATGTTTAAATTAAAAATGAACTGTTTGTTTCTATCTCGTTACACACGCCACGCTTCCATTTCACATTTGTGCTCATAGCATTCGTGTATTAAAACAGAAAAAACAAGTTTTTTTCTGAATTTGCTTTGCACTCGTTTGCTGCGAAACACTTTCAGGTGTACCTTGAAACACGGTGTTTATAGCAAAAAACAACATGAAGAATTTAATGTTCACAGTTACTGTTCTTTAACTGTTTATTTTTAGTAGAATGAAATATAACAGAATTAAATCATTTTTATTTAATTTAGATTACAAGAATATTTGTTTAAAGTCATTTAAGCTTTCCCATTGGTTCGGAAAAACCTATATTTTGGAAAGAACCAGCAAGATACCCAGCGGGAATAATTAAAAAAATAACTTACAATATAAAATATTACACAATTATTTATATAGATATTGATGATGACGTTTCTCCGCGTGATAAAATCCGTTACGAGTATATCCGCAGAAGACCAAGAATAACTGAAATAGTCCAATGGATCAGATCAGAGATCAGATCAATGGATCAGAACAGCTCGTAGAACTGATGCTCGATGGTTAAGAAAGTTTCTCGAGCGACAGCCAGTACTGTTCGACCAACTGCACACCTAATATTCTTTTATAAATTTTTATTTAGATAATCATACAACATTTTTGTCGTATTTACAATACATAATGTATTATTATAGTAAAGCTAATAGAAATAACATTTTTTTTAACAATTAATTATTAAGCGTGCATGTATCCTTGCGTATTTGTGCGCGCGCGCTCGCGCGTGTGTTTGTATGTGTATGTGAGAGAGAAAAATAGTGAATAATATGAATATGAATATGAAATGAATATAATGAAGCAGGCTCAGGTTTGTACTTATTTCGTCATGGTGGGTTGCCTCAATAGTGTCTCTCAACAGATAGGTCTTAAGATGAACATGGACAAAACAAAGATCATGTTCAATGTCCATGTCACACCTATGCCGGTAGTTGTTGGGAGCACTAAACTCGAAGTTGTTGACGATTATGTTTACCTGGGACAAATAGTCCGACTAGGTAAGTCCAACTTCGACCTAGAGGCCTTTTTCTAGTAATATAACGCGATATTCACTTGATGCTTCATTTCTTTATAATAAGTTTTATGGTCCGGTGACTGCGAAGAGCGAAATTTATTATGTGCTTTATCACGTAATCTCATTATAAACTCTATGTTGTCCGTTATCCATGGACAAGGGTGGTCCTTAAGCAATATTGATTTAATAGGATTTAATAGGTTTCTCGAGACTGTACAACCAGTGCGTGTTGCCAGTGATGACTTACGGATCTGAGATGTGGTCCTTCACTGCTAGCCGTATGAGGAAGCTCAAGGTCGCTCAGCAAGCTATGGAGAGGGCTATGCTCGGGGTTTCTCTGCGTGATATACTTAGAAATGTGCATATCCGCAGTAGAACCAGAGTAACCGACATAACCCAACGGATTAGTAAGCTGAAGTGGCAGTGGGCCGGCCATATAGCTCGAAGAACCGACAACCGATGGGGAAGAAACGTTCTTGAGTGGCAGCCTCGTACCGGTAGGCGAAGTGTTGGGCGACCCCCCACGAGATGGAGTGACGACTTGGTAAGACATGCAGGAAGTCGATGGATGCAGGTGGCTCAGGACCGTGCTTTGTTGCATTCCTTGGGGGAGGCATATGTTCAGCAGTGGACTTATGAAATGCTGTAATGATGATGATGATGATGTACGGATGTGTTCTGGTTTGAAGGTTGTAAACAGCCGGTATGATTACAAACTGAGTGGCATTATATCGTAGTCTACAGATGTAACAACACGTCTCTTGGCTTCTTAATTTGAAGTTGATTCAGGTATCCAGTTGACAATCAAGTGGAATATAAGTTATTTTGTCGTTTCTGCACCAATTTTTTTATAGGATCGGGTGACAAACGAGCGCACAGTCCACCTGATGGTAAGTGGTTGCTGTGGCCCTTTGACATCTACATTTATCCTCGTTTTCGAATCAAAATGCAGATGCGTTGTCACCCGTGAGGACTAAGATGAAATGCCTCTTTTACAGTAAAAAAGGTCTCCGGTTCTCTACATTCACCATACGAAACATAGCAGTGTTAAACTGCTATTTTAAGCTGGTATTCTGTGAGAGCGTGGTGCTTCCCTGGTCGAGCTGACCCATATGTGCTACAACTATACTACTAATATAGCTGCAGCATGGCTCTACCACGTATATATAATTATAAACCAATTACTTGTAGCCTCTACAAATACTCCTTCCGTACGGGATTTAAACCCACTGCCCGCACCGCCACAACTGCATACTGCTTACTGCACAATGGAACGGTTATGGGCCAGTCAAAATTTAAGCAGGGTTTTGTTCTATCGCAGAAGAGATAAGAGATGTAATAATTTTGTATTCCTGTAATACAAAGATAGACTGAACGTATAAGAAGGTTTTTTATTTAGGTTATTAGTAATCTATATTGAATTAAAAGTATCCTATTCAATTTTAAAATTTTATATTATGTATATTTAATCATTTATACACAATTTAGAATAAAGATAATAGTTATAAAAATCTCGAACAAATTATTATCATAATATTAACAACTACCCTTTTTATACTTATTAACTTCTTCTTTTTTAAATGTTCTACATTCTATAATATTTAAGTTTCTCATGTAAGTGAATGTAATTCTTATAAGAAATAAAACAATCTCAAACCACAAACCACAATTTTAGTTTATGTAATACGCTAACTTTACAAAAACTGGGTGCCATCATCACGAATAGGACGATTCAAACAAATAATAAATATTAAGACATTGGTAAACTTGGCGTTGATTAACTTTCGATAATATAAAAACATTATCACTTATTTTCCAAGAACCCCGTGAAAGCCAAAACAGATATGAAGATAAAATATCTAGCTCATTAGGTGTCCGACATGTGGGGCGTTTCTGCAAATCGATGAATCCTGGTCAGGCTTGGGGCGAAATACGTCGGTATATGATAATATATATATATTTATAAAAATCTACACATGCCGATGGTATTCTGTAGGAGCGTGGTTCTACTCCAGTCAATCCGACTCATTCGTGTTACAAACATAATAATATAGCTGCTCGTGGCTCTACCACATACAAAAATGTTTACTTACTTTTCTATACTTTTTTCTTTACACTTATATATTATTCATTTATTTTATGTTGCGAATTGTAGTGTTTGCACAAATACACAAACATACATTTATATATAAGTCACAGTCTCGAGCGCACCGCGTCAGTTACACGAGAGCCTCGGGCGAGAGTGGACGTGTTTAGTTAAGTGCGTGCCGAGCCTGTGTTACACTACAGTGATTGGAGAAGATAGCAGACAATACAATTGGCGACGAGGAAAAAGATAAGTACCTATTTAGTATAAAGATATAATCAAAAATTTTTAACAGTGGTAGAGCCACGCGGCTTTTGCTGTCGCACGGATGGGCCGGCTCGAACCGGGGTGGTACCACGACCTCACAGAAAACCAGCGTGAAGTAGAGGTTTACCTCTGCGTTTCGCTTGGTGAGTGCAGGTGGCCGGAGGCCCTTTTTACTGGGAATGAGGCATTCCATCTTAGTCCTCACGGGTGATAACGCATCTGCATTTTGATTCGTAATCGAGGATAGATGTAGATGTCTATGGGCCGCAGCAACCACTTACCATCAGGTGGACTGTGTGCTCGTTTGTCACCCTTATCCTATATAAAAAAAAAATAAAAATAGTTTAGCAATGTGCAATTATTAGCATTGCAATTGTAAATTAATTCTTAGAGTACCCGCGGAAAAAAACTGGGGATTATTAATTATGATTTATTGTTTTAACCCTGTTATGATCATTTTAATAATTTATATAAATTAAATGTTCGTATATGACCACGCTTATGGTGTGCAAAATTTATTTTCTTTATGTATTAAAGTTATTTATTATTATAATATTAAAGAATTTATGAATGATAATAGCCCCTGGAAGTGAGGTGGTCGCTCCCAAGCTATTTCTAATTTGTTGTGTTGTTGATTTGTATAACATACATGATTGTAAGCTGTTGTTTTAAAAGAGGAAGTCCCGCTGGGTTTCTTGCTGGTTCTTCTTAGGACAGGGTTTTTTTTCGAACCAGTGGTAATTATACAGAAGAGTGACTTTCAATAAGTATTATTTATAATCTATATTGAATAAAAAGAAGTTTCTGTGTCTGTAGCAATGATAAAATAATGATTTATTTTAACATATGTCTTGTTACGGCCGGCAGCTGCCTATCCCAGGAGTAGAATCCTTCGCGGCCCATAGACGAAGAAGCTACAGGCAGATGCTGGTCGGGCGTCCTCACGCCACGGGTTAAAAGTCTAATTACACTAAACAATCCGGGGGGAGCGTTACAATTATTGAACAGAGCTTACTTACCTCTATTCAAGGCGACTGGTCCCTCAGGATTCGGTCAGGTCTCGTGTGGATGTATTGTGCTAGAAAGTAAAGGTCAGTGATGTGTATTTGGGTGTGGCTGGTAGTGTTATTGACCTTATTTGACCGTCCCCCTGCAGCAGTTCAGCCCTCAGCTCCTCTCCAAGCTAAGGTCGCCTTCCGCAGTCACTTTCTTTCTTTGTTACGATTGACTCGCGAAAATGAACACAGAACGTACGGGTCAAAGGTCACCGTTATTTCTAGAATATTAACTACCGCACTAGTAACTAATACAGTCGAATCCACTTATACAGATTCTGCGTTAAACCTAAAGTCCCGGGTAAACTCTCAACACGCGCTACCATTCCCAGTGGTATATTTACTATACGCGCCTAACATAAAATTAGATCTAAGAGCTCCCAAACAAAACGGACTGCCTTCCCTTTCGAAGCGAAGAAGACATCTAATCTTTCGCTCTCGAGTCCCACCTTTCAGCAAGCTCGGACGTTCAACACGCACGAACGTCATTCCGTATCGACCGAGCCGAGTGCCATCTAACGTCGATGCCTGACACTAACGCTTTTGCGTGAACAAACCCCCGTCCCGGACATAAGGATTTAGGTCCGCGAGCAAACCGGTCAGCGGGACAGGGTCGCGACGGCAAGTTGCAAGATCGAATCTAAAACCAAACTAGGCCACCTTACGCACCCAATCAGATCTTGCAACACTAACCAACGCCCCAAAATTACAGCCCCAATGTGGGCTAACCGGAGAGTTGAACTGGATGCCCTTGCTGGTCATCGCAGCACATAAATAAGTCCTATTTCTAGACAGAAGTCAGACGACCTCCTTCAAACACCTATCTGCGCTCCTATGATTAGTTCCGCAACTCGACCGGATCAGGTCTGCCAACAGCGACGCGACACGAAGCGGCCCAGAGGGACCTTCAAGCTTCAGTGCAGAGAGCACCCCCAAATTCCCCATGAACGTCGTCTGTGGAGAGCTGAACGAAACGCACAGATGGTCCCTAGCAGGTGATCCTATGCTCATATTTCAACTAATTTTTCAAAAGCATCAATGTTCAATTACAGAATTAATTAAAACAAGTACTCACCGATGCACATAGGTCAACTTGGCAAAGTAAACAAAACAATAAACGTAAGGGACAGCCCTATTTCTTATTTCAAATAAATATCTTAGACAGTGCCAACAAAATCTAAACCAAAAGAGAATTGACTCCTATTTCCTTCGGCAACCACAGGGTTATCTAATTTCAACCTTCCTTATCACAAAGCAAAATGATTAAACACTATCACAAGCATTAAAAAAGGGCACACAATTTAATCTCAATTTTCCGTGCAACAATAAACGCAGTGATCAAATGTATTTACAAAAAATATGCAGCAGCATTTAAAGGAGTATTTTAAATTTAATTCTCTTAATCATAACCGCTACAATATGTATTTCGCGGAAAACCCAAAAGCATATTAATATAAATTTAAAGAATTTTTAGCTAAGTGCTCGACCAAACCAAATCCAATACCCCTTAAGAGCGTGATTCAACGCTCCAGGGGGCCCTAATCTTCCCACCACCAAATGGAGGCCACACCGCGTGAACCTGAGACTAACAGAGCGCAACCGCTAACAGTCGCCACTCGGGTTGTACGCCCTCACTGAGGCCGTCGGCAACAGAACAGCTTGACAAGTGGACTGTTGACGGCTTAAGGCTCAGTAGAGGCAGCCATGGTGGGAGCTAAGGCGGCAGCTAGCTAGGGCCGCCTCCATCAAATGGGGTACAGTGGTACACCAGTCGCGGCCACTCAGCTAACGGGAGTGAGAAGGGTCCAGCGGACTGATGAGTGGCCGTGAAGTTCCTCTCCGCACGCTGAGGGGGTGTGTTGACACCCCCGCCCCTGGGAGAATTACCCCCCGACTGGTCAGGGGAGGGACCCCTTTTAAACCTAGGGGCCTGGTGGCTAGCCGGCGGGCGCCGAGCGTCGCCCGTCAAAGGGCATGGCGGAGCGCCCCCGCCGTGGGGGTCGAGGGCCTGGCAGCGCCCCGAGAGGAGACGCCGTTCGCACCCGGGCACAGTACGACATTGTGATTGCCCTGGCAATGCAGACAGGGCCGCTGGTGCGGACAGTCTCGCTGGAGGTGCCCTTCCAAACAGGAGTAGCACCAGCGGCGCTCCTTGGCGATAGTTCGCCTCGCCGGAACCGGCTTACTTAATAATTTTGGGCAAGACGTTACCCGGTGATCCGATGCTCGACAATAGGAGCAGGGGGGGGGGGGTTGACGACGACTTGCCCGGCAGATTTCGCCTCTCACTGGGCACGGCTCGTAAGTCGTCGACGGTGCCCGCCGCGTGCTCGATCTGTCGGCACTGCTCCTCCAAAAACCGCAGCAGGTCATAGAAGGGCGGAATATAGGAGGCCTCGTCCCCGCCGTACCTCTCCTCAAAATGCATTTGAAGGTCGAGAGGTAGACGGGACAGCACGATGCGGTGCAACAAGAAGGCCCATTCGCCTACTGGTAAATCCAGCCGCCTCAACGTATTACAGGCCACCAAGACTGGATCCAACAGGTCCGGACGTAATCGGGCCCGGTCACTAAGCAGCGGGAGGCTCAGAAGCTGCTTAACATGTTCGTCCGCAATTTGCCGGACGTTGGCGTATCTTCTGTCTAGGAGGTCCCGAGCAGTCTGGTAGGCGTCGTCCGACAAGCTCAAATGGCTGACAACGCCCAGGGCTTCCCCTTCCAGTGAGGCCAGGAGGTACGCCATCTTCTGGCACGGGGTCAAGTCACTCCGGGCGTCCACTAGGCCGTCGAAAAGACCCACGAAGGTCAGCCACTCGGAAAGGACCCCGGAGAACTTTGGCAAGTCCAGAGTTGGGAGTCGTCCCAACAGCTCCGGCTGAGGCTGCTTCCGAAAGGACTCGGGCAGGCCACTCGTCCGAGCTTCACGCGCCTCCCCGGCATACCTGCCTTCAGCCTCGATCAACTCGTCCGTGAGCCACAAAAACTGCTCGTAGTCTGCGAAGCAGGAGTCCAGGACTCCCTTTTCCACATACGAATCCTCGAGCTCAGCGTAAGCCTCCTCCATTGCAGCTCTTCGAGCATCGACCTGCTCGAACCGCTTCATCAAATTATGGACCCTATCCGGTCGACCTATCAAAGCATGGGCGCTGGTGGCCCAGCGCAACTCAGTCCGCAGGCAACGGATTAGCATCTTGGGCGAGGACATCACTACTAAATACAAATTACGACGCTGCTCGAGCACAATTACAAAAATAACAAATAAAAAATACAAAAAAAATTAACAGCTAACCAATGCAGTTCCTATCAAATCGAGTTGAATAGAAATTACACAAATAAGAACCGCTATTTATTAAATCAAACACAAGTTAGTACAAAAGAAAAGGCAAATCAAATTAACAATAACAAATACTAGTGCGATCAAATCAAGTTAAATTCAAATTACGAAAATACAATTACCACTCTTTAGTTCAAATACAAATTACAATACGAAAGATACATAACGAAGATACACATCAACAAAAAATGCCTTGCTCGGAAATCGACCCTTCGATAAGTAATACACCACAACTATCCGCAACGATAATTAACCGATTACGCAAAAATAACCATCTACCTACATGACGCAATCTCCCGCTTGCGCGCTAAACGGGCGCGGTTTTTTAAATTTACCCGCAAACAACAAAGCAAGCTAACAAAGAAAGGAATTTTATTATTACGTATATAATAAAAAAAATATTTTTACGTATTACGGACGGGCGTGATTGTAGACACAAAATTAAACCAATCAACCCAACGCTCCCTGCCACCAAAATTATTTAATTTTTATCAAATACTATGGTCGGTGGATCGACCGGGAATCGATCCCAGCACCGCGTTCTGCTACCAAATGTTACGGCCGGCAGCTGCCTATCCCAGGAGTAGAATCCTTCGCGGCCCATAGACGAAGAAGCTACAGGCACATGCTGGTCGGGCGTCCTCACGCCACGGGTTAAAAGTCTAATTACACTAAACAATACGGGGGGGGCGTTACAAATATTGAACAGAGCTTACTTACCTCTATTCAAGGCGACTGGTCCCTCAGGATTCGGTCAGGTCTCGTGTGGATGTATTGTGCTAGAAAGTAAAGGTCAGTGATGTGTATTTGGGTGTGGCTGGTAGTGTTATTGACCTTATTTGACCGTCCCCCTGCAGCAGTTCAGCCCTCAGCTCCTCTCCAAGCTAAGGTCGCCTTCCGCAGTCACTTTCTTCCTTTGTTACGATTGACTCGCGAAAATGAACACAGAACGTACGGGTCAAAGGTCACCGTTATTTCTAGAATATTAACTACCGCACTAGTAACTAATACAGTCGAATCCACTTATACAGATTCTGCGTTAAACCTAAAGTCCCGGGTAAACTCTCAACACGCGCTACCATTCCCAGTGGTATATTTACTATACGCGCCTAACATAAAATTAGATCTAAGAGCTCCCAAACAAAACGGACTGCCTTCCCTTTCGACGCGAAGAAGACATCTAATCTTTCGCTCTCGAGTCCCACCTTTCAGCAAGCTCGGACGTTCAACACGCACGAACGTCATTCCGTATCGACCGAGCCGAGTGCCATCTAACGTCGATGCCTGACACTAACGCTTTTGCGTGAACATGTCTATTAGCACAACTTTTATTTAAAAACATTTTTGATGGAAAAATAGTAGACGTAACTAATCACTCCTCTCGATTCGAACCGAAATACAATGTCGTTAGCTAAATTTTAGTGGCATTTTACATGTAGGTGTGATATTTATCGCCTTTAATGAAAATACTATTTTACCGCTTTCAGGGCATATATGTCTTACAAAAAATCGTGGACACTTCACGACTTCTGTAAATTGCATAGTAGGTAACTAGTAATACTGTAAATGCGCATTATAGGTATTGAATTCACCCAAAGCCTAAATGGCACAGCAATGGAAGTAGTCGGTAAAACAAATAAACCGAAAGAGAAGGGCGAGTGTTTTGGAACATATTACTATCATGGAATTGAGTTTGGGTACCAAGATACCAACCATTAAATTGAGTTGGGTACTAAGATACCATCATTGAATTTCGTTGGGTACTAAGATACCATCATTAAATTGAGTTGGGTACTAAGATACCATCATTAAATTGAGTTGGGTATTAAGATACCATCATTAAATTGGAAGTTGGGTATTAAGATACCACCATTAAATTGGAAGTTGGGTATTAAGATACCACCATTAAATTGGAAGTTTGGTATTAAGATACCACCATTAAATTGGACGTTGGGTACTAAGTTACCACCATTAAATTGGACGTTGGGTACTAAGTTACCACAATTAAATTGGACGTTGGGTACTAAGTTACCACCATTAAATTGGACGTTGGGTACTAAGTTACCACCATTAAATTGGACTTTGGGTACTAAGTTACTACCATTAAATTGGACTTTGGGTATTAAAATACCAGCATTAAATTGGAAATAAAAATATAAGAAACTGTTTCAGTTTGCCCCTAAAATAATAATAATAATGATACCGTTATCAGTTTTAATGTGATAGCACATCTATGGCTATAAGGTGTGAAAAATGGAAAAGGTCTCTACTAATCTATCTGTACGCAGCTGAAGTTATATCAACACTCAATAAACGAGCTACGCTATTGCATTTTGGTGGCTAAGGGTTACAAAAAATATTCTACAATTTACCGGGTGTCAATGTCGTATCATCAGAAACCGTTGATGTATTTAAAGTAGCCATAAAAAAACTCGATGAGTATTTTCAACCTAAACGGAGCAAAGTTTATGTTTTTCGATTGCTAAAACAAGAAAAAAGAGAAAAATTTGAGAAGTTATTTATAAGATTGCGTCAACAGGCCGAAAAGTGTGCATTCGAAAAGCAAGATGATCATCTCATAGATCAAATTGCGGAAAAGTGTAATTCGAAATTGCGCAAGAAGGAAGAGTTAAAAAGCAAAAAAGTATATGCTTTTAATCAAATGTAAAGACCAGACAAGACATTATTAGCATATAGTAGTAACTCTCCTTTGGCAATAGAGGGTTCATTTGAAACTATACTCGAAGTCGATGGACGAAAAGAACATACAACCATTTACGTGATTTCGGGGGGTACTAGAGACCTGTTGGGTAAGAACACAGCAGTCCGTCTAGGTGTCTTAAAACTTGGTATCGGGATAAATCAAGTGAAGAGTACCGACCCCCATTAAAGAAAAGGTTGCAATCAAAATTAAGGAATCACTAAACAGTGATATAATTGAAGAAGTGCAAGGCCCGTCTAAATGGGTTTCACCAATGTTCCAATCATGAAAGAAAATGGTGAATTACGTTTGTGCGTAGATATGAGATGTACGAACGCCGCTATATTGCGAGAAACCCACCCCCTGCATACTATGGACCATAATTGCAAAAAATTAAGAAACCTAAATATTTTAACAAATTAGACATAAAAAATGCCTTCCATCAAGTGGAAATTCACTCTGAATCCAGTCACATAACGACTTTTATAACCCCTAAAAGATTATATAGAGATAAAAGAATAATGCTTGGAATTCCCTGCGCTTCCGAGATTTTTCAGAAGACCATTGAAAGGATGCTGATAAACTGTGAAGGGGTCGTCAATTTTATTGATGATATCCTGGCATTCGGGAACAGTGAAGAAGAACATGACGCATGACTAAAGAAAGTTCTACAGGTACTTAGTAAAAACAACGCCGTGCTGAATAGCCATAAATGCATATATAAAACGCAGGATGTGAATTTTCTGGGACACAGGCTTACACATGAAGGAGTAAACCCTTCAACAAGTATGATGAGAGCATTATGAAATTTAGGGTCCCAAAGACCATAGAAGAACTCCAAAGTTTTTTAGGACTCTTAAACTACATAAACAAATGGATACCTAACTTGGCCGCCATGACAGAACTTCTGAAGCACCTGCTAAGACAGAAGATGAGCAAAAGGAAGAGCTTGGAAAAACAATGGTCTGGGGAACAAGATAAAGCATTCCAAAAAACTCAAACGGATGCTCACGGAAATACAGATTTTAGGGTATTATGACGTCAGAGATGCAAGACAGGTGATAGCAGATGTTAGCCCTGTCGGACTTGGTGCTGTCCTTGTACAAAATGATACAAATGTCCTTAGAATTATTGCCTATGGTAATCGAACTTTGACAGACTGCGAGCGCAGGTATAGCCAAACGGAAAAAGAGGCACTAGCATTAGTTTGGGGGGTCGAACATTAATATTTTTTTTATTTGGAATGCCTTTTGATTTAGTCACTGACCACAAGCCGCTAGAGATATTGTTCGGGTCTAAGTCGAAACCATGTGCGAGGATTGAACGATGGGTATTGAGGCTATAGTTTTATTCATTCAAGGTTATATACAAGCCAGGAAAACAAATATAGCTGATCCCTTGTCACGATCATGTAACTATCCTGATAACCCACCAAAAGGAAAAGACCAGCAGGTGTACCAAATAGTGGAAAATTCTAGACCAGTTGCTATACCAATGAGTACCATTGTAGCATATTCAGAAAAAGACCAAGAGATTTACAAAGTGAAAAAGGTGTCTATCAGAACGACTGGGACGATTCAATTAAGAGTTACAATTTTTTTGAAAACGAGTTGTTTCCACGATAGCATTCTACTTCGTGGAAATAAAATTGTAATACCACAGCAACTCTTCAAGAGTGTATTAGATGCTGCATAGGAGGGTCATCCAGGTATCGTAGCGATGAAGGGACGCTTGAGATCAAAGGTATGGTGGCCCCGTATCGATAAAGACGTAGAATAATTAGTAAAGGCCTGTAAAATTTGTACATTAGTGGGTTTGCCAAACCCACCTGCACCAATGAAGAGACGAGAGTTGCCTGCAGCTCCATGGATAAATGTCACAATGGATCTAATAGAACCATTGCCAAGTAATGAGTATCTGTTAGTAGTGGTCGACTACTATAGTCGATACAAAGAAGTAAAAAATTACAAAAACATCACAAGCTTACAGATTATTAAAATGGTAAAAGAAATGTTCAGTAGACTTGGTTATCCTATTTCTATCACCGCAGACAATGGCAAGCAGTTCGTTAGTGAAGAGTTTCGATCATTCTTTAAAGAATGTAACATTAAGTTATTTAGTACTGTACCATATTGGCCTCAAATGATCGGCGAAGTTGAAAGACAAAACAGATATTTTGAAACGTCTTCGTATCAGTCAGATCGAGAGGAAGGATTTAAAAGAATGTCTGTGGGAGTATCTTCTAATGTATAACAGCACCCCTCCTTACAGTTACCGGGAGGTTACCCTCTGAACTGTTTTTTCAACGAAAAAGTAGGGATAAAATTCCATCAATAGGTGAAATAAATTACAGACAATCATTTAGATTCAGATATCAGGGATAGAGATAAAATACAAAAAAAAAATCTTGATAAGAAAGAGATATAGTGTTTGCACAAATACACAAACATACATTTATATATAAGTCACAGTCTCGAGCGCACCGCGTCAGTTACACGAGAGCCTCGGGCGAGAGTGGACGTGTTTAGTTAAGTGCGTGCCGAGCCTGTATTACACTACAGTGATTGGAGAAGATAGCAGACAATACACGAATTATAAGCTTTTTCATTTAATTATTTAAACATTCAATAAAAATGTAGTTGTCAGCAAAACTATTATTACAATTAGAAGCCCAAAATACATCATACTTTATGCTTAATTAAAAGTTAGTTCCATCTTTTAGCCTTTGAGAATGTAATATATTAGATAGAAGAATTGGGTCTCCAAACATCAAACTGGATTAAAATAACTTGTTACCAATAGAAGTTACATGAAACTTCTGAAATAAAATACTCCTGAGCGTCTATGTGAAAAATACCGACGGATCTCGATCATTCAAATAGAGTTATAACTTGCCATGTAGCGATACTGCTTTTTAATTTTTTGTAATCAGAGATTATTTAATGTATATTTTTCAAAAAACAACATTTCCGAGTTCTCTGCTTTTTCTCTCAACTTTTTCATTTTGTATTAATTATTTATGTAGCTATTTTAGGAAAATTAAATATATGTATACAAATTTCTACCCACTAATTGAAATAATACGCTTATAGTTTATAATTAAGGAAATTTTTAAGCAATGCAATAAAAAGTTAGGGATAATAGAATCAAATTTATACTATCTATCAATGTAAATAAATGAAATGTAAATGTTACTTGGCTCAAAATCTTAAAATCACCGAAAATTGCATTCGCGCGTGTTTTTATATACTATTTGAAAACCTTAAAATTTCTTGTTATATAATTTAGAAGCATAGAAAAAATATAAATGTTTTATCTGCTCATTTACTCGTAAATCTAATCCTATAATTTATGATTATAAATTACGCGATGCTTCTCTAAATAGAACCAACACTATCAAAGATCTCGGTGTTACTTTTGACTCTAAATTGCTGTTTGACAATCACGTTGATAATATTGTTACAAAACCTAACAAAGCGCTGGGTTTCATATTAAGATTATTGGCAGATTTTAAAAGCATAAAAACATTCAAAATTCTATATTGCGCTTTTGTACGCAGCCATTTGGAATATGCCTCTGAAATTTGGAATTCAAAATATAATTTATATGTTGATAGGATAGAGCGCCTACAATAAATATTTTTGCGTTTTCTTCAATAAAGGTTTATACCCAGTTATATTCTTCGATGTAAAAAATTTCACTTATTACCTTAATATGAGCATATAAATATCGCAGATCTTTCATCTTTAAAATTAAGAATGGTAATGTTGATTGTCCTGAACTACTGAGTAAAATAGGTTTACATACCTCATCATCTGGTTTGCGGAAACCTACACTTTTATCTGTACCATACGTGAAATGTAATTACAGGAAAAACTCTTTTATTATTCGATCATGCAGATCTTTTAATGCTACAGCACCTACTTATAATGTAGATATTGATTTATTTCATTCCAGCGTTATCCAACTTAGGCGTTCACGTTCTAACAAATTCTTTTCTTTTTGAGAATGTTATTTATAGTTAATTATACTGTTAATATACTCGTATATCTCTTCTGACACATTTGTTACATAAAGTATTATATAAGTGAACACTTGTAAATGGCCTTCATTTTTGTTATAATTATATTAATTTTGTAAATTAACTGTAAGTTTAACAAGCAACTAAAAATAAAAGAAATAATAAAATAAAATTATAAAAGGTTTCAAAATAATTATTTTCTCTATATATTTCTATCTAATTAATTATAGAAATGCAAACAATTTTCCATCAACTTTTTAATTACATACCTGATAGTACGTCCATATATTGGCTGGCTAATAGCTTCGGTATGTCGGCAACTAATGGAAAGAACTGAGTCTAAACGGTGAGTGATTGACGATAGAAATTCCGAGCACTAATTACGCTGCTTTGAAATAACCACAACAAAGGAGTTTATGAGCCAAAAACTAGTTCATCAATGAGAACAACTAAGTTTGTAGGTTAAATTTTACTTCATTAACTCCTTTTTAATTTTCTAAGAGTTAATAAGAGTTAATAGTAACAATAATACCTATTAATTTGTTCACTCATTTATCTATATTTAAAAGTTGGAAACGATTACGAAGGGTGGCCTTAATATCTATTGGCATTCTCTCCCTGTCAATCCTGGCGTGGTGGATTTTTCGGATACGTGCACTAAGTGCCTGCCCTAAATACGTTAGGGAACATAAGTAGCAATGCTTGGCAGTTACGTTGTTACGACTACGGAAGAATCGCGCACGATCAAAATCATCAACTTGACAGCCCTCATGCATCCTTTACCGAACAAAGGCCTCCACCGAGCACGGTCCTGAACTACCTGCAACCATCGACATCCTCAATGGCTTACCAAGTCATCACTCGATCTGGTGAGGACCGTACTTTAACTCTTTTACCGGTAAAATATTGTAAGGCTGCCACTCGAGGCCACCATTTTCACTTTTACTTTGTATTGTGTGTTTGCCATAATTTTGCTTGTTTATGTATTTTCAGCTTAAGAAATTATTTATTCACTATTTGTCTCAATCATAGTGACTAAATATCTACAACTCATAACATACCGTGAGTATCTTAAAAGCGAAAGATGATGAGGAAGCAGGAGATGGCCATTACTGTCTTCCAAATAACAACAAAAAAAATGAGGCCATCAATATGGGAGGCCTGAGTTCAGCAGTGGAATTTCGATATGCTTTAATGGTACTTGTCACAAACATAAACACTGACGCCTATCACCCATAAGGGTAGGCAGAGACTACAGACTTCTATTTGGCCTGATCCTGACACACCCCTCTCGTCTATTTTATGTCCATATACCTACACATACATGTTTGTCGGTTAAGGTTACTTTTATGTTGTCCCATATTCGATAAACCGCGAATTTGATCGATACATTTCATCTAGGGCGACCCTTGCCGACTCTGCCATTCGTTTCTACAATATAAATTTGTTTTGTCACTCCTTCCTCATTGATTCTATCATAAAACCTTTTAATATACTAACTTTTAACAAGCAGTTAGTACTATTGCGTATAAACTAGCATAAGTCAAACATAGGACCTCAACTTAACATCAACATACAATTCAATAGAAAAACAAAAAACTAACTAAATTATTATTTAAATGTTGAATATAATAGAATAAGTTTTATTCAATATAGATAATTACATAATACTTATTGAAAGTATTTTTTTTATTTACCTCTGGTTCGGAAAATAGTTCTGTCCTGGGAATAACCAGCAAGAAACCCAGCGGGGTTTTTTTAAACATTTTATATATATAAACATAATTATTATAACTTCACAATATTTTTTTTTTGTTTCTACAAATTTTAAATGAGTTTTAATACAACCAGCATGCTGGCGATCACCTCATTCCCGTGAGTTTTTTTTTTTCACTTATGTATTCTTTTAAATCGTAATAACACTTTTTCTTTAATAAAACATATAAATTTATTTTTTGAAAAATTTTGTACATTTTCTGGGATTTTGTTGTAAAACGTATACACATATTTTGGTAGAGCTAAGCGGTGGCTTTTGCTGTCGCACGGATGGGCCAGCTCGAACCGGGGTGGTACCACGACCTCACAGAATACCAGCGTGAAGTAGAGGTTTACCTCTGCGTTGCGCTTGGTGAGTGCAGGTGGCCGGAGGCCCAATTCCCCCCCCCCCCATCAACATGGTAGTGGAATTAAATAAAAGACTACCCCAGGAGGGTACCAGCAACCCTGGAGAATCCCTCGCTGAGCATCCACGACCAAACTACTCCACTCCTGGGCGTGGGTGCTCAGGCTGCCCTGCGTATTCTGGGGGGGGGGGGGGGGGGCGAAATTACGCTCAAGACGAAACCTGCTCGGGGCAAGCGGAGCAAGAAGACAAAGGCAACCCCTGCCACGCTTACCGTGGATTTCTGCAATATCAGGGGACTTCATTCAAACCTTAACGCCGTCCACTACCATCTGGAGATAGCTAAGCCGGCCTTGCTCTTTCTTACCGAGACACAGGTGTCCTCTCCGGCTGATACTTCGTATCTCTCCTACCCGGGGTACAAATTAGAACACTCGTTTGTGCCCTGGGCTGGAGTTTGCGTGTATGTCAGAGAGGACATCTGTTTTCGACGCCTCCGCAGCCTTGAAGGTACGGACCTGTCCATCCTATGGCTGCGCGTAGACAGCGACGACCATCATCGCGTCTACGGGTGCCTCTATAGGTCCCATAGCGGTAATGCCGACACAGACCGACTCATCGACCACGTCCAAATGGCTGCAGACTCCGTGCTACAACAGGTCCCATCCGCAGAGATCGTGATACTCGGTGATTTCAACGCCCACCACGCTGAATGGCTTGGTTCTCGTTTAACTGACCATGCGGGTAGATCTGTCTATGACTTTGCTTTGGCATATGGTCTAACACAACTGGTTACTTCGCCTACGTGGATCCCAGATGTGGAAGACCATGTACCTTCCCTGTTGGACCTTCTGCTGACCTCTCATCCGGACGGATATCAGGTCTCCGTCGATGCCCCTCTGGGCTCTTCGGACCATTGTCTGATCCGGAGTACGGTGCCACTCACGCTCCAATCGCAGTTGCGATCTACAGCTTGCCGCCGTGTTTGGCACTATAGGTCAGCTGATTGGGACGGGATGCGGTCTTTTTTTGCATCCTACCCTTGGGGGCGGGTTTGCTTCTCGTCGGAAGATCCCAGCGTTGTTGCCGATTCTGTTGCTGATGTGGTACTTCAGGGTATGGAACTTTTTATTCCATCCTCTGTGGTGCCCATCGGAGGCAGATCCCAGCCATGGTTTGGTCGCTCCTGTAAAATAGCATCACGCTATAAGCAGGAGTTCTACCAGGCCTGGACTGACGCATCAACGTCTCGGGATGTAAACACCAGCGCATTAAAAAAGAAGTATAATTCCGCCTCCAGGTCCTTCAAAAGCGTCATTGCTAAGGCAAGGTCTGAGCACATCGGCAGAATTGGCGAAAAGCTAGTTCGCCTTCCTTCGGGAACCCGTGCATTCTGGTCTCTCGCCAAGGCTGTCCAAGGGAACTTCTGTCAGCCATCTCTTCTATCTCTGCACAGAGAGGATGACTCACTGGCCCATGCCGCAAAGGAGAAAGCCGATCTGTTGAGCTCTCTTTTTGCGTCCAACTCGACTCTAGATGACGGGGGGAACACACCGCCGACCATCCCGCGATGTGAGTGCTTCATGCCGGATGTGCGATTTACACAGCGCTCGGTCCGCAAAGCACTCTTCTCCCTGGACGTCAACAAGTCGAGTGGGCCCGATGGAGTCCCTCCCATTGTGCTGAAGACGTGTGCTCCGGAGTTGGCACCGGTTTTAACGCGTCTTTTCCGGTACTCCTACTCCCAAGGCGTAGTCCCGAACTCATGGAAGACAGCTTTGGTGCACCCGATCCCTAAAAAAGGCGACCGCTCAGACCCGTCCAACTATAGGCCTATCGCCATCACCTCCTTGTTCTCCAAAATAATGGAAGCCATTATAAACTGCCAGCTCATGAGGTACCTTGAGGATCACCAGCTGATTAGTGACCGCCAGTACGGTTTTCGTCGGGGTCGATCAGCTGGTGATCTTCTAGTCCACTTAACTCATAGATGGGCGGAGGCAGTAGAGTCCAAGGGGGAGGCATTAGCCGTTAGTTTGGACGTAGCGAAGGCCTTTGATCGGGTCTGGCACAAAGCGCTTCTTTCGAAGCTTCCTTCCTATGGGCTTCCCGAGAAATTGTGCAAATGGATCACCAGTTTCCTTGCTGATCGGAGCATCAAGGTCGTAGTAGACGGTGAATGCTCTGATTTCAAGCCTATCAACGCTGGTGTTCCACAAGGCTGCGTGCTATCACCAACGCTGTTTCTCCTGCATATCAATGATATGTTGCTAACTGTCAGCATTCATTGCTATGCGGACGACAGCACTGGTGATGCCTTATATACCGGCCGTGCCAATATTTCCCGGGAAAACGTCGCCGAGTACCGGGACAAACTTGTGTCTGAAGTCGAGTCTTTGCTTAACAAAGTCTCGGATTGGGGCCGACTAAATCTAGTCCAGTTCAATCCCCAGAAGACACAAGTTTGCGCGTTTACCGCTAAAAAGAACCCCTTTGTCGTATCTCCTCAGTTTCAAGGCACTCCCCTTACTGCCTCAGCCAGTATCGGAATCCTTGGCGTCGACATATCGAATAGTGTGCAGTTTCGTGGTCACTTGGAAGGGAAGGCCAAATTGGCCTCTAAAAAGCTTGGCGTGCTCAGCAGAGCGAGACAGTATTTCATGCCGGCACATCGCTTGCAACTTTACAAAGCGCAAGTTCGGCCCCACATGGAATACTGCTTTCATCTCTGGGCCGGGGCACCCCAGTGCCAGCTCCTTCCACTTGACCGCATCCAGCGCAGAGCGGTTCGAATCGTCGACGACCGAGTTCTTTCTGATCGGCTCGATACACTGGCACTGCGTAGAGATGTTGCATCTCTTTGCGTATTTTATCGCATTTATCACGGGGAGTGCTCTGAGGAATTGTTCGGACTAATTCCAGCCGCTCAATTTCACCATCGCACATCGCGACAAAACTCGCGTTACCATCCATACCATCTGGATGATTGGCGGTCCACGACTGTGCGATTTAGAAGAAGTTTTCTCCCTCGCACGACTTCCTTGTGGAATCAATTACCACCAGCGAATTTTCCGGACCGATACGACTTAGGAACCTTCAAGAAAAGAGCTTACACCTTTCTAAAAGGTTGGCAACGCATCTGCAATTCCCCTGGTGTTGCGGTTGTTCATGGGCGGCGGTAGTCACTTACCACCAGGTGAGCCGCATGCTCGTTTGCACCCTATTCTATAAAAAAAAAAAAAAAAAAACGTTGCCCATAAATGAACTACTACTTCTGTGGTGTCTGGGAACTGGCATTAGAAGGTTATTTATGTTCCTAGTGTTTAAAGTATGGGCATCTTTATTCTTATCAAAGATATTTATGTTTTTATATACATATATTAAATTTTCATATATTGCGAAGGCAAGGCTAATTTTGAGTGAATTTTAATAATTATTATTTCTCATCTATATTGAATAAAAAAGTTTATGTTTCTGGTTATGTTTCAAAAATATGTTTATTTCTTTTAATTTTTCTCTAAGAGACACATTGCAATTTAAGTTATTAATCGCCCGTATGGCTCACTTTTGCAAAACAAATATGGCTATACTACTGAGGTCAGTGTTATAGGCATCGTTATTCCGAGCATTTGTACGCCCTTGAGAAGTCAAGATGTCAAGATGCGGTGAGATGGACGACAAAGCGAAAAGGGGTTCGTGTTTAATTCAGATGTCAATCACGTTTTCCAATAGAGTGGTAAAACTAGTATTGAATATTGTAGCAGTTCTGTCATTATAAAAGCTAGATAGTTATTTAAAGGCAACAGTGTACAGGCTTTTGTTAAGTTGAGTCAGTCTACTTAACCAATTTTTGCTACATCGCCACTTATTATTATGTTTGATAGTAACTAAGCACTAATAGTTAGGAAGTTAAATTGCATGCCATCTAATATGTAAAAGGACATATTATATGAGTATTTAAAAAAAAAAGATGCTACCCGTGCGGTTAAAGAATGGAATTGAAAATTGCGTCGCCTCCATTCACCTCTCGCTCACACACTATTGCTATTTAAACTCAAACCCGCCGGTAAAGACTGCAAAAAAAATACGTTGTGATATACGTTTTTCGTACGTTCCATAACTTTAGTCCAACTTGTCATTGGAAACAATGATAAAAAAAAATTGTGATCAATGACGCTTCATGAGAGTTTTCTTCATAATTGTTGTTGATTTTGTTTGTTAATATTTTTGTATAAAATATTGACATGCCATTGAGCATAAGTAACCATTTTTAAAATTTTCGTTTTTCTCTCTGTCCGAGCATTCAGAATGGCTGAACTGATTGTAATAAAATTTCACAAATATATGAATAGTATTAGCAGGTGATCTAAACTATTTTATAAACTATAGATTTTATTAAAATAGAAATATGGATAAGACAAAATAAATGGTATTTAAGGATTATCTTAAGTCTTAATAACGGCACAGTAATAGATCCCACACAGGCGAAGCCAGAGCTGGTAGCTACTTGGGTATACAATTCTTTTCAAATATTTTCTCATTAATAGAAAATTTCCAAATACCGGAATAATATGATGTTTTAACGATATACCGTTATTAGCGGGGTTTAGCTATTGGTACTCTGCATGTTGACGGTACGGGCTCGATGAGCCACCACTTCTAATCCCATTCTTTATCCGTACGGATTGTATTGGTTAAAGATCTCGTTATAATACTTTACACATTAATCATTGATCATTGATTGAACATTGATATTTCACATTAATGATGAATCATCAGCGAGTAAAAGTCTACTGTTGGACACGAACCTCACTCGTTGTAGGAACGATTTGAGTCAATAGAATAGAATAGAATATTTTTTTATTCAATATACATTACATGTGTAATTCTTATTGAAAGTCATTTTTTTACTTTACCACTGGTTCGAAAAAAAAAACACTGTCCTTGGAAGAATCAGCAAGAAACCCAGCGGGTCTTTTTTTTAATAAATTTTACAATATAAATGATTACGAACTATTTAGAAAATTTATTTTAGAAACTGCTTGGAAGCGACCACCTCATTCCCAGTGGTTATTATCAACCATGTATTCATTTATAATATAATAACCCTTTTTATACAGTTTCAGCTTAACAAAACATTTAAACTTGCTAATAGAGAGAGCCTGTACACTTTCCGGGACCTTGTTGTAATAGCGTATACATTGCCCCAAGAATGAATTACTGACTCTGTGGAGTCAAGAAACAAGTTTATACGCAATCAAAGAAGACAATCAAGTTTGTATGCAATAGTACTAATCACCATTCCGTACAAAATGTTTCCATCTTTGACAAATATTAAGAAAAAATATGTATATTTCACCTTTTAAGCCAACGTTAACTGTGTTAAGCGGTGCAAAAATATGTAGATGTATAACTGCTGATGACTCATATAAATATGTCGTTACTAGTAAAAATGATCTTCACTTTTCGCCATCCACCATAAGAAATAGAGAAGCATTTTACTGCAATTTTACGCTGATTATCTGTTTGAGTATAGTCCTCATCCGGTAGGGGTCGGCCATTCGCCTATATACACTGCAGCGTGACTTAACCATAAATAAAATACGTGTAAGTCAAATGAGTTTCCTTTTATTCCCAATGTAAGAAATTTTATTTTTGTTATTTAAAAAAGCTATAACAATAACGAAACAAAGAAGTTCGCGGTCTTACTCAAAGTACGGAACCTCTACAAACTATAACATACAGTTTGACACAAATTCATTTAAATTGGACTTCAATTGTTATCTCTTTAGACTGAATTGGATTTAATTCGCTGTTCAGAACGCGTACAATAAAGAAGTTGAATCATTTTCTATCCTCTGTCTTTTCTCCCTATTACAGTATGCTTTATTGAAGACTACTAGGTAGTAGGACTGATTTTCTACTTATGGGTCTGTCTCAGTAGATATTATAATAAACAGCAGTGCTTGCACTGTTGTTATATATTTTTAATATATAAGGGTAAAGAGAGTCAGTATAAAAACAGGCTTGGAGGCATTCCATCTTAGTCCTCAGAGGTTACAATGCATCTGCAGTCTTCTTTGTTTGAATGTGGCTGCAGGTGCGGACTCCAGTAGCCACTTACTATCAAGTGGACTGTTAGCTCGTTTGTCACATCGTCACCATCATCATTATCATTACAGCCGTTCACAGGTCCACTGCTAAACATAGGCCTCCCCTAAGGAACGCCAAAAACGCCTGAGCCACCCGCATCCGTCCACTTCCGGCCTGTCTTACCAGGTTGTCACTCCATCTAGTGGGGGACCGCCCTACGTTTCGTCTACCGGTACGAGGCTGCCATATTCATAAAGTTATATTTACGTGACGTAGCTCTATTTGAGTTTGGCTGTCATATGAAAACTGATCAACTCATTTTGACGGGCTCACTTATGAATGTGAAGTGGTATCATAATAATGATTCCTTATAATAATCAAACACTAACACACAACACACCAGAAACTGGTAAAGTAAAAATGACTTTTAATAAGAATTACTTGTAATCAATATTGCACAAAAATTATTCTATTCTAAACGTCGGGGTAAAAAGTCCACTGTGGAATATGAGTTTCTTCCGTAGATTGCCTCATAGGGAAGATTTTGCCATAGTTGCCAGCTTGGCGGGAAGGTTTGTAGGAGATGCTACTGAACATCTACTGTTTTAGTTTCCCTATAGTTGACTAATATATATAATAGTCAATTCTAAAATAAATGGCGTCAGTTAGCATATAAATCTTACTTAAATATGTCATTATACAAAAATATATTTTCCTACAAAAAATAACTTTACTTTTCCTTACAATATTTTGCTGTATTCTCGATTGGTCAACAAGACTTTCACTCAAGGAGATTTGTATCGATAACACAATTGTGGTGTAGGTAAATTTGTTAATCTAGAAAATTGTGGAAGGCGCTGGCTTTGTAATTGTACGAGTACAATGATATTCTTGGTTCGTAGAATTATTGTTAAGGCCGTATTCATTTCCTTCAAGGTGTGTTTCGTCATAATAACTATTGTGAAACATATCAATTAACGCGGCCATGCGACCTTGAGACAATGCCAAAGGGACACTTCTTTTACATATTTGAAATATATAAAATTACTAGCTGGCCAGGCAGACGTTGTTCTGCCCTTTCTGACGACCCTTCCTATGAAATAATGCTTAAATTCGCAATAAAAAATATTGAAAGTCATTTATCGGGATAAATAGTATCCTATCTCTCAAGTTGGACCAAACTGCAGATATTGTACAAAATTTCATTGAAACCAGTTCAATAGTTTAGGAGTTCATCGCGGACAAACAATGTGACACGTAATTTTTATATATAACGATAATGCCATTAAATATCTCTATTGAACGGTCACATTCAATTTAGATAATATCTAATAATATACGAAATGGAGGAGCCAAAAATATATTTAGATATAAAGATATTTATGATTTGAAGATTGTGTCAAAAACTGTATATTATCATTTAATAGAATATTTTAACAGAGAAAATATTGAGAGTTTTTCAAATATAAGCGTTCAGAAACTTTTATGGGATCTATCACAAAACTTTTCGTGTGATAAATTGTCAGATCAGAAATATCAGATGTGACATTTACTCAAGGCGAAATTGAATGATATCGAATCTCCTTTTGATTTCTTATGTTGGTTTCAAATATTGTTTTAGTTTATTTCCAAATCTCATTTGTAACAATTAAAGAAACAACCTTATTTGTTTAAATATTTATATCTCGCTAATATTTTATAGGCAAAATGACAATGACAATGAATTAACATAATTGAGTGAGCAAAGTAGAAATGAGTAGAAACTTAAATCTCGGGAAAATCTTTTTTAAACGCATTTAAATAAAAGCTTCTTTTCAATAAAGTTTTTTTACTTTTATTTTTTTTTACTTTTTAGTTATCGCTGGGCAGGTTTCTCAGTCTGATCATCTCTTTCAACGCATCATTGTTGCAAGGTCGTTTGTCGGTAAATTTCGTATTCTCTTCAATGAGGAGACCTTCTTATGATTTTACCCTACTTAAGGCTACGTATGCTTGACCAGCAGCGAAGAGCTGCAAACCTAAGTATACAACGGAATGGTCAACAGTACTACCCTGCATTTTGTGTACTATGCAAGCCCAACATAATATAATTGGCATCATTCTTCGTTCTGCAGTGCCGTGAATATATTTTGCTGGAAATTGTACAGTCTTGGGATTAATGAGATGAACACCGTCTTTACCGAAGTCTATACGGACAGATGGTATGTCAGTATCATTTGTGCTCTCTGGAAGCAGGGCCATATGATTTTTGTAATAAGTCCAGTGGCACCATTCACCAGACCTTTGGACAGTCAAATTTCACCAACCCATGCTACAGACTCGAGCAATTCTACCTCAATATCATATTCGAGGACTCCAAAAACCCTAGTACACCAGCATTTCCGACGGATTGACATCATGTTACACCATGATGCCACTCACTCCTCGGCACGGCCTCACCTTGACTCGGGTATTTGGAGGAATACGCTACTTATTTCAGCTTGAAGCTTACTTGTGCTTTACGAAACACAGATCCAGGTTTGATTTTGGAGTTACTCTTCTCCTAGACAGGTTGCAAACCAATATTGTTAACACCTATCTCGCCAAATTACACAAGTTAAAGTTAACCAACCGATGCTACAGACTCGAACAATTCGACCTCAATATCATTATCGATGACTGCACAAACAGTACACCAACATTTCTGATTTTTATCTTATTTTTGGTTAACTCGCATTCGTATTCTCAGCAAGTCCTTATATTTGCGAAATGCAAATACCCATATTGTAGGAAAGCATAAAAAACTTAGTCCACCATCTTTAAAAGTCCGCCATATTGGATTTAGAGTGACGTCGCTTTATTTTTATAGTTACACTAAGCAAGCCCTTTTATTTGATGCCCATATTGTAGGAGTGCACTAAAATAACTAGTCCGTCATCTTGGGTGTTCCGCCATGTTGGATTTAGAATGACGTTACACAGCTTACCATGCATTGTATTCAAACTTAAACGTGTACACAAAATTTCAGCTCAATCGATTGAACAAATCTGCTTCAAAATTGAGTAGCAAGATTCCACCCGAACAAACATTACATTACATTAGTTTCATTGCAAGTGAAATAAAAGATTGTAATAATAATTATGGTATTTTCACGTATTAAAGTGGCATAGTACAGTATAAAAAATAAGCACAAAAGTAAAAATGAAATACCTCAACATGAGGAACTAAATTACCACTAATGAATGATATTGTCTTATTGAGAAATGAATGTGTTTTTACTTTTATTTATTATTTATTTGATTCATTACGATACTACATACTACACCCTATGAAAAATATTTATACTACGAAATTCAGCCCTGGCTAAGTCATCGACCAATGCAACGCGGCACTCATGTAGTTCGTATGTGTTATGACAGATGTTGTTACTTTTGCTTGTTTGAAGAAGGTATAAGTAAAATGTTTAGATGATTATATCGTTCCTTTTAAAATCATTGGTATAGACAGATTAACTCCGATCCGAATGTCCATTAAATAACTGCGCATTCACAGAAACACTCCAAGTAAATGCTCCATAAATTTATATTGACAGACTCATTTGTTTCTACGTCCGATCCTAAAATGAAAACGTAAAGAGTAACGCACAGATGATAAGTTTCTATAGATCCATCCACCCATTACAGTCTATAAAAGTCTACTGCTGAACAATGGCTTCCCCTATAGAGTACTTCATAAGTATAAGGATTTTGCTAAAGTTGCCACGCTTGGCATGGAGAGACTGCAGTTAAGATTAAGTTATTGTCATGGCAGAGGATTCTGCCCATCTCATGTTTAATATTCCCCCTTTCATCTCTTACGCCACCCACGGGACGATATACGGGATATAATAAATGTAATATATATCCATTATATTATATAGATATATAATATAGTGGATATTCTTACATCGCCAATACATGGTTATATGACGCGAGTAACAATAATTTAAACATTACATAGATACATGTTTCCGAATTCCACGATAGCCTATAGTGACTTCCAATCCGTCTTTGCTGGCATAGTCACTTTTTTTCTGTCTTATATTGTCTTCTGTTCAATCCCACTTTCCCTGCTTACTTTAAGTTGAGTTTTTTGGCGACACTCGCTGTCGCTCTCTTCACTCAGATGGAAACCTCATCTTAAAAATTTCGTCTCATAATAACTCCTTCTATTCTAAAATCTTTTGTATTGAAGCTGTTCGGCTCTGGAACTCCTAACCGCTGCACGTTAGAAGTGAGTTATTTACTGAAAAGTTTAAAAAACTGGTCAAAGTACACTTCTTTCCTCCTTAAATAGTCATTCTTCTATTTTTCCTTGACATCGTTCATTTAAAAATTACCACTTATTTTTTCTTACGTAAAGGCTTTTATTTCACTTACTGGATTGCTTCTTTCTGCTCTTCTGTATGTATATCTATATTTTTGTAATTGAAATGTATTTATTTATTATATTATGTATGTAACTCTTTATCGAGTATATAACAATATTGATGTCGTGTGTATTTTCTAACAAATTACATACAACTTTATTCTTTCTCACAGGTCATTATATCCTCTGCAATGGTTGCCTGGTAGAGATCGCTTCTAAGCTTTTTTTTTCCCTTTATGTTTTTCTGGTGTACAACAAAGTATATTTCATTCATTCATTCATGTATATTATAATAAGGTTATGTAATAAAATATTATTAATAATAATCAGAATATTATATATAAGATAATAGCATTTGTCATTCTGATCGCCATTCCGTGTGATTTTTTTTTATACAATATGGGTCAAAAACGGGCACACAGTCCACCTGATAGTAAATGGAAGCTGTAACGCATAGACATCTACATCTATCATATACAGATGATTTCCAGTAAAAATGGTCTCCCGTTCTCTACACTCACATGGATGAATATGAAACACAGGAGCATTAAGCTGCTATTCTACGCCGGTATTATTTGAGACCGTGGCCCTTCTCCGATCGAGCCTACCTATTCGTGCTAAACTGTAATATATCTGTAGTATGGCTCTACTACGTGATTATGGCAAATTCTTCAAAGAAACGGAGGAAAGAGTCTCCTCCGTCCAGCAGTGGACATTGTGCTGTCGACGATGTCGTGCCTTTAATAAAATAAAATTATAAACGTTAAAAATAATTGATTGCGTCGTGAAATGAATTGACAAAGACTAATGATAGGATTGGCATTACACAAGAGAATTTGCAATTTCACGGAATATGCACTTATCGAAAGCTTCATCGAGGAATCAAATGAAAATCCCTTAATTTGCACTCCTTGTGATTTTGGAGTTCGGTGATTGTGTAATTCCCATTAAATGTTTAATTTTAGACTTGAATTAAATTCAAGTAATTACGATTTTAATTAAATACATATTTTTATAAACATGTAAGAAGGAGCAAATAGCATGCGGCTCATCTTATGAAAAGTAATAACTGCCCCACGTGAATAACTGCAATACGAGAAGAACTACAGGTGCATTGCCGGCGTTTTAGAAAAGAGTAGGCTCTTTTCATGAAGTTTCCTAAGCTATATCGGTCCGAAAACATCGCTATATACATATATTTTCGATAGCCGATTCATTGCATTGCAGAACCTTTTGTAATTGATATGATGACCATCATATATCTTTACTACTTACCACTACTACTATTCTTTTTTAAATCTTCATCAATTTACTAGGTAGATTCCTATTCTGTCTTAAAATGAGTGTGTGTACCACCTACTACCTCTCTATATTACTGCTGCAAAATAGCAATGCCATAACAACTGGGATCCGATCTGCCTGTGATCTGACTGTCTCGATAGCTTAAGCGTTGTAAGAGCAACTGCTGATGTGAGGACTCGGGTTTGAACGCCGAGTCAGGCCAAAATCGTTTAGTGAGTTTTTCTGTCAAGAAATTTTGCTGGCGGTATTTTACCCCCGTGCCTTGGAAAACACTTAAAACCATTTTTCTTTTGCCTGATCTCTCTCTGCTCGTGTCAGATTTCCATCCCATCGGACTATGTTAACAAAAGAACAGAAGTTGCACCTGTGTTCGTGCATAGTACTCCTGTTATGCGCAGATGGCTGATCTTTATTAAAACTGGCCGCAGTGCCTGCAAATCAGTCTGGAGGATATTGTTATTGTTTGGAATTGTAAACTATACAGAGCCAGTATAATTACAGGCATTCCATCTTAGTCCTCAGAAGTAACAACGCATCTGTAGTCTGTTACTTTGGCTGCTGGCTGAATTTGGCTGCAGGTGTCTATTGATTGCAGTAGCCTTTTACAATGAACTCATCATTCGTGAATTCAGATTTATAAAACAAATACAATGTAAATCTTTTGCAATATTTCATTTGATGGGGTTGTTATAAACTAATTTGCTTAATTCCGCGTAAAGAAAGAAAATGATGAGTACTGCCCAGTTTTAAGGGGACATCCCACCCTTCCTTCTTTCCTAGCCTCAATACACCACACCGCTGTAAACTTAATTACGCGCTGCTTTATTTTTTAGATATCCCACTGTACATCTACGGTTGTGTCTCCATAGGCAAGAACAATATGGAGCTGGATGTATCCAGCAACAGTAGATATAATTCCTGCTGTAACTTCCTGATTTATGCCCATTTTATTATCGC
The DNA here is from genome assembly GCA_033319125.1 of Parnassius glacialis. Classification (NCBI taxonomy): domain Eukaryota; kingdom Metazoa; phylum Arthropoda; class Insecta; order Lepidoptera; family Papilionidae; genus Parnassius; species Parnassius glacialis. Next base: position 2,487,349 of record JAVANC010000005.1, on the reverse strand, counting down.
CTTAAAGCACTTTTTCGAGCTTTAAATTCTAAACACACATTTTCATATGATTTAAATAAAGTCCAGCTCTTTTTTCTTTATTAATACTGCTGCTCAAACAATTTCAATCATTTTCAGACACAAAATAATAAAACAAAATTTCTTACTCTTTCTGAAGTTAAACTATGAACTAGTAAGCACACAAACCTTGTTATTTATGTATTATTATACATACCTTTAAATTTTTTCGTTTTCTTTTAATTGCTAAATATAACTTGGTTTTATTTTCCTTTAATTCATAATCATAATTTGTTGTCACTCTTAAATAAATATTATAATATATATATGAAAAATAATAATAAAATATTTTAATTTATAAAGAACAGGCATGTCGATAACATTATAATAGTGCACTAACCTCGTATGCATGGCAAACGTCAGACAGAGCACCGAGCGACGTGATCTCTATCTGGAAAGCCTAGCGGTTGTCTAATTTGAATTCATCCAAACGCGGAGTTTTATTGTGGTCTTAAATAAATATTAATTGTGATAATTACTAAAACCAATTGCTCAATATAAACAAAATATTAATTCTTTTAATATTGTTTTATAAGCAATTCTCGATAGTAAACAGATGACAGCTTTGTTGAATTTAATGTGCTTTGACGTTCAGTTGGAGCGGAAATTAGTAATTGATCGGTAAAGGGTATTGTATGCTAAATAACAGGATTATCTGTTTATCAGCGCTGAGAACTGGCTAATGTTAATGACGAACATTAATCTACTGATTTTTTTCAACGATATTTTATTCAATGTTTCTTTAATAAACTTTTTCCTGCTCTAGGGAAGAATAGTATTTCCTAATATTTTTGTGAAACCACCCATAATCTTAATTATAAAAGAAAACTGATGAATAATTAACAATATGTCTTGTTACACTTTAAGTGTACAAGTGTTTCAAGTGTGTTGAAGTACGCTTAAACTTGTCGGGGAATTGCATGCGCATGCACAATCACAGGTGCACTCTCTGTTCCCTCATTCTAATAGTCAGATGGGACGGTTTTCCGACACGCCCGGAGAGAGATCAGGCGTAGTACTAACGGCTTTGTGTTTTAGTTTTAGCCTTCTCAGATTTGAGGAAATTTTGATACCTGGTTGCACCTGTTTTATGCATTTTAAATAAACTTTACTAAAATATTAATTAATAATAATTATTATTATTATATTATGTGTATTCGCTAACCTATAACCTAACCTAACCCTTTTTTAAGTTTGTTCTCTCGTGTGCTTTCCGAGGCACGGAGGTAAAATACTGCCCAACTTCCTGACTGCAGGCTGCTACTGAGATTTTTGGACGGGAAACCCTTCGGAGGTCTCATTTTGGATGAATGATACTCAAAGAAAAAAAAGGAGCAAACTTTATTTTATCATTCATCATTTCTTCATCATTACTTCAGTATATACTTTCAAAAGTCCACTGCTGAACATAGGCCTCCCCCATTAATGCTACAAAGAACGGCCCTGAGCCTCCTGTATCCATCGACCTTCTGCATTTTTCACTGCCCTGTCTCCCCAGGTCGTCAATCCATCTAGTGGGGGGCCACCCCACAATTCGCCTACCGATACGAAGTTGCCACTCGAGAACCTTGCCTCTCCATCGGTTGTTGGTTCTTCGAGCTATATGTTCGGCCCATTGCCACTTCAACTTACTGATTCATTGCCGCTTACTACTTCATCATTAATTTATGTACAATATCAGGACAGCACTAATTCAACTGATGGCAAGTAGCCACTGCAGCCAAATTCACATTGTTGTAACTACGGAGCACTACGATGGAATGCCTTACCGCCTGTATCTAACCATCCTGGCTCTTTTACTCTTCAGTAGACACACGTAGGAATGCAATAGAATGAAATTATTTTTATTTCATATAGATACCAAGAATACTTATTGCAGGTCGTTAATGCGTTTACCACTTTTTCGGAAAAAACTTCTGTCTTGGGAGAAATCAGATGAAAACTAGCAGCACTTTTTTTAAAACATTAATTTGCCATACAAAAGAAGTAAAATCAGAATAAACAATTTCCATATACCAAATTTCTATTATCAAAGATTTAAAGAATTAATTAAACTAGCAGTGCCCGCGACTTCAATCGCGTCGAAATAGTCAATACCTACTTTTCATGAGATAATTGATGATAAATAATTACTTTTTTATTTCGCGAAGATCTAGAAAAACACTAAAATGTGTAGAAACTAACATTCAGTTAGTTAATCAGACAAACGAACGAACAAATAGACGGGACCACAAACAAAATAATGGACGGACCCACGATCAAACCAATAAACGAATTTGGCAAACTATACGCTTGTATTTCATAATATTGTAAATCAACAACACAATGACCGCAATAAAGTTTTTCATAATTTGCTTCAGAATTTCTCTGCCAACATTTGGTTTCTATACAGCAGATAAGAGTTTGACCGAATAAACAAGCTCCAACTTCTTATTAGTTTGTGACAAGCTCTATCAACAATTATCTGTACTATGGTACACATATGAGACACCATATTGCCATTAATGTTAAAAATATTTGAAATAAAAACTACAATCCTATGCCTGTCTAAAGTTAAGTACCTACTTACATTAACAAAAAGAAAATGAAATAACGTATCTATATTATATCTCATCCTGCAAAGAAATGAAAAATAAAACTAAATTCACCCGACGAAAGTTTTTTAATCTTTCTTGTCTCATAAATCTTCATTCATAATTCATTTATTGCGTATCACAAAGTATAGTTACAAGAATTTTATAGAGCATGAGACACCCGTACGGGCGGGCGTAGCATATAAAAACTGAGTTTAAATGTTAATTAATATAGAATTAAATTAAATTAAAATATTTACAGTACATAATCTATACATTATTATTAATTTATTTATAAAATATCAAAATAAATAATGCACACACATTTATTGTATAATTAAATTTCAATTAACGTTTTTTCTTAATTATTGGTCATTCTTCATTCATGTACATTGGAATTAAAATTTTGATAAAAATATTAACAATTTCAAATATTGGTAAATCAAATTGGGCATACCTTAAGCGCATTAAAAAAATTACGTATATTATGATTATACGGAATTTTTAAAGTAGTTTAAATACATTTCGACAGCACTATCGGCTTCAACACCCTCGAAAACCATGAAAATGACACCCATGATGAAAAAATTGATACCTATTGCAGCCGCCATCTTGTATTTACATTTCCACAGCACTATGGGCTTCAACACCCTCGAAATCCATGAAAATTAATGAAAATTGGTACCTGATTCAGCCGCCATCATGGATTTACATTTTGACAGCACTATCGGCTTTAGCACCCCCGAAAACCATGAAAATGACACCCATGATGAAAAAATTGATACCTATTGCAGCCGCCATCTTGTATTTACATTTCCACAGCACTATGGGCTTCAACACCCTCGAAATCCATGAAAATTAATGAAAATTGGTACCTGATTCAGCCGCCATCATGGATTTACATTTTGACAGCACTATCGGCTTTAGCACCCCCGAAAACCATGAAAATGACACCCATGATGAAATAATTGATATCTATTGTAGCCGCCATCTTATATTTACATTTCGACAGCAATATCGGCTTCAACACCCTCGAAAACCCTGAAAAAGACACCCATGATGAAAAAATTATACCTATTGCAGCCGCCACCTTGGATTTACATTTTGACAGCACTATCGGCTTCAGCACCGTCGAAACCCATGAAAATGATACCATTGATAAAAAATTGGTACCTGCTTCAGCCGCCATCTTGGATTTACGTTTAAACAGCACTATCGGCTTCAACACCCTCGAAACCCATGAAAATGACACCCATGATGAAAAAATTGATATCTATTGCAGCCGCCATCTTGGATTTACATTTCGACAGCACTATCGGCTTCGACACCCGCAAAAACCATGAGAATGACACCCATGATGAAAAAATTGATATCTATTGCAGCCGCCATCTTGGATTTACATTTCGACAGCACTGTCGGTTTCAACACCCTCGAAAACCATGAAAATGACACCCATGATGAAAAAATTGATACTATTGCAGCCGCCATCTTGGATTTACATTTCGACAGCACTATCGGCTTCAACGACGACGAAAACCATGAGAATGACACCCATGATGAAAAAATTGGTACCTAATTCAGCCGCCATCTTGGATTTACATTTCGACAGCACTATCGGCTTTAACACCCTCGAAAACCATGAAAAAGACACACATGTTGAAAAAATTATACCTATTGCAGCCGCCACCTCGGATTTACATTTCGACAGCACTATCGGCTTCAACGACGACGAAAACCATGAGAATGACACCCATGATGAAAAAATTGGTACCTAATTCAGCCGCCATCTTGGATTTACATTTCGACAGCACTATCGGCTTTAACACCCTCGAAAACCATGAAAAAGACACACATGTTGAAAAAATTATACCTATTGCAGCCGCCACCTCGGATTTACATTTCGACACCACTATCGGCTTCAGCACCGTCGAAACCCATGAAAATGACACCCATGATGAAAAAATTGAGATCTATTGCAGCCGCCATCTTGGATTTACATTTCGACAACACTGTCGGCTTCAACACCCTCGAAAACCATGTAAATGACACCCATGATGAAAATCTTGATACCCCTTGCAGCCGCCATCTTGGATTTACATTTCGACAACACTATCGGCTTGAACACCCTCGAAATCCATGAAAATGATACCCAAGATGAAAAAATTGGTACCTAATTCAGCCGCCATCTTGGATTTACATTTCGACTGCACTATCGGCTTCAGCACTCCCGAAAACCATGAAAAAGACACCCATGATGAAAAAAATTATACCTATTGCAGCCGTCACCTTGGATTTACATTTTGACAGCACTATCGGATTCAACACCCTCGAAAACCATGAAAATGACACCCATGATGAAAAAATTGATACTATTGCAGCCGCCATCTTGGATTTACATTTCGACACCACTATCGGCTTCAACACCCACGAAAACCATGAAAATGTCACCCGTGACAAAAAAAATTATACTACTTACTTTTACTACGTACTACTATTATTTATTCTGTGCTTTTAAAATATTGTAAAAAAAAAATCTCTTATTATTATTATAATCAAGTGTTTAAGAAATTTCGTTATTCGAATATTGTGTATTTGTACAGCGATCTTTTTGAGCCGCTGCAAACAACCGAAACAATGTCCACTCACGACGGCGACTGAAGCACAGAGTACATTTTATAAACTGGAAGCCGAACCACAGAACACAATTTCTTGAGCCGAACTTAACTACTCTGTGGCTGTAGCTCCCCATTTATAGAAATAATTTACATACTAGGCTACCAAATCAACGAAAATTACGCCATTTTGGAACCGAAAAAAATTAATTATAGCTAAACAAAACAAAATTACACTGCAATTTACATTCAGTGGCTTCCCACATGATAGATGAAGAGATTAAAAAAATTAAAAATTGATTTTCTATTGTTTATTTCAATAAGCTTTTTCTTAAATACTATTTCAAATTTACGAAACTGAAGGGATTTTATTGTATTAGGTAAATGGTTGTAAATCCTTATAGCCATGTACTTAGTTTTTAAATACTTTTTGCAGATATCCCGCACGGTAGAAGCAACCAAGTTATAACCACGGTGACGTGCACCGTATGGATTGGGACTATCTCTAATTCGTTGAAAATAATAAGAATTTTTCCTATCAAAGCGACATAATTCGAAAATGTATATGCACATTACAGTTAAAAAGTTGTATCTAGGGAACAACCTTCGACATGAATCTCTTGGAGCTACGAATGTGATGATTATAAGGCAACGTTTTTGGAGCACGGATACCGCGTGCACCCCGGTGGAATTGCCCCTGAATATGATGCCGTATCTTATCCAGGCAGTGGCGTAGCTGTGGTGTGCAGTAAGCGCACACTGCTCGTTTGTGTCCTTACATACCTCTCGCAGGGCATAAACAAAAGCTGCTCAACTTACTACGCTCGCTACATGATTTTTCCATGTAAAATTTTACTATATTGTTACCCCGAAGAGCGAAAATGTGTGAACTTCTTTAATATTTATACCTTGGTTAGATATAGCGAGTCTGACTTCTGATCTCTGATATGGTCGAAACTGCATTATTTTGGTCTTTTCAAAATTAAATAATAAGCCTAATACCTCCAATTCATCCACAATTTCTTTCCTGCAAACTAGTGAGATTTCTTTGTTCACAAGTAATTATAACAGTCGCGTCATCTGCAAACAAAACGATTCTATGTTGAACTACTGAAGGAAGTTCGTTAATATAAGTAGAGAACAACAAGCGTCTTAGGACGCTACCTTGCGGTATAGATCCTTTTACTGTAGGGGTGGAAGAGCTTATTTCAGTTATCACTCTTCTATTATCATTTAAATGGCATACCTGTACTTGCTGTTTTCAATTCGCAAGATACGAAGAGAGTCATTCTTGCGGTTTCCCTCGTATTCCTAGTGATATAGCTTTCCTAACAAGGGACCATGCAAAAAGCGATCGTATGCTTTGGACATATCCATAAAAATAGCTACAGCAGATATTTTCTAATTTAGAGCATTAAGAATTTCTTACATGCAGTCAAATATAGCGAATGTGATTGAGTGATCTTTTCGGAAGCTATGCTGATGTCTATTAAAAATGCTGTATTTAAAAAAAAATATGTTGTACTACAACTTATTTTCTTGAATTTGTCTATTTTCGTTCGTTTTACGTGATAACGAGGCTGATTTTTGAGTTTGAGTGATTAATTTAACTTCAATTACCATTAATTTACGTCGACGAGTTGCTTTGTGGCATTTTGATTTCGTACGAAGGAATTTTGCTTTGTCGTGTGGAACGCTGAAACTTTGTGACCCGAGAGAGGGTCGCGTTCGTGTTCGATAAATAATTTTGTGTTATGTGAACCTGGGACATTGAACTTTGACCGACCGTTCTTAAGTTGTGCAGCGTGTCACTTGTTTAAATTTCGATTAATGTTAATTTAGTTGAATTTGAAGTTAATTAAATGTACAATAAATTTGATAAACTAATATAGTGAAATAAAAGCAGAAGATTTCAATTGGTGAACTCCCACTGTAGGGATCGCACATTTTGGAGAAAAGAAGCACCTGTGGATCTGCTGTCCGATTGCATCGGGACGTCAGGTTACATTTATACACACTTTCGCACAGTACTTACATGCACCTTACTTAACACCTGACTGATACCTTGTGGTCAACCCTAACTCCGAAATTTGGTAAGTTGTGTTGTTGCTTGCTTGTTAGCCCTTAGTTAATAATTATCCATAGGCCAATTGGGCTCCACCCTTGGATACTCATCGAGACTGCCGCTTATGGGCCCCGGTAGGGTCGACATTTGTCGGGGCAACTAGGGGCGTGTACACTTTAAATATAAAATATGTTTAATCAGACCAGAAAGTAATTATATTTTTTTTAAGCATTAATGTCTCTTTCTACACAAAATTGAACAACCTCTGAAATCCGAAAAAAAGAAACCCGTTAATCGCCCTGTAAAATAAAAACTTTTATACAAACTGCAACACTATATTACCCTATTATGGGTTGAGTTTTTTTAAATCCTTTCTCAGTGGATGTCTTCGTAATAAAAGATAGCTTATGACCACATTTCTGATTTCTTCGCCAAGTGGTTTGGACTGTGCGTTGGTAGATGAGTCAGTCACTCTGCACATCTTTTATTGGTAATATTCGATTGTCGGTAAATGGCAAATCTAAATATACGGCTAATTAAATTATATTCTATTCGATTAAAATTGTCATCGTGCCTAATAAAAATGCATTTTAATAAACGCTACTTCAAAACTAAATAAAAATATGTTTGTTATAAAATAAGTGTTTTGTCAAATTTTAAGAATTTCCATAGCAAATAATAATATAAATTAATAAACTGCACCTTATTACTAAATACAAATTTAATTTAGTTATTTCGCCTAAAAGTAATATAAACATGAGAAGCTAGAACAACACATTTCTTAGCATCGTCTTTGTGGGATAAAGTAAGAAAATTACATTTACTGGTCTACTGATAACGTTGCGTTGAAAGCAACATCTATTACAGATGTGTCATATATCATAAACCAGCTATAATAAAACCATACCTTGTTTTTAATACCTATAGCGTCATCTAGATAAAACCACGATAGAAATATAATAATGTATAGGAATAATAAAAAAAAAACAAATCAAAATCAGGTAAAGTAATTTTTCAATCTCACGACAATGTAAATTTTAAACTTTTTTGTAGCTGCAAAAGAGCAGCAGATATATGCATACTGCGTGATGAATTATAATTATTCCAACAGTTGTATATCTATGTAACACGATAGTGAAAGTCCCATCGAAATCGGTTCATAGGTTTCTGCTTGATGTGTGTTCAGAAAGACAGACAGGCAAAGTTTCCAAAAAAATATTTTTGCATCTGTATCGATCGTATAGTACATGTCAATTAAAATATCAATAAAATATTCAATGTACAGAAATCTTTGTGTTACAGTTTTATTATAGTATGGATAAATTTATTTTTATTTTTATTTTCTTCTTTACTTTTAAATGTTATATTTTGGGCCCTCTTGAGTAGACTATTATATTATGTAAAACTTTTAAAAAATTCGAGCATTTCTTTGTGGTTTAAAGTTTAAAAGAATAAGATAAAAATTATTCGGCACACGCTCAGGGAATATCAGGATTACTTCAAAATTTGTTTTTGAAATAATTAAAATAAAAAGCATATGTTAAAAGCTCTTATAGGTTTAATTTACATCAAAAACTCTAATGATTTACATGGAATATTATTAAAGGTAATATCATAATATTTAAATTTATTAAAATATTTACCTAAAAGCATCGCCATCAATATTATATTAGCATAATATAGTAGTCATCGCCTCTAGTCCATTTGATGGTTTAAAAAATTAGAGGAGTCTATAGTATAAGTACAATATATAGTAGGCAAGTCTATAGACTTGTTTGTCACGCTTCATCGTCACCACAACCCTTCACAAGTCCACTGCTGAACATAGACCTCCTCCACGGAATGCCACAAATCAAGGACCGTTGCCGCCGTCGTACCAGTCCGTCTTACCATACATTTTACTTACTTTTATTTAATTTTCTATAAATAAGACTCAGATTTTACTTCAGTTTATAATATTGATTCTTAGAATGACAGAGTCGGTAAGGTACTGTTTATATTGTGGGCATGGGTCCATGGTATAAGACTACAATATACAAGGTAGGACCTGCCGCGCGGCAAGGCCCGGTACAACATTGTCCCTTCAACTAGCTTCACAATATCGATTCAAAGAAACCTTACAAATCAACACAAAATAAAATATCCAAGAGCCATAATATTCTCAATCGCTTACAAATCATTACACAACAAATGTACATTAAACTTATTTTACTTCCATGAGCACTCATCTCCATGTTTAGTCATATTCATTGCATCTCAACAACCACCAAACTAGACTTCTAACAACACCACACACGCACCACAGCTACAGCCACGGCATAGTCGTCGACTTAGTCAAAATACAAAATAAAATAAAGCAAGAAACTTTGCTTCCTTAGAGGGTCATTAATCGCCTAATAGACCCAGGTTATTTGTCGTCCCGTCAATTGAAATGAGCTTGGATTTCAGGCATTTCTTTAACTACTTGTTACTACAAAATATTTTTCAACGACGGCCGGCAGCATAATATGTATAAATACGTAAATAATTTGTCTTAGGCGTCCCATACTGACAGCATACTTCCATTCAAGAGCGAGTGGCACAGTACCACGATTTCTACTAAACCCCGACTATCACACGTCCTCGTGCGGATGGTAGTACACCGTCAGCATACGGTCTAACAGTTACCAACTACATGAAAACAGAAATTGACACTTATTAAATATTACAATACTTGACCATTCCTGACTTCATTTACGTCGATGGTAGCAGACCGATTCAAGTGCTGCACGGACCGAGTGTGCCGAGCTATCTCCCTTAGTTGTCCGACACTCAAGGCGTAAGTCAGAGAAAGTTTTGTTATCATTAATTTCAAATAACATCCAACGTAGCCATACGTTATTTAGAGATGCTATACCTTAAAGTTAAAGTTATAGCCTATATACATTCCACTGCTGGGCACAAGCCTCCTTTCATTTTGAGAGGGTGTTGGGTTATGCTGTACCTACAAAAATAAAATTAGAAGTAACTCTTTCCTTTTTATCTCTGTATAAAGAAACTATTTGAAGAGTTTGGTCTTGAGACAGCTTCATTGTTAGGAATTTATAGAACTACAAAAATACTTGTGTATTCAACACTAGGTTGGCCATCTACACTATTTCCGTGGTGCTGGAATGGGCCAGGTGAAATCAAAAAGTATATCGGCAGTCCAGTCACTGGACAGGATTGCTCATTGGAATGGGTACATTCCAGTGCATTCCAGTGACGGTTATATGAACCGGTGTGAACAAGTGGCATTCAAGCACTGAAACCGATCGCTGAACTGAAATGCTACTGGAATCATGTGAACTTGACATAATACAATATTCAGATATCAAATTTTAATATGGTTTTGCTGGAAGTACAAGGATCTTATAAATGCCCAGCAGGTAACTTGTTATAATTTTAAAAAATGTAAATTTTTCACGTCCAATTATCACCTAAAAGTACCAGAATCGCAAGAATTCGTAGAAGGCCGGCAAAATGTTAACACCTCCGCGAGTCTCAGTACACCGTCGCAAATGTGTGGGAGCAGGAAGTCATACGCACGATTTGTACGCACACTAAGTTATGCTCTGTTGAGACCGCATAAGTAAAGAAACAAAGCTTTACGCACACACGAATTGCTCGCTTCATAGGCTTAACTCGCACACCCACTGTTTAGGCTACTTGCAGTACCTATTAAGTATTTATGATTTCCAATTTTTTTTATTTGATTTATTTGCAAACTACATTAAAAAAATATTGCACATACACTGGGGCACTAAAACTTTATCCTGCTCAGATGGCAAGTCTCCGTAGAAACTGGTCACCGTAACCGAAACTCGGTCTAGGGGACATTATATCATTCATACCAGAAATGCAGCAATACAGCAATGATGGATTTGCTATTTGGCGGCAGAAATAGCTAAGAAGGTGGTGCAATATCCTGGCTGGTATGCAGCCCTCAAAGATTTTCCCACTCTTTACGTGATTGACAGGTAAGTTGGTGAACGGGCAGCCAATATCTTGGTGTTTATAATATTGCACTTGCTTCTTTCTTGATCACCCTTCTATAGAATTTGGGTGTCTTGTTTTTAATTAAATTTTCCACGAATTTGGTACTACATACAGAGTGGCGACTCATCTCCGTTCGTCAATCCATATTTACCCTGGCCGGATTTTAATAGCCGCGTAGTGGCGGTTAAGAATATCCACTACCATGAGGATGATATGGATCTTCCCGTGGGTGTCGTAAAAGGCGACAAAAGAAAACAGGTAGGAGATGGGCAGCAGCATCTTCCTGATAACAGCAAAATTACAATATAAAAACTGCGGTTGCCATCCCGTTAGCCAAGCTTGGCAAATATGGCAAATACCCTCCAAAGATTAGAGCAACAAAGAGACAGCCCCCAGTCCTCAGCGGCACCGCTATTCCTGACTACGGTGGCGACTATGGTAACGGTGGGGCAGGGGGTGCTTAGGATCTCCGGTGGAGGTTCGGTTGCCACCTAAGCTGACTCAAAATGGCAAATAGAACGCATACACACTGAGGACTGACGAGAAGATCGTGGAGGATTATCCGAAGTCCGAAGAGAGGGGGAGGACACGGTAATCCTCGAATCCGGCAACTTGCTATAACACCGGGAGGGCGAACATCTGTCCCAAGGAGGTGCCGGATTTATGGTACACAAGTCTCTCGTTAACAACGTTGTAAAGATTGAGAGTGTATCGACGAGGGTTGCGTACCTTTTACTTAGAATCTCCAAACGGTATTCGCTGAAGGTCATACAGGTTTACGCACCAACCGCGGCACATCCCGATGAGGAGGTGGTGTAAATGTATGAGGATATCTCTAGAGCCATGCATACCTCCAAAACCCACTATACAGTGTTAATAGGAAACTTCAATGCAAAAGTAGGCACAAGAGAGAACGGTGAGCTGAAAGTAGGGAAATTTGGAATAGAGCAACGGCACCCAAGAGGCCAGCAGTTGGCCGACTTAATGGGGAAAGAGGGACTCTTTATGATGAACTTTTTCTTCCAGAAGCGGCCCCACAGGAAGTGGACCTGGTCGAGCCCCGACGGTTCGACAAATAATGAAATTTACTTCATTATGACGACCAGACGTCAACTGTTCAGTAATGTCTCCGTGATCGCGAGGGTGAAAACTGGTAGCGATCACCGAATGGTTAGAGGCACACTGAACCAAAACGTTAAGTTGGAGAGGTCACGGCTAATGGAGTCAACGCTATGTCCCCCTCGTGTTCTAATCCAAAGTCCCGAAACCTTTCAGCTCGAGCTACGAAACCGTTTTCAGCACCTAGAAGATTGCAATGCAGTGGACGATATGACTGACAAGCTTGTGGAAACTGTCCATGTGGTCGGTGCTAAGTTTTGCAAGACCCGCCGCAGAAGAACACAAAAACTCTCCGATCACACTCTTAATCTCATGCCTGTTAAACGGGATATGAAGCTGCAGTCTTCAGTAGATATGACAGCTTACAGGCAACTGAACAGACAGATCTCCAAATGCATGCGGCGGGACTTACGCAACTTTAGTTTTGCTCGTATTGGAGAAACGATCGAGCGGAACCAGGGCTCCAAAGTCTTTGCTAGAGATCTGTCTGCCAGAAAGAGCCAACTGGCAAAGCTGAAGACCAAGTGTGGCAGCGTCTTTTCCGGGGCACCTGAGATTTTGAGTGAGATTGAGAGGTTCTATGGGCAGCTGTACACATCATCGTTGGAGCCACATGCAAGTGTGAGAAACGATCCAAGAGCGAGTCGTATCCGACATTATTCCGATGATATCCCGGACGTCAGTCTGAGCGAAATTATAATGGCTCTCCAGCACCTTAAAAACGGCAAGGCCTCAGGCGAGGATGGAATTACAGAGGAGCTTCTAAAAGCGGGTGGAAAACTGGTACTTGAAGTCTTTCAGAAGCTCGTTAATTCCGTCCTCCAAGGTGGCATTACACCGAAAGCGTGGAGCAGAAGTGCGGTGGTCTTGTTCCTCAAGAAAAGCAATAACACTCTCTTGAAGAACGACAGACCGATTTCCCTTCCGATCCGCGACTACGTGCTATTTTTGAGAGTCATTACGCATCGTCTTGCGCGCAGAATTAACGACTTCCAGCCTCCCGAACAAGCCGGTTTCCGAAAAGGCTTAAGCACCATAGACCACATATATACCCTTCGGTAAATTGTACAGAAGTCCGAGGAGTAGAATTTGCCACTATATCTGACGTATGTGGACTATGAGAAAGCTTTTGATTCCGCCGAAAAGTTGACTGTTGGTATATCGAAGTGCTGAAGTGTGTGCACAGTAAAGCTACGATGACTATCCGATTACAGAATCAGAGTATGAAACCTATCCATTTGCAGAGAGGTGTAAGACAGGGTGACGTTATATTCCCGAAACTCTTCACCAATGCATTGGAAGACGTTTTGAAGCTCCTGGAATGGAAAGGATGCGGTATTAACATCAATCGCGAGTACACCACTCACCTTCGATTTGCCGACGATATAGTTCTTATGGCAGAATTGCTGGAGGACCTAAGCACTATGCTCAAAGACTTCAATAGTGTTTCCCAACGGATAGGTCTTAAGATTAACAAACACAAAACAAAAATCATGTCTAACGTCCATGTCACACCTAGGCCGGTAGTTGTTGGGAGCATAAGCTCGAAGTTGTTGACGAGTACGTTTACCTGGGACAAATAGTCCAACTAGGTAAGTCCAACTTCGACCGAGACGTCAATCGACGGATTCATTTCGACTGGGCAGCGTTCGGGAAACTATGACACATTTTCTCGTTAGACATACCTCAAAACCTGAAAACGAAATTGTACAACCAGTGCGTGTTGCCATTGATGACTTACGGATCTGAGACGTGCAGGATAATTCAGAGTACGAAACCTATCCAATTGCAGAGAGGTGTAAAACAGGGTGACGTTATATCTCTGAAACTCTTCACTGCTGCATAGGAAGACGTTCTCAAGCTACTAGACTGGAAAGGATGCGGTATTAATATCAATGGCGAGTACATCGCTCACCTTCGATTTACCGACGATATAGTCCTTATGGCAGAATCGCTGGAGGCCCTAAGCACCATGCTCAATGACCTCAATAGTGTCTCCCAACGGATAGGTCTTAAGATGAACATGGACAAAACAAAAATCAAGTTTAACGTCCATGTCAAACCTATGCCGTTACTTGTTGGAAACACTAAGCTTAAAATTGTTGACGAGTATATTTACCTGGGACAAATAGTCTGACTAGGTAAGTCCAACTTTGACCGAGAGGTCAATCGACGGATTCAACTCGGCTGGGCAGCGTTCGGGAAGCTACGACACATCTTTTCGTCAGACATACCTCAAAACCTGAAAACGAAATTGTACAACCAGTGCGTGTTGCCAGTGATGAATTACGGATCTGAGACACGTCTGCAGCACGGCCAGCTGAGGAAGCTCAAGGTCGCTAAGCAAGCTATGGAGAGGGCTATGCTGCGTGATAAACTTAGAAATGAGTATATAGGCAGTAGAACCAGAGTAACCGACATAGCCTAACGGGTTAGTAAGCTAAAGTGGCATTGGGCCGGCCATATAGCTCGAAGAACCGACAACCGATGGGGAAGAAAGGTTCTCAAGTGGCAGCCTCGTACCGGTAGGCGAAGTGTAGGGCGACCCGCTACTAGATGGAGTTACGACCTGGTGAGACATGTAGGAAGTCGATGGATGCAGGTGGCTCAGGACCGTGCTTTGTGGCATTCCTTGGGGGAGGCCTATGATCAGCAGTGGACGTGTGAAAGGCTGTAATGATGATGATGATGATAGATTTTAATAGACACTTAATTTTGCTCTAAACGTAGGAACCCTTGCTCTCACAAATATATCCATCCATTAGAGCCTATAAATTTCAACTTCTGAAATTAGACCTCTGCCATGAAGCAAAGTATGGGGGGGATTGTTTCATTATTCTCACGCTTGATAGGCGGGTTGGTAACGTAGTCGCTTTAGCGCCCATTTCCCTTTTCAGTTTCCCGCTGTCACCTCACAGAATACCAGCGTAAAATAGCACCTTAACACGGCTGTGTTTCGTATGGTAAGTGCAGAGAACTGGAGACCCTTTTTACTGGAAAAGAGGCATTCCATTTTAGTTCTCACGGGTGATAACGCATCTACATTTTGATTTGCAACCAAGGAAAGATGTAGATATCTATGGGCCATAACTGCCACTTACCATCATGTGGACTGTGTGCTCGTTTATCACCCATTCCTATAAAAAGAACCTCTTACTAAAACTTAGTGACGATATGGGGTAGTGGATATTCTTACACAACCACAACACGTGAATTTTATTCTCACTAAATCCAGCGTTAAATGACAGCATCATACTGCTGTGTCTCATGTAGTGATCCTTCTTTAATGGCGGCGAGGATATACTATTACCGTCAGATGGACTGTGTGCTCGTTTGTTACCCTTACTTCTCCAAAAAAGTCCACTTAATGGGAAAAGGATACTGATCCCATAGACATTTACATCTGCTCTCGTTTAAAAATATAAATGTAGATGCGTTGTCACCCCTCAGGTCTACTTCATTACAGTACAAATATCTCATTTCCTCGCCACACATTATTTAAAACAAAATTATTAGCTATTCACGCTGGTAATCAGTAAAAAAGTGGTCCTTTCCAGGTGGGACCAATCCATGGATCGATCCATCTCAGTGTCAGATACCTCGCTTCTTTGATGCCACTACCCGGTTGCTAGACGGAGTATTTTCTGACTATTATAAGCAATATTTGCGATAGATACCGATACAACCATTCATCCATCAATTGTATCCACCTATTGTAAACCAGGAAATTCTTCTTGCATTTACCATAGACTTTTCTTACGCTTCTGAATGAAATAGCGTAATCGAATCTTCAACACTGCTAGCATATGGTAATGTTTTCTAACCTTATACTTTAAGTGTTTTAGTTCTAAAGTCAGGATTACAAAACTTAAATCAAAGTTGCTAAAGTGAAATCGTTTGTCAGCATTAAAAAATAGTAGCACCCAATTTTTTTAAGATGTACAAATTAACAGAAAATGGTCTAAAATTAGTCTTTTTCTTCATAAAATTGTTTAAGAGATTTTATTATTACCATAATATAGTAATTGCGAAATGCGGCATTGTAAATAGGGACGTATATCTTTACATTATGACCACTATTTACATAACATGTTACCATTAACGTCACATCTTCAAGATAAAGTTCTACATAAATTCCCTACCATTGTTTTTAACATGGAATAAATCACACTGGAAACTAACAAACTTGAAAATTTAATAGTGTTCTTAAAAATGTTTCATCCATCAAAATCCATCCAATCCATCAAAAGTATGTGTATGTGTGCATGAGAATGTGTGTGTGCGTGTGCAAGCGCGTATGTATGTATGTGTGTGTCAAAGTCTGAATAATCGCGTCTGAAAGAAGATCGGGCAAATAAACTCTGGGATTTTACGCGTTACAGGCAAAATTACAGAGTTCAAAAGTTCACAGCTGAACAAAAGTACTCCCCCATAGATTGCCACATCGGGATAATATTTGTCATAGTTGCAACGCTCATTACATAGTTGCTATGTATAACAAAAATAGTAGTTTAAAAAAACTTAAAAACATGCATTGATCACGAGCTGCGATGAGCCTGATAAGTATTTCATCTTATCCTAGAAATCCTGATCATGATACTAGAATAAAGTTATTAAATTATTATAATTTCCGGTCTTTGATACGAGTGCAAATTTTTAAGTCAATTGGTCGTCTACAAGTTGGTGAAAATTACATGAAAGTTTCTGTTACATTAATAGATTCACGCGAAGCTAATAAAAGCGTGTTGAAATATAATAATGATAATGAAGATTTCAATATACTTATGACTTTATAGTAATTAGTTTAGACAACTCAAATGGGTAAAATAATTAAACTTTTAATAATGAGTAGAACTGGCTGGTATCAACAATCCGGCCGATGGACCAAAAATATGGTTTCAATGATCTGGATCAAAGGTAACCAAAAATTGGTTCATGCGTAGTTTCTACAAATATTATTAAGAATTAAAATTGAATGTACTGTATTAGAGGTGATTGTTGGATCTATAACAAAATGACGGACGCGGAGTTTGTACAGACGGACAAATATAATTTGCGTAAAATTGATTTGATTTGTTGGCTGGCACGAAGGGTGATGAGCTGCTAAGCAATAAGAAACAACAAATAAAATAGCTCATAATAATTTAAAATTAAAAATTTTGTACAGCCGACTTCAATATAAGTTATTAAGAATAACTCAAATAACTCAAAAACTATCGGTCTGATCTTGATCATATGGGACCACACGAGAACTATCAGCTTTCATATAAAAAAAGAATCATCGAAATTGGTCCACCCAGTAAAAATTTATGAGGTAACACACATAAAAAATAAAAAAAACATACGCGTGGAATTGAGTACCGTCTCCTTTTTGGAAGTGGGCAGAAAAAGGATAGATAGTACTTGGAGAGGAGCAGCTTGCCTCATATATCGTGACGACTGCTGCTGTGTAAGCGATGAACTGTGATGATTGATGACACTTGATTTCTTCTCTATAAAGTCATATGCACCAAACAAACTTCCAACGAATAAATAATTGTAAGACAACGTTAGGCGATAATGATCGCGTGCGTTCTGTACGATATTTCCTTCTTGAAGAGAGCGAGAAGGAAATATTTTACAGAATCCGCCTTTTATTTAGTACTGGAATAGTGCCAAAATCCTGGAAGCTGGCCAACGTGCAGCCTGTTCAAAAAAAAGGCAGCCGCGCTGACCCTGCCAATTATCGGCCAATCGCAATTACCTCCATACTCTGCAAGATTATGGAGGTAATAACGTATATTGAATGCCCGCTTAACCGTCATACCTAGAACAGAATGAAGTCCTTAGTGACCGCCAATATGAGTTTCGCCGAAATCGGTCAGCTGGGGACCTTCTAGCGTATGCCACACACGTATGGGGCGAGGCACTCGAGAACAGTGGGGAAGCACTTGCTGTTTCCCTTGATGTCTCGAAGGCCTTTGAAAGAGTTTGGCATACTAGCCTTTTGGGTAAGCTTCCAGCGTACGGCTTATCCCCTGGTCTGATTGAATGGGTAAAGGACTTTCTGAGTGAACGGTCTCCATGGTCGTCGTCGATGGCTGCAATCCGATCCTATGGCGACTGACGCCTGAGTTCCTCAGGGGACAGTTCTCTCCGCAACTCTCATCCTGCTGCATATTGGTTATCTGCTTATGCCCGGTATCTATGGGTATGCAGGCGACAGGACAGTTGTTAAGAGATACCAACCAAGTCCTCTGGCCAGTCGGGATGAAATCAAGTACGAAAGAGAAGCTATGGAATCTGAATGGAAAATATGAAAAAAAATAGTGTGAATCTCACACTACAGGCAGTCTCCGATTGGGGCTATGCAAATCTTATGAAGTTCAACGCTTCCAAAACACAAGCGTGTCTCTTCACTGCAAAAAGGATCCAGCTCACCTTGGCTCATTCTTTCCGAAATGTATCACTGAAATATACCGACCGCCTTCAGTTGTTAGGGTTTGAAATATCCTCAAATTTGAACCTTCGTGCGGTTCATTGAGCCCAAGGCCAAAGCAGCTGCAAGAAAGCTGGGAGTCCTTGCAATGGTGCGGCGATACTTCACGCCGGGACAGCTGCTTACTTTATATAAAACGCAAGTCCGGTCGTGCATGGAGTATTGCTGCCATATATGGGCTGGTACTGCAAAATGCCACCTAGCAGTTTTAGACTCAATGAAAAGGCGTGCTAAGAGGCTTATTGGTGACCCGAATTTGGTTAAAACCAACCCTACCAGCCGCGAACACAGACGTAAAGTATCCAGCCTTTCGGTATTCTGCAGGATGCATTTCGGAGAGTGTGCGCAGGAAATACATAATTTAATTCCCTCCTCTTCCTTCCACTATCGGACAACCAGACGTTCGGCCAGTCTCCACCCTTTCGTTGTTTACTTACCAAGCATTCGAACCAAACGGTTCGACACGTCGTTCATCATGCGTACAGCAAAGGAGTGGAATAAGTTGCCAGCAATCTGTCTTTCCATCCGATTACAGTGAAGGTGTCTTCAAGGCAAGAGTGAATAGGTTTTTGTTAAGTCAGTGCGCTTCACCATCTTAGGCTACATCATCACTTACTATCAGGTGGGATCGTAGATAAGCGCTGGCTTATCGCTTTTTTATATTCTACTGAATATAAAAAAAGCGATAAGACTGTGGTGTACGTTCTTCACGGTGTGCGTCAACGACTGTGTGCTGAAGCGAGCTATACCACACTCCAGGTGTGCGGGAAGGCAGGTGGTGGAATAAATTTATGCCAGCCAATCATAAACTAACGAAATACAAAATGTGTGCGTGGGCACCACCGGCTACAAATTTATTATTATTACTTAACCTTGAAAAATATATACACGTGAATATAAAAGAGCATTCATATCACACACTTATAAATATATGTTACTACCACAGCTTAAAGACCTGAGAGTTGTGAAATGCCTTTGATGTCAGGCGATGCTACCGCCAGGTATTAACGCAAGGGTGTATGTTAGTGGTGGTCACGAAAATGGAAATAAAATAATTTTGGATATTATAATACTCATTATCATTTATTAACATTGTGAACATACTTAAAATCTAAAAACGTTTATTGAAAACGAGCATTTTTATTACTAATACAAGAAAAAAACTATAATCTACAAGTTGCACAGCCAAATATTTTCGATGCAGTTCCTTTTTGTAGATGTTTAAGTTCTATATTATTAAATTTAATATTGTAATATTGTATTTGCACTCATATAAACCATTTTATCAAAAAATTAGGGAAACATAAGTATGGCCGTCATTTGCATCCAATTTTACTTAGAAGCTCATATATTTATACCAATAATTCTACATTATTGACACCATATTTTTCAAAAACGGCACTAAGAATTAGTAAAATAAGTATTATAAAACACGCTGGCGCCTACCGCATGTATTGTATAGCAGACTTAGCTTATTGTGCGAGCAAATAGGTCGCGAAACCCCTTGCCCCGCAAGGCCTTCACCGTTGCTCTGCACAAGTACATTCATTTCCTAACTGTAAAGTCTTTAAGTTGTGGTTACTACAAATAACCTATAAAATATTTTAATTTTCTGTAATCTCTCCATCCTTACATCATCTAAACCATAAAAAGGGATGGTAGATTAACTTAAGGGTCCTAAGTTAATCTACCATCACATCTGTGCTTCACAAGCCCTTTGAATATAATAAAATTTTATTTTGAAATAATATTTAATAAACATCAAACTCAATGTTGTAATTACCTACTACATTGATTAATGGTTACAGAAATATTCATAAAAAGATATCCGGCTAGAAATCAATCATAATTTGAGCATTTTATTACAAAAATATGAGAATTAATGTTGGTTTCGTTTAATAAAGTTAGTCCCCGAGTTTTTCATGAATTATATTTTTTGACTGCCTCGTTGATCTAGTTGTCGTAAATGCGATTGCATAAGAATTTTTGTCAAGAAATTCTCAGTATTAGTCCAGAGTCTGTAGTTGGTCACGTTTCATACTCGTGCCTCAGAAAGCACATAAGGACGTTGGCCCTGAGCCTGATCTCTCTCCGGTCATATCTGATTACCGCCCCTTCGGTGAAAGTGACGGAATAGGGGTGCACCTGTGCTTGCGAATACATTTGGGCACTATAATCCTGCCCGGCGCATCTACGCTTTATTGCGCTAGATAGCTAGTTTTACATATTTTTAGTTTTTTGAAATTTGTAAGAAATAAATTAAAAATTATTTGGATAAATTTTTTGTTTATAGTGTAACGTTTTTAAGCCTATTTACCTTAATAAGTTACGACTTATTTGGTATTTTTTATTATTATTGTATTGTGAAGTAATCCGTCCGCTGCGCTACTCCAGTGCATTTTGTCGGATTTCACATTTTTCTTTGGCTTTCTTTTACTAATTACAAGCCAAAGCTTGAACCACAATTCCACCTGGTGGTAAGTAATGACACACAACACAACACAAACACTCACGCCTGTCACTCAGAGAGGTAGGTAGAGACTACGGACTTCCATTTGTCGCGATCCTGACACACCTCTCTCGCCTCCTTTACATCCATATATCAACGCATATACGCTCGTCGGTTAAGAGTACCCCTAATCTGGCCCATTTACAATGTATCGCCAATTTGGTTGATAAACTTTCGCCTAGGGCGTCCCTTCCCGACTCTGCCGTTCACCTCTGCAACATAAATTTTCTTTGTCACTCTTTTCTCATTAATTCTTTCTACATGACCAAACCACCGAAGCATTCCTTTTTTAATCCTGGCCACAACGTCATCTTGCAAACCACATTTTTCTCTTATCACACTATTTCTCACCCTGTCATTCAGAGTCAGCCCTAGCATACTCCTTAATAACCGCATTTCTACAGCCTTTATTCTACTCTCATGCTTCTTCTGCCAGACCCAACTTTCACTACCATACATTAAAGTAGGGACTAACACATCACTATTAATTGCCATACATGCCTTCTTTGACATATTTTGACACTTCATAATAGCGTGTAGAGCCCCATTAACTCTATTTCCTGCGTTCACTCGTCGTTCTATATCCTTATCATATCTACCATCCCTGCTAAATAAACATCATAAATATACAAACTCATCCACTTACTCAATCAACTCCTCTTCTATTCTTATGACACATAACGTTTTACTTTTTTTTTATAGAATAGGGGGCAAACGAGCATGCGGCTCACTTGATGGTAAGTGATTACCGCCGCCCATGAACAACCGCAACACCTGGGGAATTGCAGATGCGTTGCTGACCTTTTAGAAAGGTGTAAGTTCTTTTCTTGAAGGTTCCTAAGTCGTATCGGTCCGGAAAAATTGCTGTTGGTAATCGATTCCACTAGGAAGTTGTGCGAGGGAGAAAACTTCTTCTAAATCGCACAGTGTTGGACCGCCAATAATCTAGATGGTATGGATGGTAACGAAAGTTTTGTCGCGATGATCGATGGTGAAATTGAGCGGCTGGAATTAGTGCGAACAATTCCTCAGAGCACTCCCCGTGATAGATGCGATAAAAAACGCAAAGAGATGCAACATCTCTACGCAGTGCCAGTGTATCAAGCCGATCAGAAAGAACTCGGTCGTCGACGATTCGAACCGCTCTGCGCTGGATGCGGTCAAGTGGAAGGAGCTGGCACTGGGGTGCCCCGGCCCAGAGATGAGAACAGTATTCCATGTGGGGCCGAACTTGCGCTTTGTAAAGTTGCAAGCGATGTTTCGATGTGTGATGAAATACTGTATCGCTCTGCTGAGCACGCCAAGTTTTTAGAGGCCAATTTGGTCTTCCGTTCCAAGTGACCAAATCTTTCTTCTCTTTCAAAAACCATCACTTTCTTCTTACTTGCGTTCACATTCATACCCCTTTCTTTTAGTTACCAGTTCATTAAAGTAACCATCTTTTGCAACTCGGTCGCCGACGATGCAAATATGACTTGATTATCGGCGTACAAAAGGCATTTGACGGTTAACTCATCCATTCTCAATCCACATTCTTCAACTTTCAAAGTTTGCAAACAAATGTCCATAAATAGGTTAAGCAGCCACAGAGAAGCTACACACCTGTCTGACACCTTTTTGAATGCCAAACCAGTCCGAGTAGACACCGTAGATCCTGATACAAGCACTGGAGTCCCTATAAAGAGACTTTAGTGCATTTATCAAACCAGCGCTCAACCCAAATGAGGTCAGTGTTTGCTATAACACGCTCCTGTCCACTTTGTCATAAGCCTTTTCCAAGTCCATGAACGCACAATAAACTTTCTGGTTTTTGGCCAAAAATTTCTCCGCAATCATGCGCGTGGAAAAGACTTAATCAGTACACCCCATCCCCTTTCTAAATCCAGCTTGCACATCCCAAATATTTCCAACAGTTTCTTCCATAACTCTTTCAATTAACACCTTAGCATACAGTTTACCCACAACGCTAAGGAAGCTGATATCACGGTAGTTTTTACAGTCCTACTGCGATCCCTTTCCCTTATATATTGAGACTATAACGGCTTTGCACCAGTCTTCCCGTACACGTTTCAGTTCCCAAAATAAATTAAACAAGGTGTACAGCAGGCCTGCAACCACACTTTCTCCAGCCCTCAGCATTTCGAGTGATACTCTATCATATCCGGCTGCCTTACCTGCTTTCATGCTTTTCATTGCTTTCATTATTTCATCTACACTTATCTCCCTACCTCTCTCCACTTCTTCCGGAATTTATATTTCACTTACTTCAGACGACTCTTCACTCTTAAACACAATTTCAAAATATTCCTTCCATCTCTTTAAATTCGAAACTTCATCATTTAGCATGCGGCCTTTCTCGTTTCGTATAGCATTCATTCGAGGCTGTTTTGAATTTCCCCTGGCAGTTCTTACGAGCTTTTAAAACATTTTAATATTTGCCTGGAAGTTAACAGATATCCTTCTATTATTCTTATCTATACTTTCTTGCTTTTTACTTTCAACAACTTCTTTTACTCTCTTATTTATACGTCTAAAGTCTGCCTTTTTTCTTTCAATCTCATCATTTATACCGCCATAATTACCAGCTTTGGTTGCTAGTAAATCTAGCCATGCTCTCTTTTTTGCTTTAACTTCCATTCGTACCTCGTCATCCCACCACAACGTATTACTTTTCTTTTCATTCGTTTTCTTACTTATACCACATACTTCGGTGGCTGTATCCACCAAAACTTTCTTAACATTATTCAATAGATTTTTCAAGTCTAAATCATTCATACTTAATTCATTCGACACACTTATATTTTCCCTAAGTCTGCATTTATACTTCTCTTTCACACCTTCATCTTGTAACCTCTATTTTCTTATTCGTCGTAACGCAGTGGTAGAAACAGACATCCGACGCCGCCAACGCTTGAATAGACCATTAATTCGGCATAATACTAAGTAATGATTCGTCCCTACGTTGGACTCACGGTAAACCCTTGTATTTACCACTGCGCTCCTCATTCTTTCATCCACAATTATGAAATCTATCATCCTCCAATATATCCTCTCTTTCCTATGTATACATGTGAATCCTCTTATGGCGAAAGAAAGTGTTCACCACAAAAATATTCCTTTCCACACATACGGTGAGGAGGTCTTCACCATTTTCATTTATTCTTTCATCGCCAAACGTTCCTAATATCCTTCCATAACCAGACCTCTTTACCCTAACCCTTCCATTAAAATCTCCTAACTTAATGATATTTTCATTTTCCTTACATTTCGTCAACACCAGCCTTACCATATCCCAAAACTGCTCTCGGATATAAGTGGGCTTAGACATATCTGGGCCGTATACCCCAAGCACAAACAACTTCTCTAAGCCCACTTTCATTCGTATCCACAGCAGCCTTCGGCTTACACATTCATACTCTTTCACACATTGACCCAATCTTTCTGAAAGGATGACACTGACTCCCTGGCATGCCCGCTCGGTCTTTTCTACACCAGACCAGTAAGCGGTATACATGCCATGTGCAGTGACATCTCTTCCCTTTCGTTTCGTCTTATTCACACATAACACATCTATTCCTCTATCATTCATCATTTCGCATATTTCGTCCATCTTATCATTCATTGCTCCACATACATTCAGCGTAGCCAGACGGGCCTCCGCAATCCACTTTTCGCCCCTCCAGGAGACAGGACGTGACGGGTGGCTAACTTCGTCGCCAGTTTTCCTCCCGGAGATTCTTCACAACCCTGCCCTATTAAAGGGGCGCCGGGAACTCGGGGCCATTTCTTTTAATTGTTGGCTCATGGTGCGACTAAGGGGTGGTAGATTTTACGCCGCTAGCATACGGCGAGGGGCCGTGTATATAGTTTCGGCTTTGTCGCTCGTTTAGCACCACCCGGAGGACACGTGTAGGGTGGGCCTAGGGTTAGGTGGTCGAAGCCTACGGACGCGAGCGACTTATCCCCCTAAGTAATGATGAAGATCTAAATGGTAAAATACACTATCTTAGTGTAGTAAACAAGCGTCTATTGATTCTTACCTTGAAAATGCTTAAATTGCATTTGGACGAAAAGGCAGACGCTGGCAAATTATTTCACTCCTTTGCTGTAAGCATTACTAAAGACTAAGCAAACCGTTTGATTTTAATGTATAGTAATTCAAAGGGGCTTTAAAATATTTTATTCCATATACATGCAGGATTATAAGAAATAAAAGGAATATAAGAAGATAAAGAATATAAGATTAGAGTAAGGGCTATGAAAAGGTGGAAGAAATGTATTAGGAATGATGAAAGTAAGAAAGGAGTTTGGAAAGAGATGATGGCAAATAATGAATAATAGAAGAGGAGGAAATGCTATGCCGACCCCAAATAACTTTGAATAAGTGCAAGATGAGGAAGCAGGATTTCTCGCAATTTTTAAGAAGGGAGAGACGCTGCAGCTATATTATGGTTGTAGCATGAATGGGTCAGATTAACCGGGTTGGGACCATGTTACCACAGAATACTAATGTAAAATAGCAGCTTAATGTTGCTGTGTTTCGTCTGGTGAGTGTAGAGAATCGGAGACCCATTTTACTGAAAACGAAGTATTCCATCTTAGTCATCACGGGTGACAACGCATCTGTATTTTGATTCTTTACCGAGGATAAATGTAGATGTTTAGCCACAGTATACACTTACAACCAGGTAGAATATGTACACGATTGTCATTCCTAATCGATAAAAAAAATCTTGAGCGTATATGTCTAAATAGGAGTTCCTTATAGCCTATAAATAATTTGGCTTAAATATGGAATCTGACGCAAACATAGCTCTTTACTGAGCTGTCTACATAGAGCTAGTAATACATTATATTTTAATCCAAAGCCCATAAAGCAAAACATTTCAATTGGTTATTGTAATACGATAATAAACTATTTAGCAAAATGTCCGCCACGCCAATTTTTATAAAAAAATATGATGAAAATGTGTACGTAGCAGAGCCATGCTGTAGCCTGCAGCTATACTTATATTGTAGCACGAATGGATTCGCTCAACTGGGGCACGACCATGCTCGCACAGAATACCAGCGTAAAATATTAGTTTATTTTTGCTGTACTTCGTATAGTAAGTGTAGGGTCATAAGAACAATTAACTTCTTTTGGAAACGAGGCATTCCATCCTAATGCTCAGGGATGACAACGCATCTGCATTTTAATTTTTTAATCCACAGAATCCACCTATCCTCAGGTGGACTGTACACTTAATTTTTCAACTTTATTTTAAAAAGAAAGAAAATATGATTCCATTTATTTGACTTAATTCCTTTTCGAGGACTTCATTAATTATGCTCAAAATGTATTTAAATCCTAAGACATGCAAGCTTCTTCATTACTTTTTCTTTGCAGACGAGTGCGTAGTAAATTGCCATTAGTAAATTCATTGGTGCCAGCGGTGATCGAATGTAGTTTATCAGTACATATTATAAAAAATAATTTATTCATATTATGTCTACCGCGTAAGCTTTTGACGGAAAAATATAATTCTATTTGCGTCAAAATATTAATTGTCGAATATTTTCGTTGAATTTTTTCTCGAATAACACTATACATCATTCAACGAAGCTTTAGACAAGGGGTAAACAAAATATATCCTTGTATCAGATAATTTCGAAAATTAATAGGCGACAACGCTCTCTTGAAGAACTACAGACGGATTTCCCTTATGAGCCGCATCTACGTGATGTTTTCGAGAGTCATTACGAATCGTCTCGCACGCACATTTGACGACTTCCAACCTCCCGAATAAGCCGGTTTCCGAAAAGGCTTTAGTACCATAGACCACACAAATACGTACCTCATGTTTCGTTAAAGTTCCATCCTCACAAGATACTACCAACCATGAGCACTATGAGACTGTGTCATTACGCCCCCTCTTATCCAGTTTTGATTATGCCATAGAATACATAAAGTCGTTGAATAATAGCAATCATCATCATCATTATAGCCCTTCACAAGTCCACGGCTAAACATATGCCACCCCCAAAGAATGCCATAAAGCACGGTCCTTAGCCACCTGCATCCAACGAATTTCTGCTCGTCTTACCTGGTCGTCATTCCATCTAGTAGGGGTTAATACCGTATCCTTTCCAGTCCAGTAACTTGAAAACGTCTTCCAATGCAGCGGTGAAGAGATTTGGTGAAATAACGTCACCCTCACCTCTCTGCAGTTGGATAGGTTTCGAACTCTGGTTCTGTACTCGGATAGCCATCGTAGCCTTTCTTCACAAATACTTCAGCACTTCGATATACCGGTATTCAACTTGGCACCGCTGAAGGGACTTCAGCACTCGCCTGATTTTAGAAGGAATCAAAGGCTTTCTCATGGTTCACATACGCCAGACCTAGTGGGAAATTGTACTATTCTTTCTTCTGTACAATTTGCCGAAGGTTGGTGTGGTTTTCTTTTATAGGAGGGTAAACGAGTATGCGGATCACCTGATGGTTAGTGACTACCGCCGCCCATGAACAACTGCAACACCAGGGGAACCAGAGGAAATTCAGATGCGTTGCCGGCCGTTTTAAAAGGAGTAAGCGCTTTTCTTTAGTGGAATCGTTCCGGTATGGTGGTCTATGGTACTAAAGCCACTTCAGAAACCAAATTGTTCGGAAGGCTGGAAATCGTCAAATCTGCGTGCGAGACGATTCCTAATGACTCTCGAAAACAGCACGGAGACGCGGCTCAGAAGGAAAAACGATCTTAAGTTTTTCAAAAAAGCGTTGTTGCATTTCTTGAAGAACAAAACCACCGCACTTCTTCTCAATGCCTCCGGAGTAGTCCCGCCATGAAGGACGGAATTAAAGAACTTCTGAAGAACTTCATGTACCAGTTTTCCTCCCGCTTTCAGAATCTCTGCAGTCATTCTATCCTCACCTGGGGCCTTGCCGTTTTTAATGTGCTGGAGAGCCATTCTAATCTCGCTCAAACTGACGCCCGGGATATCATCGAAATAGCGTCGGATAAGACTCGCTCTTGGATCGTTATACTTGCGTGTGGCTTCAACGATGACGTATACAGTTGCCTATAGAACTTCTCAATCTCACTCAAAATATCAGGTGTCCCGGAAACGATGCTGTCACACTCAGTCTTCAGTTTTAACAGTTGGCTGTTTCTGGCAGACAGATCTCGGGCAAAGACTTTGGAGCCTTGGTTCCACTCGAACACTCCTTCAGTAGAAGCTTAGCATCAATTTAATACAAGTAAGTCCCGTTGCATTCATTTGGAGATCTGACTGTTCCTTTGCCTGTATGCTGTCAAATTTATTGATGGCTGCAAACTCCAAAAGGTAAAGTCAATAGAAATAGCTTACTTAAAAAGCCACAAATACGTAAAATAAATTTATTTATGCAGGATATTAATAGTGCAATTAACAAAGACTCCGAATTAAAACCAATTTTAGAAGCTGATAGGCCAAACAGTGAAAGAGTTTGGCTATGAAGAATGAATGAATTGACGCTACATGATAGCTGAATTTTAAAAGTAACACGCGTAATGATACCACAAATGCCTGTATTGGATGAATTACTCATTGGTCACCTATGGATAGTAAAAATGAAATTACTAGCACGCAGTTTTGTTTTTTGGAAGAACATAGATCGTGATAAAGTAAGTAAAGTAGAGTGTATAAACAAATTATACGTATTTTATACGTGGTAGAGCCATGCTGCAGCTATATTAGTAGTATAGTTGTAGCACGAATGGGTCGGTTTGACGGGGGAAGGACTACGCTCCCACAGCATACCAGCGTAAAATGGCAGCTTAACACTGCTGTGTTTCGTATGGTGAGTGTAGAGGTCCGGAGACCCTCCTTACTGGAAAAGAGGCATTCCTTCTTAGTCCTCACGGGTGACAACGCATCTGCGTTTTGATTCGCAAACGAGGATAGATGTAGATGTCTATGGGCCACAGCAACCACTTACCCTAAGATGGACTATATGCTCGTTTGTCATCCTGTTCTATAAAAAAAGACATAAAAAAATATTTTCAACATTCGTTATCCCGAATCTTTTAGTATCTGACAAGGAAAGTTAATTTACATCATCTGAACTTGAAGAATTCCTAAAATAATCGGCAATCATACATCAAACTTCAGCTCCCTAACATCCTGCAACAAATGGACAGGCTGAAAGATTCGTTCAAACTATTAAAAGATCTCATAAAAGTATGGAAATAATTATGGTAATATTTATGACAAAATAGTTCTAATTAAAGCTCAATTAAGACGTACACTTAACGCAATAGCAGATATTACATATTGACTGATGTTTGGGAGAAAAATAATAAAGACACTACGTGCAATGTTTTGAAAGGGCCAAATACAATTTTAAAATAATAGCACTTCATACCATTGAATAATTTTTTTTTTATGGAATAGGGGGCAATCGAGCATGCGGCTCACCTGATGGTAAGTGACTACCGCCGCCCATGAACAACCGCAACACCAGGGGAATTGCAGTTGCGTTGCCGGCCTTTTAGAAAGGTGTAAGCTCTTTTCTTGAAGGTTCCTAAGTCGTATCGGTCCGGAAAATTCGCTGGTGGTAATTGATTCCACAAGAAAGTCGTGCGAGGGAGAAAACTTCTTCTAAATCGCACAGTGGTGGACCGCCAATCATCCAGAAGGTATGGATGGTAACGCGAGTTTTGACGCGATGTGCGATGGTGAAATTGAGCGGCTGGAATTAGTCCGAACAATTCCTCAGAGCACTCCCCGTGATAGATGCGATAAAAAACGCAAAGAGATGCAACATCTCTACGCAGTGCCAGTGTATCGAGCCGATCAGAAAGAACTCGGTCGTCGACGATTCGAACCGCTCTGCGCTGGATGCGGTCAAGTGGAAGGAGCTGGCACTGGGGTGCCCCGGCCCAGAGATGAGAACAGTATTCCATGTGGGGCCGAACTTGCGCTTTGTAAAGTTGCAAGCGATGTGCCGGCATGAAATACTGTCTCGCCCTGCTGAGCACGCCAAGCTTTTTAGAGGCCAATTTGGCCTTCCCTTCCAAGTGACCACGAAACTGCACACTATTCGATATGTCGACGCCAAGGGTTCCGATGCTGGATGAGGCAGCAAGAGGAGTGCCTTGAAACTGAGGAGATACGACAAAGGGAATCTTTTTAGCGGTAAACGCGCAAGCTTGTGTCTTCTGGGGATTGAACTGGACTAGATTTAGTCGGCCCCAATCCGAGACTTTGTTAAGCAAAGACTTGACTTCAGACACAAGTTTGTTCCGGTACTCGGCGACGTTTTCCCGAGAAATATTAGCACGGCCGGTATATAAGGCATCACCAGTGCTGTGGTGTCGTGAAGCGACAATTAAAAGAGAAAGAACCTAACCTAAGAACAGCAAAACAACAAAAGTAGACCAAGAAAATAATATATTTAAAGTTTCAGAAAAGTATTTACAATTTTATAAAGAAAATGAAATATGAAGATGATGGATGAAATGAGATTACAATAAGGTTTTAAAAAAAATAAAGGTAGGAGAATAGGACAATATAGTTTTATAGGGGAGCCTGGAGCCTCGCTGCTTTTGTTGAAATGGGCACACGCAGAGCTTGAGGTTTCTCAGCGGCGACGGCACGCAGCGCCTGGACTGGGCACACGCAGCGTCCGGAGCCGGCGCACGTAGCGCCTGGGGTAGGTGCGCTCAGTACTTGGAGAAGTAGTCGCCGCGCCCAGAGGTAGCGCGGGCAGTAGGTGCACTCGGCGCCTGGAACAAGCAGTCGTAGCGTGCCCGAAGGTAGCGCGGGCAGTAGGTGCACCCGGCGCCTGGAGCAAGCAGTCGTAGCGCGCCCGAAGGTAGTGTGGCCCCGCGCTTGAAGCAGACTGCCGACGAATTCACGTGTAGATGGAGGCTTGCAGGATCCCGGGGCAAAGCGGCCCCGGGATAAGGCCTTTAGTAGATGTTTCTCGTTGGAGAACTGAAGCGAGACTGTCCTGTATTCTCCAATTGTTCGGCTTTTATACCTTTTTAGAGAGAACGAGAAATTATTTAAATTAAAACGAAATTTATTGTAAATGACCTACAGCCAAAGAGTATTTATGTAGGAAGAACATCATACCAGAGACGAATTTGAATAAAAGTTACCATAACAACCACATAAACAATGGTTGTCAAATTGAGCAATTTTTAGTTTTAGGACTGTTATTAAGAAACTATTACATTTAAGTAAGAAATGAGATATTATTCATATAGGAAAAACTAATGCACGGCAGCGTGCGCGAAGCCTGAAATTGTAGAGTTACAGAGAATTCAATAAAAGACCGAAAAAGTAAAACTTCATTGACAGCTATTTTAAAAGTATTTAATAGTGTGAAAATACGCAGTTAAATGATATGTTATTGTGTAAAAACGTTACAGGATCCTATATAAATAAAGGTGATGCAAAATATAAATGCAGAAAATGAAAAACAGAATGAAAAAAATAGTATAAAGTGATGCAAAACATGAATGCAGAATATCAAAACAGAATGGAGAATTAGTGTACAATGAAATGTAAGTAGTATAACACTACAGTTGTCCGCATAGCAATGAATGCTACCAGTTAGCAACATATCATTGATATGCAGGAGAAACAGCGTTGGTGATAGCACGCAGCCTTGTGGAACACCAGCGTTGATAGGCTTGAGATCAGAGCATGCACCGTCTACTACGACCTTGATGCTCCGATCAGCAAGGAAACTGGTGATCCATTTGCACAATTTCTCGGGAAGCCCATAGGCAGGAAGCTTCGAAAGAAGCGCTTTGTGCCAGACCCGATCAAAGGCCTTCGCTACGTCCAAACTAACGGCTAATGCCTCCCCCTTGGACTCCTTGCCTTCTTCCTTGGATTCCTTGGAATCTTTTTCTCATGGAGATAGAATACAAATACGCATTTATTCGAATCCGAAAAAGATATTTCGACACAGTGACACGTAGACTCGGAAAAATACATTATGAAGTAATTATCGATTGGGGCCTGTTGGTGAGACATCATAAAGATTAAATGCTGCCTGTTCAGATAAAAAAAAAATCCGGTAGAGAAACAGGATTCGCGGCGGAAAGACTGATGTGTCCTAAAACAAGTTCGAGTAATTTATTCGAAGCCTAAGTTTTTAAATATAGTTCTAATGCGTTAGCTTATTAACAGAATCAATAATTCTATGTCATTATAAAAATGAAATATGAGCAGGTTATAATGTTTTTTTTTAATATACATCTTTTTGTTTTTAAAAATGTAATTTATTAGATAAAAGAATCGGTTCTCCAAACATCGACCTGGATTCAAAATTACTTGGTACCAATTTACCAATAGGGGCTAAATAAAACTTCTGAAATAAAATCCTCCCAAGCGAAAACGTGAAAAATACCGTCGGATCTGGAGCTCATATGGAGTTATAACTTTGCCATATAGCAATATCGCATTTCCAACATTTGTGAAGGAAGCTTATTTGATATATATTTTTGATAAAATGTAAACAGTTTCCTACAATGGATTCTGTTTGCACTTTTTCATTTTATCAAGATAACTTAAATTTTTAATTTTAATATTTACTATAAGAAAATTAAATTAATATATACAATTTATAAAATATTATCTACAATGTAATATAAATTTTTATAAAATATATTAAAATTATGAGCTATTAATATATGTGTATGTTAATTTTGGTGCGTATCATTCATAAAAAAAAATTAGCAATCAAAATGGGTGATATTTACTAATTAATTGAGAAAAATGTTCATATAATGATGATGAATGATGATGGTGATATAATTAAATATGTCTGTCTACAATAACAATTGTCAATTAACTTTCTCATTATTTTCCCGGTAGTTGGTACATATATTGGCCAGCTAATAGCTTCGGTGTGTCGGCAACTGATAGAAAGACTAAGAGTGTAAACGATGAGTGATTGACGCGAGAAATTCCGATCCCAAGTTACGCTGCTTTGAAACTTACCACTACAAAGCAGTTTATGTGCCAAAAACTAGTTAATTGATGAGAATGAATAAGTTCGTAGGATACAAGTCTGACTTCATTAATTCCTTATACATTTTCAAAGTTTTTTTTTATTCATTACCTATTAATTTATCCAGTCATTAATCTTTATTTTTGTAAGTTGTAGAGGATTATAAAGGCTGGCCTTATTATCTTTTGGCATTCTCTCCCAGTCAATCCTCGTGTGGTGGGTTTTTCTGATATGTACACTAAGCGCCTGTCCCAATAACGTCCCGTACGAAATATAAGGAAACATAAGCAACAATGCTTGAAAGTTGCGTTGCAGCACAAATGAGTCCAGTTGAATGCGGAAGAACTACGTACATTATCATCATCTCCATCATCACAGCCCACGTAAGTTCTATAGTCTCCTGAACATAGGCCTCTACAAAGCACGGTCCTGGGCCACTTGCATCCATCGACTTCCTGCATCTCTTACAAAGTCGTCACTTTATCTAGTGAGGGCCCCTCCCTTTCTAGTACAAGATATACTTGAAAATACTTTTTCAACGTTTTTCTTTGTGTTGAGTGTTAATTTTTAACATTGCCCCAATTTTGATTGTTTATGTATTTTCAGTTTAAGAAATTATTTTGCCATTATTCGTCCCAACATGGTGGCGCATGGTGTATGTATCTACAACTTATAACGTTTCGTGATTAACGTAAAAGCAAGAGAAACCAGGAGATGCGCAACAGCGTCTTCTAAATAACAACAATAAAATGAGGTAATCTATTTGGAGGTCTGTTTTAAGCAGTTGACTTTCGATATGCTGTATTGGTATTTGTCATAATCATTAAAATCAAAGAGATTTAAATATATATTCTACTATTTAAATGTCTTTGATTAAAACTCACGCCTATCAACCAGTGGGATAGGCAGTAACTACGTACATCCTTTTGGCACCATCATGACACACCTCTAACGCCTCTTTTATTTACATACATGTTTGTCGGTAAAGGTTACTTTTAATTTGTCCCATCTTCAATATAATCGCCAATTTGGTCGATAAACTTCAGTCTTGGGCGTCCCTTGCTGACTCTGCAATTCATTTCTGCAATACAAATTTGCCTCTTCACTCCTTTCTCATTCATTCTTACATAAATACTTTTAAATATAGTGTGACCTTTAATAACCAGTTGTACCATTGCATATAAACTATCAGAAGTCAGAGATAGGTCTCAAATTCAGATCTCAACTTACCATAAACATACAGTTGAACTGAAAAACAAAAACTAACTAAACGATTATTTTATGTACTACTGAGGTCAGTGTTCCTGCTTTCCTTTTTTAAGCTTGTGTACGCCCTTGAGGAGTCAAGATGTCAAGACACGGTGAGATTGACGTCTAAGCGAAAAGGGGTTCGTGTTTAATTCAGATGTCAGTCACGTTTTAGAAGAGAGTGGTCAAATTACATAATATTGTAGCATTTCTGTTATTATAAAAGACAGGTGGATGTTTTCAAGGCAAGAGTGAATAGACTTTTGTTCAGTCAGCGTGTTTAACCATTTTGTGCTACATCTCCATTTACTATCATGTGTGATAGAAACCAAGCACTAATCTAAAAGAATAGAATAGAATAATTTTCATTCAAAATAGATTATAGTATATAATACTTATTGAAAGTCATTTTCTTACTTTTACCACTGGTTCACAAATAAACCTCTGTCCTGGGAAGAATCAGCAAGAAACCCAGCGGGACTTTCTTTTTAAAAGCATAATTTACAATATAATAATTTATACAATTGTTATTTAGAAACAGCATGGTAGTGATCACCTCATTCCCAGGAATTACTATCAGTCATGTACTCTTTAGTAGTATAATAACCCTTACTACATAATTTTTGTTTAATAAATAATTGAAACCTTTTGATAGAAAAGGTCTGTATATTTTCTGGGACATTCTTGTAAAAGCGTATACATTGCCCTATGAAGGAATTACTGACTCTTTGGAGTTGAGTAACTGGTATAACTAACTTGTGCTTGTTCCAAAATAGTTAATAAAGTTAAACTGCATGACGTATATTATGTAGAAGGACATATTATACAAGTATTAAAAAAAGAAGATACACGATAAGTCGTAAAAATATCTTGTTAAAATATTTTACACATTGATTATTGCTCATTGATTGAACATTGACTTTTCATATTGAAGATGAATCATCAGCAAATAGGAGTCCGATGCTAGACATGAAACTCAACCATTGTAGGGACGATTTGCTTCAATCGCACGCACTCTATCGCAATGCTAGATAGAGTGACAATCGCCGTACCAGATGTTCGAATTTTTGACAAATATTAATAACAAAAAAAAATATATAATTCATTTCTTTATTCTTTACAGTGTACAACCCTTTATGTCCACTATTAGCTGTAGTGGTTAAAACATTTGTAGATATATAACTTCTGGGGACTAACTACCAGATACCAGTAAGAATAATCTTCACTTTTCATCACTCACCATAAGAAACACAAGATTTTTGCTGCCATTTTATGCTGATACTCTGTGTGAGAGTTATCCTTTCGCAATGTTTCATGATCGACTTTACCGTATTATTTAAAAACCGGCCAAGTGCAAATAGTACTCACGAATGAAGGGTTCCGTACAATCGTAAAACATATTTCTAGTAGAAGAGCCCCTTTAATCTTTTTATTTGTTTTTATTTTGATAAAATAGAAATACATATTATGTGAAAATTTCAACATAATATGTACAACGTAATATGTAACCTTTAACGGATCATAAGGTACAGTCCGCTGACGGTGAGGCCGAGAGAGTAAAGCTTAGTAATAGGGTCCTGTTGGTTTACCTTCGGGTACTGAGCCCTAAAAATGAATGAAAGTTAAATGAAATTCCCTTAATTTACAATGTATGAAATTTTATTTTTATTGTTTTACAAAGTTATAACAATGACGAAACAAAGAAGGTCGCAGTCTTACTCAAAGTACGGAACTCCTACTCACCATAATAGGCACTTTTACACAAATTCATTTATAAATTCCTTCATGGGGCAGTGTATACGCTTTTACAAAAATGTCCCAGAAAATATACAGACCTTTTCTATCAAAAGATTTCGTCGATTATTATTTATTTGAAAGCTGATAGTTCTCGCGTGGTCCCATATGAATTTGATCAAGGTCAGACCAATGGTTATTGAGTTATTCTTAAATAACCTATATTGAAGTCGCTTATATTGAAGTCGGCTGTACAAAATTTTTAATTTTAAATTATCTTAGTAGTACTATTGACGCGAAAACTCAATGGTGCCCGCGTATATCTAAATTAGCAAGCAGACTTAGTTCTGCAGCATATTCTGTAAGAAAGATTAGAAGTCTCACAGATCTTGAGACAGCTAGATTAGTGAATTTTAGTTACTTTCATAGCGTAATGTCTTATGGAATTTTGCCATGGGGTGGATTGAAGCTATATTTGTTTTGCAAAAAAGAGCCGTTCGGGCGATATATAACCTTAATTGTAATGAGTCCCTCAGAGAAAATTTTAAGAAAAAAACATTTTAACATTGGCATCGCAATATATTTATGAAAATGTAATGTATGTGCATAAAAACATAAATACCTTTAATAAGAATAAGAATGTGCATACTTTAAACACTAGGAACAAACATAAGCTTGTAATGCTAGTTACTAGACTTCACAGAATCAGTAATTCATTTTGTAATTCACAATGTATACGTTTTTACAACAAAATCCCAGAACATGTTCAAAGTTTGTCAATAAACAAGCGTAATGTCTTATGGAATTTTGCAATGGGGTAATGCGACTGATATTGAAGCTATATTTGTTTTGCAAACGAGAGCCGTTCGGGCGATTTATAACCTAAATTGTAAAGAGTCCCTCAGACAAAAATTTAAAGAAATAAACATATTAACTTTGGCATCGCAATATATTTATGAAAATCTAATGTATGTACATAAAAACATAAATAGCTTTAATAAGAATAAGGATGTGCATTCTTTAAACACTAGGAACAAACATAAGCTTGTAATACCAGTTACTAGACTCCACAGAATCAGTAATTCATTTATGGGGCAATGTATACGCTTTTACAACAAAATCCCAGAACATATTCAAAGTTTATCAATAAACAAGTTTAAAAGTTTTATTAAAGAAAAACTGTACAAAAAAGGTTATTATAATATCAAGGAATACATGAATGAAAAAAACCCTGGGTATAAGGTGACTTCAATAATTGACGCTAAGCTCTAGAAATAACGTAAAAATGCACTTAATTCTTACCATTATGCCCCGGAAGGAGGAAATTGATTTTCAAGTGTGTATATTTATTTGTTCGTTTATGAACCTGGTGAACTTCTAGATTTTTTAATTTCTTAGACATGCTAGTCTCCTCATGATATTACCTTCCCCTGTTTTCCGTGACCATGGATGCTATAAAGCACCTGAAACGTCGGGAATAAAAGTTCACTGCGGAACATGAGCTTTTTCCATAGATTGCCTCATAGGGAGGATTTTGCCATGAAGAATGTGATAATCAATTCTAAAATTAATAAGATCAGTAAGCGTATAAATTGTGCTTAAATATAAAATTCTACAGACATTTTTATACAAAAAATAACTACTTTCATGCATACACTTTTGTTTACTACATTCTACTGCATTCTCAATATGTCAACAATTCTTTTACTCAAAGAGATTTGAGGTAAGATAGTTAAACTTGTTAACCAAATAAAGTTGTGAAAAGCGCTCGCTTAGTTAATGTACAGGCATAAGACGATGTTCGTGGTTCGTAGAAATATTGTTACGGTCGTATTCAAATCCTTGAATGTGAGTTTCGACATAATAACAATTGTGTAGGAACGCAATAATAACTTTATTTTTCAATGGAAGATGAAACATTATTTGTCAGTCTTTGTGGTTCCGTTTCAATACAGGAAACCCTTAAAATTGTGTTCTCTTCGTGTTTATTTTATAGAATAAGGGTGCAAATCAAGCACACCGTCCACATGATGTTAAGCGGATACTGTGGCCCATAGAAATCTACATTTTCTCCATTTAAGAATTAAAATGTAGATACGTTATCACGCCTGAGATTTAAGTGGATGAAAATTAAATTTCATAATTTATTTACATTCATATAATCAAACCGTACATACGCAGATACTTAAAGATAAAGCAAAAAATAGTAAAGCTAGTTTTTGAGAGATTTAAACAATCCTCAAAGCAATACTGCCGGCAGAAAGTGTCTAGGAGTACTGATGACTGGTTTTTAAGGACATTATCTAACATATACGTAAAAATCAGCTTGGAGAATCAACGTGAAGTGAGTAATGTTTTTAGATGATGATTACTTGATACCTGGAAAATGGCCGTCTGGCCAAGCAAACAGTTAGGTATGCAATCATAGAACATACTTATACTACTCATTCTTACACATTTCGTTTGTCAGAAAATAAGTGACGTCTGGTGACCTTGGGATCTTGGACTATTGGGACAATTCCAGAGCGACACTACCACTAAACTTTAATTTAATCTAATATAAGAAATGGGGGAGGCATAAAATAAAGAATTATTTTATAAAGCATCTCGAACATATTTTTCAAATATATTTATGATTCTCTCTTCTCTTGATTACGTCAAAAACTTTATTATCATTTATTATTATATTTTAACAGAAGGAATATTGAAAGAGTTTTTAAACTTTTGTGAGATCTATCACAAAACTTTTCGTGTGATAAATAGGCAGGTCAGAAATATCAGATGTGACATATGATATTCAAAGCTAAATTGATTGATATTGAATCCCTTTTGATTTCTTATATTGGTTCCACATATTTTTTTGTAGTCAAAATGGCAATGACAATGAGTTCACATTATTAGATGTTATTTTGCGGAAATCTGTCACATTAGAGTTATTAAAATTGATTAGCTTATTTTATAATGGTAAAGATACGCTGTAGCTATATTATAATTGTTGCACGAATGGGTTGGCTCGAACAGGATAGGACCACGCTCTCCAGAATACCAGCTTAAAATAGCAGGTTATTGCTGCTGTGCGTCGTATGGTGAATGTGGAGAAAATCTTAGTTTTCATGGTGAAAAAATAAAAGTTATGAGGCTGAGTTTGAAGAGCATCTCCCTTCCACCATCAATTGCGTGCATTATCACCGTCATCACAAATCCCATTACCACTCCCCTTCAATCTCCGTATCACCTGACGCCTGACTTCAGAAGCTATTAAAATGAAAAAAAAATCTATTGAAATAGAAACTATTATAATTTAGTATATTGAAGTTGGGTTTTACTTTTTTATTATTTTACTATAACTATTAATGTAAAAATACTATATAGAAAGTAGTTTGTTAGGGTAGCTCCTCAGTACGGTAGTACAGTAGTTCAAGCGTTCAGATGCGCAGCTTTTGTGACGCCGTTTCGGAGATTAGCCGGAAGAAACAAACAGACAGACAGATAAAAATTTTAAAAATTGCTTTGTATTTATAAGTATCGTAAAAACTTTCATATGCATATAGCAAAAATCTGTTATTTTTACATTACAAATAGACACTTCAATTTTATTTATTTACCAGCTGTTTCTTGCGACGTCGCCTGCGTGTTATTTGGTGTTTTAATTTTTTTGCGCGAAACCCTAATAAAATAAAAGTAGCCTAAGTTACTCCTTGTGAGATCAGCTATCTGCCAGGGAAAATCCCGTCAAAATTGGTCCAGCCGTTTCGGAGATTAGCCAGAACAAACAGACAGACATACGGACAGTCAAACAGACAGACAGACAAAAGCTTTAAAATTGTATTTTTGTTACTAGTATCGTATATACTTTTAAATGCATTAAGTAAAAACTGTAATTTTGATATTACAAACAGACAGTTCAATTTTATTTATTTATATAATAGGCCTGTGGTCAGAGCCCGTAAACCACAGCGAGGGCCCTTGGACGGAAGTTGTGGCGAGTCAGTGTGCGAATGTTACGCCCATGGACCCCGTCATCATAACGCCGGATGACGTAGCTGAGGCGGTCCGTAGGGCCCCGAACTGGAAAAGCCCGGGACTCGACGGACTGCATCACTACTGGCTGAAGGGGTTCGTGGTGTGTCACGCTGTGCTCGCCCGACAGTTTCAAGAGGCTCTCGACCAAAAGACGCTCCCGAGCCTCTTCACTACTGGGATCACTCATTTGGTTCCTAAAGACCGGGATTCCACAGACCCGAGCAAATACCGCCCCATAACGTGTCTACCAACCATATACAAGACACTTACATCCA
Organism: Parnassius glacialis; assembly: GCA_033319125.1. Lineage (NCBI taxonomy): Eukaryota > Metazoa > Arthropoda > Insecta > Lepidoptera > Papilionidae > Parnassius > Parnassius glacialis. The sequence continues at coordinate 2,446,647 of JAVANC010000005.1, read as the reverse complement.
TTTTGAGCGCGAGAATCACTCGTCACCTGAACTCAAATCAGGTGATGTCGCGCGCTCAAAGTGGATGTCGGGGCGGTGGTCGTGGAACCAAGGAACCACTCCTCATTGACGCGGTCATTGGCAAAGTGGTTAAACGCAACCGTCGGAACCTCTCCGCCGCCTGGATAGACTATAAAAAGGCATTCGACTCGGTGCCTCATACATGGCTTAAGAGGGTCCTCGAGCTGTACAGGGTTGACTGTACAGTTCGAGACTTCCTCGGGCAGTGTATGGGGCAGTGGAGTACGATCCATTGTCATCTAGGCGAGCGGATGATGGCTGCGGAGAACCACATAAGGATAAGAAGGGGTATCTTCCAGGGCGACTGTTTGAGTCCAATATGGTTCTGCCTCTCTCTGAACCCTCTTAGTACATTACTGGAGGGTTCCGGGAGGGGATTTCAGCTTCGGAGAGGAGGTACAAAAGTGACCCACCTTTTCTATATGGATGATCTCAAGTTATTCGCCTCAGTCGCTCTCATCTTATGGAATTGCTAAACATCACTTGTGATTTTAGCAATTCTATTAGAATGGAGCTGGGGACGGATAAGTGTGCGGTCCTCCATGTTGAAAGGGGAAGGGTTGCTAACTCGGAGGGCATAGACTTATCTATGCCCATCAACATAAGGACCCTTTCCGAGGCTGAAACATACCGATACCTGGGTATGTCACAGAACATCGGTGTAGATGAGGCGGGTATGAAACAGTCAGTTTGCGATGTGTTTTATGCACGCTTGACCAAAGTGCTTAACAGCCTTTTGTCCGGTGTGAATAAGACGCACGCATATAACGGTTGGGTCATGCCTGTTCTCATGTATACCTTTGGCATACTCAGGTAGACTCAGACCGAACTAAACGCTCTGGACAGAAAAGTCCGCACTATAATGACGTCCCACAGGATGCATCATCCGAGATCGTCAGTAATGAGGCTGTACTTGCCGCGGAAGCATGGTGGACGCGGCTTTTTAAGCGCGCTTACCATGCATAATCGCGAAGTGTGCAGCCTCCGTAATTACTTTCTGACGAGAGCGGATGATCCATACTATAGGGACGTTATTTGTTGTGATAAAGGACTTACCCCTCTATCCTTAGCCAACGAGCAATGGCAATACCCGGCAGTACAGAGCATTTCCGACCGGGAGACCGTATGGAAGGAGAAAGAGCTCCACGGGAGGTTCTACAAGGCTCTACATGAGCCTTTCGTATTCAAATTCAAATTCAAATTTATTTATTGCCAGAATGTAGTACATAATATTATGATGTTGTTATTTATTAATGAGACCTTACATTCTACCAAGATAATGGCGTGCAATATCTACAATATACAAAAATATTATTATAAGAATTTAACGAGGTAAATTATTTAAGAAAATAATTATGTAGTTACTAAAAATATTTTAGCGTCAAGTATTTAAATTACAATAAATATATGTCAAAAATGGAATTAATTAGGTAGTTGATTATATATAAATGTATAGTATCTAAAAAAAAAATTTCAGAAAATATAATAAAATAAAATTAATAAGTTTTTCTATATTTCACCGTTATTTTACATTTCTTTATATTTCATATATTCGTCTAACCTATAAAAACATTTTGTTGCCAGCCATTCTGTGAGTTTCCTTTTAAAAATTACGATAGGGAGTTCTTTAAAAGTGTTAGGCAGTTTATTGTAAACTCTAATAGCATTTATAAATACATTTTTTTTATATATATCAAGCTTGCATAAAGGCAGATGGAGCTTATATTTATTTCTTGGCATGGCACTTCTACTGATTAAACTTGAGTTAATGGTGAAATATTGTGGATGCTGTTTGACAAAAACACAAAGTTCCCGTATGTACATACAAACTAGAGGCAGTATGTGAAATTTGTGAAATAAAGGTTTGCAACTATCTAAAGACCAAGCTCCACAAATGGCCCTTACACACTTCTTTTGAACACGAAAGGCCTTGCCAACCTCCACCGAGTTGCCCCACAACAAGAGACCGTATGAAAGCACTGAGGAGACATAGCCATGGTAAGCGCTCAGTGCCGCTTCATTAGACACTGTCAACCGCAGCTGTTTTATAGCATAAACAAATCTCTCTAGTTTATCGCATACGTACTCTATATGATTCTTCCAGTCACAGTATCTGTCAACCATTAATCCTAAAAATTTAGTACAGTTGACTTCTTCAATTTTTGTACGATCGTAACAGATGTTAAGTCCAATAGGTGGAGTTCTAAAATCCCTAAATTGTATCATCTTGGTTTTATTTACGTTTATTTTTAAATTGTTAGTTTTGAGCCATCTAAAGATTTTGTCGAGTGCAATAGATATTTCATTTTCATAGTTTTTTCTATCCTTACACTTAATAATTACAGTAGTATCATCCGCAAACAGAACAGTTTTGTGGTCAGTGACGTTTGGAAGATCATTAATATATATAAGAAATAAAAAGGGACCTAAAACACTTCCCTGTGGGACACCGTATTTATTATTTTGCAACCGAGATCTGCTTGTAATTTTATTGCCCTTTTGAATTTTGGCCACCTCTACGCACTGTTCACGACCAGTCAGATAACTCTCCAGCCAGTCATGTGCTTTCCCCCGGATTCCGTACTTTTCAAGCTTATATAGTAATAATTTATGGTCTACAAAATCGAAAGCTTTAGTCATATCAAGAAAGATCGCACTTACCGGTGCCCTTTCATTAATGGCCTCCGTGATATATTTTATTAAATTAAAGCATGCTAGTGTCGTGTTACTGTTCTTTCTAAAACCAAATTGTTCTTTTTTAATAATATTTTGATCTGTTACATAGTCGCAAAGTCTTTTCATCATTACCTTTTCAAATATTTTTGATAAAACTGGTATTAAAGTGATTGGACGATAATTATTCATGTCAGTAGCCTCTCCCTTCTTAAATAAGGGTTTCACGATTGATTTTTTTAAAATTTCAGGGAATATACCTTCCTCAAGCGACATGTTTATAATGTAGCTCAAAGGTGCACATATGTACCTAGCACAGGCTTTGATTATTTTTGTATTTATATTGTCTAATCCTACTGAATTAGTATTATTAAGTCTTTTAATTATATTAATTATTTCAATTTCATCTGTCGGTTTTATAAATATTGTGTTTAAATAATTGATATTCATAGTTTTATTGATGTCATCTATTTTAAAATTAAAATCATTTGTATTGGTCATGTCTATATAAAAATTATTAAAAGCTTCACTAATGTCACTTGGTTCAGAATATACTTTGTTATCATTTAGAATAGTATCTATTTCGAAATTTACATTTATTTTACCAATATTCGCATTTATAACCTCCCAAACTGCTTTGCATTTATTTTTATTCCTATCTATATACTTTTTATTTTGTAATTGCAACGATTTATGTATACAGTTTTTGAGAATATTGTGATATTTTTTATAATTTTTATAATTTTTCTTTTTGTTAGCACCTGTCTGTATGTATTTTAAGTATAGTTTTCTTTTTATTACACAAGACTTTTTTAATCCTTTTGTTAACCAAGAGTTTTTGCTAATTTTGTTAGTTTTTTTTACTACGATTACAGGAAAGCATAGATTAAAAAATAGTTCGAATAGTTGATGAAACTCTCGAAAAGCGTCATTTAAGCATGATTGTTTGTAAACATTAGAAAAAGTGATTGATGATATGCAGCTACAAAATTTATTAATATTATTTTCACTAAAATCTCGAGCTCGCTCTGACCACTTGATCAAGCCTCTTTTTTTATTCGTCTTTATTGTAAGAGTTTGACCCGTCTCGTGGTCTGATAATCCCAAGTAGTGTACCTCAGATCGTATTTCCCTTATATTACTTGCAATTTGATCGATACATTTCGTCTGTCGAGTAGGTGTCTTAATATGCATTTCCATGTTAAAGTTTTTTAATAAATTTATCAGATATTGACAGTTTTTATTAGGTCTTAGAGTGTCAAAGTTCCAATCTCCACATAATATTATTTTTTTGGATCTATTACAAATTCTCAACAAAAGTTGTTCAAGTTTCTCAATAAAAATTTGAGGATTACTATTTGGGGTTCTATATATACATATTATGAAGATTTTTTGTGACGTGAGCTCTATACCAGCAACTTCAAAATTAAAATTGCATGCCAAATCACTAATAATGCCAAGGGTTTTACATTCTATATTAGTTTTAGCTAGGATACAAGAACCCCCTCTTTTAGAGTTACGGGAGAACGTTGAGACAACTCTATACCCTAGTATCTTCAGAAGCTGCTCCATGCCTATTTTTATAAACGTTTCGGTCAAACATACTATGTCTATTTCTTTATTATTTTGTGAAAATTCTGAAAGTGCAGATATAATTCCTTGGGACTTATTTATGGCACCAGCAATGTTTTGGTGAAATATGGTTAAATTGTAAAATTTATTTTTATTGACGAAAAAATGTTTTATTTTCATTGTTACTAATTTTATTCATTCTGTCTTTTAAAAAGTAATAAGGTATTGTACCTTTTTTATAGGTCAAACCTTTGTTCTCAATTTTTTCGCTTATCTTGTTCAGACCAGGTTGAAATTGCTGTGGCTCATTATTTCGGATATTAGTTGTGATATTACTAGAAATCGTAGATGCCTCTAATTTTTTAAACTGCTTATTATATGCCAGGAACTCGATTTCCACGTGCAATTTAAAACTTAACATTCTAATAAACCGCTTCGAATTATTATAAAAAAAGTCATTATATTTTAGTTTTACATATCGACAATTACAATAATTATTAGCTATTAATTTTATATTACTATTTAACAAATTTTCATTTAGAAAGCGATTGTACTGTACATCTATAACGAAAACACTGTGATTTCGCAAAAGGTATAGCATATTACTTAGGTCTGAAAGTATTTTGTAGGGATTCTTGTCAATCGATCCAAATGCTAAAATCACAACGTCTTCATTTTTCAGCGATGGCATTATACTTATACAAGATTTCAATATTTCACAGCTTTTTGCTGATGGTTTAATTATGCCTAGAACATCGTACATATCGTTGTTATTTTTTTTCGTAGACACAATCTCCTCCCTTCACTGGCTACGTTTTGGTGACCTCTTTGGGGAAACCGAGGGTTTTGTCTGTGCGATACAGGATCAGGTTATTAAGACCAACAATTATCGGAGATACATCCTAAAGGATGGCACCGTTGACGTCTGTCGAGCTTGTCGCCATCCCGGTGAGTCACTTAGGCATGTCATCTCCGGTTGTTCGGCGCTTTCTAACTCTGAGTATTTGCACAGGCACAACTTAGTAGCCAGGATTCTACACCAGGAGCTAGCTCTGAAATACGGTCTCGTGGATCGGAAATTGCCGTATTATAAGTACTTGCCGGAAGCCGTGCTCGAAAATGACCGCGCCAGGCTCTACTGGGACCGGGCCATCATCACAGACAGGACTATTCTTGCGAATAAGCCTGATATTGTGCTGATGGACCGGGCACAGTCAAGGATATTTTTGGTCGACATTACCATTCCTTATGACGAGAACCTCGTGAAAGCCGAAACAGATAAACTGACTAAATATCTGGACCTGGCTCACGAGGTGACCGACATGTGGGGTGGATTGCCGGCCGAAATTATACCTGTAGTCGTCTCTGCGAACGGGTTAATCCCAGTCAGCCTCTCGGGTCATCTGAGGCGACTGGGACTCCGTGACGGACCGCTCCAAGCTCAAATGCAGAAGGCGGTGCTCCTCGATACCGCCCGCATCGTCCGCCGGTTTCTTTCCCTCTCCCCCTAACCCTCGGCCGTTTGGTCTCCCCTGCCGAGGGCTTCCATCTGGTTGGGTTTTTATTTATTTATGTATTTTTTATGTATTTATTTTATTTTGTTGATATTTATGTATGTTTATCATTTTCATTTACAATTATATATTTATACAGCCCAACCAGATGAGAAAACTATATAGATACCCCATCATAATAATAAATAATAATAATATATAATATAGATGTATAGATTAATACTATCATATTACTGTATCTATAGTCCATACCCACATGAGTAAACATAAACAACAAACGAAAACATCGTGAGGAAACATGCATCCCTAAAAACTAAGAAATAAAAGCGCGGCGAACATTTCCTTGCCCTTAACCCTCACAGAAATGAGAGGAGCCTGTACCTGTGTGTGTAGATATATGTATTTATATACATACTCGTATATCTATATTAATCATAGACATATTATATACACATACACTTTACACTTTATTATGAGTTAAAACCATCACCATCATCATTACAGCCTATCAAAAGTCCATTCTGGAACATAGTCCTACCCCATAGATTGCATCATAAGGGGTTAACAACTGCACATTTGTATTTATATTCAACTGGTATTACGAAGATGCTGCAGCTCATGGTTTGTTTCAGTTTCCCACTGTCGCCTATTACGACACTCATGGGATGATAGAAGTAAATATTTTTACACCGCCACAACACGGTGGAATTAAAATAATATACTTAAATTAATTATTTTTAATATTTAGCGGCCGATGCATCCCCTGTCAGTGTTTATAAAAACATAGTTAAAAGACATCTGAGAATCGACCCATATTAGTTTATTTGTCGAGTTCATGTCAGTGCAAATTTGATATACCTTGTTTCCTAGAGATACGATTTACCCCTAGTTTTTAAATATAGTTCTACTGCGTTACCTTAGTAACGGAATCATTCTATGTCATTATAAAAATAATAAAATATGAGCACGTTGCAATATTGATTTTGTATTTAATATGATGTATGCTTAGTTTTTTTTTTTCTTATAGTAGTAGCCAGTGCTTGACTACTAGCCTACTTGATGGGAAGTGGAAGTTTTCCTGGTGACAACGGCCAGCTGCAAAATATAACACAAGAGAGGCTATATACCTGCTTCATGTATCTTGTTTATCTAATTAATTTTTATCTGTCTCATTAAAGATTTTGACCCCTTTTAACCGTTTTCCACGTCAGTTGGGATTGGATAATGGATTATTTTACGTTAGCATCAATTGTAGATTCGGTACATGTATGGATAGATTAACTCCGATCCGAATGCCCATTAAATAACTGTGCATTCACGGAAATACTCCAAGTAAATTCTCCATAAATTTCAACCGACAGACTCATTTGTTTCTGCGTCCGAGCCTACAATGAAAACGCAAAGAGGAATGGATCATAAGGTTATATAATAATAATAATAATATTTTATTTGATACAGACAACACTGATCCATTACAAAATTAAATTTTTACATTATATCTTCAATTTAATTATTTTTTTATAGAATAAGGGTGACAAACGAGCACACAGTCCACCTGATGGTAAGTGGTTGCTGTGGCTCATAGACATCTACATATATCTTCGATTAAGAATCTAAATGCAGATGCGTTGTCACCCGTGAGGACTAAGATGGGATGCCTCGTTTCCAGTAAAAAAGTCTCCGGTTCTCTACACTCACCAAACGAAACACAGCAGCGTTAAGCTGCTATTTTACGCTGGTATTCTGTGAGAGCGTGGTCCTTCCCCGGTCGAGACGACTCATTCGTGCTACAACCATAATATAGCTGCAACATGGCTCTACCACGTATAAATTATAATTATTGATTATTTAGTGATATTATTACATATTATTATTAAGATTTTTTTAAAAGCTTGACAACATCGATGGCAGAAAAGAATGTGTTGAAAAAACATGGCAGAACCTTAGGGATGGAATGGTAAGTGCAGCGGAAGAAGTGTGTGGAACGATTAGAAGAGGCAGTAGTAAAAGAAGAGATGCATGGTGGAATGATGAAGTGAAAGAAGCTGTAAAGAAGAAGAAGAAAGCATGGTTAGACTACTTGGCCTCTAGTAATGATAAGGATATGAGAGAGAAGATGAAAGAAAGATATAAGCTGCAGAAAGTTCACACGAAAGCATTGATTGAGGAAGTGCGTGAAAGGTGTAGAATGGAAGCGGACGAAAGGTTGTCGCACAACTTTAAGGAGAACTCCAAACTCTTCTGGAAAGAGGTTGGAAGGACCCGAAGTGGTGCGACGGCCTTAAGAATGAACAAAGTGCTTTCGAGAACTAATGACGTCCTCTCAGAAAAATCGGACGTCATGCAGCGATGGAGCGAATTTTATAGAGAAATGTATGCGTGTGATGATCTTAGTGAGGGATCCGGGGATGACGTCGAGACTGGTACGCCAGACCCGGACCTCGATGACACTGAGGTCATCAGTATGAAAGAGATTGAACGTGCGATTCGAAGTTTGAAATGTGGTAAGGCTGCGGGACTAGACAGAGTTACTGCTGAAATGGTCAAGTATGGTGGGCCTCGCGTCTGGGACAGCTTTCATCTGCTGTGCAATTTGTGCTGGCGGACGGGGGATGTCCCGGATGATTGGCGATCCGCAGTCATTGTGCCTTTATATAAAGGTAAAGGTTCACATTTTGACTGCGGGTGCTATCGGGCGATCAGCTTGACCAGTTTAGCAAGTAAAGTTTATTCGAAGGTTTTGACACGTAGGATGCAAGAGAAATCGGAAAGATTTCTATGGGAGGCACAATGCGGATTTAGACCTGGAAGAGGATGCACGGATCAAATGTTTTCTCTCCGCATGATCACGGAAAAGCTTCTGGCTGCTAACCAGAGGATTTTCTGTGCTTTTGTGGATCTTGAGAAAGCATTTGATAAGGTTGTAAGGAAGAAAATGTGGGAACTGTTGCCGGGGTATGGTGTGGATGGTCGATTGCTAAGGGCTGTGCAGTCACTTTACTGTGACTGTAAAGCCTGTGTGCGGGTAGGGCATGACCTGTCACCCATGTTTAGCGTCCAAACGGGCGTAAAACAGGGTTGTGTCATGTCTTCCTGGCTGTTCATACTGTATCTCGACAGCTGTTTACAGAAACTGAAAGATAGCTGTTTGGGTGTGAAATTGGGTGACATTAAAGTAAATTGTCTGCTGTATGCTGATGATGCAGTGCTTATTGCACCATCAGAGGCAGAACTGCAGGCATTAGTCACGTGTATGAAAGAGGAATGTGAAATTAAAGGTCTCCGTTTGAATGCTAATAAAACTAAGGTTCTGGTATTTGAAAGGGACGAAGAGAGAACGAAGTGTGAAATATGGGTAAATCAGGAATGTCTAGAACAGGTAAATGAAATTGTATACTTGGGGAGTGCTTTTAGCCGGGATGGAAGATGTGATTTAGATGTGGACAGGCGTGTCGCTGCCGGGAACAAAGTCAATGGTGCCCTGACTGCGTTAGTCAAAAGGCAAGGCGTAGTGAAGAGTGCACGCCTTGCAATACATAACGCAGTGTTGGTACCGACTTTGTTATATGGCAGCGAAACCTGGGTATGCCAGAAGAAGCATAAAAGCAAGTTGAATGCAGTGGAGATGCGATCTCTTCGTAAAATGTGCGGCGTCACCATGGCTGACCGAAAGCGAAACGAAGAGATTCGCAATATGGCAGGTTTGAAAGATGACCTTATCACAAAAATTGATAAGGGCGTGCTTCGATGGTTTGGGCACGTTGAGCGAATGAGTGAAGACCGAATGGTGAAGAAAATATATAGCGCGAAAGTTAATATTAAAAGGTGTCGAGGTAGACCGAGACTAACTTTCGAAGACCATGTGAGCAAATTGCTCGAAGAGGGGAGGGTCAAGAGTACTCGGATACCTAGACGTGCATGTATGAAGAAGATGATGAATCTGAAAGAAGCGAAAGAGGTATGTAAGGATCGTGACACTTGGCGATCTGTTCTCTCTGGCTACCCCGTCAGGGATTGTGCGTGACGATAAGTAAGTAAGTAAGTAAGTAAGTATTATTAAGATTTTAATAAATTTGACCACCTACTAAAAATTTCACTACATGCATAAATATAACAAATAATTTTGATGAAATTTTTCTGCGACCGAATAACAAAAATTCTAAAACGCGCGATACGGTGACCGATCAACGTATCCAAACCAACGATACGGGCCTCTGCGAACATCTAGGACGCGCTACAGTATCGTGGCTGACGGAACAACATGCGAAACGAATCATTATTCTGCACCTTCAGCCTGCGATATCCCTCTTTAGTGTAATTCGTCCACAGCTGAGGAGTGTAAAGTGGCTGACAGTAAGCTGAAAATAACGCCAGTTTTTAGGTATAAGAACACCTTTGAAAGCGTCGAGCTATCATGTTGGCACGCACTAACAAGGAACGTTGCTCGCGGTCCATATCGGAACTATCATTCAGATCCTGAGTAACAATATGACTTAGATATTTTAACGTCGTTACCCACTCTAATTGTGAATTACACAAATACACTGGGGGGATATGAGGTTGAACCCTACCACTCATAAAAACAGAACAAAGCAAAAAGCAAACAAACAGACTTGTTGGTGTTGTACAATAGGTTATGATCCATCGCATATTTCTCACATATCTGGAATAGTGCACGCAGCGCACCAATCGAGGGACTGAGAAGAACCATATCATCAGCATAACTCAAGTTATTAAAGTATTCAGAACCAATGTGGCCACCCAGTCTGGTGCTTCTAAGCTCCTCGATTAGCTGATCAACATACAGATTAAAAAGCATAGGAGATGTTAGCCCTCCCTGCCTCACAACGCATTGTAGGAGAAATTCCTCAGAGTATGTATCACTCCACGTTACTACATAAATTTGCCTACTATACCATGCGATCAAAATGTTAAAACATAATGACGGCACTCCCGCATCAAGTAACTTCCTCCAAAGTATATCATAACTGACTCTGTCAAAAGCCCTGCTTAAGTTCAAGAAACATACATACATATTTGTTTTCCTCTTATTATAATAATAACTAACGGTTTGCTTTAAAGTAAAAATCGCCGCATCCGTAGAACTATCTTTTTTAAATCCAAATTCAGCATCGCTAATATGTATATATTTGGAAATAACGCCTAATAATATGGTATCAAACAGTTTAGCACAAGTTGTAGCTATGGATATCGGTCTATAATTACCACTGTCGGTCAAACTACTCCATTCACATTTAAGAACAGGACTTATTACCGTTTTTAGCATTTCTACCGGTAAGTAAGCATACTTTATACAAGCATTGAAAAATACAGATAGGAACGCAATTACCCATGGTCCTCCAAACCGAAAATGTTCCACGCTTATATTGTCATATCCTATCGCCTTTCCTAGTTTCATCTGGCACAGATCATTAAAGATCATCTCTTCAGATACATAAATGTCCTTGCCATCTACTACATGATATTGATTATGAGAAGTACAGTGTCCTGCATTTAACGCAAGAAATTTGTCCCTAAACAAGTTTGTAATCGCCGATGTGTCCGTCAGGCCATCCACACACTCCGTAATCGTCGATCCGGTCTTAAGTAAATTTCCCGTATCTTTCCAAAATTGGCTAAATTTTCTACTTAAACAAGATGCTGAAATCTTATCTAAGATTATTTGATCAGCAGAATTATGGCAAAATCTTAACCTACTTTTAAAAATATTTCGCGTTCTTTTCATTTGATCGAACAGCGGACCAGAAGAAGGCGCCCCAGCCGTTAACCACGCAGCTCGTGCTTGCCGTGCCTTCATAAGTGCCTCGCGTACATACTCATTCCACCCCGGAACAGTCGGCCTCTGGATGACATGCTGAGACGCGCGACGTGTGGCTGCGTGAATTATACAACTAATAAAAGAGTTATACAAGCTATCTAGGTATTTGCGATGTTCTGTACACGTACAACTATAACATTTAGCAGATAAATGCCTTAACCTCTCCCAATCCAAGATACGCATATGCTCAGAACAAAAAGAGGAATAAAATTCAATTTCGAGACCATTTCTTTTACCCCATTTTGACAAGTCTTTAAATTTCTGTTAAGTAACGTTATTATGCACCGCCTTAAAGGTCAAATTAATGTTGCATTCAACACACAAAGGCTTATGATCGGACCACATGACATCTTCCAAAACATAAACGTTGGTTACAGTAGCCCATGCCTGCCGTGTAGTTACACAATGATCCAACCAACTTTTCGAACCATGAGCATAGCTAAAACACGTAAAGACACCACTTTTGGGTCGCAGAAATTCATAATCAGCACACACCAAATCATTATCTGTACAAAAATTCAATAACTCCAAACCAAATAATGTGTTCACATCTGCGTTAAAATCACCTAAACTAAAAGCATAACTAATATCCTTTTCTTAAATAATTGATTGAATAATACTCAAAATATTTGTAAAATCAGTCAAATTTTCATAATTATTTTGAGGCATATACACAGATACACACAAATATTTATTACCACATATTTCGAAAATAACTGCACATAAACTAGAATTGTTACAATCAATAATCTCCACTTTATTAAACATCGACGATCTCCACAATAACCCAACCCCTCCATAGGGCCTACCCCGTAATATGTTACCTTGTGTGACATCTACAGCTGATATACTATGACTAGAAAATTTGGTATGTATAGTGTTTAAGTAAGGAATAGCATCGGGTAATAACCAGGTTTCTTGCAATGCTATTATATCAAAGTCATTACATAATTCCCGTACTTGTTCAACACTACGCCTGACTGATTGACAATTGAAGGAACAAAGTTTCATAGTTAATCTAAACTAATATTAAGTATATTAAAAATGCTACCGAGATAATGAAAATCACTAAAAATTCCTACTATAATTTGTTACTATTATATAATAATTACTTTATATATCTATGTTACTAAAATTCTTATATAATTATATAATATTACAATTACTAATGTCTACTGAATTTCACTAATTTGAGACCCTTCTACACGTCTTTTTTGTCTCCAGAAGTTTACAAAACGCCGAAATGCTATTCCCTCCGGCCAAAAGTCCTTATTCAGAAATATATCTAGTTTATTTCTAGGTACAAATATTTTATATGCATCGTAATCCTTTTTAACTTTCATATTCATTTTTTCAATGGTCACTTCAATGTTAGTTTTGTTCCTAATGTAGCATGTTATGTCAAACACAGATAGATTTCATAGATCTATCCATTCCTTATAGCCTGTGAAAATACACTGCTGAACGTAGGTTTCCTACATAAATTACCTCATGGGGGATTTTGTCATAGGTGCAGCGCTTGGCAGGCGGGAAACTCAGTTTTTATAAGTTTAAGTTATTACCATGGGAGGGGTTTCTGTCCAACTCCTCCTTAAGTTTTCCCCTGTCGCATCACACATCACCCACGAGAAAATATGGGATAGAGCTTATTCTTACACCGCCACTTAAGAATTGAAATATTATGTTATTTTTTATGTTTCTTACCTCATAACTTTTTCTGGGTAGACTTTTTTTATTTTTAAGCAGGTGCTTCACACGTAGACCCATATAAATTTCATTAAGTTCTGACGAATAGTTTTTGAGTTATTCATAATAATTTATATTGAATTACATACAAAATTTTATCGTTGGTTGTTAAAAGTGTAATTATTATCGTAGGAAAGGATTCTGTCCGTCTCCTCTTTAAGATTTCCTCTGTCGTTTCAGACATCACCCACGGGACGTTATGGGATAGAGGTTATTTTTACACCGCTACTTAAGAATCGAAACATTATATTTATAATGATAATAATATTTATAAGAAAATATTATTAATAATAATAAGAATAAAAATGATAAAAGCATTGGTAGTATTATTTCAATGTGCCAGACATGTGGCATTACGATCGTCATTCCGTCTGATTATCACAGATACTTCTTAGAAATGGGGGAGATCCACTTTCAGCAGTGGACATTGCGTTATCGATGATAACATGCCTAAAGTTAAATAAAATAATAAACGTTGAAAATAATTGATTACGTAATGAAATGAATTGACAGACTAAAAAAAATGTATTGGCATGACACCAGAGATTCTGCAATGTCACGGGATATGCACTTATCATGCTTCATCGAGGAATCAAATATTTGCAGTCTTTGTGATTTTGGGATCACCATAATAATTGAGTAAATTTGCAGCCTATATACGTCCCACTTCTGGGCGCAAGCCTCCTCTAATTTCTAAGAGGGTTTTAGACCAAGGAAATGTCCGCCGCACTGCCCCAATGCGTTTTGGCGAACTTCGCATATCTTCGAGATATATTTTTATTTTATTTCTCAGACATGCAGGTACTAACCATCTGTGCTACCACAGCTCGACTCTGAGTAATGCCCATTCATTCAAATTGAATTTCATTTTTTTTATCTACCACGCATTCGAACGAAACGGTTTTCTTAGTCTTTCGTAATGCGTGCATAAGCGGAGTTGAATAATCTGCCGGCTTCTGACTTTCCGTTCGAATACTGTCTGAACATCTTCAAGGCAGGAAAATACGGACTTTAATTTCGCTAAGACAGTGTGATTTACCATCTAGAGTCCACATACACACACATATAGAGTACACATACAGATCACCACGTACCACCATGTGGGATTGTAGTCAAACACTAGCCCTCATAATATGTTAAGTTAAATAATAAAAATAATTTGCGTTACGTAATATAGCCTACTAAAGTCCACTGCTGAACATATGCCTCCCAAATTGATTGTCTCAGGAGAGATATTTGCTATAGTTGTCACGCTTGGCAAGCGGGTTGGGAACCGCAGTTTTTTTTAGTCCTGATTAGGAAGACGCTGCTGCCCATTTTCTAATTTGCTTTCCTCTTTCGCTTCTTACGATACCCACAGGAAAATATGGTGTACTGGATACTCTTACACTGCCACTACACGGTAAATAAATAATAATAGTGTTAATTACTAAAAACCATTGCCCAGTGTATACAAAATATTTAACATTATAATATGGGTTTCAAAGAGAATACTTGACAGTAAACAGATGGCGGTTTAGCTGAATTTAATGTGCTTTGACGTTCACAGGAGCGGCAAATAGTAACAGATGCGTAAATAGTATTGTGTACCAAATAACAGTATCATACTAAATAACAGAAACTGACCAATGTTATTGAGGAATATTTATCTAGTGATTTGTCTCAACGAGTTTTTAATGTAACGTTTCCTTAACAAACTATTTTCTACTCTAGGAAAATAGTATTTATTAAAATTTACATGGGATCACTCCTAAAATAAATACTATTTTTGGGAATGAGGGGAAAATATTAAAGGAAATATTAACAAATGAAGGTAGAATGGTAATTCCCACTTGTTTTAGCAGTATAAAGTATCGCACAGGCGACTAAGAGGCATCAGTCTATAATTCTAAGAGTCACACTGTCGTAACTATGCCCGTAGGTGTATTCTACTAGTGTAGGCAAGGGAGGTCGTGCTGCAGAGAGGCTGCCCTGTGTATATTGAGAATTTTAGATGGGTAATGATGCTGTTGGGTTTGGTACTTTGGTGTTTTCATGTTATTGGGGTTCTGATATTAAGCAGGGTTTGTTACCGAGTAGTGTTATTTTATTTAAATACTTTTGAGGATAATTAATAACATCAGAAGTTAAATAGTTTCCTACACTCTTTGATAAAAGAAAACTCATATGAATAAATAACAATAATATGTCTTGTTACATTTCAGATGCATTGATTTACGCTAAAAGGCGAAGAGTTTGTCTATACATAACACTTGTCGTTGAAACTTATATAATAATATAGGTGTATGCATGTCGGAGCTCTCAGTTTGGATAAAGAATTCTCAACAAAAAGAAATGATCAACATTTATTTTATCATCCGTCATTTATTTATGTTTTATTATAAAATATTGTGGAAGTAAATTGTTAAAAAATAATAAAAGTGTGAGAGAGGATGTTCAACTTGCCCTCTTGCTTACGCAATTGTTCACTATCAGCAATAGAACAGTGTAGTCGCGCCGAACATGCGCTCGAATTAATCTATTCGTATTTATCATAGATGGCGGTGGTGTGAGTAAAAATTTTCACTTCACTTCACCTTCAAAAGGAAAAGGGTCATTAGTTCAATATAGTCTTCGCGCCCGCCGTATGCTGTTGCACCTGATTGTGCTATTATCGCAGTATCAATTTCAATAGTTTTAAATTTTATAATCGCTAGTGTTTTCGGCTATACACTATCATACATACAGTAACACATACAACATCACACACCACAATATTTAGAACGAACGCCGATTAGTGATTGTGAGTACGAGCTTCTCGGTAAGTAAATTTTATTCCTCTAATTTAAGATACATACATATATTCTCCCGCGCAATCACGTAATTAACGGCTACGAGGTGATAGCTAGTGCCCGGCGTGATTATTTTTCTGGTGCCTCCTGTGAGGACTTCGATTTCTTACCGAAATTTAAATTTTCTCACATAGCGTCGGTTAATTTCTTCGCTTACCGCCCGCCATTTTTATTTCCCGCAATTATTATTCATGTGTTCTGGATGACGTTGATCATTTTATAGTGAGTGTGACTTGTTAAAATATTTCTTTTATTATTATTTGAACCGTTATTTATGCGGATATTGGTATAAATACTTTGTATGTTTTGTAATTTTACATCATTCATTTGCACTCCGTTTTCATTAGTTAGAAAATATGGCAGCCACTCGTAAAACTCTAACTTAGGAATTACTTATTAGGGAAACATGCCGTGATGGTTATTTTACTCGCATGCAACGTATTTTCGATGTTTAAAAAAATAAATGATGCCGTTATTCAGGATATGTTTATATAACATTGCAAAACCATCGATGATATCAGGAGTGAATATCACAAGTGCATTCATGACATTAATTCTATAAATATGGAACTAGATCCCGAATTTACTCCTGATTTCAACACCTGGTGTAACTTTGAAGACCTGTACTGCCATGTTAGACGTATTAAGAACAAAATATGCAAGCCGCAAACGATGAATGCTTGCAACCCTAAGATCGCGTTACCTAAGTTGCCTCCCATAGAAATTCCAGAGTTCCACGGAGACCCTTCCAAATGGAGCCTCTTTTATGAAACATTTAATTCGACGATTAATTCTTATACTGAGTTAACGAACTCGGAAAAAATCTATTATCTAGTTAGCAAAGTTAAAGGCAAAGCGCAACATATTTTTTCGGGTATTAACCCCACCGCTGATAATTACGATTCTATATGGGATGCTTTAATAAAGAAATATCAGAACAATCGTTACCTCGCGACCACCTTTCTCGACTCAATATTAGAGAAGAAAGCTTTACCTAATCCCGCAACTTCAACTCAATTGGAAGCGTTTATTGATAAATATGCCGCATCTGTCGCTGCTTTTAAAGAATTAAATATACCAAATCTTTGTGATTACGTGTTTATTCATTTTGCGCTCAAGCGCTTAGATCGTGACACTTCGAAGGCATTTGAAATGTCTGTCCGAGACATGGACATGCCTACTTATAACAACTTTATTAATTTTGTAAAAGGTCAAGTCAAAATAATGCAACGCGTAAACGCACCCGCATACAAAGTGTCAACGAAAGAAAGTGATAAACCCAAGTTGCCTGCCATTCCAAAGATCTCGCATTCTTATATTACATCGAATTCTAATGACGTCACATCGACATGAAGACTTTGTAGTAAATTGCACGACCATATTTATAATTGTCGCGAAATCATGAATTTGTCACCCGAGCATCGCCATAAATTTGTGAAAGAAAATCGTTTATGCACAAATTGTCTCAGTTCTAAACATATTTGGAACGCTTGCAAAAGCGCTAATATTTGTCGTATATGTGGGTCACGCCATCATTCAATAATTCATTTGCAAAAATTAAATTATATCAATAAGCGAGATAAGGATTATCAAATTGTTAGAAATCCCGACACGGTTGCAACGCGCCCGCGCTCTCCCGCTCCAACTCGACAGCCAGAGCTTAAGGATACATCGGGTGGTGTAGCCTTTCTGTCGGCTGACAGCGCAGACAACAAACTATGTGTTATTTCAAAGCCACAAAATATTAACACATTATTAGGTACTGCGCAAGTTAATGTGCTAGACCGCCATGGTCACTTGTAGGTGCATCATTGATCCAGGTTCGCAAAATAATTTTATCACGACCGTATGTTGCCGCAAATTAGGGCTGAATATTAAACAGTTAAATCGAAAAACTATCATAAAAGGATTAGGCGATCATTCGAGTCTTGCAAAAGGAAAGGTGAACATCATCTTATTTAGCCGAATAAATCCCTCCAAAACATACGCTATTGAAGGTTTGGTTTTAAATCAAATTACAGGTAATTTACCTACCGCGCCCATTAATACCACGTCGCTAGATTATTTTAAATGCCTACCGCTGGCTGATGAAGAATTCTCTAAGCCGTCAGAAGTAGAGATATTTCTCGGGGCAAAATTATTTATTGAACTGTTGCTGCCCGTTAAAGTAACCGGACCCCCGCAACAACCCTCTGCGTTTTTTACGACATTAGGCTACGTAGTCATGGGAGACGCGCAGGTTGAAGTCAACGACTCCGTTGACGTATCTCACTCTTATCTGTCCAGTGTTTCCTCCCCGCATTCAATTCATGAACAGTTAAGCAAGTTTTTTGAAATAGAGGACCTCGGCGATGCCCCGATTCTCTCCGAACAAGACAGATATTGCGAGGAGTTTTATTCTGTCACTACACAACGTGAGGAGACCGGGCGTTTTGTTGCAGGTTTACCTTACAAGTACGAAACTATCCTCTTAGGAGATTTGTTACAAACGGCTCGTAAACGTTTCATTCATTTAGAACGCAAATTTCATAAAAATCTAGCATTTAAATCGCAATATGATAAAGTCATCCGTGAGTATCTATCTCAGGGTTATCTTAAACAAATTCTGGAACCGCAAAATTATAGCAAGGGTTACGTTATACCGCACCATGGGGTGATCCGCGATGATAAGCTCACATCCAAACTGCGCATCTTCCTTGACGCAAGCACTCACACCAACTCTGGAGTATCGTTAAATGATATTTTACACGTCGGACCCCTGCTACAGTGTAATTTATTTCAAATCTTATTAAACTTTCGCCTTTTCGAAATCGCCGCAACTGCTGATATACGTCAAATGTATTTACAGATTGTAGTTCGTGAGGAAGATCGACCTTATCAGCAAATAATATACCGCTTTAATAATAGAGAACCGCTAAGATATTTCACTTTCCAACGCGTATGCTTTGGTTTACGGTCTAGTTCCTTCATAGCCATCCGAACCATTCGTGAAATAGCTAAACGCGAGGAAATTAATTTTCCCCGCGCCGCGCAACTAACTACTACCCAACTGTACGTTGACGATATAGCCTGTTCTTTTCCCAATAAAGATATTGCGCTAGACGGATTACAACAGCTCATCAAAATGTTCGCATCGGGTGGTTCCGAATTGGTAAAGTGGTCCAGTAACTCCCATGAGTTACTAGAAAATGTTCCCAAATCGCATCGGTTAGCTAAACCAATTGACCTTACAAAAGATGAGTTTCTTAAAATTCTTGGCATGCAATGGTTGCCGACTTGTGATAAATTTTCGTTTACTATTTTACCACCCGACCGCACTTGCACGAAACGCAATATGTTATCAACAGTGGCTCGCTTGTGGGATATACTTGGGCTGGTAGGTCTGGTTATTACATACGCCAAACTCCTTATCAAGGAAGTTTGCTTAATAAAGTTAAATTGGGATGATACCCCTCCCGACTATCTTGTTAGTGTATGGACTCAGTTGAAGTCAGAGTTACCGCTTATCGCAGATTTAAAAATACCGCGGCATGTGAAGGCGTTCGAGAATACCTATATCACCCTTTTAGGTTTTTGTGACGCAAGCGGGCGTGCATATGGAGCCGCTGTATATTTACATGCGAACAACCACGCCAAGCGTACGACTACCTTAGTGTTAAAAAAATCCAAAGTCTCGCCTAGTAATCGGGTTATTACGATGCCGCGACTCGAACTTATGGCCGCCTTTCTACTTGCAAAGCTACTACGCGCTGTGTCAGATAGCTATTCATCGCATTGTATCATTAACCGCATTTATGCATTCTCTGACTCCACCGTAGCACTACACTGGATTAACACATCTCCACATTGCCTGCAGGTTTTTGTCGCTAACAAGGTTTCCAAAATTCAATATCTCTTACCCGCGAAACATTTTATCACATTCCTGGGTGTGACAACCCCAGCGACTGTTTATCCCGCGGTTTATTACCTTCGCAACTCTTAGTTCATCCACTATGGATGGGCGGTCCTAGCTGGACACAAGGAGAAGAGACTGATTGGCTCATATCATGTTTTAATCTGGAACCTTCTTACGACGTTCCAGAACTGAAATCGGTTTCTCTAACCACAACCACCGAAGATATCGCATTATTGTGTCATGTCGCTTCTCGACATTCTAAATGGACCAAACTTTTGAACACTATTGTGTATATTTATAGATTTCTTAAATATTTACCGCGCAGTAAATTTATTTCCGTTTCCGATTTAGAGTTTGCTGAAAGTAAACTTCTTACTGCTGTCCAAATAACCCATTTCCGCGAAGAATTTAAGCAATTAAAATCGGCAATAAATGCCAGAAACACGTTCAGAAATTAAATCCGTTTTTCACAACGGACTTATCCGCGTTGGAGGAAGATTAAGTAACGCTAACTTAACTTTCGACCATCGGCATCCTATTTTGTTACCTAGGAAAGATCATGTAGTAAACCTCATTTTAGATCATTATCATCGCATGCATTGCCATACTGGTCCTAATTTATTAGATAGTTTATTACGACAGAGGTATTGAAATATTACCGCTAGACGAACGATCCGTTCGGGAATAGATAAATGCAATCATTGTTTTCGCACATCACACAAATCTATTTGTCCACTTATGGGAGATTTGCCCCCGGTACAAACTCAAGTTGTACCTAAAGCGTTTGTTCAAACGGGTTGCGATTACGGAGGTTCTGCGTGCGGTACGGTACTGTTCATTACTCCGAAACGTGGCCGTGGCGTACGTAGCCATAAGGTGTATATATGCCTATTAGTGTGTTTGACAACTCGCGCGATTCACATTGACCTCACCACCGACTTGAGTACTTCTACGTTCATGTCTGCCTTCAAACGATTTATATCACGTCGAGGACCTGTGTCGGTGATGCATTCTGATAACGCCAGTAATTTCCGGGGTGCAAAATAATACCTTGACGAGCTTTTTAAATTCATATCGTCAACGCAACATCGCTCTGCTTTAGTGCATCAGCTTAATGAGTACAAAATATAATGGAAAACCACACCGCCTGGTGCACCTCACTTTCGATCATGGAAACCATTAATTAAATCAGTAAAATTGCATCTTTACAAATCTATTGGCTCGCAAATATTAACTTACGAAGAAATCAACACAGTTTTATGTCAAATTGAAAATGTAGACAACTCGCATCCGCTTTGTACAACGTCCAAGTCCAAAATCCAAGTGAGCCTAGTGCAGTCGTTCTGGGACCGATGGTCGCTCGAATATCTAAGCACACTACA
This sequence comes from Parnassius glacialis, assembly GCA_033319125.1. Classification (NCBI taxonomy): domain Eukaryota; kingdom Metazoa; phylum Arthropoda; class Insecta; order Lepidoptera; family Papilionidae; genus Parnassius; species Parnassius glacialis. Next base: position 2,425,135 of record JAVANC010000005.1, on the reverse strand, counting down.
GGCGCGCGTGAAATGGACCGTTCCGTCTGCAAATATTAAACCAGGTACAGTAGTGCTAGTAATACAGGATACCAAGGTTCCGCCATTACAGTGGGAGATGGGAGTTATAACTGACGTTCATCCAGGTCCAGATGGGATTGCAAGAGTAGCTACCATCAAAACTAGCCGCAGTATCTATAGGAGACTTGTGGTACGCTTGTGTCCACTGCCTACACAATAGTGATTATTAAAAATAGATATTAATATATAAGTTTAGGTATTGTTTGTCAATCTCGCAATTTTGTAATACTATTTATATCTTCTTTGCAAATTTTTATTAGTCATCACACACTGTCCGTAATTCGCACCATATTTCTCTATTTCAGATATATTTTGTCACTTATGTAATTTATAATAAGTTACTCTTAAAATATTTTGAAAGGGAACCTTTCAAAGGCCGGGAGTATAGTCGCGTCGAACATGCGCTCAAATTAATCTATTTGTATTTATTGTTACGAGCTTGGGGTTCGAAACAATTAAAAACTGCCGATTTATTTACCAAAATTGACACTTTAATTACACAACACAAATTACAATCTAAAACCACACTAATAATAAAACACAATCACTTTAGTTCGCAGTTATTTCGCTTCGAAGTGCTCTCTTGTATCGCCAATTCAATACTGACTCGGTCGTGGTCTATACCGGCCTTATATAGGGCCTCAAATAGTTTCCAGAACCTCCTTCTGTAGCGACATCTAGAATATAATTGATAGAATCAGGCGTTACTTTGCGAAAATCCATTATAATGGGGTTGTTATAAATTAATTTGCTTAATTCCGCGTAAAGAAAGAAAATGATGTGTCCTGCCCAGCTTTAAGGGGGACCTCCTACCCTCCCTCAATCGCGCGCACTATACCCGTCGCCGTCAATCCCAGCACTACCATCCTTAGCACCACCACACTAGGCAGGATACACCACTCTCGAAAATACGAAACGTGTTTCGCCTCTACACGAGGCATCCTCAGGTGAAGTAGACTCTACGGAGGCTGGCCGCTAAGTGAGCGGCGAGCCGAAACTACTGCTATTTATACTACTTTAAGCTGGGCAGGACACATCATTTTCTTTCTTTACGCGGAATTAAGCAAATTAATTTATAACAATCCCACGATATCTAGAATGTTCGAATACATATATCATACGGGACATATCGGTCCCGAAATTTCTAGAAGGATCTTGACTCTCCTATTCTGCTACTTGACACTAGAGGGCGCTGATGGTAACTAGTGTTGCCATGTACAAGACATTAATAATGGCGCGCAACACTGCCCCCTCCTAAGACATGCTCGTCCCGAGCATTATTGGCCCCATAATAACGCGCCAGTCGATCCACATGGACAATCTGAGGAGTACCTCTTCTAACATCAGTCAGCACACGCCAGTTTCCCTGCTGCTGCTGGGTGGTGCTGTTAGCCACACTACCCTCTCGAGATCGATCACCTTTTTCTACAGTTCGTTTAGGGCAGCTGGATTGGAGATGGCCCCTTTTCCCACAGCCGTAGCACCTACGGCTGTATCCTTTATTGTGGTCGAAAATTGTAGCCGCTGCAACCTCCATGACGCGATAGGAACGATCATCATGCCGCACGGCTTCCACCTCCAGTGCATAGGCCAACGCGTCCTTAAGCGTCTTGTGGTGCCCGAGCCTCACAGCAGTTCTGACTTCAAGGTCGCGGATGCCGTCAATGAATGTCTGCACCAGGTTCCCTACAATGACCGCAGGTACAGACTGGTATGCTTTTCGAACAAGCTTTTCCACCTCAAGGGACCACTGCTGCAGGTTTTCGTTGCTGCGTTGCACGCGATCTTTGAGCTGCACACGAAAAACGTGTTCCAGGTGAATGTCTCCATATCTCGACTCCAATGCTTCAAGGAGCTGCTCGTAAGTCACTTCCTTGCTGAGCTTCCAGAACAAATAAGGCTTGGTCGCGTAGGCCTAGGGCGAAAGCAGTCATGGCCTGACTTTTATTCCAGCCGTTTGCCTTCATAACAGCATCGAACTGGATTTTGTAGGCCGACCAGGAAGAAGTCCCGTCGAACGGCGGCACTTTGAATCATCCACCTAGCGAAGGTGTTGTAGCTACCACGGGAGCTGTAATTCCCACTCCATGCTTGAGGTCGTCCAGCGTTTTCTTCACGTCAGCCATCACGTTGTCAACCCGATTGATCACTTGGTCGATTCGGGTTTCAGCTTCCGACAGGCGGTTGTCATGTTGAGCAATCCTATCCTTCACCTCCTTTATCTCTTTCCCGAAGGTAGCGTGAAGGTTCTTCATGAGGAGAATCTGCTCTTCCTTATTGCGTTTGAGCTGCTTTTCCAAGCAACGGGCCTGTTCCTCCTATCCGCGCTGCAACTGCTCTTCCAACTGACGGACCTGTTCCTCCTGTCCGCGCTGCAGCTGCTCTTCCAACCGGCGAGCCTGATCTTTCAGCATCATCATCAGAGCACCTAAGTCAGGTGCTGCAGTTGCAGGAGCTGCTGACGAGCCGGCCTCCGTGGTCAGCAGCTGGCCCTCCGACGTTTGCGGCGTTGCATCACCAAATCGTCTCTGGTCCATCTCCTGGTGGCGTTGACTTCGGGTACGGATACCCTCCGTGTCGTCTTTAGGTAAAATCCGCATATTTGATCCCACTTCTGACACCAATTGTTACGAGCTTGGGGTTCGAAACAATTAAAAACTGCCGATTTAATTACCAAAATTGACACTTTAATATCACAACACTAATTACAATCTAAAACTACACCAATAATAAAACACAATCACTTTAGTTCGCAGTTATTTCGCTTCGAAGTGTTCTCTTGTATCGCCAATTCAATACTAACTCGGTCGTGGTCTATACCGGCCTTATATAGGGCCTCAAATAGTTTCCAGAACCTTCTACTGTAGCGACATCTAGAATGTTCGAATACATATCGGTCCCGAAATTTCTAGAAGGATCTTGACTCTCCTATTCTGCTACTTGACACTAGTGTTGCCATGTACAAGACATTAATAGTGGCGCGCAACATTATCATAGATGGCGGTGGTGTGAGTAAAAATAGTCACTTCACTTCACCTTCAAAAGGAAAAGGGTCATTAGTTCAATATAGTCTTCGCGCCCGCTGCCCGCTGTTGCACCTGATTGTGCTCTTACCGCAGTATCAATTTAAATAGTTTTTAATTTAGATTTATAAATTTAGTTTTTCGCTACCGTTTACGGTTATACACTATCATACATACAGTAACACATACAACATCACACACCACAATATTTAGAATGAACGCCGATTAGTGATTGTGAGTACGAACTTCTCGGTAAGTAAATTTAATTCCTCTAATTTAAGATACATACATATATTCTCCCGCGCAATCACGTAATTAACGGCCACGAGGTGATAGCGAGTGCCCGGCGTGATTGCAGTGTACAGAACCATAGATTCAGTATAGAACAAACAAAGATAGAACATACCGTAATATGACCCCGTCACAATCACAGAGTAGTGTAACGTGATGGACGTAATTATATGATAACAACAGAGTATGCAAACCAACATCAACACTGCCCATCTCAGTGTAACATAGAACAGCCTCTCAGCAACACGATCTTCCTTGCTTACACTAGAAGAATTATTATAACGAACAGAACCACGATACTGTCACTCTACGAGCCTTATTACTCGTAGATTACTTCCTGACCTATCTGGCCTTATCAAACTATCCTTGCTCTCTTAAAACATAACAGTACAAGCACACATAAGAATGCAATAGGATATAATTATTTTATTCAATATAGACATCAAGCTTTTACCACTGTTTCGAAACAGTTTCGACTTCTGCCCTGGGGGAAATGAGCAAAAATCGCAGGGGGGCTGTGTTTAATATTAATTTGCTATACAAAAAAAGTAAAAACAGAAGAAACAAATCCCACATATCAAACTTATCAAAGATTAGAAGCACCGACTTGAGAATCTATTTATTAAATAAATTTACTTTTATTTTTAAATGTGTAAATTATTTTTTATTTTAGTTTCTTTAGGTTCTGTTCGGTTTTGCTTTTTACGAGTAAATGTTATTTTTTGGCCCTTTTGAGTGGAATATATATTATGTAAAAGAACCTTTCCAAAATTTGGGCATTTGTTTGTGGTTTTATTTCTTAGTTGAGTATTATTTTAAGAATATTCAACATAGTATAAATCCCAGGGTCTTATTGTTAAGATAACCCAGTAGTAAATAAGTTATTTTTTAACTTAGGCAATCATGTATTCCTGTGAACTCACATTGTCACAGTGGTTAAGTAAATTTCTAAGTTAGTTTGTAGTAAATTATTCCTGTGTACTCATAATATCGCAGTAGTTAAGTTAACTTGAAAGTTGTAAAATAAAAGTAATATAGGAAAAAGTCTTCATCTACTTCCATTTCAACTCTCCCTAAGCTGCCGCAAACGTAAGTCGCGTAGGTAACAACATGTTAATATGGAAAGCAGACAATCGTTGTTGGGCCCACTCGAAATTTTAACGAAATTTAATGGTTTTAACACATAAAAAAGGTACCAATTTATTATAGTAAATTCTCTAAAGGTTTTATAAAAATCTAACTGGATCATGAAATCTGAAAAAATAAGAGTTATTTTGATATTCCATTTCTGGTTCATATATTATGAAAAAAAAAACCCATGTAATTTTTCAGTTTGTATAATTTTTTTTTGTACAAAGACAACTTATTATATACGTAATATCTGTACTTGTATATTTGTTATTTATTACGAAAAAGAGACTACTGAAAATTTGGTGTGTATTTCGATAAAAAAAGGCCGCTGGCTCTGAGACCAATGACGCTATAAAAGCTAGAAGGTAAACAGCACAAACATCATCAGAAACTAGCCGTTAGGCGAGTCTTGGCTCTGGCGTGGTACAGTGCATATGTTGTATTCCGCTGCTAGCTCATCCTTGACACATTGGATAATTAATGGAGAATTATTTATTACTCTCAGCTACGAATTAGTCTAGTACTAAACTAGTAAATAGTAAAACTAGTAACTTAAATATGATTAGCTCTGTTATTATCAATATAATCTGTTTATTTCATAGTTGTATGAAGTAATATATTGTAAATTAATTATTTTCAAAAGAAAAGTGGCCCTAGGTTTCTTGTTGGTGTTTCCCAGGATGGAGGTTTTATTCAAACCATTGGTAGTAGTACTATATTTAATAATTTATTCTTCTCTATTATAAAGCCTTTTCCTTTCAGCCCCATTTAATATTTCCGAAATCAGTATGTTAACATCACAAACACCTATATCTTTATACCTGCATTTTATTCATCTTATCTGATCTTCTACTTACATATTTACACATCCCACAAGTTAGCGTGAAGATACTGCTGACTTTCGAGGTCATTTTAAAGAGACGTTATAATGAAAATTTATTTATTTAGATATTTATCGTCATAAGAACAAACTTTTGTTAATAGCCAGCTATCTAAAAGAACTCCACCGCTATCGCGAAAGTTTTAAATGATATTTCGTTACAGAAACATGAAACCCAAAGTTGTCGTATTTTAAAATTTAATTTTCACAACGCAATGAAAAATACCAGGTTTATTTGATTAGCTCTGTTATTATCAATATAATCTGTATATTTCATAGTTGTATGAAGTAATATATTGTAAATTAATTATGTTCAAAAGAAAAGTGGCACTAGGTTTCTTGCTGGTGTTTCCCAGGATGGAGGTTTTATTCAAACCATTGGTAGTAGTACTATATTTAATAAGTGATTCTACTCTATTCTAAAGTATTTTACTTTCACTCCCATTTAATATTTCCGAGATCAGTATGTTAACATCACAAGCACCTATATCTTTATACCTGTAGTTTATTTATCCTATCTGGTCTTCTTCTTACATATTTACACATCCCACAAGTTAGCGTGAAGATACTGCTGACTTTCGAGGTCGTTTTAAAGAGACGTTATAATGAAAATTAACTTATTTAGAAATTTATCGTCATAAGAACAAACTTTTGTTAATAACCAGCTATCTAAAGGAACTCCACCGCTATCGCGAAAGTTTTAAATGATATTTCATTACAGAAACATGAAACTCATAGTTGTCGTATTTTAAAATTTAATTTTCACAACGCAATGAAAAATACCAGGTTAGGTTTTATAGAATGAGGGTGACAAACTATCTTGCCTGGTGGTAAGTGGATGGCATGGCTCATAGAAATCAGTATCTATCATCGATTAAGTATAAAACTACGGATGCGTTGTCACCCCTGAGGACCAACATAGAATGTCCCGTTTTAATTATAAATAGTATCCAGAACTCTACAATCACCAAATGAAACGCAACAGATTTATTCTGCGGTTACTGGTATTCTGTGAGAGCGTGGCGCTACGTTCTTGATCCAATCCATTCGTACTGGAGCTAAGAATAGCAAGCACATCTGAAGTGTAACTCAACCATGTAAAAGATAATAAAGAAGAAAAACGTATTCATGTAGAATTATTATTACCCCGTAATCATTATAGAATAGAATAGAATAGAATAATTAGAATAGAATAATTTTTTATTCAATATTGATTATTACATAATACTTATTGAAAGTCATTTTTTATTTACCACTGGTTCGGAAAATACCTCAGTCCTGGGAAGAACCAGCAAGAAACCCAGCGGGACTTTTTTTTTAACATAATTTCACTTACATAATTTTGTTTATACAATTTTTAAATGATATTTTCATAGAACCAGCATGGTGGCGATCACCCTATTCCCAGGGGTTATTTTCATTCATTTATTCCTTGATATTATAATAACCCTTCCTGTACAGTTTTTCTTTAATAAAACTTTTAAACTTGTTTATTGACAAACTTTGAATATGTTCTGGGATTTTGTTGTAAAGGCGTATACATTGCCCCATAAATGAATTACTGATTCTGTGGAGTCTAGTAACTGGCATTACAAGCTTATGCTTGTTCCTAGTATTTAAAGTATGCACATATAAAATGTATTATTAATATCAAACAGCCCAGTATAATTGGACATGGATCTCTTCCAATGTTAAATCATCGAAAAACCTTTGAAATTATTTGTGAACGAGTCTTAGTAGCAATTGTTTTTCCTATGACTTATACACAAGATTAATCATCTGAGTAGCGGGTTTCTTACATGTCGCTATAAGTAATTGATAGCTGCTCCTCTAAAATTATGTTCTTCGGAAATCGGTCAGGGGTAACAGGCATGAGTGTTTATTATAATAATACTCAACCTCTGAAATACCACTTGCTCAATATTTATATTGAATAATTTCCGGTATTCATAGTACACACTTCGGAAGCGTAAAATTTATATGACAGTTCAATTTATTCTCACAACCCGCTTCTGGAAATAAATAATGCCACAAAGAAGTACTTTGTTATATTCCGTTCAGAATATAAGCGCTTTCAATTTAAACATGTTTTGTGACAAAGGCAGTTTAAAATAGTTCCTTCTATGTACAACTAGCAACCCACCTCGGCTTCATCTGGTTAGGCATATTAATATGGCGTTATTTAGATTTACGAGAATGAAAACCATTTTTATTGATTATTCGTTAAAAAAAACACTTTACCTTTTTCGGAAAATATATCCCAGATCCCTCCTGGCATTACTTTGTATCTGTTCATAAAGTTTTATCGCAATCGGCTCAGTCACTCCAAAGATTAACCGAAATACACAGACAAACAATTTCAAAATTGGTAGTTCTTATCTTAATAGCATGATAACATGGAAATAATCCCCTGATAAAAAGAGCCCTTCTGTTTTATTAAACTACAAGCAGGGCCAGCAGCGTACTTTTTTAAAGGAATTGGTGACAAAGGAGCACACAGTCCTTCTGATGGTAAGTGACTACTGTTTGCCCATTGATATCTATACCTATCCTCGTTTGCGAATCAAAATGCAAATGCGTTGTCACCCTTGAGGACTAAGATAGAATACCTCTATTCCAGTAAAAAGGGTCTCCGGTAAATATTAAAAAAAGTAATAGTTTATAATAATGTTTTAATATTTTACAATTGATTAATATACAAATCATAATAGCAGTGACATGGCAGCGTTCATTACTAGGGATTATTATCAACTTATATTATAATTGGCCTAAAAAAATGCAAAAGTTAAAAAGTTTTCTTGTTTTGCTTCTTTTCTTATAGACTAATGGTGACAAACAAGCACACGGTCCACCTGATGATACCCATAGATATCAGCGTCTATCCTCAATTAGGAATAAAAATGCAGATGGGTTGTCACCCCTGAGGACTAAGATGGAATACCTCGTTTCCAGTAAAAAGGTGTAAAAAAACGATATCTGATGTGTTTCCTATGGTGACATGAAATACAGCAGATTCAAGCTGGTATTCTATGAGAGACTCGCTCCGGTCGAGCCAACCCAATCGGGTTTTATGTCCAGCTTGTAAAGACAAAAATAATTTCATGTTGATTTTAAAACAAAATCCAATCAGTCCATATACATATATAAATATAATAGAACTTATGCAAACGATAGGAATACACGACTAATAATTCCTAAAATCGAATAGTTTTATATTTCGGATACATTACTTTGATAAATGGCTTTTATCAAAAATGTCTCCAGATATTATTTTTCCTTAATGGGATTCATCCAATTTCTCGTAGACAACGAGGTCTTCTGTCACCTTCAACTGAAGAAGGTTCGATAAGGGCTTGTGGATTTGAGTTAGATACTTTGCAAAAGCTTTTCGAATAGTTCAATTTATCACATACCATCTTTGCTATGAATCACATTGTTTTGTTACAAATTAAAGTAATATTTTGTAGTTTCGTTAATTTTGAGCGTACGAAATTAAATCTATATTTTATGAACTAATTAAACAAAGTTTTTTTTTTGAATCGGAAACGAGCTTGTAGCTTACCCGATGGTATTTAAGTATCGACCGCCTCTCATGAAAAACGGCAGCACCAGGAGAATTGCATGTGCGTTGCTCGTTTCAACTACTTACTATTACTATTTATTTTTCCTTACGTTAAGGCTTTCATTTCACATACTTGTTTATTCCTTTTCGCTCTTATATATGTATTTCTATATTTTATTTACGTATTTATAGAGTGTATAATTACCCTTTCTCATAGTTCATTATAACCTCTGCAATGTCGCGAGTGAGAGAAAGAGAGCGAGAGAGAGAGAGAGAGATCGCTTCTAAACAATAAGACTGCCAATTGTAGGTACCTTTAAACCTTTAAATAATTTGTTGTGTTTTTATTTCTCGAATGTTTTTCCGTTGTGCAATAAAGTATATTTCATTCATTCATTCTTTATGGTTCCTAAGTCGCATTGATTTACTCCCCGTGGTAAATGCGCAACCAAAATACACATAAATTAAACATAAGAGTGACGTTCAATAAGTATTATTTATAGTCTATATTGAATAAAATATTCTCTATTTCTATTTATTTTCCACAAGGATACGAAATACGTAGTAACTGAATATAATTAAAATTGAAAATTTTATCCTTAAATTGTAATAAAACTCATCAGATTATTAAATCAAACACCATTTAAACCTTGCACATATTTTTGGTTAAACATTACTGTAAAAATATTCAACAAAACCTATTTTAAAAATGCTTTATTAGAAACTTCTTTACTGATTAATTGGCCTTCAGTGAGTCGTCTAATCTCAATTCATACCAAATTCCCCTGTCACGTTTGACAAAAAGAAGGTGCGATAAGGACTTTGACTTTAATTTTTGAACAATTTTCTAACTGCACAATTTATCACGCGACACTTGTTATAAATTGAAGTGCTTTATCACCATTAGAAGCTTTAAATTGCTACCGTTCGTTTTTCTAGATTTTGCATTATACCAAATTGGATAGAAAATTAAGTTGCATGCTCAAAGAAAATCAGCGAGCTATGGAAATTGCTATACAGTTTCTCTTTATGACAAATTCCGCAACGATGATATCGGATCGGTTCGCTTGGCAATAGCAGCAGGCAAGCACTATGTTGGATGGCCATCCAATATATTAAACATATGATGAGGAAGCAGGTATTATGTTTTCAATTACAATAATTTTATAAATGTTAAATGACAACCAATTCACGACTGGATTCTTTACGATAGTAGGAAAGGCGAAGCGTGTTTCGTAAGTATAATAGAGTATTTGGTCAATGTCGAAAACTAACTTTTTAACAGTGGTTGAGCCACGCGGCAGCGTTTGCTGTCGTACGGATGGGCTGGCTCGAACCGGGGTGGTACCACGACCTCACAGAAAACCAGCGTGAAGTAGAGGTTTACCTCTGCGTTTCGCTTGGTGAGTGCAGGTGGCCGGAGGCCCTTTTTTACTGGAAATGAGGCATTCCATCTTAGTCCTCACGGGTGACAACGCATCTACATTTTGATTTGTAATAGAGGATAGATGTAGATGTCTATGGGCCGCAGCAACCACTTACCATCAGGTGGACTGTGTGCTCGTTTGTCACCATTATTCTATAAAAAGAAATCTATCTACCAACCTGACTTAAAAAATAAGTAAAAATTATGAAGTAGTAATTGATAATGGTAATAATGTAAAAAATTAATGTGTTAAATTAACACCTGTGTAGTGGCTGTGTAAGAATATCTAACTTCCTCATATAATCGGTGACGTAAAAGGCGATAGAATAAATCTAACACGGGAGATTGGTAGCAGCATCTTACTGATAACAGCTGAATAAAAAAAAACTGCGGCCACTTCGTTTGATAAACGTGGCAACTATAGAAAATATCCTCCATATGAAGCAATCTTTAGGGGTTGTATATAGATTGTAGTTAATGGTATGATAACGAGATTAGCAACAGATCGCTTCTTGAATTTGAAAATAATAATAAAAAAACGAAGGCATAGTTAGTGTCGTCTAGTAGAGAACTGTAGATAGTTGTGGTTATGTTTGATAATAATAGATTTTGAATGGTAAAACGACGAAAATACAACAATAATAAAGTTTGTTAATGTTCGCGCCAAGCGCTTATATCAAGAATTGACGTCAGAGGGCGCGCGCGCCTCGGCGATACCGGTTTGACGTCCCGTCGTGTCGAGGACGCGCGAGGGCCAATATCAGTCCTTATTCAGCGGTGCTTTAGATGGCACGCTGTCATTTTGTCGGGAACTCGGAATAGTAGGCGCGTCTAGTAAATATACTGTCTAGAATTTGTAACGCGTATTCCTTGCTGAGAGCTTCACCCTTAAAATTAAAAATGCTTTGGGTTTTCCGCGAAATTTTCATATTTGTAGCGGTTGTGATTAAAATATTGAATTTAAAATACTCCTTAAATGCTGCTGCATATGTTTTGTAAATATATTTGATCACTGCGTTTGTTGTTGCACGGTAAATTGAAATTTGTTGCGTCTATTTGCTGAAAGTAAAGTTTGGATTCATTTGAAATTGAATGACGCGCCGTTTGGATATTTGTGTATAGTTTGGATATTTGAGTATATGTTTTGTGATAGTGTTTTATTATTTTGCTTTGTGAAAAGGAAGGCTGAAATTAGATAACCCTATTTGTGCCGAAGGGAATAATAGTCAATTCTCTTTTGGTTTACATTTTGTTGGCACTGTCTAAGATATTTATTTGAAATGAGAAATAGGGCTGTCTCTTTCGTTTATTGTTTTGTTTTCTTTGTCAAGTTGACCTATGTGCATCGGTGATTACTTGTTTTTAATTAATTCTGTAATTGAACATTGATGCTTTTGAAAAATTCGTTGAAATATGAGCATAGGACTACTTATCTAACAGGCTGGCTAGTTTTAGATTATCAGATGGAAATCAGCTGTCGCACCATTTGGTAAATGATTATATGGTGGATGGCTTGGTTATGCCTACTTGTTTGAAAATTCATACTAGGGACTATCTGTGCGTTTCGTTCGGCTCTCCACAGACCACGTTCATGGGGAATTTGGGGGTGCTCTCTGCACTGAAGGTTAGGAGGTCCCTCTGGGCCGCTTCGTGTCGCGTCGCTGTTTGCAGACCTGATCCAGTCGGATTGCGGAACTAATCATAGGAGCGCAGATAGGTGTTTGAAGGAGGTCGTCGGACTTCTGTCTAGGAATAGGACTTATTTATGTGCTGCGATGTCCAGGAAGGGCATCCAGTTCAACCCTCCGGCTAGCCCACGTTGGAGCTGTAATTTTGAGGCTTTGGTTAGGGTTGCAAGATCTGATGGGATGCCTAAGGTGGCCTAGTTTGGTTGAAGATTTGGTCTTGCAACTTGCCGTCGCGACTCTGTCCCGCTGACCGTTTGCTCGCTGACATAAGTCCTTATGTCCGGGGCGTGGGTTTGTTCGCGCCAAGCGCCAATGTCAAGAATTGACGTCAGAGGACGCGCGCGCCCCGGCCAAGCCGGTTTGACTTCCTGTCGTATCGAAGACGCGCGAGGGCCGATATCAGTCCTTATTCAGCGGTGCTTTAGATGGAACGCTGTAATTTTGTCGGGAACGCGGAATAGTAGGCGCGTCTAGTAAATATACTGTCTAGGATTTGTAACGCGTATTCCTTGCTGAGAGCTTCACCCGGGACTTATTTGGGTTTAACGCTGAGTCCGTATAAGTGGATTTGACTGTATTAGCTACTAGTGCGGTATTTGATATTCTAGAAATAACTGTGGCCACGCGAAACGGTAGTGACCTTTGATCAGGTTTCGCTGGTTAAGTTTTATAACAAACGAGAGTAGTGGCTTCCGTAAGTTAGTTAATCTTACGACAGAGTTAATGGACTGTCATCGCGACGAACGAATAGTGACTGTGGACGGCGCCACGGAAGGATACCATAATTTGGAGCGGTGCTGAGGTCCGAACTGCTGCAGATGGTAACGGTCTAATAAGGTCAATAACACTACCAGCCACACCCAAATACACATCACTGACCCTTACTTTCCTAGCACTATACAATCACATGCGACCTGACCGAATCCTGAGGGACCAGTTTCCTTGGATATAGGTAAGTAAGCTCGGTTTAATAGAATAGAACGTTCCCCCTGATTATTTATTGTAAATAGAAACTTTCCACTTTGGCCGTCGGAGGCCCGACCAACATCTGCTTGTAGGTTCTTCCTCTATGGGCCCGGGAGACTCTACTTTTAGATAAGCAGCTGCTGGCCGTAACAGTTAATTTTAATATCTAAATGGAAGACAAACCTTATTTAAAGTATGACACAAGCATAAATTATTACAAAAATTGAGAAATTTCAATTTTAAGATTGAAAACCTTGACGTGAACATTTCCAGTAGTACTTATATGAAAGAGTAATATTGCAGCTAGTTTTGTAACATTTTGCATTTATTCAAATTAAATAAGACCTACTTTCCTTCACTTAAGAGTTAATATAGAAAATAGCAATTATATTATACGTTGAGTATTTTGAGGGTTCCATAGTCACAGAATGAGGAACCCTTATAGTTTCGCCATGTCCATGCGTCCGTCCGCAGTTTTGCTCAGAGACCCAGACCATACCAAAAATAGTATATCTGCCTTGCAACAGTTAGATGTATATAGCTAATGAACAAAAAGGACTCTTAAACCTTGGAAGAAAAAGAGTTGGTGGACGGTGATTGGTGGAGATGTTTTAGATCCCAAATCATCGCTTTGATTAAATTCTAAAAGTATATCGTAGTCTCTTTGATCCACTTAGATTTTTATATATTCAATTCATATTCCATATTCAGTAGATGCTGATATAATTTAAAAAAAAAAAATTATGTTTATATTATTAGTGTATTTGAATTATATTTAGCAAGAATTTTCTAGAGATTTTTCATAGAAAGAAGAGTAACAAACGAGCACCAATTCTAACTGGTGGTAAATGTTGTGGCTATATACAGTTACATCTATCCTTGGTTAAATAATCGAAATTTATTGTCACCTTTGAGGAATATGATGAAATGTGCATAGTTACCAGTAAAAAGGGTCTTCATTTTATTCACCGTACGAAACATAGCAGCATTATTTTACTATGTCACGCTGGTAAGCTCTACGAGCGTGTTGCTTCTCCCATCAAGTCAACTAACTCTGTTTCAATCATAATAGAAAGAAGGAAAGATATAAAAAAAATTTGCAACACGCCACACATACTATTAGCTGCAGCGTAGTTATAACCCGTAAAGATAAGCTTGAGATGAAATTATTTTAAATTATATGGGAAGAATAATATAGTTTAAAAGGTATGTTTGGAGTATTTATGAACTTGCCCAAGTTTTTATTTTTTTATAGATTAATTATGTCAAACTAGCACACAGTCCTCCTGATGATAAGTTAATGCTGTGGCTCATTGACTTTACAATTATCTACAATTAATAATCAAACTCCAGAATCGTTTTCAGTAAATAATTTCTCTACATTCACCAAACGAAAAACAATACCATTATGGTAACAACATTATGGTAAAAACCAATACCAATATTTTACGTTGATGTTATGTAAGAGAATGGATCTTCGCAGGTCAGGCCGACCCATTCGTGCTACAATCATATATATATATATAGCTGCAGCATGGTTCTACCACGTCCAAAAAATGTAAAACTAATTTGATTCTCTTAAAAAATTATCTTTACTTATTCAGAGAGTTGATTCTAAATAATATAATAAATGATATATATAATAATAATTGAAATAGACATAAGCCTTTGGAAATGTTGGTGATTTTGGTGTTTCCTTCATTAGATCGTATCCGTCTTACAACTTTATAATTGTATTGACTTAGATGTTTATATGTACTTAATGCTTTGTACAAAATTAAAACCATTTTGATACTAATTTCATAACTAAATTTTATATTCAGCTTACATGCAATATAGCCTGTATGGGCTGCTGCTATAAAATACTACCTGGCAGCTAAATCCAAATATGATTACTGCAAATCCTTCCAATCTTGAACACAGGCGCAAAGTCATTGTGTACTACTAAAAAATACTCTCGGAAAGAATGTGCAGGAATCGCATAACTGAATTCCTCCCTCTTTCCATGTTGAGCAGTGGACTTTAATAGGCTGTCACGGTAACTGTCAGGGGATAGTAGTCAAGCGTTGGCTCAGAATAGTTTCTTCTTTTAGCTAAAACTAGTTTATAGCCCCATTTCTGCGATGAGTAACTACTCCACCACGGGACTCTAATGCATTTTGGTTCATTTCAGAAACCTTGTCTGCCGACTTCCAAAAAGGAGACGGTACTCAATTCGACTCTATGTTTTTGTATTTTTTCTTCTTTTTTTTATGTGTTGTCATAACTTTTTACCAGGTAAACCGATTTCGTTGATTCTTTTTTACTTGAAAGCTGGTACATCTCGTGTGGTTCCATATGAATTTGATTAAGGTCAGACCAATAGATTTTGAGTTATTCTTAATAACTTATATTGAAGTCGGCTGTACAAAATTTTTAATTTTAAATAATATTATATAAGGTATTTTTTCACCGCAGATCAACTTTATTGTTTATCGTTTATTGTTTATAATAACTCAATAAAAAGTATTACAAAGAGCGGATTTAACACTTTTTGGCATTCTCCATCAGTCACTCGGGACGATTGTAACACCAATAAAAATCGTGATTGCTACAGCTTAGTGTTAAGGATATAATATACACACCTAATTATAGGTAATCATCACTTACACAATGAAGCAATAAACAGAACATTAACTGAAACGGAGATAATGTGATAGGTGCCAAAATAGATATCCGAAGCGCCTAGGGCCTGTCATCTCGTTGTTCACCGTGGGTGACCACGCCAAGGCTATTCAGCCAGCCAACATGTTCTGTCTTGCCCTGTCCCTGCATTGTCCCATTTATAGAGGGTGGAGGACTAACTCCTTCTACTTACCATAATGACCATGGGAAAACACCTTTAAACTACCTTCGTATTTAATACTGTGCCTAACAATGTATCCTTTATTTCAGGGTGTAGGTTATTAAAACATAAAAGTAAAATTCATTCATTCATACACTGCTAAACAAAGGTCTTCTCCGATGACTGTCCAATTGCCTCATAGATAGGATATTCATTCAGTGGTAGTCGCCACGCTTGGCAGGCGTAATGGCAAATGCAGTTTTTTTATTGTTTCAGCCCTTAACAGGAAAATGCTGTTTTTAAAAAAAATTTTGTTTCAGTTCCCTCTTTTGCCTCTTACAAATCAAAACATTTTTCTTAACTTAACATCACATCATTATATTGCATCATAGCTACAACGCCCTCTTTCGATGTTATCAAAAACTAGAATAGAACATATTAAAGCGCAGAAACTAAAGCCAAAACAGAGGTATACTACGAAGGAGTGCCAGAGAAAAAAAGACGAGAGAGAGAGAGAGAGTTCAAAATAGGTAAAACTACTTTTCATAAAGTTAAAGTGAAAAACGAACTTACAATCGAATTAAATTATAATGGTAAGTTGCTATTGCGGCCCATGGTCCTGCAAACAACTTCGGTATCTGTGGAATTAAACTTTGTGTTTTTTATATTTACACAACCAGTTTAAAACATCTTTCTCACTATATAGCGTGCTTGGCTTTAACCATATTACTTTAATGGTATTTGAGATATATATTCAAAATCAATCAATCAATACATGAAAAAAATAGTGTTTTGTGCACAGACAGGTAATAACTTATTTTGTTGAAACTACTAAAAGGATTTTCCATCGGTCTGAAAGTACCTATAAATTCTGAATGTAACTAAAACTTTGTTTTTTACTATTAATTAATGAACAGTGCACTATTTTAACTTAAAATACCGGTGAAAAGTATTAAACAATCGCTTTTAGTTTCTTTTAAGGTGTGATTTTTAAATTCATATTTTAATTAATAATAATAATAATAACCTTGTTTTACATAAAACATGGTATAGATGTTCTTCACATGTAAAAAACGAGCGCTCATGTTTTGCTTATTTTACATAGTGTGACGCCTCAGAATTATTATTAATAAATAATAATTAAATTCATTATAAAGACATTTAAAAATGTCTTAGAAATTATATCTTAAACTATTAAAATGCAAATAATAAGCATAAAGTTCAAATATATTCATTTGGAATATTGAATATTATAGTATTAGTAAACGCATAAATTGTCTCTAAAATCTCTAAATTTATTAAAACTCTGCTTAAAATATTCATAATGTATCAAATCATATAAATACAAGTCGATTATATTGCAATAATAAAGATAAATAACATTTGTAATACTATAATAGAAAAAATGGATCAAAATTTTCTAAATTGATGAAAGAGTTTTTGTAATAATTGGAAAATTTCTTTTTTTTTTATTAATGAACGTGTTTTCGTAATGTTCCCTTATATTAGGGCGTTGCCGGAGACACATACCCAAGGGTGTACATATATATGGGGTGTTCGGCTGATCGATTGCTAGTACTAAGGTTGCACAATGACTAGTCCTATATTAGCGACTTATCATAGTAAGGTCTAACGAACCAAAGCATTAATATAGAAGGTCTCTATGATGCATATTACGCATTATGATAGCAGAGTTATGACTTGAAGTCCCATATGAATAAGATATACAATAGTATGGTCTATGAAATAAAACAAATATGTGCAAGGTCTCAAATATGTAAAAGCATTATATTGAAAGAAATGGGACTTGAAAAGGATTAATAAAGTGGCGAGTAGGTTGCTTCGCAGCCTCCGAGACCGAGGTAAACTTGGACTCGCAAACCGATGTGTCCTAGACATATCATCTTAGTGCCGGTGGTAAGCGGGTTTGTTGTAGCAATACGACTTGCCCGTGGACATCGCACACCCCTACCGTTTGTGGGCGGCGTCTTAGCGCATAGCGTTATGATACGTCAGCTATCTTTCGGATTAGGGTGAGTGTGTTTGGTAGTACTTTTTAGTGCAGCAAGCATACTCAACTTCATGTCTTAGTGCAATAGCGCTATGATACGTGGAGTTTTGGCTACTGACGTCTTAGTACCGTGCTACTATGATACGTTGGTGGTATTTATAGTTAACAACATTATCAATTTTGTTACCAAAGTCGATAGGGGTCATGTGGGTGTTTTGTGAGGGGGCGCCATCCGTATGATAGATGCATTGATGCTTATGTTACTTGCAGTATTGTGTCTTGTGATGGACCTGCGGGTGTGCTGCACCTGATTTGACGCATCTTGTGGTTCTGGTCGATGGAGGTATGCGGGTAGTGATGTCTGCTGGGACTATATGGGGGACCTTGGGATGGTGTAGGCCCGACGATAGTCGTATTGATGCTTGTTGCATTCTGCAGCATTGCGTCTATGCGATGATTGTTTGGTGGGTCGCTATTCTCAATGGCGCTCTCTGCGTCTTGGTTTGACTCACAACCTAAGTAGCTTTGCCCAAGTCGGGTCCCTTCATCGCGGGGCTGCAGACTCTCTGTCCTTCATGATATTTAATATAACAACTTAATAATATATCTCTATAAAGTTCCCACCTTCGAAAAATTGAAGGCAACTTGTTAGTGGGTGAAACAAACATGATCGAAAAATGCATATACTCAACGTAAGTGACACAAACCCTTTCTGATGGCGAATTATTACTAATATCTTGTAACTGCCTATTGGCTATATCTGCCATTGTATTGGTTAGTGGAGCATATGTGTCGACCTCATGCGGGTGGTAGCTGGAGAGAGAATCTGAGGAGGCTCTCAAGGCTGCGGCCGAACTGCTGCTGACCATGCAATGGGTGGTGATGCCTTACTTACATCACGTCTGCAGGAAAGGCGGTCTGGCAGGTGGTGGCGCTCACGGATGGCTTTTATGGCCAGTGTGTCTTTTGTTGCCTAACACGTGTGACGTACATTCACTGTGGCTGGATTTGGTCGTATTCGGTATGGCGTTTACAGGCATTGACATGCGTGATTTCGGTAGATGTTTGAGCTTACGCAATATCAAGGGGCCAAGTCCTTTTTTACTGGTTCGCCAGTTATTTTGCTGTGAACTACGGTCCAGTTCCCAAATTAGCGTACCCTTCGGGGGGAGCGCATTAAAATGGTTAGCGCTCACCGTGCGCGGCGTGTGCGGAGCCGTGTACCTCCTCCACATTTTTTTTAAATGTGGGAGAGCGAAGCCCTTGCATCTGGTATTTGATATACATATAGTGAGCCTTTTTCAAGCGGGAAGGGATTAATTATTAAGGAATTGACTGTTGTGAACCTGATACAAGTGGAATAGGGACAATTTATTGTTCTTAACTTTTTTGAGCTCTGTCTTCGTGAACGGGGTTCTTTAGCTTATAAGACTCTACCAACAGCTTTCAATTACTCTCGTAAATATTCATTCTTCCAAGATACACCTAAAAGAACTAAGTTACTATACAAACACAACGTAAATAAGGGTCGTAACTAAGACGATCACACCAAAAATTTATTAAACGGCCTATAATTAAACCTTTAGAAAGATCAAGATATACTGGTCACGTAAATTAGATATATTTATATATCTAATAGATATAGATTATAAAGAAATACAAGTATAAGTATATAGAGATGGAAGAGAAGAAGAAACGGGGGGGGGGTCGTTATAATAGCATGCAAGTATTTTTAAACAATGTCAAATATTTTCTTAGATATTTGAAATACATTAGTCATCAAATTTAGTTAACAATAGAATATAGAGAAATAATTTTATATTAATTATTTAAATGTTAATTTAACTAATTACTTAATACCTAGTAAAAGTCGCATAGCTTAATTAAATATATATTGTATCAATAATTAAATTATTTTTTTTGTAATAAATATTATCCAATACATTATCTATTATATTTTTATCCAAGAATTGTTTTACGCTATAAAAATTATTTTAATTGAGCCATTTGTATAATTTATTTTTGAATAATGTAATATTTAGGATTTTAAGTTCATCAGGGAGTTTTTTTTTAATATTCGGACACACATGGTAAGGCAACTTTTGCCATATTTTTCTATTTAGGTATATATCCTTAAGTACTAGCTTGTGTGGGTCCCTACGTGAGCAAGTAGACCGTACCTCACAAGCTTGTTAAAATAATTGTTTGTGTTTCTGCACAAAAACACAAACTTCAAAAATATATTTAAATAAAACTAATTTCACGGATTTTATCGCGTATATTAACTTATTTTACATTCCCGACGTTTCAAGCATTTTACAGCACCAATGGTCACGGGGGGTATGACGTCCCAATGTCATAGTTAACCACGGCTACCTCCAGACTATAAATTATTAATTTTTGATCCGATCTACGCAGTATGAACTTACAGTATCATGAAGTCTTGCAGTTGTATACTTGGGTTGGGATTTAGTTTTATTAATTATGGAATCCCAAGCAGATGGTAGCACCCAGCCATCTTCTCTATTAAAATTAGGATGTTTCTTGATTTCAATAGCCTCACGAATCATCCTTGGAAGGAATCGGTGTTCTTTAGCGAGGATTTGTGGTCTATCAAATCTAATGTAGTGACGGGGGCGATCCTGTACGTGTTCACAGACTGCAGACTTCCCGGAGCGTCTATTCTTCACATCAGCTATGTATTGTTTAACACGGGTTTTACAGATTTACCCACGGCAGCTAACTGTGAAGGATGGTGGTGAGAATCACCGTTTAAATATCTATCTGTATGGGTCTTTTTTCTATACACAGTGTGGCTCAAGCTGTTATCAGGATTCCGAATTACTAACACATCTAGAAAAGCTAAAAAATTGTTTTCCTCTAACTCCATTGTGAACTGAATTTTAGAATTTAAGGACTTAAGATGGTCTAGAAATGCATTTACATTATCTAAAGGGAGAATTGTGAAAGTGTCGTCTACGTACCGCTTGTAGAATCTTGGGTTTACGGGAGAAGTACGCAGGGCTTTCTCCTCAAGGTCCTCCATGAATATATCGGCAACAATGGGAGATACAGGTGAGCCCATCGTCACTCCATCTACTTGCTTGTAGAACTCCTCCTTCCACAATAGGAAGCCAGGTGTAAGGCAGTGTCTAAGTAATACTGCATATTCTACGGGCATGTTGTTTTGCTCTAGCCTTCTAGTAACAATCGAGATGCAGTCTTCAACAGGTAAGCATGTGAACAGAGACTGCACATTAAAACTGACCATAGTTTCATTGTCTGCCAGATGTAGGTCTTTAGTCTCGCTGACAAAATGGTAGTAATCCTTTGTGTGTGCTCTTGTATGTCCCCTGAGCGGTGAAAGTCTATTCGCTAAGTGTTGAGCCAATTTGTAAGTTGGTGAATCGATTTGGCTCACTATTGGACGTAGTGGAGCATTGAGCTTGTGTATTTTTAGTAACCCATACAATTTCGGTGGTTTGGCACACGTAGGTATTATCGATTTTACGTCTAGATTTAATCTTTCGGAGTGTTTCTTTATGAGATCACTAGTTGTTTTGAGTGTGTTATTTGTTGGGTCATTTTTAACCTTTTTATATGTACTTGCATCGGACAAAAGTTCTTGTATTTTAGAATTATAATCCGACGTATCCACGACTACCGTGGCCTTTCCCTTATCTGCGCGGAGAATCGTGAGTTCTCGTTTATTGCGTAGGTTATTCAACGCTTTAAATTCGTCTTTAGGTAGATTCGGTTTTGGCGCTGAACTTCGACGAAACATAGACGAAATGTCTTGACGTATCGCTTCCAAATCTTCCTTTCGCATATTGTTTTTAAGTAAACAGCCCTCGACACTGCAGATAATTTCTTCGTACGATAATTTTTTAGGTGTTAAAGCAAAATTAAGGCCTTTCGATAATACTCTAATTGTTGCATCATCCAGAGTTTGTTTTGACAGATTATAGACCGCGCTTAATCTATGATCCGCGTTCGTAGTCAATGGTTGCGTTTCGTTCTCACGTTGACTCAGATTTTTGACATTTAATTTGGTCGTCAATTTTTGATATTTTACTATATGTTTGTTTTTGCATTCGTTATATTTATTAATTTATCGTTTATTTAACGTTTCGATGCAAACATTATAATCAAATATCGTTAAAACTGCCTTTAGCTTACTGAATGATGTGTCTATGGATTTGTTTATGGTATGTGGATCGAAGCGTTTTTGTTGGATTATTTAAACGGTGATTCTCACCACCATCCTTCACAGTTAGCTACCGTGGGTAAATCTTTGTTTCAGAGAGCACGAGGGATCTGTGACAGTAAACACCTGGCCGCCGAGCTCCAACACGTCAAGCAAGTTTTGCACGACAATAAGCTTCGGGTCCCGCGCCTACGTCACAGTGGACGAGTGAAGCAGGCCACAGTCGAGCGAGTGCCTGCTGTACTGCCATATGTCAGAGGTGTCACTGACAAGATTGGCTACATCTTGAAGCTTGCTTCCATTAAAACATATTTCAAGCCGCCGAAGAAGATAAGTCAGTTTTTACCATCAGTCAAGTGTAATATTCCTCTGCAAGATGCATAGACGCTCCGGGAAGTCTGCAGTCTGTGAACACGTACAGGATCGCCCCCGTCACTACATTAGATTTGATAGACCACAAATCCTCGCTAAAGAACACCGATTCCTTCCAAGGAATATTTGCGAGGCTATTGAAATCAAGAAACATCCTAATTTCAATAGAGGAGATGGCTGGGTGCTACCATCTGCTTGGAATCCCATAATTAATAAAATTAAATCCCAACCCAAGCATACAACTGCAAGACTTCATGATACTGTAAGTTCATACTGCGTAGATCGGATCAAAAATTAATAATTTTTCGTCTGGAGGTAGCCGTGGTTAACTATGACATTGGGACGTCATACACCTCAGTCCCCCCCGTGACCATGGGTGCTGTAAAGTGCTTGAAACGTCGGGAATGTAAAATAAGTTAATATAAGCGAAAAAATGCGTCAAATTAGTTTTATTTAAATGTGCAGTGTTCGCGTAAATATAAGAAATAATTAAAAAATATATATTGTTGGTAGTGGCAGTATTCCAAGACCTTTAAATAGAGGCTGACACGATTCATCAGGTCGTATTCCGCAGATTGCCCTAACGCACTATTTCTGCGCACTAAATGCCCGATTCCAATCCGAACTATTTCCCTACATCACCAGTCTATAACGGAGTATAGACACGACATATTTAAGTAATAGAATGCAGAAAGTTATTATCAATGGTAAAAGTTCTTCCGGCTCACCTATACTAATGGGTGTCCCTCAGGGCTCGATTCTCGGCCCATTCCTATTTCTAGTGTATACTAATGACTTACCTTCTCTTGTAGAGGATAATCATGATATAGTATTATTTGCTGATGGTACTTCCTTGATTTTTAAACTTAAACGTAAATCGTTTAAATGTGACGAAGTGAATAATGCTATATCAAAATTAGTGCATTGGTTTAATGTTAATAATCCACATTTAAACGGAAATAAAACTAAATGTATTAAATTTACAGCAACTAATGATTTGACATGAGACAAAATTTGAGTACCAATGTGTTTTTAAATGGAGAATAGAATAGAATAGAATAGAATATTTTTTTATTCAATATAGATCACATTTGTAATACTTATTGAAAGTCATTTTTTACTTTACCACTGGTTCGAAAAAAAAAACTCTGTCCTGGGAAGAACCAGCAAGAAACCCAGCGGGACTTTTTTTTAAAGCAAATTTTACAATAATGGTTGTACTAACTATATAAGTACAAAATTCATTTTAGAAACAGCTTGGAAGCGATCACCTCATTCCCAGGGGTTATTATCAACCATGTATTCATTTATACTATAATAACCCTTTTTATACAGTTTCAACTTAACAAAACATTTAATCTTGCTAATGGAGAGAGCCTGTACACTTTCCGGGACCTTGTTGTAATAGCGTATACATTGCCCCAAGAATGAATTACTGACTCTGTGGAGTCGAGAAACTGGTATCACTAGCTTGTGTAGGAAGAACTGAGCCCTGTTGAATCCACTGTTTTTCTTGGCATCACTCTCGACGCAAAGCTTCAGTGGGGCCCCATATATCCAAACTAGCAAGCAGACTAAGTTCTGCAGCCTATGCTGTAAAAAAGATTAGAGGTCTCACTACTGTCTTGACATTTAGATTAGTTTATTTCAGTTATTTCCATAACATAATATCTTTTGGGATTTTGCTATGGGGAAATGCGGCTAATTCAGAAACTATTTTTGTTTTACAGAAGAGGGCCATTAGAGTTATTTACAACCTAAAACCGAGAGAGCCTCTTAGAGATAAATTTAAAGAAATAAATATATTTACTTTGGCCTCTCAGTATATTTACGAAAATGTTGTATATGTTCACAAAAACAAAGGTAGTTTTAGTACATAAAAAAGTGATATACATTCTGTAAACACTAGGAACAAACACAAGCTAGTGATACCAGTTTTTCGACTCCACAGATTCAGTGATCCATTCTTGGGGCAATGTATACGCTATTACAACAAGGTCTCAGAAAGTGTACAGGCTCTCTCTATTAGCAAGTTTAAATGTTTTGTTAAGTTGAAACTGTATAAAAGGGGTTATTATAGTATAAATGAATACATGGTTGATAATAACCCCTGGGAATGACGTGATCGCTTCCAAGCTGCTACTAAAATAAATTTTGTACTTATATAGTTTGTATAACCATTATTGTAAATTTGCTTTAAAAAAAAGTCCCGCTGGGTTTCTTGCTGTGAGTGCTGTAGAGTATCCGAAACGTCGGGTATTAATAAAAATAAGTTAATTAAACGCGATAAAATCAGTAAAATTAGATTTATTCAATTAACCTCCAGGAAGATTTCTAGTAATACATTAATAAATGATGAATGATAAAGTAAAGCTTACTCCTTTTTTTCATTGAGTTTCCCTTATCCAAAATGAGACCACCGATATGCACCCATTATTATTATTTAACTACCTTTACCCGACAAGTGTTACGTAGACTAGCTCTTCGCCTTTTAGGGTACTTAAGGCGCTGCGAAAACCCATACTATTTTATTTTCATGTTATCAATAAAGAATTAGCCATTCTTTGCGCAGATGCAGACACTTTATACCCCTTATTAATTTTTTTCCTATTTATTTAATCATATATCGTGTGATACGAATTAAAATGCCTTAGTTAAGTTAAAAAAACAGTCCTGTAGTCAAATAACTATCATTAATATTGGTCAACAATTGAAAAAGTGATGAATAGCTAAGTTAGTCGATTTATGTTTTTAAAAACCATATTGATTTTTATTTATAAAGTTAAACTTATTGCAAAATCATGGGATCCTTTTATACATACACATTTGGAATATTTTTTAAAGTATACGTACCAGGTAATTGGTCGATAATTGCAAACGACGTTTCTGTTGCCACGTTTGTGTATAGGCTTTTCAATGGAGAACTTTAATGTTTCTGGAAAGCTTCTTGATGAGGCTGACAAATTGACAAGATGAGTCAATATACCAATTATTTTATCAATGTATGACTTCAATATTTGTGTATTTATGCCATAGTAACCTACAGAGTTGGTTTTACTTAAGGCCATTACCTCTAACTTTACTTCATTTACTGACATGGGTTTAAGGAACATTGTGTTTAAGTTAAAATTATTCTTAATATTAGAGCCTCCGCCATTGTTTATATATTTTTTTAATACTACTGTTTCCGATGTTTGTAAAGTAGTTAATAAATATTTGGGATATTTCTTCCGGGTTTGCTATATTGCAATGCTCAATTTTTAGACAGTCAATAGTAGCTTCGCTTCGTGTTATACCTATTTCATTTTTAATATTCACAACGTTGCTTTACGTTTATTATTGTTATTTTGAATAAATTTAATGTTTGCTAGTCTCTTAAATTTATTTATACATTTTTAATGCGTTTGAATATGTAAAATATTTCTGTCTATTGATTGCTGATTTATGTGTATAAATAATAGTTATGTAGGGGTTATCAGATCTATCAAATTTTCAGTAAGCCTTTACTAAACCACATGCGATTGTTTTTGTTTGAGTTATCATCCTTTACTTTTTTAGTTGGGAAACACAAATCGTAGAACAACTTGAAATTCGAATGAAAGTTATTGAAAGCTATATTCAAGTTAAGTTCACTCAGTATTCCCATTAAGATAGGGTAAAATTAATTGTGTGGTGTTTTTGGTGGTGGGCCCGTTCTTCATACAAAACTAAATTATCGTCTGTTGCTGAAGCCCATCAGTTTAATATTTTTTTCATATCCTTGTAGGAACATATTTTTGGTGAAATATTACGATTAAAATAATCAACAAAATCTCTTTTAAAAATGTTCTATTAGAGACTTTTTGAATGATTAATTTTCCTTCAGTGAGTCATCCAATCTCGATTCATACCAAATTCCGCTGTCACGTTTGTCAGAAAGAAGGTGCGATAAAAACTTTGAATTGAATTTTGGAACAATTTTCGAACTGCACAATTTATCACGCGACACTTGTTATTAATAGAAGTGTTTTATCACCATTGAAAGCTTTAAATTTCTTCAGTTCGTTATTCTAGTTTTTACATTAGGGTAGGACATTACCGACACGGTACACTATTACAGGCATTCGTTGTTTGTTTTCTGTCAATTTCACCTTGGATATCTATGGAGGAACATTACATTTACTTGTTGTGTTGATGACACGTTGACGTAGACTAGTAGAATGAACCACGTCAATATCAGCCCACATAATTGTAACTAAATTTGCTTTGTGTTGCGTGTGTTTTCAACTGACGACTTAAAGTTTCCAGGTAGTGACACCGCATACTTTTTGATTGGCGGTCGGTATGTGTCAAGTGGAAGCAACTGGACACAAAAAGTGTCTGCACCTGCGCAAAGAATGGCTAATTTTTTATTGATAACATGAAAATAAAATAGTATGGGTTTTCGCAGCGCCTTAAGTACCCTAAAAGGCGAAGAGCTAGTCTACGTAACACTTGTCGGGTAAAGGTAGTTAAATAATAATAATGGGTGCATATCGGTGGTCTCATTTTGGATAAAGGAAACTCAATGAAAAAAAGGAGTAAGCTTTACTTTATCATTCATCATTTATTAATGTATTACTAGAAATCTTCCTGGAGGTTAATTGAATAAATCTAATTTTACTGATTTTATCGCATTTAATTAACTTATTTTTATTAATTCCCAACGTTTCGGGTACTCTACAGCACTCACAGTCACGAGGGTCTAAGGTGAATGACGTCCCGATTTCAGAGTTAACTCGGAGTACCTTCAGCTTTTTTAATTATTAATTTTGGTCCGATCTACGGAGAATGAACTTACTGTGTCTTGAAGTCTTGCAGTGGTATGCTTGGGTTTAGTTTTAATTTTATTAATTAAAGGATCCTAAGCAGGTGATAGTACCCAGCCTCCCTCTCTATTGAAATTAGGATTTTTATTTATTTATTTGCTTTTTAAGGGAAACATACAGTACAATAATAAATTACACAATAAAACATATAAAAGTAATCCTAAAAACCAATGAAGTTTCCACAGATATCTAATACACAATAAAAGCTTGGCACCACAATATTATGTTGTATAAAAATTAAAAATATAAAAGAATAAAACTAGCTAAATGGTATTCATAAATTAAACATTAAGTAGTAAGTAGTTATAAGTAACATTATATATATAACTTAGTGGTACTACCAATTATATATTAAGTTTTACAATATTTTCTTTGTAACTTTTATATTCAAGGGTGAAATATATCTAATTTACAATATTTTAAGTTAAATTTTTTGCATGTATGAGATACAAAATTATTTGAGGCATACCTTGTTTTAACTTTAGGTAATGCAAAAAGAGGTTTATTTCGTTCACCTAACCTATGACACGCAAGATTCACTTTGTTTATATTTAATTTAAAAATACCCACGTATCATTCTTGGCAGGAATCGATGTTCTTTCGCGAGAATTTGTGGTTTATCAAATCTAATGTAATGTGACATGTAATGCGGGGGCCATCTAGGATATGATCACAAATTGCAGACTTCCCGGAACGTTGGTGCTTCACGTCAGCTATGTGTTCTTTTACGTGAGTTTTTATTGATCGTTTTGTTTGCCCTATATATGAGGATTCGAATGACTAACAATACCATAGGTCACACTGTGTATAGAAAAAAGACCTATACAAACCGATATTTAAACGGTGACAGGAAGACAAAGCTCAAAAAGTTTAAAAACATTAAATCGTCCATATTTCACTTACATCAGGTTCACATCAATAAATTTCTTACTAATTAATCCCTTCCCGCTTGGAAAAGGCTCACAATATTATATAAAACTCCCGCCACAAGGGCTTCGCTCTTCCACATTAAAAAAATTATGTAAGTTATAAGTACCCAATTGAATATATTCTTGTATACTAAAAACTTATAATTTAAATTAATTGACTTAGAAATAGTATATTTAAATTAAATTTTACCTAATAAACCATATAAAAATATTAAAGAGTGTAAACAGAGAATGCTTAAAATTGGTTTTTAATTAAAATTTGTAAAAATAGTTAACATTAAATCCAAAAATTATAACAAATAAGCTTCCTTTACAAATATTGGAAAAGCGGATGGCTATGTGGCAAAGTACGAGTAATAACTTCATATATTAGCTCCAGATCCAACGGTATTTTTACATAAACGCTCTAGAACATTTAATTTCAGATCCCATTGGCAAGAAGTAATTTTGAATCCAGTTTGGTGTTTGGAAGACCTTGTTTAAAACGAAAAGATGTAGCATTTTTTTAAATTTAGCAGAAAGTGTGTTTGTTGTGTTTCTAATAGTGATTATGACTGAAATGCTGATTTAAAGGGACTTGTATTTATGATACGGTTACAAAGTCAAATAAAAGGAAATGAATTCCCTTTTAATGTTTTAGCCGGCTGGATGGACCGGCTCGAACAGGGGTGGTACCACGATCTCACAGAATACCAGCGTGAAGTAGAGGTTTACCTCTGCGTTTCGCTTTTTGCAGGTGGCCGGAGGCCCTTTTTACTGGAAATGAGGCATTCCATCTTAGTCCTCACGGCTGACAACGAATCTGCATTTTGATTTGTAATAGAGGATAGATGTAGATGTCTATGGGTCGCAGCAACCACTTACCATCAGGTGGACTGTGTGCTTGTTTGTCACCCTTATCCTATAAAAAAATATGAACGTTCATAATATAAATAATTTTGCAACAAATAAAAATAAACAAACGTGCTCAGAATTCGGAATATACAATTTTTTTTTATAGGATAGGGTGACAAAAGAGCACACAGTCCACCTGATGGTAAGTGGTCGCTGTGGCCCATAAACATCTACATTTATCCTCGTTTGCGAATCAAAATTCAGATGCATTGTTACCCGTGAGGACTAAGATGGAATGCCTCTTTTCCAGTAAAAAGGGTCTCCGGTTCTTTACACTCACCATACGAAACACAGCAGTGTTAAACTGCTATTTGACGCTGGTATTCTGTAAGAGCGTGGCCTTTCCCCGGTCGAGCCGACCCATTCGTGCTACAACTATACTACTTATATAGCTGCAGCATGGCTCTACCACGTATAAATAAATATAGTAGGATTGTAAAGTAAAAAGCTTACTAGAGTAAAGTAAATGTGCAGCCTTTATTGTTTTACGCAGTAGAGCCACGATGCAGCTTTATTATTTTTGTTGAACGAATGGGTCGGCTTAACCGGGAAAGGACCACGCTCTCTTAATACAAGCGTGAAATAGCAGAAAAATGCTATTGTGTTTCGAGGAAAGTGTCGCGAACCGGACACTTTTAGTGAAAACAAGGCATTCTATCTTTGTCCTCAGGAATGATGAAGCATCTGCATTTTGGTTATTAATTGAATATAAATGTAGATGTCCACGAGCTACAATATCCACTCACCATCGGGTGGACTATGTGCTCATTTGTCACCCTTGTTCTATAAAAAATTTGCTAAATAATTGTATATGTCTGACATTTTGTTATAAATATTAGAGTGTCCAAATTTTTTTTAAAGAGAATTAGTTACAATTGCACCTACGTATAAAAGACATGCTTGCCAAAATAATACGGTAGGTTTTGTTTTGAATATTCTTATACCTTAATAAATTAAAGAGGTTAAACTTATTTACATATATTTGCTCGACCTAAGCGATAAGACATACAAAGCTGAAACTTGGCGGTGTTCGTTGCTTAGATAGCGTGCCTACTTTATCTAAGCAACCTACAATGCCAACTAGCTTTCACTATGAAATAAAATTTTCGTTTGTTATAAATTCTCATTGTTCTCATACTTTAAACCATACCATTGTCCTGTGGGTATCGTAAGAGGTAAAATAGGGAAATAAACCAGGAGACGGGCAGTGTCTTTCTAATAATATCAAGAAAATAAAAATCAGCGGTTGTCAACCTACCTGTCAACAGTGGCGACTATGGAAAATATATTAACAATCTTGATCAATATTAACAAGCTAGCCCCCTAGAGGCCATAGCCTATGTTTTCTAGCAGATTCTCGATAGGTTGTAATGATTATGATGATACATTCTTCCATTTTAAATGCTTCATCTATACGGTCTGGTATTTTAAATGGTACTTATAGTAAATTTAATTTATTTGTAAAAAAAATATTAAAGTTGGTAAAAATCATCTCGCGTACATCCACTTGATCTAATAAAATGATCTGTCTTATCTAGATTTAAGAGCACCTCCCCACCCTCACTCAATCGCGTTCACTATCCCCGTCACCATTAATCCCAGCACCACTACTCGCAACACCACTACACTATGAAAGACACACCTCTGACGACAGTACGAAACGTGTTTCGCTTCTGTACAAGGAATCTTCAGGTGATGTAGACTTTGCAGTGGCTTACCGCTAAGTCAGCGGTGACCTACAAAAACTGCTATTTATACAGCCCGCTGACATAAACGCTCCCTATTTAAATAGCGAGTGACCGCTTCATACGATAAAAATGCGACCAATAACTGCCAGATGTACGCAGCCATTTTTAAAATTAAAAACAAACCGCCGCGTAACGTCCGCCTACCCTCCAACTACGCAACCAATCGTCAATCACTGTGAGGATGACAAACCACCATATTACGAGGCTGTCTCTTATTAGAGAGCAGGCTTAAAGATATTTAAGAGAGGTGGGTTAGAAACATTTGTTTGTTCATTAAGCAGTGCAAACTTATTATTATTATTTTTAATATCTCTAACTATTCCAGTACACATAGTCGCAGCCCTTAAAAACACGTATGTAAGACTTTAAAGAAGTGGTCGTTGGCTAGGTTGTGTACAGTGTCAAAAAGTTGTTTAGCAAAATGAGATTTATCGGGATTGCAATTCCTGTACGCGACTAAATGCTCTTAATAACGTATTTCGATGTTTCTATCAGTCTGACCCACGTAAACGGTGTGGCGTTTGTCACAAAAAGTTCGTAAACATCCGACTTTTGACGAATATCTCATCATCATCATTACAGCTTTTCAAAAGTCCACTGTTGAAAATAGGCCTCCCCCAAGGAATGCCACAAATCACGGTCCTGAACCATCTGCATCCATCGACTTCCTACATGCCTTACCAGGTCGTCACTCCATGTAGTGACGGGTGCCCTACACTTCGCCTACCGATACGAGGCTGCCATTCGAGAAACTTTCTTCCTATCGGTTGTCGGTTCTTCGAGCTATATGGCCGGCCCACTGCCACTTCAGCTTACTAATCCGTTGGGCTATGTCGGTTGCTCTGGTTCTACTGCGGATATACTCATTTCTAAGTTTATCACGCAGAGAAACCCCGAGCATAGCCTCTCCATAGCTCGCTGAGCGACCTTGAGCTTCCTCATACGGCCACTAGTGAAGGACCATGTCTCAGATCCGTAAGTCAACACTAGCTACACGCACTGGTTGTATAATTCCGTTTTCAAGTATTGAGGTATGTCTAATGAGAAGATGTGTCGTAGTTTCCCGAACGCTGCCTAGCCGAGTTGAATCCGTCGATTGACCTCTCGGACGAAGTTGCACTTACCTGGTCGGAATAATTGTCCCAGGTAAACATACTCATCAACAACTTCGAGCTTGGTGTTCACAACAACTACCGGCATAGGTGTGACATGGACGTTAAACATGATTTTTGTTTTGTCCATGTTCATCTTAAGACCTATCCGTTGGGAGACACTATTGAGGTCATTGAGCATAGTGCTTAGGTCCTCCAGCGATTCTGCCATAAGAATTATATGGTCCGCAAATCGAAGGTAAGTGATGTACTCGCCATTGATGTTAATAACGCATCCTTTCCAGTCAAGTAGCTTGAAAACGTCTTCCAATGCAGCGGTGAAGAGTTTCGGGGATATAAAGTCACCCTGTCTTACACCTTTCTGCAGTTGGATAGGTTTCGTACTCTGATTCTGTACTCGGATAGCCATCGTAGCTCTACTGTACAAGCACTTCTATATACCGACAGTCAACTTGGCACCGCGGAAGGGACTGCAACACCGCCCAAATTTCGACAGAATCAAAGGCTTTCTTATAGTCCACATACGCAAGGCAAAGTGGCAGATTGTACTCCTCTGTTTTCTGTACAATTTGCCGAAGGGTGTGTATGTGGTCCATGGTACTAAAGCCTTTTCGGAAACCGGCTTGTTCGGGAGGCTAGAAGTCGTCAAGTCTGCGTGCGAGACGATTCGTAATGACTCTCTAAAACAGCACGTAGACGCGGCTCAGAAGGGAAATCGGTCTGTAGTTCTTCAAGAGAGCGTATAGATAGAGCGTAGACGAATATCTAACTTATTTTTATTATAAAAGATATTTCTAAGAGAATTGTTTATTTTGAACGCCATATAAACGCGCTTTGTCGAAGAGTATAAGCTACTTTTTGAGCTTTCGCTTTAATTTCTTGCTTTTGCTTTTATTTCTTTTTAAATAAATTTTTATTAAGATTTTTTGTAAAACCGTTAGAGATCGCTATTTGATAAATTACATTAAGCTCTTTTACATAATTTTCTTAACCTAATGGGACAGTGAACAAACACAGGGATGCCCGTATCGTTATGAGTTGGCTTTCGATAAATTTGGAAAACATGTGAAGATTCTTTTCTTGTTATTGTTAAGTCGAGGAAATTAAGGGAACAATCTTGTCCATTTCAAGTTTAAATTTAATTTTGTCGTGGACTCTATTGCATACCTTAAGCGGAAGCGCAAGGTATGTTCTACTATCGCCTAAAAATTAAGATTCCAACATTTTATCGAATAAAATCGTATCTAGCAATCATATTATACATATAAATGATATAAAAAGCACATTGTTAGAAAGATAAATGATTGTTGAACTTATTAATATTTTTTTTTAATCGATTAATTGCTATTTTTAAATAAAAAAAGGGTTTTAGTGGCTTATGGTGTGGATTTATCATGTCCCTGTGGCTTGTAAACACAATAACTTTTGAAAATATTAATTGTTTAACTCAATCTATTTTTTAATCTCTTCATCTATCATGTGGGAAGCCACTGAATGTAAATGGCAGTGTAGTTTTGTTTTGTTTAGCTATAATTAATTTTTTTCGGCTCCAAAATGGCGAAATTTTCGTTGATTTGTTAGCCTCGTATACAAAAATATTTCTCTAAATGGTTGTTGTTGTTGTTTTTATTATTCGCTCGAGAGAGCAGGCAAAGGAACTATGCCATACAGCCTTGTCTTCATGTATAATTTTCCTTCATATTTCACTGCTTCACAATATGTTGATGCGTCACATTGTGCAGCCTTGGGAGATTTTGACGGTAACTTGAGCCAGCAGGCAGCTGACAGTTGGCGATGGTATCTAAAGGCGCCTATGCAAACAAACAGCTTATCTTGAGATTCCATCACCATCAGAGCACTTGTTTCACAGTTTCCATTAATAGTTCACATGCGCAGACACTTAATACACAAAATCGCACTACTTTTACATATCAAAGTCCACTTCAAACCATTATTTAAACAATAATACAGGAGCAGCAAGCCGCCGCCGGTCGAGTTCCCGCCAAAACTCTTTCTCTAAATGGGAAGCTACAGCCACAGAGTAGTAATGAGTAGTTTAGTTTGGCTCACAGAGTACATTATATATAGGGAATAATGTAAAATAAATAAATTATACTAAAAATTTAATTACAAATTTGTTTTGTAACAAAATAGTAAGTTAGCAAGGTTTGATTGTATTTTAAACTATTCATTAATTTGTTTGATTCTTAATTGGCCCAGCATGGCTAAATTTAAAAAAGCGACATCTACTGCAACATGGACAAACGGTCATGACATAATAATACCTCTAAGAAAAATTATAGTATGGACTGTATGCCACTGGTTTGGTAGTGTTTCTATATAGTTTGTGCTGGTTTTTTGTTTTTTTTTCTGTGGTTTGGCTTCAGTCGCCTTCGTGAGTGGACATTGTTTCGGTTGTTTGCAGCGGCTCAAAAAGATCGCTGTACAAATACACAATATTCGAATAACCAAATTTCTTAAATACTTAATTATAATAATAATAAGACATTTTTTTATTACAATATTTAAAAGCACAGAATAAATAATAGTAGTACGTACTAAAAGCAAGTAGTATAATTTTTTTGGTCATGGGTGACATTTTCATGGTTTTCGAGTGTTGAAGCCGATAGTGCTGTCGAAATGTAAATCCAAGATGGCGGCCGAAGTAGGTACCAATTTTTTCATCATGGGTGTCATTTTCATGGTTTTCGAGGGTGTTGAAGCTGATAGTGCTGTCGAAATGTAAATACAAGATGGCGGCTGAATTAGGTACCAATTTTTTCATCATGGGTGTCATTTTCATGGTTTCCGAGGGTGTTGAAGCCGATAGTGTTGTCGAAATGTAAATCCAAGATGGCGGCTGCAAAATATATCAATTTTTTCATCATGGGTGTCATTTTCATGGTTTTCGAGGGTGTTGAAGCCGATAGTGCTGTCGAAATGTAAATCCAAGATGGCGGCTGCAATAGATATAAATTTTTTCATCTTGGGTGTCATTTTCATGGTTTTCGATAGAGTTGAAGCCGATAGTGCTGTCTAAATGTAAATCCAAGATGGCGGCTGCAATAGGTATCAATTTTTTCATCATGGGTGTCATTTTCATGGTTTTCGAGAGAATTGAAGCCGATAGTGCTGTCGAAATGTAAATCTAAGGTGGCGGCTGCAATGGGTATTAATTTTTTCATTATGGGTGTCATTTTCATGGTTTTCGAGAGTGTTGAAGCCGATAGTGCTGTCGAAATGTAAATCCAAGATGGCGGCTGAAGTAGGTACCAATTTTTTCATCTTGGGTGTCATTTTCATGGTTTTCGAGAGAGTTGAAGCCGATAGTGCTGTCGAAATGTAAATCCAAGATGGCGGCTGCAATAGGTATCAATTTTTTCATCATGGGTGTCAATTTCATAGTTTTCGAGAGAGTTGAAGCCGATAGGGTTGTCGAAATGTAAATCCAAGATGGCGGCTGAAGTGGGTGCCAATTTTTTCATCTTGGGTGTTATTTTCATTGTTTTCGAGAGAGTTGAAGCCGATAGTGCTGTCGAAATGTAAATCCAAGATGGCGGCTGCAATAGGTATCAATTTTTTCATCACGGGTGTCATTTTCATGGTTTTCGAGGATGTTGAAGCCGATAGTGCTGTCGAAATGTATTTAAACTACTTTAAAAATTCCGTATAATCATCTTATACGTAATTTTTTTAATGCGCTTAAGGTATGCCCAATTGGATTTACCAATATTTTTACTTTATTGAGGAAAACATCCAGTTGTCTCCATATGGCAGTCCAGCCAATAATTATGTCGTCTTCATATCGATTGTAATATAAGATATTTTGATTGACAAATATATGTTATTTTTCGAAATTATTATATCGAATAATTCAAAGTGCTCGTGAAAGACGCGTGCGGTGTGGTCGTAAGTTAATCTACCACCTTCTTTTATGGTTTGGATGTTGTAATGCTGCAGAGATTCAATAAACACAAAATGTATTATATGATAAAGAGTGTATCGAAGAATTATGAGTAAAGCCCCGACCTCAGAAGCTAATATGTGAAAATTATTATTTTCATTTAATTTTTAAGCATGTTCTACTTTTAAGTTATCTGAAGAATATCACACATTCAATGATATAAGTAGATTTTCGTTTAAGTAGGTATATTAAATCCTTCATCTCCTATTTCAACGTTGTTTTATTAGATTCGCTACCAGTAAAAATGCTATCGGAATCTTTTAATGAGATTTTCACCAGCTTGTAGACGACCGAGACTTGAAAATTTGCACTTGTAACAAAAACCGATGACAATAAAGTAGTTTAATAATTTTATCCTAGTATCGTGATCCTGATTCGCCTGGATAAAATGAAGTAATTATCAGGATCATTGCAGCTCATAAATCAAAACAACTAAATAATAAGCGCAACAACTATGACAAATATCTCCCCGATGCGGCAATTAATGGGGAGGCTTATGTTTAGCTATGGACTTTTGAGCTCTGTAACTTCGCCTGTAATGAATAAAATCCCAGAGTTTATTATCTCGATCTCCTTTCGATGCGATTATTCTGACTTTAACAAACATTAACGCGCTCGCATACGCACACATTCCCAATGCACATGTAATCCATATGCACAAACACACGCACATGATCTTGATGGATTGTCTTGAAATGGGATGCAAACATTTTTCAACAACATTATAAAAATTTTAAGTTTGTTAGTTTCTTGTGTGATTTATTCCGTGTTATATCAAACACTCTTCGTAGATGAAACAATGGTAGGAAATGATATAGAACTATATCCTGAAAATGTGACGTTAATGGAAGCATGTTATGTAAATAGCGGTCGTAATTCAAAGAAATATGTCTTTATTTCCACTGCCGCATTTCACAAATTACTATAGTATGGTAATAATAAAATCTCGTAAAGATCTTTATGAACAAGAAAGCCTGATTTCGGACAGTTTAATGTAAATTTTTACATCTGAAAAATGTTTAAGTGCTAACATTTATTTAACTACCCAAGTAAAATTTCGGTTCTTTAACTTTAAATTTTGTTAACCCTAAATTAATAACTAAAGCACTTAAAATATAAGGGTAGAAAACATTGCAAATTGTTGAAAATTCGATCACCCTAGTTTGTTTAAAAGCATAAGAAGCGTTTATGGTAATTGCAAAAAGAACCTCCTGGCTTGTAACAGGTGAGAATATTGTATCCCCATCTATTGCAAATCTCGTCTATATCAGTTTGAAAATACTCAGTCCAGAAACCGGATAGGCATCAAAGAAGCGAGAAATCTGGAAAATGCAACCCGTATTGAAAGAACCACACTGTTATTGATTACCAGAATAAATAGCAAATAACGCTATTTCCATTAATGTGTGGCTAGGAAAGGAAATATTTTTACTGCAATGAAGCAGTTAATCTGAGACCTCAGGATTGACAAAACATCTACATTTATATTCTTTAAGAAGTGTAGATTTGAATGTATTTGGGTTCAGTATCCTCCTTCCAACGAAGCGTAGTTTTTTTTGGAGAAGTAAGGGTAACAAACGATCACACACTCCACTCGACGGTAAGTCTATGATGTAGTGCATACACACCTACATTTAATCTACATACCCTCTGAGAACTAACATGCCTTGCCGCCATTAAAAAGGATCTCCGGTTCTCTACGCAAACAATATGAGACACAGCAGCAAGTTGTTGTCACTTTATGCTGGAATTTAGTGAGAATTAAATTAACGTGTTTTGCTCCGGACATAAAATGATATATACCACTGTTTAATAAATTACTGCGTTGGTTCTTGGGGTGGCACGTTTAAAACACACTTAATGGAAATGGAGCGATTGCAAAGAGCTGTCAAAAGTGATGCTTTTTGAATCTCATCCATTAATTTACCTCAATAGCCACGCTTACTAAATGGATGTAATGAATCCCCGTACCAAATGCTCGCATCTTTGATAAAATATTAATAATTGAAAAAATTATAATTAACTTCTTTACTGTACACTACATACAGCATTTTGACCCACCAATAACTGTATCAAGCTGTGTAAAAATATGCAAATGCTTACCTCCTGAGGACTAATATGAAATGCATCGTTACCAGTAAAAGTGATTTTTACTTTTCGTCACTCACCAAAAGTAGTACAGGAGGATTTTGCTGCTATTTTGTGTGTATGTGTGTATGGACCTTACCCGGTCCGGCCGACCCATTCGCCTATAAACATTACAGCTTGACTTAATTTGTAATATAAGAAATTTTACTTTTACTGTTTAAACATGTTGTATCAATAACAAAACAAAGAAGATCGTAATCTTTCTCAACGTACGGAACCCCTACAAATCATAATATGCACTTTTATACAAATTAATTTAAATAAGACTTCAACTGTAATCCCTTAAGACTAAGTTGGATTTACTTCATTGTGCGGAACGCGTACAACAAAGAAGTGGAATAATTTTCTATCGTCTATCTTTCCTTCCTATAACCTTGTGCTTGTTATCAAGACAAATAGGTAGTAGGACTGCGTTTCTACTTATGGATCTGTCTTGGTAGATATTGCCTTCTTACATCAGTATATTTACAGGCTTTGAAGCATTCCATATTAGTCGATAGAGGTGACATCGAATTTGTAGTCTTCTTTCTTTGAAGTTGGCTGCAGGTGCAAACAGCAGTAGTCACTTACTATTAAGTGAACTGTGAACTCCTTTTCACATCATCATCATCATTACAGCCATTCACAAGTCCACTGCTCAACAGAGGCCTCCCGTGAGCAACGCCATTAACGCCTGAGCCACTCGCATCCATCGACTTGCCTATTTTACCAGGTTGTCACTCCAACTAGTGGGGGCCGCCCTACACTTTGTCTAACGGTACAAAGCTGCCATTTGAGAACCTTTCTTCTCCATCGGTTTTCACTTCTTCGAGCTATATGGCTGGCCTATTGTTTGTATACGAATTCGCATTTTATTATACGTGGCGGATCGCAAATGCAAAAAAAAAAACTGAAAAAAGCAAAACCAATAAATAACATTTACAAAGTAAAAGATGAGACGTCAGATCGATCGTTCGCAATATTCTTTCAAAATGATATCTCGCTTGAAACTGGGTCGTATGTATATTATTGCTTTTGTAAATTTGTTATATTTTATATTCATAAGGTGATATTTGCGTAGCGTAGCTCTATGTGATTTTGGCTGTCATCCGAAAATCGATCGACAAATTTAATCAGGATCAAGTTGGTTTGGGAAATTGTATTAATAATAAGATCTTAAGCAGATGGTATAGTATGCCGTGTAGTGGCGATTAAGAATATCCACTACCCCATATCTTCCCGTGGGTGTCGTAAAAGGCGACAAAAGGAAACAGGCAGGAGATGGGCAGCAGCATCTTCCTGACAACAGTAAAATTACAATAAAAATAACGCTCGCCAAGCGTGGCAACTATGGCAAATACCCCCCAATGACGAGGGTAAGAAAGAGACCGTAATCTTTCTCAACGTACGGAACCCCTACAAATCATAATATGCACTTTTATACAAATTAATTTAAATAAGACTTCAACTGTAATCCCTTAAGACTAAGTTGGATTTACTTCATTGTGCGGAACGCGTACAACAAAGAAGTGGAATAATTTTCTATCGTCTATCTTTCCTTCCTATAACCTTGTGCTTGTTATCAAGACAAATAGGTAGTAGGACTGCGTTTCTACTTATGGATCTGTCTTGGTAGATATTGCCTTCTTACATCAGTATATTTATATTATATTATATTATTTTGTGGGAACTGTGAACTCCTTTTCACATCATCATCATCATTACAGCCATTCACAAGTCCACTGCTCAACAGAGGCCTCCCGTGAGCAACGCCATTAACGCCTGAGCCACTCGCATCCATCGACTTGCCTATTTTACCAGGTTGTCACTCCAACTAGTGGGGGCCGCCCTACACTTTGTCTAACGGTACAAAGCTGCCACTCGAGAACCTTTCTTCTCCATCGGTTTTCACTTCTTCGAGCTATATGGCTGGCCTATTGTTTGTATACGAATTCGCATTTTATTATACGTGGCGGATCGCAAATGCAAAAAAAAAACTGAAAAAAGCAAAACCAATAAATAACATTTACAAAGTAAAAGATGAGACGTCAGATCGATCGTTCGCAATATTCTTTCAAAATGATATCTCGCTTGAAACTGGGTCGTATGTATATTATTGCTTTTGTAAATTTGTTATATTTTATATTCATAAGGTGATATTTGCGTAGCGTAGCTCTATGTGATTTTGGCTGTCATCCGAAAATCGATCGACAAATTTAATCAGGATCAAGTTGGTTTGGGAAATTGTATTAATAATAAGATCTTAAGCAGATGGTATAGTATGCCGTGTAGTGGCGATTAAGAATATCCACTACCCCATATCTTCCCGTGGGTGTCGTAAAAGGTGACAAAAGGAAACAGGCAGGAGATGGGCAGCAGCATCTTCCTGACAACAGTAAAATTAC
Organism: Parnassius glacialis; assembly: GCA_033319125.1. Taxonomy (NCBI): domain Eukaryota; kingdom Metazoa; phylum Arthropoda; class Insecta; order Lepidoptera; family Papilionidae; genus Parnassius; species Parnassius glacialis. The sequence continues at coordinate 2,384,668 of JAVANC010000005.1, read as the reverse complement.
AATAAAAATAACGCTCGCCAAGCGTGGCAACTATGGCAAATACCCCCCAATGACGAGGGTAAGAAAGAGACGGCCCCCAGTCCCCGTTGACCCCGCTATTCCTGGCTATGGTGACGACCATTGTAACTGCGGGTCAGGGGTTCTAAGAATCTCCGGTGGAGATTCGGTTATCATCTAAGACGACTTGACCTGGCAACATACAACGCACGCACCCTGAGGACTGACAAGAAGATCGTGGAACTGGAAGAAGAGATAGACAAGTTACGCTGGCATATTACAGGATTATCCGAGGTCCGAAGAGAGGGAGAGGATACGATAATCCTCGAATCCGGCAACTTGTTCTATCACCGGGAGAGCGACCATCTGTCCCAAGGAGGTGTCGGATTTATGGTCCACAAGTCTCCCGTTAACAACGTTGTAAAGATTGAGAGTATGTCGACGAGGATTGCGTACCTTATACTCAGAATCACCAAACGGTATTCGCTGAAGGTCATACAGATTTACACAGGAACCTCGGCACATCTCGACGAGGAGGTGGAAGAAATGTATGAGGATATCTCTAGAGCCATACATTCCTACAAAATCCACTATACGGTGTTAATGGGAGACTTCGATGCAAAACTAGGCACAAGAGAGAACGGTGTGCGGAAAGAAGGAAAATCTGGAATAGGGAAACGGAACTCAATGGGCCAGCGGCTGCCCGACTTCATGCAGGAATTCCCCAAAAGAGTCCCCTCTTTATAATGAACTCTTTCTTCCAAAAGCGGCCCCACATAAAGTGGGCCTGGTCGAGCCCCGACGGTTCGACAAAAAATGAGATTGACTTCATTATGACGGCCAGACGACAACTGTTCAGTGATGTCTCCGTGATCGTGAAGGTGAAAATTGGTAGCGATCACCGAATGGTTCGAGGCACACTGAACCTAAACGTTAAGTTGGAGAGGTCTGGTCCAATAAAGTCTAAGTTCCGCTCTCCTCGTGCTCTGTTTCAAAGTCCCGAAACCATTCAAGTCGAGTTATGAAACAGTTTTCAGTGCCTAGAAAACTGTAATGAAGTGGACAATATGAATGACAAGCTCGTGGAATTTGTCCATGCGGTCGGAGCTAAGTTTTGCAAGACCCGCCGCAGAAGAACACAAAAACTCTCCGACCACACTCGTAATCTCATGGCTGTTAGACGGAAGATGAAGCTACAGTCTTCAACAGATTTGACAGCATACAGGCAACTGAACAGACAGATCTGCAAATGCATGCGGCGGGACTTACGCAACTTTAATACAGCTTGTATTGAAGAAGCAATCGAGCAGAACCAAGGATCTAAAGTATTTGCCAGAGATTTGTCTGCCAGAAAGAGCCAACTGTCAAAGCTGAAGACAGAGTGTGGAAGCATCATTTCCGGGACACCCGAGATTTTGAGTGTGATTGACAGTTTCTATGGGCAGCTGTACACATCATCGCTGGAGCCACCATCAAAAACCGAGTCTTATCCGACACTATTCCGAAGAAATCCCGGACGTTAGACTGAGCGAGATTAGAATGGCTCTACAGCACATTAAAAAACGGCAAGTCCCCGGGCGAGGATGGAATTAAGGCCGAGCTTTTGAAAGCGGGTGGAAAACCGGTACTTGAAATCCTTCAGAAGCTCTTTAATTGCGTCCTCCATGGTAGCACAATTCTGGAGGCGTGGAGCAGAAGTGCGGTGGTCTTGTTCTTCAACAACGTTCTCTTAAAGAACTACAAACTGATTTCTCTTCTGAGCCGCGTCTACGTTCTGTTTTCGAGAGTCATTACGAATCGTTTCGCACGCAGACTTGACGACTTCAAGCCTCCCGAATAAGCCAGTTTCCGAAAAGGCTTTAGTATGATGGACCACATACATACCCTTCGGAAAATTAAGCTTTTTTTCGGTGGGTAGGCGCAAAAGTGTGTTGACATATTTAAAATCGTTCCTGATTTTTTAAAGTTTTAATATAGTAAATTTAGAACAATCAAGTATATAAATGTACCTGTGATTACATAAATCCACCAGCATTGTTTACTAATAATTTGCTTTTCATTGCACAACTTAAAATTTATTTTGCCACTTCACTGTCACCTGACATTGACCTTTAAGTAACTTTTAATTGTATATTTAAAATGGATCTGCTTAAGAAATCAATTGAAGAACTAACACTGAATTTCACTTCACGTATGGATGAGTTCCAGCGGGAGGTCAGAACATCCATCCCTGCAACGAGCCCTTCTTCCAATATTAATGCACAATTTAATGCCTTTAGGGCATTCGTCCTGTCAGCACTTGAGAATCTGCAACTTCAGCTCCAGCTTCTCTCTAGGCAGCAAGATGAAATGGAGGTAAGGACCAGGAGGAAGATTTTGCTTGTCCATGGAATGCCAGAAGCTCAAGATGAGAACCTAGTGCATTGCACAAGTAAGGTATTATCAGAGAGGCTGAACATCCCTGAATTACGTGTGGACTCTATTACCAGATGCCATCGCTTAGGGCGCCCCCATGGCGACAAGCCTCGTGTGTTGCTCGTGAAATTTCGAGATCAGGATCTCCGTGACAAAGTTTGGTTTTCCAAAACCAAGCTAAAGGGTAGCGGAGTTACTCTATCTGAGTTCATGACTAAGGGTCGTCATGAGGCGTTCGTTGCTGCTCGGAAGCGCTTTGGTGTATCCCAGTGTTGGACACGAGATGGATATGTTGTGGTGCTTGGGTCCGACGGCACGAAGCACCGGGTGTACACCGTGGCTGAGGTGATCGCCATTCCTGATGCAGCTGGTGGTGTCCCTACTACCTCATCCTTGACTGCGGCGACGGCGGCGGCGGCATCTTCGGCTCCCAAGCCCTGTGTTACTACTGCTAGGGCTAGGAAGACGGCTAAAAAATGATGGTAGTGGCATGTTTTTCTTGTGGTTTTGTTTTTACTAATTTACTCCAGCAGCTCAATTCATATATTTTTTTGTAACTTTTAGGTAATCAGGTTTTAAATTATAATTCTTTGCCATTCATTTTTATGGCATAATTTTCATAATAGGTTTCCACTGGTTAGATGATTGTTACTCAAATTATTTTAATTATTGCACATAACTGGTAGATTAATTAATCATTCTTTATTATATTTTTTGTTAATAATATTTACGTATAAATAAATATCTTTATTTATACTAACAGTGACAGTTGTTACCTGTTGTCAGATTTCTTTCTTATTTTTTATTTTATTTTATTAGTTTGGCAAAGGCATCTTAATCCATACTGCCTAGTCTGTCGTTTACAGTTTCAAAATGTCTCACAATTTATTTGGCGTCAGACTGCAAGTTTTTGGTAATTTTAATATTAAACTGATTGTTTTATTTCTTTAAGTTGTTGTTATGTTATATGCTTTCTCTTTCATGCTGCTGGTGGTTGTAATAGTATAGGTACCTTTCGATTTTTATCTATATATATATATATATATATATATATGTATATATTTTTAGTGTATATAAGAATTTATTTTATATTTTAATTTAGTATTTATGACCTCCTCAAATATTTGTAACGATAGTGATTTGTTTCTATCGTTATCTTCGAACGATGAGACACTTAGTGACGATAGTTATCACAGTACAACTGCTTCTCCTTCACTCAACTTACTTACTTACTTAAATTCTTTTTTCTCAGACTATGTGAATAACTTTAATGCTATTCATATTAACGCCCAAAGCATTCCGGCTCATTATCCTGACATGGTTGCGTCATTTGAATCCCAAAATATTCACGCCATTTTAGTTTCAGAATCTTGGCTAAAACCCTGTCTGCCTTCCACTTCTTATTCTTTGCCTGGGTTTCATCTAATTAGAAATGATCGCACTAATAGGGGTGGTGGGGGCGTGGCGATCTATCTTAGATCCTACCTTCCATTTAAAATTGTTAGTTCGTCAAGTCAACCACCTCCTGTTGATTCTGCTGAGCATTTGCTGGTTGAGGTCTCCCTGTCTCAGAATAAAATCCTACTTGGAGTTTTCTACAGTCCCTCCCTTTCTATAAATTATTTTACTTCTTTCGAATCTCTTTTAGAATCACTAGTCCCTACGTATAGTCACACTATTTTGATGGGTGACTTTAACACCTGTTTGCTTAAAGGCGACAATCGATCTATAAAACTTGAAGCTATAATTGAAGCGTGTAATATGCAAATCCTACCCCTTTCTGCTACTCATAACTTTCCTAACAGTACTCCTTCCCTTCTTGACTTAATAATGGTGTCATCTTCCAATTTAGTTTTCAAGCACGGACAGTGTCCTGCTGATGCATTCTCTTATCACGATTTAATTTTTCTGTCGTATAAACTACGCCCTCCTAAAATCAAACCTAAATTAGTTCTGCGACGTAATTTTGGAGGAATGGATATTGAACAACTTTGTGAAGATGCTTATAATATTGACTGGTCAGTGATCGAGAGAGCTCCATGCATTGGCGATAAAGTGGAACTGTTCTGCTCTCTTCTCACTCAGCTTTATGACGTTCACGCGCCAATGCATTATGTGAGACTTAAACACCTACCTGCTCCATGGCTCTCTGATGATATAAAAAAGCTTATTTTGCAGAAGAATGCGGCATTGTCAAAGCTTAAGAGGAATAAAACAGAGGAAAACGTAAGGAAATACGCCAAAATCAGGAATCGATGCAACACATTATGTAGAGATGCGCAACGACGCCATATTCATACATCAGTCGAGAACGGCGACTCATCTAGGGTGTGGAAGTTTCTCAAAACTGTTGGAGTTGGTAGAACATCCCTAAATGCTTCACCTCCTAGTGTTGATTTTGAACTATTAAATCAACATTTTTCTAATCCTTCTAACTCTTTTGATAGCGAACATAAACTGCAAACACTTCGTTCGCTTTCTGTGACTCCGACTCCTAATTATTCTCCGTTCGTTTTTAGTCAGTTTACTGAATGTGATGTTAAGAAGACCATATTATCCATCTCCTCAAATGCTGCCGGTAGCGACAACATTAGCCGTAATATGATTGTTCCTCTCCTTGATGTTATTACTCCCATTATCACTTATTTACTCAATGCTTGTGTCTCTTCCTCTAAATTCCCTCAAGCCTGGAAGAGTGCTCATATTATACCCCTTCCAAAGAGATCTAATCCCGTCAACCTCTCTGATTTCCGTCCCATCTCGATCTTACCTTTCCTTTCTAAAGTCCTTGAAAAACTTATTTGCCAACAGCTGACCCTTTTCCTTAATAAGCACAATTTATTGAATTCCTTACAATCCGGTTTCCGTCCTGGTCATAGTACGGCTACTGCCTTAATCAAAGTTACTGATGACATACGGTGGGGTATGGATAATAAACAACTCACAGTCATGACCTTGCTGGATTTCAGTAATGCGTTCAATACTGTTGACTTCGATATACTGTTGAGTCTGTTGTGTTCCCTTAACATATCTCCATCAGTAATTGACTGGTTTCAAAGTTATCTCTGTGGCCGTCGGCAGTGTATTCGTGTCGATGAAACTCACTCATCTTGGTGTAATATTACTGCAGGCGTGCCGCAGGGTGGCGTGTTGTCACCTTTACTCTTTCCTTTTTCATTAATTCAATCACTCATAAAATATCTTCTCTCTACCATATGTATGCGGATGATGTCCAGATTTACACCCAGTCAACTCTTGAGAATTTGCCTAATGCAATCGCTACATTAAATAAGGATTTAAATTTTATTCACGAGTGGAGTAAATCATTTGGCCTAAATGTCAATCCTAAAAAGTCTCTGGCAATCATTATTGGTAGCCAGAGCTTTATCTCAAGAATTGACTGGTTCTCTGTGCCACCTATCGTATTTGATGGAGTTGTTATCCCTTACTTTGACAATGTCAAAAATCTTGGTATTTATATTGATAATTCCTTAAATTGGATACGCCAACTGAATGAGGTAAGTAAGAAAACTTTTGTCGCTCTCTGTTCACTGCGTCGCCTTCGATCATTTCTTCCCATTCCTACAAAAATTATGCTCGCACAGTCTCTTCTCCTTCCGATTCTCGACTATGCCGACGCAAGCTATGTAGACATAACTGAGGACCAGCTAAATAAGCTTGAGAGACTTCAAAATACTAGTATTCGGTTCATATTTGGATTGCGTAAATTTGACCATATTTCCCAATTTCGCTCACGTCTCAAGTGGTTACCTATCCGACTTCGCCGGAACATGCATATACTTTCTATTCTGTACTGTGTTTTATTTCACCCTACTACTCCTCCCTATCTAAAGGAGAAGTTTAATTTTGTGGGGCTTCCGGGGGAACCTTTACGCTCTTCTAGAAAATTCATTTTAAGTATACTAACTCACAATACATCATTTTTCAATAAATCTTTTACTGTTCAGTCTATTAAGCTCTGGAATGCCCTACCTTTGCGTATACGTGAGGCACAAACTATTGCTATATTTAAGCGATTACTTAAAGAGCATTACTTGTCTCAATCGTTCGAACATCGTTAGGATAGATTGTGTGATTATGTATTTATTGTATCTATCAGCTTTATATTATTGTTTGAGGAATTTTGTATGTATATGTATATTGATATATATGTGTTGTGTGTATATTTATGTATATATTTATATGTATGTATATATATATATATATATATATATATATATATGTATATGTGTATGTATATATTATATGTTTTACTTTATCTTTTATTATGTGTTAGTAATTTATATTATTTCATCTATTACGTAGTTATTTATATCTTTTTTTCGCATTTTTATTTGTATATTTATATTGCACCACCTACCACCTACCTATTCTTTATTTGTATTACTTTACACCTTTGGTTGCCTGGAAGAGATCGCTATGTAGCGATAAGGCCGCCAAATTGTACATAGTATAATCTGATTTTTGTTATGACATTTGTATTTTTGTTAGTGGTGTACAATAAAAGTATATTCATTCATTCATTCATTCATTCAGAATACAGTGGAATATATTCTGCCACTATGCCTTGCGTATGTGGACTAAGAGAAAGCCTTTGATTCCGTCGAAATTTGGGCGGTGCTGCAGTCCCTTCAGCGGTGCTAAGTTGACTGTTGGTATACCGAAGTGTTAAAGTGTTTATATAGTAGAGTTACGATGGCTATCCGAGTAAAGAATCAGAGTACGAAATCTATCCAACTGCAGAGAGATGTAAGACAGGGTGACGTTATATTCCCGAAATTCTTCACCGCTGCATTGGAAGACATTTTCAAGCTTCTGGACTGTAAAGGATGCGGTATTAACAACAATGGCGAGTACATCACTCACCTTCAATTTACCGACAATATAGTCCTTATGGCAGAATCCCTGAAGGACCTTAACACTATGTTTAATGACCTTAATAGTGTCTCCCAACGGATAGGTCTTAAGATAAACATGGACAAAACAAAAATCATATTTAACGTCGTTGTCACACCAATGCTGGTAGTTGTTGGGAGCACTAAGATCGAAGTTGTTGACGAGTATGTTTACTTGGGACAAATAGTCTGACTAGGTAAGTGCAATTTCGACCAAGAGGTCAATCGACGGATTCAACTCGGATGGGCAGCGTACGGGAAACTACGACACATCTTCTCGTCAGACATAACTCAACACCTGAAAACGAAATTGTACAACCAGTGCATGTTGCCAGTGATGACGTACGGATCTGAGATGTGGTCTTTCACTGCAGGCCGTATGAGGAAACTCAAGGTCGCTAAGCGAGTTATGGAAAGGGCTATTCTTTGGGTTTCTTTACGTAATTGACTTCGTGATAAAACCTAGTAATACCAAAGTAATCATGAATGATTCCTCGAAGAACCGACGACTGGTAGTGGAGAAAGGTACTTGAGAGCAGTTTCGTAATGATAAGCCAAGTGTAGGGGCGGCCGTTCACTAGATAACGTGTTTACTTGAATGCAGGAAGTCGATGGATGCAGATGACTTAGGAGCGCGCCTTTTAGCATTCCTTGGGCTGGTTCAATTTCAGCAGTGGGAAGGGTTGTAATGTTAATGATGGTGATGATTAGCAAACTTAGCAGCTAGATGACCGACATTCCCCTAACTAAGAGTATTTCACGCTTTAAAACTATGTTTACCACTCAATACATGCGTCTCCGCTCAGAAGCTCCGAGGGGATACTCCGCACTGCTCAGAAACCAGATAAAGCCTGATGCCAAGCTTGGCAGGTGGGTTGGCAACCGCAGTTGTTTAATATTATTAGTTGCTACAAGGAAGTTACTGTTTGCCATATTTTGTTTAAATTTTCCTATAGTTGACTAATATACATATACGAGTACATACGAGAATAGTCAATTTTGAAATTATGTATTGGGATCAGTAAAATCGTGTTTAAATTTGGAATAGTTCAGAAAAAAATTATTTATATTATATTATAGCATAAATAATTGTTTTTATTATACTATTTTATAATATAGTATAATAATCATATATTATATTATTCCCACAAAAATAGCTCTAATTTTGCTTACTATATTCTACTGTATTCTCGAATAACCAACAAGTCTTTTACTAAAAAACATTCGAGTTACTAACATTTGCGGCAGCTTTGGAAGGGTTGAAGTGGAAGGAAATGAAGACTTTTTCGTATATTACGAGTACTTTTATTTTCTAACTTACAAGTTAACTTAACTACTGTGACGGTGTAAGTACACAGGATGCTAAACTAAACTAACTTACAAACTAACTTACTCGCTACTACAACTGGGCTGTCTTAACAATTAGATCCTGGGTTTTATACAAAATTGAATATTCTTAAGACACGTAAATGATGTGCTGTTATTTGCTTAGCAGGCGGAGCTGTAAGGTAAGTGACTTCCTGATGGCATTATGTTGAATATTCTTAATTCACGTAAGTGAATTGAGTTACGTCATAGTATAAAGACACCAAGTAGGCTGTCTCCGGCCCAATCCGCGATATAATTGCCTACTGTCTCAGGGTTGTCATTGTCACCAAATCATTAGTTTAAAGCCCGGCCCTTGCCAAAAATAATACATCTGTGTATAACTAATTCAGTGATCATTAGTCGATAAAGTTCAACAATGGTTTTCCTAACAAATACAGAAATGTATTAAGATTCAGAGCAGTATTATTTATAAAAAAAGGGATAAAATAAACCGGCGGGGCGGTGTGTGAGCTCGTATTTAAGTTATTTACTTAGTATATTCTAGTTACTTTTATTTTTAGTAGGCATAATATAGTATTTGCACACATAAGGAACCATATTAATATTTATTTTTAATTAATACAAGCATATATATATATATATATATATATATATATATATATATATATATATATATATATATATATATATATATATATATATATATATATTGAATCACACCTTTATTACAAAATTACAAATAAGCTACAAAAATACTTTCATCGGTTTCGACTATTACGAAACGACTTGTTATTAAACTTTAATGTGTAATATATCCGCATCCTTATAAATAACTTTTGCAAATATAATTAATTACGATTTTATAACCGTAAATAGATACTTAGTTACTATTCTTCCTCTGTCTGATAGACAACTAATACAACAAAAATAAGTAAGTAGGTATCTCATCGTCAAGTAAAAATAATATGCTATAATAAGTGACCTGTCCTTTCCAATAGGTAATCTGAACAGAGAAAATTCTGGAATCGATGAATTATTAAGACACCCAAACACACAGCAATACGTTCTCCTGCGATTATCACACATTTTTCATTCATTTAGCGGTGCTAAAAGTCGTAACGCGCGATACTCGTGCGGTGTTAGCCCAGACTGGCTTAGTGAGAAACATTTCGAGATTGTGTTTAAGTGTGCGTGCGGCGCCTCATAGATACTATGGCGCACACATACAAGCCGCGCGCAGTGCGTTTGTATGAAGATAACTTACTTCCCGCTCTTTATACTATGGTTACGTCGTGCTGTTACTTGCTTTAATAGGCGACGCTGTATTGTAGGTTACTCCCTACATATGCATACATACATGCTTCCTACATAAGCATAATTATGTAACTCCGTCACCCTCAGCGTCGCGACTATTGCAGCACAGAAAGTGTCACCGTTTTGTCTTTGGAGATCCCACTCGTATAATATTTGAAGTATTTTCTTGGTTTTATTCTTGGTGTGTAACGTAGTCGGGTTTGGTACGGAGTTGATGTGTAACTGTCTTCTCGCTTAAATATCAAGTGCTAATCTTCGGACTTACTACCTCTATATTTAAGAACAGTTCTGTATTGTTGCAATGAATAAGTGTTTGCGTGACATATAGTAGATTAAATACATCTATGTGATATCCAATTACGATGATTCTGAAGAGGACATTTATAAAAAAGGCGAGTGGGTAGTTGAAAGAAGTTTCTCAAGAAAATACAAAATAACTATCTGTTCAAACATTCAAATTAAATCACACGAATCCATATTGTGGAAGTAAAGATTGTGAGGAATACTACTGATTTTGTTACCTACATGTAAAATACTTCGCTTTACCTGCTACCTTACTAACTCGATAAAATTGGATAAAGTCGAGTTAAACGCAAAGAAAGATCCTAGCAGATAGGCTTTTTCCTTTGCGGCATGGGCCAGTGAGTCGTCCTCTCTGTGCAGAGATGGAAGGTATGACTTACAGAAGTTCACTTGAACAGCGTTGGCGAAAGACCAGAATGCACGGGTTCCCGAAGGAAGGCGAACTAGTTTCTCGCCAATTGTGTTCATGTGCTCTAACTTTGCCTTGGAAATTACACTTTTGAAGGACCTGTAGGCTGAATTATACTTCTTTTAATGGGCGGCTGGTGTTTTCATCCCGGAACGTTGATACGTTAGCCCAGGTGCGATTGCACTCCTGCTTGAAGCGTGGTATTTTACAGGAGCAACTAAACCATGGTTGAGATCTGTTTCCGATGGGTACCACAGAGGTAGGATTAAAAAGTTCCATACCCTGAAGTATCACATTAGCAACAGAATTAGCCACAACGTTGGGTTCGTCTGGTAAGAAGCAAGCCCACTTCCTAGGATAGGGTGCAAAAAGAGACCGCAATTCATCCCAATCGGCTGACCTATAATGCCAAACACGGCGGCAGCCTGCAGAACGCAAGCGTGATTTCAGCTTGAGTGGCACCACACTCCGGGCTAGACAATGGTCCGTGGAACCAAGAGGGGTGTGTACAAAGACCTGATTATTGGCCGGATGAGAGGTCAGTAGAAGGTCCAACAGGGAGGGTGCATGATTCTATATGTCCGGAATCCGCGTAGGCGTAGTAACCAGTTGTGTCAGACCAAAATATGCCAAGGCAAAATCAAGAACAGATCTCCCCGCATAATCGGTTAAACGTGAACTGAGCCATGGCATGGTGGGCGTTAAAATTACCAAGGATCACGATCGTGACCTGCAGCAAGGAATCTGTAGCCACTTGTACGTTGTGGATGAGTCGGTCTGTTTCAGCATTACCTCTAAGGTACCTGTAGAGACACCCGTAGTCGCGCGGATGGTCGTCACTGTCTACGCGTAGCCAAAGCATGGACAGGTCCGAACCTTCAAGACTGCCGCGACGTCGAGAACAGAAATGTCTTCACTGAAGTATACACAAACCCCAGCCTGAGGCACAAAGGAATGTTCCAATTTGTACCCAGGGTAGGAGAGATACGAAGTACCAGCCGGAGAGAACACCTGCATGTCGGTCAGAAAGAGCAAGGCCGGCTTTGCAATCTCAAAATGGTAGTGGATGGCATTTAGGTTCGAGTGAAGTCCTCCGATGTTACAGAAATTCACGGATAGCGTGGCAGGGGTCGCCTTGGCCTTCTTGCTCAGTTTGCTCAGTTTTGAATACACAGGGCAGCCTGATCACCCACGCTCAGAAGTGGAGTCGTGGATGCTTAGCGAGGGATTCTCCAGGGGTGCTGGTACCCTCTTGGCGTAGTTTACGTAGTTACCTTAGAACTTTTTTCTAGTGGAATCGATTTTGATGATTCTATTTTTATTTGAAAGTGATGCTTATACTTTATAAATCCTATTTAAATTTGATCAAGATTAATCCATTGATGATAATTATATTGTTTGAATTCATAATAAACTGCCACCTCATGATAAACCTTGAGGATAACCAGCTGATTCGTGACCACCAGTACGGTTTTCGTTGGGGTCGACCAGCTGGTGATCTTTTGGTCTACCTGACTCATAGATGATGATGGCAGTACCTCCGCTCATCGGATGATAGCACTGGTGATGCTTTATACACCAGCTGTGCCAATATTTCTCGGGAAAACGCCCAGTCGCGGAGAACCGGAACAATCTTGTGTCTGAAGTCGAGTCTTTGCTGAAAAAAATCTCGGATTAGGACGACTAAATCAAGTTCAGTTTAATCCTCAGAAGATACAAGTTTTCGCGTTTACCGCTTAAAAGAACCCCTTTGTTGTATCTCCTCAGTTTAAAAGCACTTCCCTTGTTGCCTCATCCAGCATCGGAATCCTTGGCGTCGACAAATCGAGTGACGTGCAGATTCGTAATCACTTGGAAGAGAAGACCAAATTGGCCTCTAAAAATCTTGGCATGCTCAGCAGAGCGGAACAGTATTTCATGCCGGCACACCGCCTATAATTTTACAAGGCGCAATTTCGGCCTCACATGGAATACTGTTCCTATCTCTTAGCTTGGGCTCCCCAGTGTCAGCTCCTTACACTTGACCGCATCCAATAACGAATCATCGACTACCGAGTCCTATCCAATCGGCTCAATTCACTGGCGCTGCGAAGAGATGTTTCATCTCTTTGAATTTTCTTTCACATTTGCCACGGGAAGTGCTTTGAGGAATTGTTCGGATTAATCCAGGCTGCCAAATTTCACAAACGTACACCGCGCCAAAACTCCCGATACCATACACATCATCTGGATGCTTGGCGGTCCACCAATTTTTTTCACTGGGAGTTTTTTTCTGCGTACGACCTTTCTGTGGAGTAGCTTACCACTGGTGATTTTTCCGAACCGAAACGACTCACGGACCTTTAATAAAAGAGCTTACTCTTTAAAAGGCCGGCAACGCACCTCCAATTCCCTTAATGTTGCAGGTTTTCATGAGCGGCTGTAGTCACTTAACATTTTAGGACACTTAACTTTAGGGACAGTGTGTGTTAATAATATGACAAGCAGTAATACTTCATTTTATTTACCTGCACTCTATAATAGTACTATAACAAAGCAGATAAATTTAAAAAGTAATGAAAAAAATAATGTAATTGTGTATAGTGATGACATAGGCAAAAATTTGGGTATATCATTGAATAACTGTTTAAAAAGGCAACAGATAAGTAATTACTGCATGCCTGGAGCATCATTCAGTGATATTATGAATAAAATTTTAACTAGTAAATTTAATCCTAATATATTAATAATTTTTGTTGGGAGAAGAGGCAATGTGAACAAAAATCAATTATTAAAATATATTAAATATCTCAATAACATAAATGTGGTTAAAGTTATCTTGTTTACATTGCCTTACATAGAGGTGTGGCCACAGGAAAATAAACTAAGATATAATTTAAATTTAATGATGCATAATTCGACATGTAATAATAACCTAAATTTGACATTTAATTGTAAGAATAATAATGATAAATTTCATTTAGTGGATATTAATAATTTAATTAAGAAGTTTTTGACAAGAGATAGGTATTACCTATCAAAGTTTAGTTTGAGACTGGTAGCAAATACGCTATCTCATTATTTATATTATAACCCAGCCAATTTATTGGCTATCTTAACACCTGCTTTTATTGAGCAGAAAAATAATTTCACAAATGATTTGAAATTAGTTCCAAGTAATTTAAATTACAAGTAGAAAATAAGACAATAGAGGTAATCTCTAGCGAAGATAACTAAAATACCTTAGAATACAATTCAACAATACTACCTTGTGTAATTTCACATAATAGCAATAACAAAAACTGTATTAACCTGGTGCATCAAAATATACAAGGTATGTTAGGCAAAGAATTAGAAATTGAGTTATTTTTAAATAGTAACCTTATTCATATTTTATGTATTACTGAACATTAGTTAAAAAATTACAACTCCATATTTAGTTTCAGTAATCACCAGGTGGTCAGTTCGTTCAATAGATATACTAAATTACGTGGTGGCTCCTTAATATTAGCTAATAAATCCTTATTAAATTAATAATTAAAGAACGTAAAGACATTATGAGCCTCTCTGTTGAGCGTACTGTAGAAATGGCATGTGTTGAGCTTGAGCAACTTATTGTTGTCAGTGTTTACAGACCTCCATGTTCAAATTATGATACTTTTGAAAAAATTATGGAAGAAGTTTAAGTTAAGCTTAATAAACAGAATAAATCTCTTGTAGTGTGTGAAGACTTTAATATCAATCTCCTGGAAACTTCTTCCATCAGTATTAAATTTTGCTCTTTGTTCAAATCCTATAATCTTGATAATTTATTCTTTGAAGCTACACGTATTGCAGGGTGTAGTGCAATTTGTATTGATAATATTTTTACAGGTTTTGTACCACTCAACAAGTCAATAATTCAAAAACTTAGTTCAGATCAGTGTGGACAACTGTTTTCATTACCTTATATGCACAAAAAACAGGAAATTGAGAAAATTGTATTTGTTCCTATTAATGCAAAACGCCTGGAGAGATTTAGAAGTAATATGGTAAAAAACCTTCCATCGCTTTCTTATAAGAACAATGCAGACTTTTTATATAGAGAATTATTTACCCTTATAAGCAAGCAATGAATTTAAAAAAACATTTACTTCTAAAACATTCTCCAGAAACAGTCGCAAGGCATTTAATGAGTGGGCGACAGTGGGAATTCATAAAAGCAGACGAAGGTTATATGACCTTTACCATGAAAGTTCATATAATCCTTCTGATGCTTTTAAAGAATATGTCAAAAATTATTCTAAAATGTTTAAAAAAGTTTGCTCCACAGCCAAATCGTTACAAATTAGCAACAAAATTAAGACGACTCAGAATAAAATTAAAATGACGTGGAGTATAATTAACAGCAAAACCGGTAAAGAAAAACCTCGTAACTCAAACTATCAATTAAAAATTAACAATGAATTGACTAAATCAAATCAAGAAGTCGCAGCGGTGTTTGAGAAATATTTCACTGATATTCCTATTTTGACAACAGAGTCTTTGAATTCTTCTCCAACTGTCGCCGAGTCATTACTCAAACAGAATGTTAATATCTGTTTAAAAGAATTTAGATTTGAAAAAGTATTACCGCAAGATATTGTAAAATACTTCAAAACCATTGATGTAAAGAAAACCGCAGATTTGTGGGGGATTTCCGTGACAGTTATTGCGTCCGTAATAGATTTAATTGCACCTCTCATCTTGCTATTATTTTTAATACTTGTATCGATTCTGGTGTGTTTCCTGATTTAATGAAGTATAGTAAAGTAATACCTTTATTTGAATCCGGTAGTACATTGGACCCCGCTAATTTTAGATCTATTTCTGTGCTACCAACTCTCAGTAAAATTTTTGAAAAAAAAATTTTGGATCAATTGTTACAGTGGTAGAGACAGGCGGCAGCTTCTGCTGTCGCATGGATGGGCCGGCTCAAACCGGGGTGGTACCACGACCTCACAGAATACCAGCGTGAAGTAGAAGTTCACCTCTGCGTTTCGCTTGGTCAGTGCAGGTGGCCGGAGGCCCTTTTTACTGGGAATGAGGCATTCCATCTTAGTCCTCACGGGTGACAACGCATCTACATTTTGATTTGTAATAGAGGATAGATGTAGATGTCTATGGGCCGCAGCAACCACTTACCATCAGGTGGACTGTGTGCTCGTTTGTCACCCTTATCCTATAAAAAAAAATTGTTAATTTTTTTAATACAAATTAATTACTTCATTTGTAAAACCAATTTGGTTTTACAAGGGGTCGCTCGACGTCTGACGCCGGTGTTGAGCTTATGAAATATATTTTTAATGCCTGGGAGAATTCACAGGATGCCTCAGGTGTTTTCTGTGATCTTTCCAAGGCTTTCGATTGTGGTCATCATGAAACATGAATCAGGAAACTACAACATTACGGTGTAAAAAATTTGGCGCTTAGACTTATTACTTCATATTTAAGTAAAAGAACTCAAAAAGTTGTGATTAATGGTAAAGGTTCCTCCGGATCGGTAGTATCAATAAGCGTTCCTCAGGGCTCGATTCTTGGCCCATTCCTGTTTTTAATCTATATTAATGACTTACCTTATCTTGAAAAGGACAATCACGATATAGTATTATTTGCTGATACCTCTTTAATTTTCAAACTCAAACGGCAGTTAATTTATTATGACGATGTAAATAATGCTCTATCGAAATTAGTACATTGGTTTAACGCTAACAATATGCTCTTAAACGGCAATAAGACAAAGTGTATTGAATTTACAATACCTAATGTAAAACATTCAAATACCAATGTGCTGCTAAATGGGGAACAGTTGAGTCTTGTTGGATACCACTGTTTTTCTTGGTGTTGCTATTGACGCGAAACTTCAATTGGGCCCCCATATATCTAAATTAGCAAGCAGACTTAGTTCTGCAGCATATGCTGTAAGAAATATTAGAAGTCTCACAGATATTGAGACAGCTAGATTAGTGTATTTTAGATACTTTCATAACGTAATGTCTTATGGAATTTTGCTATGGGGTAATGCGACTGATATTGAAGCTATATTTGTTTTGCATAAGAGAGCCGTACGGGCAATTTATAACCGTAATTGTAAAGAGTTCCTTTAGAGAAAAAATTAAAAAAATAAACATATTAACTTTGGCATCGCAATATATTTATGAAAATGTAATGTATGTACATAAAAACATAAATAGCTTTAATAAAAATAAGGATGTGCATACTTTAAACACTAGGAACAAACGTAAGCTTGTAATACCAGTTACTAAACTCCACAGAATCAGTAATTCATTTATGCGGCAATGTATACGCTTTTACAACAAAATCCTAGAACATATTCAAAGTTTATCAATAAACAAGTTTAAAAGTTTTATTAAAGAAAAACTGTACAAAAAGAGTTATTATAATATCAAGGAATACATGAATGAAAATAACCCCTGGGAATAAGGTGATCGCCACCATGCTGGTTCTATTAAAAATCATTTAAAAATTGTATAAATGAATTTTTTGTTAAGTGAAATATGTTTGAAAAAAAAAGTCCCGCTGGGTTTCTTGCTGGTTCGTCCCAGGACAGAGGTATTTGCCGAACCAGTGGTAAATAAAAAATGACTTTCAATAAGAATTATGTAATAATCAATATTGAATAAAAAATTATTCTATTCTATTCTATTCTATTCTATTCATTAGGGAGCCGTATATTCGTTTGCCTTCTCTCGTAAAAAAAATATACCCAAATCGCGTACCTTTTTTTTGAAGTCGGTTTAAGATGCTAAGTAGGTAATTTATCTCAATTTCAAAGACGTTCACGTTGTTATAATCTTATTTATTTCTCGATGTTGCATAATAACCTTCTTCATTTTGAATATTAAAGTTTTTATTATCAGCAAATTGATCACTCCGTGGTGCAGTGGCATATCAATAAGTTGTAACGCTGAGGTCGCGGGTTCGAATCTCGCACGGAACAAGTATTTGTATGGTCTACAAATAGTTTTTCCTTACGCAATTTATGTTTATTAACTGACTCCACTATACAGGAGAAATTCTTAGTATGGGTGTATCGTTTCTTTTAACAAAATAAAAAATAAAAGTATTACATAGAACCTCGGTGTATTATACTATATACCAACTAATATCAGAGGATTCAATTTATTTTCTCACAACACCTAACCCTGTAGGGTCTACTGTACTAGAAGCGGTCTTAGAAAAGGCGCGTAACAGACTAAGTGATACAGACGCACCTTACGTACGCATGTCAGTGCACGTAAGGTGGATTTTGGTTTAATACGCACGCCGCGTATTTTTTTCGACGATATTAACGGTAGGCTAATTTCACGAAGGTCATCTCCGAGGCGTCCAAAGTAATATGAACATTAGCGACGTTTTAACTAATTTTTAACTCTCAAGTTTGCTATCAGAGAGTGATCCCTCTGTTCTTGTACCTATTTTTATTATATGGTCTAGGTCAGTGTTAATACAGTCGTAAGCATTATAATCGGTGTCACCTGCACATTCATTAACATGCATTTTGCGAGTCATAAAGTAGTTACTAGGCGGTGGATTTCCGTGTTTAACTAAACTGTTCGAATACCTAACCAACTGCCGGGATTTCCATCAAACTCTGGGATAACCTATATGGATTTAAATATCTTGTCAGGGTTCTGGGCCATATCGGAACTTAGTGTATGAACAGAAAATATCCCTATTGCTAACTACTACCTGTCGGCGGGCTTGCTGCAATTTAGGCTCCCGATCTCTAGAAAATTTAGGATTAATCTTGAAAATAACTGTTTAACCTTACCCTAATTAATTACCACACCTATCACTTTAATTATTAAAGGGCTCTAAAATAGTATACTAGGATTAATGAAATTAGGTGGTGAGAATAGTGGAATCGAGAAGCAAACACGACATTTTCTAGTGCACTTAAATGTAATCTATCCCGGTATTCCGCTCCTCCATTCCTGGTCCAATGTTTGTGACCCCCTTTCGTTTCTACTACAGGTTTGTGCAATATCCTTTCAAATACCGACTTCGCCACTTATGTTTGCGGGAGCTTGGGAGGGTTGAAGTGGAAGGAGACGTAGATTTTTTCCTATATTACTTTTATTTTCTAATTTACAAGTTAACTTAACTACTGTGACGTTATGAGTACACACCAATAATGGACTATTAACTAACTTAAAAATTAACTTAATTACTACTGGTCTGTCTTAACAATTATACCCTGGGTTTTATACTATATTGAATATTCTTAAGACACGTAAAAGACGTTTTGTTATTTGCTTAGTGGGCGGAGCTGTAATTTAGGTGACTTCCTGATGGCATTATGTTGATTATCCTTAAATCACGTAAGTGAATCGAGTCACGTCGTGCCGTTATTTGCTTTAACAGGCAGTGCTGTATTGTAAGTGACTTCCTGATGCCATATAAGGTATCTGTAGACATATGTAATTAGTTAACAACAAAACTGTGGAATAGGTATTGAGTTATATTGGGTAAACTTGTTAAGCAAGAAAATTATGGAAACCACTCGCTTTGTTAAGGTTCTTCTTCTTTAAAGGATCTGCTTTGTCCGTAGAATTATTGTTACCGTCGTATTCAATTCCTTGAAGGTGTGGTTCGTCATTATATTTATTGTGTAGGAACGAAATGATACCTTTATTTTTCGAGGGGTGATAAAACATAATTTATTAAATTTTTAAATGATCCGATGCAATAAAAAAACTCTTGTAATTGTGTTCTGTTCGTGCGGCCTAATTTGGCCTAATATAATTGACGATATACACATCATACTCATCACTTAATTATAAA
Source organism: Parnassius glacialis (assembly GCA_033319125.1). NCBI lineage: Eukaryota > Metazoa > Arthropoda > Insecta > Lepidoptera > Papilionidae > Parnassius > Parnassius glacialis. The sequence goes on along the minus strand of JAVANC010000005.1, from coordinate 2,365,180 downwards.
GTCTTCTAGTATTTTGGACTAAATAAAAAATAGGGTAAATACTTTTGATAAAAGACCCAAATTTAAAGTAAAAGCATTTCATACATTATCAGTTTGGTCTTTTAAAATAATATATAAGCCTCCACAAACCAAAAATATGAGAGTTAAAAACAACACGAGAGCTCATGAACATAATTGTTTTGGCATAGTAATAACAGATACTACTGCAAAATTTCAGAAATTTCTGACGTTTGGAATTAAGCGGAAATTGAATTTTAGAGTTCAATTACATATATGCACACATAAAAATAACAATAGCTTTGTGGCAATATAATTAACTTATTTCTTGAGGAGGAAATAAAAAAATCTCGTACATGAAGTTTGAGACTCTAAAGATGTCGATCGCAATGAAAAACAATCGGGATGGGAGGACATGATACATTTTAGAATTTTGCCATACTATTGCTACTGCTGGCTATAATGACCTTACAACCAAAAATGCTCAGCGATGTCAATACTATACCAGCTTAACCCCATCGTTTTTATTTATGGCACGAAAATCTTATTTTCCTCTCGAATTCTCTAGCATCACATCACGAAATAACGAAAGTGACTTGCGCCGCGTTATTCTCATGTCGGAGAAAGAGTGTGAGCATAAACGATTCGATAACACTGTTTATATTGTACTATGATTGAAATGGGCAAATTATAAAAAAATACAAATATAATGTACCTATAAAACATTAAGCACACCTACACGAACACGAGCACACATCTACGTGACAGTGATATCATTACATAAACTTTGAATAACGATGTTGATATTGCAAACTATATTCAAATTACGAAATACCAAAAGCCATCCGGAGACATTGCGAAATCAGTGTTGTCTCGGTTATTTCCTACTATCACGTCATGACCGATAGAGACAGAAATACACATCGATTAATGTGGCCATGCGACTTTGGAACAATGTCAAAGTAACACTTCTTTTACAGTATTGGAAATATATCAAAAAATAAAGCCATTAAATATCGCTATTGAAACTTCACATTCAATTTAGTTATCTAATAATATACGAAATGGAGCAGGCAAAAATATATTTTTTTTGTGGTTTTTATGTTTCGAACATATTTTGCGAATATATTTTTTATGATTGGAAGTTCTATCCATTGCCTCAAAAATATATATTATCATTTAATAGAATATTTTAACAGAAGAAATATTGTAAGATTTTTTCAAACATAAGCGTCCAAAAACTTTTGTGGCATCTATCACAAAAGTTTTCGTGTGATAAATTGGCAGTTCAGAAATATCAGACGTGACATTTACTCAAACCTAAATTGAATGGTATCGAATCTCCTTTTGATTTCTTATATTGGTTTCAAATATTGTTTTCGTTTATTTCGAAATTTCTTATATGAAAATTAAAGAATAATCATAGGGGGGTCATTGTAGAAGCGTGCACGTCGCGATCCCTGCCAGCCCTTTTCAGGGCTGCAATTCTACACAGCTGCGCACACATGCTAACGAGGGTTAGGGTGTCCCCCCAAGGCGACGCACACCAGCTAGTCCCCGTTGGTGTGGAATGCAGCGCGCAAAGCGGCGATGGGGACCGCCACCCGTCACGCACAGCCCGACACGGCGGAAGGTGGAGGACAGAGTGCAGAGTTGGCACGTGGAATATTAGAGGAGGCATGAAAGATAAGACGAATGAGTTGATTGAAATAATGAAAGAAAGAGAATTAGATGTCGTGTGTATGTCGGAGACCAAACGGAAGGGCAGTGGTACTGAAGAGCTCCCTGGCGGGGCATTAGCTCTATGGTCCGGAGTCCCGGAGAGCGAGAGCGCCCGCCAGGGAGTGGGGGTGCTGCTGTCGTCTCGGTTGGTCGATGTTATGACTGAATATAAGATTGTGAACTCAAGACTTCTCTGGGTTCGCTTTAAATTGGGACTGACGAAGTTATTCCTTTTGGCTGTTTATGCGCCGGTAGCTTCGTCGTCCAGGGCTGAGCTGGAGGAGTTTTGGGAGAATGTAAGAGAAGTTCTAGATTTGGCTAGGGGAAACGAAAGAATTGTTGTATGTGGTGATTTGAATGGATGGGTTGGTACCGCTCGACCAGGGTACGAGTCGGTGCTTGGAAAGTTTGGCGATAAAAGGGTTAATGATGCTGGCAAGCTTATACTGGCGGTATGCAAGGAAAAGGGTCTTCTTGTGACAAACACTATGTTTAATCACAAGAAGATCCATATGTATACTAGAGAAAGTAAGAATGAGAGAAGTATGATCGATTTGTTCCTGGTGGATGACCGACTGCGAAAACAGGTGATGGATACGCGAGTGTTCAGGGGTGCTGACCTGGGAACGGATCACTATCTAGTGATTACTAGATTTAGGGGTCTGTTCGCGGGTTGGCGCTACCGGACGGCGGTAACAGAACCACAGTCGGTCTGTCGCATCCGAAGTTGGAAGCTTCAGGAAGCGGATACTAGGGACAAATATCATGCGAGGGTAGCCGAAAAGCTTGACACCATCGATGGCAGAAATGAATGTGTGGAGAGAACATGGCAGAACCTTAGGGATGGAATGGTAAGTGCAGCGGAAGAAGTGTGTGGAACAATAAAAAGAGGCAGTAGTAAAAGAAGAGATGCATGGTGGAATGATGAAGTGAAAGAAGCTGTAAAGAAGAAGAAGAAAGCATGGTTAGACTACTTGGCCTCTAGTAATGATAAGGATATGAGAGAGAAGATGAAAGAAAGATATAAGCTGCAGAAAGTTCACACGAAAGCATTGATTGAGGAAATGCGTGAAAGGTGTAGAATGGAAGCGGACAAAAGGTTGTCGCACAACTTTAAGGAGAACTCCAAACTCTTCTGGAAAGAGGTTGGAAGGACCCGAAGTAGTGCGACGGCCTTAAGAATGAACAAAGTGCTTTCGAGAACTAATGACGTCCTCACAGAAAAATCGGACGTCATGCAGCGATGGAGCGAATTTTATAGAGAAATGTATGCGTGTGATGATCTTAGTAAGGGATCCGGGGATGACGCCGTGACTGGTACGCCAGACCTGGACCTCGATGACACTGAGGTCATCAGTATGAAAGAGATTGAACGTGCGATTCGAAGTTTGAAATGTGGTAAGGCTGCGGGACTAGACAGAGTTACTGCTGAAATGGTCAAGTATGGTGGGCCTCGCGTCTGGGACAGCTTTCATCTGCTGTGCAATTTGTGCTGGCGGACGGGGGATGTCCCGGATGATTGGCGATCCGCAGTCATTGTGCCTTTATATAAAGGTAAAGGTTCACATTTTGACTGCGGGTGCTATCGGGCGATCAGCTTGACCAGTTTAGCAAGTAAAGTCTACTCGAAGGTTTTGACACGTAGGATGCAAGAGAAATCGGAAAGATTTCTATGGGAGGCTCAATGCGGATTTAGACCTGGAAGAGGATGCACGGATCAAATGTTTTCTCTCCGCATGATCACGGAAAAGCTTCTGGCTGCTAACCAGAGGATTTTCTGTGCTTTTGTGGATCTTGAGAAAGCATTTGATAAGGTTGTAAGGAAGAAAATGTGGGAATTGTTGCCGGGGTACGGTGTGGATGGTCGATTGCTAAGGGCTGTGCAGTCACTTTACTGTGACTGTAAAGCCTGTGTGCGGGTAGGGCATGACCTGTCACCCATGTTTAGCGTCCAAACGGGCGTAAAACAGGGTTGTGTCATGTCTTCCTGGCTGTTCATACTGTATCTCGACAGCTGTTTACAGAAGTTGAAAGATAGCTGTTTGGGTGTGAAATTGGGTGACATAAAAGTAAATTGTCTGCTGTATGCTGATGATGCAGTGCTTATTGCACCATCAGAGGCAGAACTGCAGGCATTAGTCACGTGTATGAAAGAGGAATGTGAAATTAAAGGTCTCCGTTTGAATGCCAATAAAACTAAGGTTCTGGTATTTGAAAGGGACGAAGAGAGAACGAAGTGTGAAATATGGGTAAATCAGGAATGTCTAGAACAGGTAAATGAAATTGTATACTTGGGGAGTGCTTTTAGCCGGGATGGAAGATGTGATTTAGATGTGGACAGGCGTGTCGCTGCCGGGAACAAAGTCAATGGTGCCCTGACTGCGTTAGTCAAAAGGCAAGGCGTAGTGAAGAGTGCACGCCTTGCAATACATAACGCAGTGTTGGTACCGACTTTGTTATATGGCAGCGAAACCTGGGTATGCCAGAAGAAGCATCAAAGCAAGTTGAATGCAGTGGAGATGCGATCTCTTCGTAAAATGTGCGGCGTTACCATGGCCGACCGAAAGCGAAACGAAGAGATTCGCAATATGGCAGGTTTGAAAGATGACCTTATCACAAAAATTGATAAGGGCGTGCTTCGATGGTTTGGGCACGTTGAGCGAATGAGTGAAGACCGAATGGTGAAGAAAATATATAGCGCGAAAGTTAATATTAAAAGGTGTCGAGGTAGACCGAGACTAACTTTCGAAGACCATGTGAGCAAACTGCTCGAAGAGGGGAGGGTCAAGAGTACTCGGATACCTAGACGTGCATGTATGAAGAAGATTATGAATCTGAAAGAAGCGAAAGAGGTATGTAAGGATCGTGACACTTGGCGATCTGTTCTCTCTGGCTACCCCGTCAGGGATTGTGCGTGAAGATAAGTAAGTAAAGTAAAGTAAAGAATAATCATCTTTATTTGTTTAAATATTTGTAACTCTCTGTAATATTGTGTAGGCAAAATGACAATGACAATGAATTAACTGAATTAGATGTTACTTTGCGAAAATATATTACATTTAAAATATTAAAATTAGTTAGCTTATTTTGTAATGGTAAAACCACGCTGCAGCTATATTATAGTTGTAGCGCGAATGGGTCGTCTCAACTGAGGAAGGACCACGCTCTTAAAGAATACAGCGCTGTGTTTTGTGTAGTGAGTGTAGAGATCCGGCGACCCTTTTTACTAAAAGCGAGGAATTCTATCTTAGTTCTCAAGGGTGTGACAACGCATCTGCATTTTGATTCCTGCTCAAGGAAAAATGTTATCATCAGGTGGACTAAGTGTACGTTTATCACCCCTCTTCTACAAAATATGTTGTTTTAAAAGTTTACATCCGCAAGCCAAACTAAATGAGTTATGAGTCTTACTTAGTTTGAATAGCACTTCCTCACCGTCATTACAAATCCCAACACCGCTACTGAAGTGTCGTGCGCAACTTGCGTCAAAGGAGTAAGGCCCCGACTTCAGAAGCTATTAAATGGATAATGTTACATTCTAGTTGTTTAAGTTGGGATTATTTTTTTTTATTTTAACTAATATTATTCGAAAAAATATTAGCAATTCTATTAACAATACTAATATTTCCTTCCGGTAAGCTTAAAATGCTTGTTAATAGTGGCTCACGACAGTATATGAATTACGGATTCGAACCTCCGACCTTTAGAATTCGCGATCGGTACCCAGCCATTAGGCTACTTTGGCTTATTATAAATATTAATTTTGAATATAAAAATGCTATAACCAGTTTGTTAGGGCTGATCTTGAATGACCACTCTATTCAAGGATTCAGATGCGCAGGGCTTGTGATGTGCATTACCAATACAAAATATAGTATAATATTATTACTATAATCTTTACATATAAAAATTACGTGTCACATTGTTTGCCCGCGATGTACTCCTAAACTACTGAACTGATTTCAATGAAATTTTTCAAACTGTATGCAGATAACAACATGAGAGATAGGATAGTTTTTATCACTATAAGTGACCCTCAATATTTTTTATTACGAATTTAAGAACTTTTATCGGACACAGGGTCGTTGGAGAGGGTAGAACACACGTCTGCCTGGCCAGCTAGTAGAAAAGAATAGAATAGAAAAAAATATTTTTTTATTCAATATTGATTATTACATAATATTTATTGTAAGTCATTTTTTATTTACCACTGGTTCCGAAAATACCTCAGTCCTGGGAAGAACCAGCAAGAAACCCAGCGGGACTTTTTTTTTAAACATAATTTCACTTAACAATAATTTTGTTTATACAATTTTTAAATGATATTTTCATATAACCAGCATGGTGGCGATCACCCTATTCCCAAGGGTTATTTTCATTCATGTATTCCTTGATATAATAATAACTCTTCTTGTACAATTTTACTTTAATAAAACTTTTAAACTTGTTTATTGACAAACTTTAAATATGTTCTGGGATTTTGTTGTAAAAGCGTATACATTGCCCCATAAATGAATTACTGATTCTGTGGAGTCTATTAACTGGCATTACAAGCTTATGTTTGTTCCTAGTATTTAAAGTATGCACATCCTTATTCTTATTAAAGCTATTTATGTTTTTATGCACATATATTACATTCTCATAAATATATTGCGATGCCAAAGTTAATATGTTTATTTCTTGAATTTTTTCTCTGAGGGACTCTTTACAATCTAGGTTATAAATCGCCCGTACGACTCTCTTTTACAAAACAAATATAGCTTCAATATCAGTCGCATTACCCCATACCAAAGACATTACGCTATGAAAGTAACTAAAATACACTAATCTAGCTGTCTCAACATCTGTGAGACTTCTAATCTTTCTTACAGCATATGCTGAAGAACTAAGTCTGCTTGCTAATTTAGATATATAGGGGCCCCAATGAAGTTTCGCGTCAATAGTAATACCAAGAAAAACAGTGGTATCCACAAGACTCAACTCCTCCCCATTTAACAGCACATTGGTATTTGAATGTTTGACATTAGGTATAGTAAATTCAATACACTTTGTCTTATTGCCGTTTAAGAGCATATTTTTGGCGTTAAACCAATGTACCAATTTCGATAGAGCATTATTTACATCGTCATAATTAATTAACTGCCGTTTGAGTTTGAAAATAAAAGAGGTATCAGCAAATAATACTATATCGTGATTGTCGCCTACAAGATAAGGTAAGTCATTAATATAGATTAAAAACAGGAATGGGCCAAGAATCGAGCCCTGAGCAACGCCCAATGATACTACCGATCCGGAGGAACCTTTACCATTAATCACAACTTTTTGAGTTCTGTTACTAGCTGTTACAGCCCGTGCCTATAAAAGGTAGCCGTACCGACTGTGCCAACTATCGGCCAATTTTAATTACCTCCATAATCTGCAAGATTATGGAGCGTATATTGAACGCCCACCTTATGGCATACCTAGAGCAAAATGATCTCCTCAGTGATCGCCAGTACGGGTTTCGCCGAAATCGATCAATTGGGGACCTTCTAGCCTATGCCACTCACATATGGGGCGAAGCCTTCGAGAACTGTGGTGAAGCAATTGCTGTTTCCCTCGATGTTTCGAAGGCTTTTGACAGGGTTTGGCACGATAGTCTATTGGGCAAGCTTTCAGCGTATGGCTTATCCCCTGGCCTAATTATCTGGGTGAAGGACTTTCTGAGGGAACGGTCTCTCCGGGTCGTCGTTGATGGCTGCTCATCCAATACTGTGGCGACTACCGCCGGTGTTCCTCAGGGGTCCGTTCTCTCCTTAACTCTCTTCCTGCTGCATATTAATGACCTGCTCATTCCCATTGTCTATGGGTATGCAGACGACAGCACAGTTGTGGAGAGATACCAACCAAGCGCCCGGGTCAGTCGGGATCACATCCAGTACAGAAAGAGAGGCTATTGTTGAGCGAGTGAGTCTCACACTACAGGCAGTCTCCGAATGGGGCGATGCCAATCTCGTGAGATTTAACGCCCCAAAAACACAAGCGTGTATTTTTACCGCTAAAAGGAGCCCGCTCACCTTGGCTCCTACTTTCCGGAATGTATCCTTGAAGTACACTGACCGCCATCAGTTGTTAGGGATTGAATTTTCTTCGAACCTAAACTATGGGTGGTTTATTGAGTCCAGAGCCAAAGCAGCCGCAAGGAAACTTGGTGTCCTTGCAAGGGTGCGGCGGTACTTCACGCCGCGGCAGCTTCTTACCTTATATAAAGCGCAAGTCCGGTCGTGCATGGAGTACTGCTGTCACATATGGGCTGGTGCTGCAAAATGCCACCTGGCAGCATTGGACTCAGTGGAGAGACGTGCTAAGAGGCTCATTGGTGACCTTGATTTGGTTGAAACCAATCTTGTCAGCCTTGAGCACAGGCGCAGAGTAGCCAGTCTCTCGGTATTCTATAGGATGCATTTCGGTGAGTGTGCGCAGGAGTTACACGCCTTAATTCCTCCCTCTCCTTTCCACCATCGGACGACCAGACGGTCGGCGGGTCTTCATCCCTTTGTTGTCGATATCCAACGCATTAGAACCAAACGGTTTGCTTCGTCTTTTGTAATGCGTACAGCAAAGGAGTGCAATAATTTGCCAGCGTCTATCTTTCCGTCCGAATACAATCTAGGCGTCTTCAAGGCAAGAGTGAATAGGCTTTTGTTACGATAAGACAGTGCAATTTACCATCTAAGGCTGCATCACCACTTACCACCAGGTGGGATTGTGGTCAAGCACTGGCTTATAATAAGTAAAAAAAAAACTTAAATATAAAGTAATAAGTCTAAGCGCCAAATTTTTTACACCGTAATATTGTAATTTCCTGATTAATGTCTCATGATGAACACAATCGAAAGCCTTGGAAAGATCACAGAAAATACCTAAGGCATCTTGTGAATTCTCCCAGGCATTAAAAATATATTTCAGAAGCTCAACACCGGCGTCAGACGTCGAGCGACCCCTTGTAAATCCAAATTGGTTTTTATGAAGTAATTTATTTGTATTAAAAAAAGTTAACAATTGATCCAAAATTATTTTTTCAAATATTTTACTGAGAGTTGGTAGTACAGAAATAGGTTTAAAATTAGCGGGGTCCAATGTACTACCAGATTTAAATAAAGGTATTACTTTACTATACTTCATACTATAGTATTACTATGTATTATATAAACTAGATGTAGTGACGATCTATGTCTTACTAGGTCAGACATGCAGGAAGTCGATGGTTACAGGCGCCTCAGGATTCCTTAGGGGAAGCCTATGTTCAACAGTGTATGTAATATTACTATATCCATAGTCCATAGTTGCATCACAGAGACATCTTTGCAACGACTTGAAATTATTTATTTGTTGAGTTTGGTCTAATGCAAGTTAGACTTCACATTTTCTTCTTCCTAAGGCATGTATACTTTGATTTTTTCTTATAATAGTAGCCAGTGTTTGACTGCAATCCCAACTGAGTATGATGTTAAGTGGAAGATTTTTCCGTGACTAAAGCCAGGCGCAAAATATAACACAAGAGAGGCCATATACCTGCTTTATGTATCTTGTTTATCAAATTAATTTTTATCTGTCTCATAAAAGATTTTAACCCCTTTTAACCGTTTTCACGTGAGTTGGGATGGGGTAATGGATTATTTTACGTTGACATCAATTGTGAATTCGGTACATGTATGGACTTAACTCCGATCCGAGTGTCCATTAAATAACTGCGCATTCACGGAGACACTCCAAGTAAATGCTCTAATTTGTTTCTGCGTCCTATTCTATATTGTAAACGTAAATAGTAACGCACGGATGATAAGATTCTATAGAACCTTACATCCTTTAACAGTCTGTAAAAATCCACTGCTGAACATGGGCTTTTTTATAGGATAGGGTGACAAACGAGCACATAGCCCAGCCCACCTGATGTTCAGTGGTTGCTGTGGCCCCATAGATATCTACATTTATCCTCGTTTGTAATTCAAAATGCAGATACGTTGTCACACGTGATGACTGAGATGGAATGCCTCTTTTCCAGTAAAAAAGGGTCTCCGGTTCTCTACCCTCACCATACGAAACACAGCAGTGTTAAGCTGCTATTTGACGCTGGTATTCTGTGAGAGCGTGGTCCTTCCCCGGTCGAGCCGACCCATTCGTGCTACAACTCTATACAACTAATATGGCTGCAGCATGTACTACCTCTACCACGTAAAGAAGTTAAAAAAGTATGGAAAAGTCGTCATGCATGCGAGCATGCGGCTAACCTGATGAAAAGTGACTAGCGCCACCCATAATTGCAACACTAGAGAGATTGCAGGTGCATTGCGGCCGTTTTCAATACTAATAGGCTCGTTTCTTGAAGGTTCCTAAGTTACATTGGTCCGGAAAAATCGCAAATGGTAACCGATTCATTATATTTAAGTGTTTCGCTTGGAAAAAGAACCTATTGTAATTGATATGGTGACCATGATATCTGATCTTTTTTAAATATCCAGCAATGCACTAAGTGGTCTCATATTCTGCCTAATATTCTTTATGGGTGCAACTTTCTTACTGCGTCTAAATGCGTTTTCAATGAGGAATGTGTATCCATTAAATCAAACTGATTTTACGCATTTTATCTCGTTTTATTTAACTTGAGAACTGATATCGTGGTTAAAAAAGAAAGAAACTAACTTTATTCATTATGTAACTAATAAAACAATACCACTACCATATACCATTACAGTTTATCAAAAGTCTATTGTAGAACCTCCTCCTGAGATTGCCCCATTTAAGGGATACACATATGTCACAATTGGCAAGCGGTTTGGCAGGAATATGCTGCTTCCAATCTCACGGTTCAGCTTCCTTCTGTCGACTCTTACGAGATCCACGGAATGATACGAAATAGTGGATATTCTTACAAAGCCGCTGCATGGGTGATAGACATGAAGTATATTAGAGATTAACATAGAAATAAATTATTAAATGGATTGCAACAACATAAAGGCCACCGACTCACCATTATTGCTGCAGCGCTGTTGCTCTGTAGACGTCACTGATAAGACCTCCAGCAGGCTTTGCGCTACAATGAATAAATTAAAAAATATATATACTAGTAATGCTACTTAACTTTACTAATATTCCCTTTAACCATTTCTGGTAAGCTTAAAATGCTTGTGTTAGAAGTGGTTTACGACAGTAGTCGCATAGCGGATTCGAACCCACGACTTTACTTTAACTCAATAATTTTAATGCATAAAAATTAATCCTGGAATATGGTAGTATGACACTACCAAGATATGTACACTACCAAGTACAATACCAGGCTATTTCTATTATTTAAATAAAACTAATTTTACGGATTTTATCGCGTATATTAACTTATTTTATATTCCCGACGTTTCGAGCACTTTACAGCACCCATGGTCACGGGGGGGACTGAGGTGTATGACGTCCCAATGTCATAGTTAACCACGGCTACCTCCAGATTAAAAATTATTAATTTTTGTTCCGATCCACGCAGTATGAACTTACAGTATCATGAAGTCTTGCAGTTGTATGCTTGGGTTGGGATTTAATTTTATTAATTATGGGATCCCAAGCAGATGGTAGCACCCAGCCATCTTCTCTATTGAAATTAGGATGTTTCTTGATTTCAATAGCCTCGCGAATCATCCTTGGAAGGAGTCGGTGTTCTTTAGCGAGGATTTGTGGTCTATCAAATCTAATGTAGTGACGAGGGCGATCCTGTACGTGTTCACAGACTGCAGACTTCCCGGAGCGTCTATTCTTCACATCAGCTATGTGTTCTTTAACACGGGTTTTTATAGATCTTTTAGTTTGTCCTATATAAGAGAGACCACATTCACAATCAAGCTTGTACACTCCTGCATCTTGCAGAGGAATATTACACTTGACTGATGGTAAAAACTGACTAATCTTCTTCGGCGGCTTGAAATATATTTTAATGGAAGCCCGCTTCAAGATGTACCCAATCTTGTCAGTGACACCTCTGACATATGGCAGTACAGCAGGCACTCGCTCGACTGTGGCCGGCTTCACTCGTTCACTGTGACGTAGGCGTGTGCCAAACCACCGAAATTGTATGGGTTACAAAAATACACAAGCCCAATGCTCCACTACGTCCTATAGTGAGCCAAATCGATTCACCAACTTACAAATTGGCTCAACACTTAGCGAATATACTCTCACCGCTCAGGGGACATACAAGAGCACACACTAAGGATTCCTTCCATTTTGTCAGCGAGATTAAAGACCTACATCTCGCCGATAATGAAACTATGGTCAGTTTTGATGTGCAGTCTCTGTTCACATGCTTACCTGTTGAAGACTGCATCTCGATTGTTACTAGAAGGCTAGAGCAAAACAACATGCCCGTAGAATATGCAGTATTACTTAGACACTGCCTTACATCTGGCTACCTATTGTGGAAGGAGGAGTTCTACAAGCAAGTAGATGGAGTGGCGATGGGCTCACCTGTATCTCCCATTGTTGCCGATATATTCATGGAGGACTTTGAGGAGAAAGCCCTGCGTACTTCTCCCGTAAACCCAAGATTCTACAAGCGGTACGTAGACGACACTTTCACAATTCTTCCTTTAGATAAAGTAACTGCATTTCTAGACCATCTTAACTCCTTAAATTCTAAAATTCAGTTCACAATGGAGTTAGAGGCAAACAATTCTTTAGCTTTTCTAGATGTGTTAGTAATTCGGAATCCTGATAACACCTTGAGCCTCACTGTGTATAGAAAAAAGACCCATACAGATAGATATTTAAACGGTGATTCTTACCACAATCCTTCACAATTAGCTACCGTGGGTAAATCTTTGTTTCAGAGAGCACGAGGGATCTGTGACAGTAAACACCTGGCCGCCGAGCTCCAACACGTCAAGCAAGTCTTGCACGACAATAAGCTTCGGGTCCCGCGCCTACGTCACAGTGAACGAGTGAAGCCGGCCACAGTCGAGCGAGTGCCTGCTGTACTGCCATATGTCAGAGGTGTCACTGACAAGATTGGGTACATCTTGAAGCGGGCTTCCATTAAAACATATTTCAAGCCGCCGAAGAAGATTAGTCAGTTTTTACCATCAGTCAAGTGTAATATTCCTCTGCAAGATGCAGGAGTGTACAAGCTTGATTGTGAATGTGGTCTCTCTTATATAGGACAAACTAAAAGATCTATAAAAACCCGTGTTAAAGAACACATAGCTGATGTGAAGAATAGACGCTCCGGGAAGTCTGCAGTCTGTGAACACGTACAGGATCGCCCTCGTCACTACATTAGATTTGATAGACCACAAATCCTCGCTAAAGAACACCGATTCCTTCCAAGGATGATTCGCGAGGCTATTGAAATCAAGAAACATCCTAATTTCAATAGAGAAGATGGCTGGGTGCTACCATCTGCTTGGGATCCCATAATTAATAAAATTAAATCCCAACCCAAGCATACAACTGCAAGACTTCATGATACTGTAAGTTCATACTGCGTGGATCGGAACAAAAATTAATAATTTTTAATCTGGAGGTAGCCGTGGTTAACTATGACATTGGGACGTCATACACCTCAGTCCCCCCCGTGACCATGGGTGCTGTAAAGTGCTCGAAACGTCGGGAATATAAAATAAGTTAATATACGCGATAAAATCCGTAAAATTAGTTTTATTTAAATGTGTAGTGTTCGCGTAAATATAAGAAATCATTATATTTCTATTATGACTTGTATAGTCAATTGTGTAACTTATTATACGTTTGTAAACCGTTATCTTAAAAAATATCGCTTGGTTTCTGGCTGGTTCTTCCGAAGAAAGAGGTATTTTTCATCATAGAGATGAGTGTCAGCAGCGTAAGGTACCGCTCTCTCATAGCTTTTGCGGCTGAAACTTGGTTGCTGACAGAATCCTAGACATGACACTGCTAGGGTCGGGAAACTTTTGCTTCTGAGTACTTGGGAGGGTAACTCGTAACGGAGTGCGAAAATGCAGCGAATGTGAAACACGATGTCGTTTTAATTGGTATGAGTCCAACATATGCTTTATGCCTTGTTGTCTATACCCTTTACACTTCTCCAACTGTCGCCAAGTCATCATTTAAACAGAATGTTAATACCTGTTTAGAAGAATTTAGATTTGAAAAAGTATTACCCCATAATATTCTAAAATACTTCAAAACAGTGGTAGAGCTAAGCGGTGGCTTTTGCTGTCGCTCGGATGGGCCAGCTCAAACCGGGGTGGTACCACGACCTTACAGAATACCAGCGTGAAGTAGAGGTTTACCTCTGCGTTGCGCTTGGTGAGTGCAGGTGGCCGGAGGCCCAATTCCCCCCCCCCATCAACATGGTAGTGGAATTAAATAAAAGACTACCCCAGGAGGGTACCAGCACACCTGGAGAATCCCTCGCTGAGCATCCACGACCAAACTACTCCACTCCTGGGTGTGGGTGCTCAGGCTGCCCCGCGTATTCTGGGGGGGGGCGAAATTCCGCTCAAGACGAAACCTGCTCGGGGCAAGCGGAGCAAGAAAACAAAGGCAACCCCTGCCACGCTTACCGTGGATTTCTGCAATATCAGGGGACTTCATTCAAACCTTAACGCCGTCCACTACCATCTGGAGATAGCTAAGCCGGCCTTGCTCTTTCTTACCGAGACACAGGTGTCCTCTCCGGCTGATACTTCGTATCTCTCCTACCCGGGGTACAAATTAGAACACTCGTTTGTGCCCCGGGCTGGAGTTTGCGTGTATGTCAAAGAGGACATCTGTTTTCGACGCCTCGGCAGCCTTGAAGGTACGGACCTGTCCATCCTATGGCTGCGCGTAGACAGCGACGACCATCCCCGCGTCTACGGGTGCCTCTATAGGTCCCATAGCGGTAATGCTGACACAGACCGACTCATAGACCACGTCCAAATGGCTGCAGACTCCGTGCTACAACAGGTCCCATCCGCAGAGATCGTGATACTCGGTGATTTCAACGCCCACCACGCTGAATGGCTTGGTTCTCGTTTAACCGATCATGCGGGTAGATCTGTCTATGACTTTGCTTTGGCATATGGTCTAACACAACTGGTTACTTCGCCTACGCGGATCCCAGATGTGGAAGACCATGTACCTTCCCTGTTGGACCTTCTGCTGACTTCTCATCCGGACGGATATCAGGTCTCCGTCGATGCCCCTCTGGGCTCTTCGGACCATTGTCTGATCCGGAGTACGGTGCCACTCACGCTCCAATCGCAGTTACGATCTACAGCTTGCCGCTGTGTTTGGCACTATAGGTCAGCTGATTGGGACGGGATGCGGTCTTTTTTTGCATCCTACCCTTGGGGGCGGGTTTGCTTCTCGCCGGAAGATCCCAGCGTTGTTGCCGATTCTGTTGCTGATGTGGTACTTCAGCGTATGGAACTTTTTATTCCATCCTCTGTGTTGCCCATCGGAGGCAGATCCCAGCCATGGTTTGGTCGCTCCTGTAAAATAGCATCACGCTATAAGCAGGAGTGCTACCAGGCCTGGGCTGACGCATCAACGTCTCGGGATGTAAACACCAGCGCATTAAAAAAGAAGTATAATTCCGCCTCCAGGTCCTTCAAAAGCGTCATTGCCAAGGCAAGGTCTGAGCACATCGGCAGAATTGGCGAGAAGCTAGTTCGCCTTCCTTGGGGAACCCGTGCATTCTGGTCTCTCGCCAAGGCTGTCCAAGGGAACTTCTGTCAGCCATCTCTTCCATCTCTGCACAGAGAGGACGACACACTGGCCCATGCCGCAAAGGAGAAAGCCGATCTGTAGAGCTCTCTTTTTGCGTCCAACTCGACTCTAGATAACGGGGGGAACACACCGCCGACCATCCCGCGATGTGAGTGCTCCATGCCGGATGTGCGATTTACACAGCGCTCGGTCCGCAAAGCACTCTTCTCCCTGGACGTCAACAAGTCGAGTGGGCCCGATGGAGTCCCTCCCATTGTGCTGAAGACGTGTGCTCCGGAGTTGGCACCGGTTTTAACGCGTCTTTTCCGGTACTCCTACTCCCAAGGCGTAGTCCCGAACTCATTGAAGACAGCTTTGGTGCACCCGATCCCTAAAAAAGGCGACCGCTCAGACCCGTCCAACTACAGGCCTATCGCCATCACCTCCTTGTTCTCCAAAATAATGGAAGCCATTATAAACTGCCAGCTCATGAGGTACCTTGAGGATCACCAGCTGATTAGTGACCGCCAGTACGGTTTTCGTCGGGGTCGATCAGCTAGTGATCTTCTAGTCTACTTAACTCATAGATGGGCGGAGGCAGTAGAGTCCAAGGGGGAGGCATTAGCCGTTAGTTTGGACGTAGCGAAGGCCTTTGATCGGGTCTGGCACAAAGCGCTTCTTTCGAAGCTTCCTTCCTATGGGCTTCCCGAGAAATTGTGCAAATGGATCACCAGTTTCCTTGCTGATCGGAGCATCAAGGTCGTAGTAGACGGTGAATGCTCTGATTTCAAGCCTATCAACGCTGGTGTTCCACAAGGCTGCGTGCTATCACCAACGCTGTTTCTCCTGCATATCAATGATATGTTGCTAACTGGCAGCATTCATTGCTATGCGGACGACAGCACTGGTGATGCCTTATATACCGGCCGTGCCAATATTTCTCGGGAAAACGTCGCCGAGTACCGGGGCAAACTTGTGTCTGAAGTCGAGTCTTTGCTTAACAAAGTCTCGGATTGGGGGCGACTAAATCTAGTCCAGTTCAATCCCCAGAAGACACAAGTTTGCGCGTTTACCGCTAAAAAGATTCCCTTTGTCGTATCTCCTCAGTTTCAAGGCACTCCCCTTACTGCCTCAGCCAGTATCGGAATCCTTGGCGTTGCCATATCGAATAGTGTGCAGTTTCGTGGTCACTTGGAAGGGAAGGCCAAATTGGCCTCTAAAAAGCTTGGCGTGCTCAGCAGAGCGAGACAGTATTTCATGCCGGCACATCGCTTGCAACTTAACAAAGCGCAAGTTTGGCCCCACATGGAATACTGTTCTCATCTCTGGGCCGGGGCACCCCAGTGCCAGCTCCTTCCACTTGACCGCATCCAGCGCAGAGCGGTTCGAATCGTCGATGACCGAGTTATTTCTGATCGGCTCGATACACTGGCACTGCGTAGAGATGTTGCATCTCTTTGCGTATTTTATCGCATTTATCACGGGGAGTGCTCTGAGGAATTGTTCGGACTAATTCCAGCCGCTCAATTTCACCATCGCACATCGCGACAAAACTCGCGTTACCATCCATACCATCTGGATGATTGGCGGTCCACGACTGTGCGATTTAGAAGAAGTTTTCTCCCTCGCACGACTTCCTTGTGGAATCAATTACCACTAGCGAATTTTCCGGACCGATACGACTTAGGAACCTTCAAGAAAAGAGCTTACACCTTTCTAAAAGGTCGGCAACGCATCTGCATTTCCCCTGGTGTTGCGGTTGTTCATGGGCGGCGGTAGTCACTTACCATCAGGTGAGCCGCATTCTCGTTTGCCCCCTATTCTATAAAAAAAAAATAAACCATTGATGTAAAGAAACCCGCAGATTTGTGGGGGATTTCCGTTACAGTTATTGCGTCCATATTAGATTTAATTGCACCACATCTTGCTATTATTTTTAATACTTGTGTCGATTATGGTATGTTTCCTGATTTATTGAAGTATAGTAAAGTAATACCTTTATTTAAATCTGGTAGTGCATTGGACCCCGCTAATTATAGACCTATTTCTGTACTACGAACACTCAGTAACATTTTTGAAAAAAAAATATTTTGGATCAATTGTTAATTTTTTTAATACAAATAAATTACTTCATAAAACCAATTTAGTTTTACAAAGGGTCGCTCGAAGCCTCACGCCGGTGTTGAGCTTATGAAATATATTTCTAATGCCTAGGAGAATTCACAAAATACCTTAGGTAATTTCTGTGATCTTTCCAAGGCTTCCGATTGTGTTCATCATAAGACATAAATCAGGAAACTACAACATTACGGTGTAAAAAATTTGGCGCTTAGACTTATTACTTCATATTTAAGTAACAGAACTCAAAAAGTCGTGTTCAATGGTAAAGGTTCCTCCAGATCGGTAGTATCAATATGCCTTCCTCATGGCTCGATTTTTGGCCCATTCCTGTTCTTAATCTATATTAATGACTAACCTTATCTTGTAGGGGGCAATCACGATATAGTATTTTTTGCCGACGATACCTCTTTAATTTTCAAACTCAAACGGCAGTCAATTAATTATGACGATGTAAATAATGCTCTATCGAAATAAGTGCATTGGTGGCATGCCAACAATTTGCGCTTAAATGGCAATAAGACATAATGTATCAAATTTACAATACCTAATGTATAACATTCGAAAACAAATGTGCTCTTAAATAGGGAGGAGTTTAGTGTTGTGGATACCACTGTTTTTCTTGGTATTACTGTTGACACGAAACTTCAATGGGGCCCCCATATATCTAAATTAGCAAGCAGACTTAGTTCTGCAGCATATGCTGTAAGAAAGATTAGAAGTTCACAAATGTTGATTCAGATAGATTAGTTTATTTTTATTTACTTTTATAGCGTGATGTATCATGGAAGTTTGCTATGGGTTAATGCAACTGACATCGAAGCTATATTTGTTTTCTAAAAGTGAGCCATAAGTGCGATTTGTAACTTAAATTTTAATGAGTCCTTTAGAGAAAAATTTAAAGAAATAAACATTTTAAATTTGATATCGCAATATATTTATAAACATATAATTAATGTACATAAAAACATAAATAGATTTGATAAGGCAAAAAAAGTTCAAACTTAAAATACTAGAAACAAATATAAGCTTGTAATACCAGTTACTAGAATCCACAGAATTAGTCATTCATTATGGGGCAATGTACACACATTTACAACAAAATCCCAGAAAATGTACGAAATTTATCAATAAATAAGTTTAAAAGTTTTATTTAAAAAAGGAATTATACAAAAGGGGTTATTATAATATCATAGAATACATAAGTGAAAAAACCCTTGGAATGAGGTGATCGCCACCATGCTATTTCTATTAAAAATAGAAGAAAAATAGAGATACTTAATTACGTGGTGGCACCTTAATATTACCTTATAAATGCTTATTATGTAAAGAACGTAAAGAAATTGTAAGCCTCTCTGTTGAGCGTACTGTAGAAATGACATGCGTTGAGCGTGAGCACCTTATTGTTGTCAGTGTTTACAGACCCCATGTTCAAATTATGATACCTTTGAAAAAATTATGGAAGAAGTTTTAGTTAAGCTGAATAAACAGAATAAATCTCTTGTAGTGTGTGAAGACTTTAATATCAATCTCCTGGAAAATTCTTCCAACAGTATTAAATTTTGCTCTTTGTTCAAATCCTATAATCTTCATAATTTATTCTTTGAAGCTGCACTTATTGCAGGGTGTAGTGCAACTTGTATTGATAATATTTTTACAGTTGTTGTACTAATCAACAAATCAAAAATTCAAAAACTTAGTTCAGATCACTGTGGACAACTGGTTTCATTACCTTATATGCACAAAAAATCAGGAAAATGAGAAAATTGTGTTTGTTCCTATCAATGCAAAACGCCTGGAGAGATTAAGAAGTAATATGGTAAAAAAACCTTCTATCGCTTTCTTATAAGAACAATGCAAAATATTTATGTAGAGAATTATTTATCCTTATAAGCAATGAATTTAAAAAAAAAATTACTTCTAAAACATTCTCCAGAAACAGTCGCAAGGCATTTAATGAGTGGGTGACAGTAGGAATTCATATAAGCAGACAAAGGTTATATGAAATTTACCATGAAAGATCATATAATCTTTCCGATGCTTTTAAAGATTATGTCAAAAATTATTCTAAAATGTTTAAAAGAGTTTGCTCCACAGCCAAATCGTTACATATTAGCAACAAAGTTAAGAAACCTAAGAATAAAATTATAATGACGTGGTGTATAATTAACAGCGAAACCGGTAAAGACAAACCTTGCAACACAAACTTTCAATTAAAAATTAGCAATGAAGTGACTAAATTAAATAAAGAAGTCGCAGCGGTGTTTGAGAAATATTTCACAGATTTTCCTATCTTGACAACAAAATCATTGAATACTTCTCCAACTGTCGCCGAGTTATTACTCAAACAGAATGTAAATATCTGTTTAATAGAATTTAGATTTAAAAAAGAATTACCGCAAGATATTGTAAAGTACTTCAAAACCATTGATGTAAAGAAAACCGCAGATTTGTGGAGGATTTCCGGTACAGTTATTGCGTCCATAATAGATTTAATTGCACTTCGTCTTGCTATTATTTTTAATACTTGTATCCATTCTGGTACGTTTCCTGATTAAATGAAGTATAGTAAGGTAATTTCTTTATATAAATCTGGTAGTACATTGGACCCCGCTGATTTTAGACCTATTTCTGTACTACCAACTTTCAGTAAAATTTTTGAAAACATAATTTTGTATCAATTGTTATTTTTTTAATACAAATAAATTACTTCATAAAAACTAATTTGGTTCACAAGGGGTCGCTAGACGTCTGACGCCGGTGTTGAACTTATGAAATATATTTTTAATGCAATGTAAAAAATTTGGTGCTTAGACTTATTACTTCATATTTAAGTAACAGAACTCAAAAAGTCGTGATTAATGGTATAGGTTCCTCCGGATCGGTAGTATCAATGGGCGTTCCTCGGGGCTCGATTCTTGGTTCATTCCTGTTTTTAATCTATATTAATGACTAACCTTATCTTGTAGGGGGCAATCACGATATTGTATTATTTGCTGAATATACCTCTTTAATTTTAAACTCAAACGGCAGTTAATTAATTATGACGATGTAAATAATGCTCTATCGAAATTATTACATTGGTTTAACGCCAACAATTTGTGCTTAAACTGCAATTAGACATTATGTTTCAAATTTACAATACCTAATGTAAAACATTCGAAAACAAATGTGCTCCTAAATAAGGAGGAGTTGAGTCTTGTGGGTACCACAGTTTTTCTTGGTATTACTGTTGATGCGAAACTTCAATGGGGCCCCCATATATCTAAATTAGCAAGCAGCCTTAGTTCTGCAGCATATTTTCTGGTTTCTTTCTGGTTCTTCCCAGGACAGAGGTATTTTTCGAACCAGTGGTAAATAAAAAACGACTTTCTATAAGCATTATGTAATAATCAATATTGAATAAAAAATTATTCTATTCTATTCTTAAACTCATTTAAAATAATATGTACAAACAAAAAAAATATTGTAAAATGAAATATGTTTAAAAAACGTCCCGCTGGGTTTGTTACTGTTTTTTTTCCTAGGACAGAGGTATTTTTAGAACCAGTGGTAAAAAAATGACTTTAAATAAGAATTAAATAATAATATATAGTAAATAAAAATATTTTTTTCTACTCTATTCTAATTGCTACTTCTTAATAAAGTAAATACAATTTTTTTTTATGCAGCCGGATTTCAGAAAAATACGATTGCGACGAAGAGTGACGTTATTTTGACTAGTGTAAGCGAGACAGATGGTGATGCTACTTTGTTAAGCGTGAGTGAGATAGATAGTGACGCTACTTTTATATCAGAGGGAGACGGATTGACACATCATTTCGTCTGTGTCAGTGAAACAGATAGAGACGACACACAAACAGGAATGAATAGGCACATTGTGGAATACTGCTTACTGCGCATCTTTCTGTATTAACTTCGTACGTACGTACGACCAGAGAGAGTGCGATTTTATCGTAAGATGTTGCAGAAGCACCGAGAGGATACGCTAATCTTTGAAAAAATTCTACAGTCCGATGAATATACATTTAAAAAGGATGGTTACAATAATCTTCACAATTTGCACGAATGGCACGTGGAAAATTCAAATTTAATCGCAGAACCAGTTTAAAGTAAACATGTGGACGGGAATTTTGAATGGTAAAGTTATTGCTCCAATCGAGCTGCTGGAGAACCTAAGTGTCCAGGGTTATTTAGACTTCTTACAGAACCAATTACCGGATTTGTCGGAAGAAGTGCCATTGTACATTTACGGCAGCATGTGGTATCAACAAGATGGCTGCACACAGCATTATGCTGTCACATTACGAGAGTTTCTCAATCGAGAATACATATAACTTCGATAGGTTGATAGGGCGGTGTGTTACAATTTCGTCGCCTGTCCATTCACCCGACTTAAAGTGCATAGATTTATTTTACTGCGGTACGATAAAAGATAAAATATACTCTTAACCTATTCAAGATTTACACGAGCTGCGCCAAAGAATTGCAGAAGCCGATAAATACATCATCTCGAAATGATACGCCCGTCTTATTACGTGATCATTTTTAAAGAGATGTAGCGTTTGCATTGCAACTTAAAGCAAACAGTTTGAACATTTTTTGTGAAATTATAAATATGATTTAATAAAAGTCTTAACTAAAGTTATCCAACAACTGAATTTTATTTCGAATACACCAAAAACTAACAAATTACTTTTTTTCTTCAATTAACAAGTAGCAATTAGTAAATGTCATTTTTGAAATCCAGAATTAACATGCCATCTTTTATAGTTACTTGCCAAAATAGTGTAGTATATTTTTTCCAGTACAGTCAGTTAAATTTGGGTGATGTAATTATTTTGAATTCAATGTTGGGCAAAAATCTAACATTTTATACAAAACTGAGGCAATTATGTTTAACTCTTAACTATAATTTTCAGAAAGGTTATTCATGGTTACATTACAGAAATACAAAACTGACGAAAAATTAATAATTTTAGTCACAAAAATTGAAAGATCATCACAGGTTGTCAGCTTTTTAAATTTATTATTGAATCCTTATAATTCGAAAAGTACATGACCAAGATTTTTTATATTTTTATAATAACTGTCACGACTTTGCCTATCGCCCGTTTTCGGCTTAACATTGATATCGAGGACATGTAATATATATATGGGTAATAATAATAATAACTAATAATTATAATAAAAACAACCTTGTCAATCTCGTTCACAGGCACAGAGTAACCAACCTCTCGGTATTCTGAAGGATACATTTCTGACAGTGTGCTTAGTTATGACATGCTTTATTTCCTTCCTCCCCTTTCCGCCGCAACCAGACAGTTGGTCGGACTTTTGTTCCTTTATTGCCAATATTCCATATATTCAAACCTAATGGTTTATACGCACAGCATAGAAGTTGATATATCTTCTAGTATCTGACTTTCCGTTCCATTACATGCTAGGCGTCTTTAAGGAAAGACTGAATAGGTTTTTATACATTAAGACAGTGCGATTTACCATCTAGAGATTCATCACAACTTACCATCAGGTGGGATTGTAGTCAAGCACTATCATATGCTAAGTTAAAAAATAATAATAGAGCCTACTAAAGTCCACTGCTGAACATACGCCTCATCCATAGATTGCCTCATACGGGAAATATTTGCCTAATACCCACGGGATCATATGGTGTAGTGCATACACTTATACCGCTACCAGACAGTAAATAAATAATAATAGTAAAAATTACTAAAAACTAAAAGCAATTGCCTACTGTATACAAAGTATTAAACTTTATGATATTGGTTTTAGATGTTGTGTCCGACAGCAAACAGATGGCAGTTTATGTGAATTTAATTTGCTTTGACGTTCACTGGAGCAGCAAATAGTAATAGATAGGTAAAGAGTATTGTGTGCTAAATAACTGGATCATCCGTTTATCAACGCTGAGAACTGACCAATGTTAATCGACAGATTTTTCTCAACGAGTTTTTAATTTAACGCTTTTTAAAAAAAATCCACTTTTGGAAAGAATAATATTTCTTAATATTTATATTGGACCAACTCTGAAGTATAACATTTTTTTTTATAGAATAAGGGTAACAAACGAGCACACAGTCCACCTGATGGTAAGTGGTTGCTGCGGCCCATAGACATCTACAACTATCCTCGTTTGCAAATCAAAATGCAGATGCGTTGTCACCCGTGAGGACTAAGATGGAATGCCTCATTTCCAGTAAAAAGGGCCTCCGGCCACCTGTACTCACCAAGCGAAACGCAGAGGTAAACCTCTACTTCACGCTGGTTTTCTGTGAGGTCGTGGTACCACCCCGGTACGAGCCGGCATATCCGTACGACAGCAAACGCTGCCGCGTGGCTCTACCACTGTTGACGAAATATAACGAAAGAAAACTATAATAATAGCTTAAGAGCCAGTGAGCGGCAGACTTAAGGTATTTCAATAGGCTTCACTTTTTTTTCAGTTAATCCCCTATACCTGAGGTACATGAAACGGGGACTCTTTAGTTTGACCGGCGGTCGATATAGACACGCTCAGGTGTTAAAGGTGTAAAAAATGACCCAAAAAAACGTGATTGCAATAAGTCTGCCGCTTTGACAGCTTGAAATATTTAATAAAAGTTACCCGAAAAATAACATTGGCAGACACCTATGACGGTTTCAAGGTCATGGCAGATAGGTTGAAAAGAACAATTTTTATTAATTATTTACGTTATTTCAATAAAGCTGCAATTGATTTATATATATTATTGATAATACTATTTCACATGTATAATTTTCACGGTAGACACATATTGTGCTTGGATCACCCAGGCAGACAACAAACTTCTGGGGCGCTCATAAGCGCGTACTATAATAGCACTCGCTCTAATTCAGTCTTTTTCTTTCTAATTTTGTACGCTCTGATATGGATATCATAATAATCGTGCTTAGTAATATGCTAAATTAAAAAATAGCTCTTCTCAAATATGGATTTTCACGGGAACACGAAATAATGGACGATTCATAATTTTTTTTTTATAGGATAAGGTTGTCAAACGAGCACACAGTCCACCTGATGGTAAGTGGTTGCTGCGGCCCATAGACATCATCTACATCGATCCTCTATTACAATTCAAAATCTAGATGCGTTGTCACCCGTGAGGACTAAGATGGAATGCCTCATTTCCAGTAAAAAGGGCCTCCGGCCACCTGCACTCACCAAGCGAAACGCAGAGGTAAACCTCTTCTTCACGCTGGCTTTCTGTGAGGTCGTGGTACCACCCCGGTTCGAGCCGGCCCATCCGTGCGACGGCAAAAGCTGCCGCGTGGCTCTACCACTGTTAACTAATCATATATTAATATATTTTTATAAAAAAATATTTATAAAAAGATGGAATCTGCCATCATCTATATCTACTGATTTTTTGCATTATATATTTGACAGGTAAACATTTGGACAACATTAAAAAGCTGTTGTTTTTGGTTCTCAGCTAAATTACTGTCACCAAAAGCTGCGAAGGGTTCTTGGTATGCCTGAGTTTTCATAATAAGGCAAAGGGTCGTTTTTTTCCCTTATTAAAAAAGCTGGATTATAATCACAACCCGTAAATGCATAGAAACCAAGCAAACTTTCACTCAATAAATCACCACGTTGCTCATAAATTATTGAAATATTTATGAATCTTTCATTATTTCCTGTTCCCGTCAGAATCCATACTTGAGAAGAGCTATTTTTTTCTGCCGACTTCCAAAAAGGAGACGGTACTCAATTCGACTGTATGTTTTTTTTATGTGTGTTACCTCATAACTTTTTACTGCGTGAACCAATTTTGATGATTTTTTCTTTATTTGAAAGCTGATACTACTGGTGTGGTCCCATATGAATTTTATTAAGGTCAGCCCAATAGCTTTTGAGTTATTCTTAATAACTTATATTGAAGTCAGCTGTACAAATTTTGCATACCTTAAGCGAAAGCGCAAGGTAATGTTCTACTATCGCCTAAAAATTAAAATTCCATCATTTTATCGAATAAAATCGTATCTAGCAATCATATTATACATATAAATGATATAAAAAGCACATTGTTAGAAAGATAAATTATTGTTGAACTTATTAATAATTTTTTTAAATCGATTAATTGCTATTTTTAAATAAAAAAAAGGGTTTTTGTGGCTTATGGTGTGGATTTATCATGTCCCTGTGGCTTGTAAACACTATAACTTTTGAAAATATCAATTGTTTAACTCAATCTATTTTTTAATCTCTTCATCTATCATGTGGGAAGCCACTGAATGTAAATGGCAGTGTAATTTTGTTTTGTTTAGATATAATTAATTTTTTTTCGGCTCCAAAATGGCGAAATTTTCGTTGATTTGGTTGCCTCGTATATAAATTGTTTCTGTAAATGGGGATCTACAGCCACAGAGTAGTTTAGTTCACAGAGTACCTTTGTATTAAGTTTAGTTCGGCGTAGTGTTTCTATATAGTTTGTGGTTCGGCTTCAGTCGCCGTCGTACCGTCGTGAGTGTACATTGTTTCGGTTGTTTTCAGCGGCTCAAAAAGATCACTGTACAAATACACAATATTCGAATAACACAAATTTCTTAAATACTTGATTATAATAACAATAAGAGATTTTTTTATTACAATATTTAAAAGCACATAATAAATAATAGTAGTACGTACTAAAAGTAAGTAGTATAATTTTTTTTTGTCATGGGTGACATTTTCATGCTTTTCGAGGGTGTCGAAACCGATAGGGTTGTCGAAATGTAAATCCAAGATGGCGGCCGCAATAGGTATCAATTTTTTCATCATGGGTGTCATTTTCATGGTTTTCGAGGGTGTTGAAACCGAAAGTGCTGTCGAAATGTAAATCCAAGGTGGCGGCTGCAATGGGTATCAATTTTTTAATCATGGGTGTCATTTTCATGGGTTTCGAGGGTGTTGAAGTCGATAGTGCTGTCGAAATGTAAATCCAAGATGGCGGCTGAAGTAGGTACCAATTTTTTCATCATGGGTGTCATTTTCATGGTTTTCGAGGGTGTTGAAGCCGATAGTGCTATCGAAATGTAAATCCAAGATGGCGGCTGCAATAGATATAATTTTTTTTCATCATTGGTGTCATTTTCATGGTTTTCGGGGGTGCTGATGCCAATAGTGCTGTCGAAATGTAAATCCAAGGTGGCGGCTGCAATGGGTATCAATTTTTTCATCATGGGTGTCATTTTCATGGGTTTCGAGGGTGTTGAAGCCGATAGTGCTGTCGAAATGTAAATCCAAGATGGTGCCTGAAGTAGGTACCAATTTTTTCATCATGGGTGTCATTTTCATGGTTTTCGAGGGTGTTGAAGCCGATAGTGCTATCGAAATGTAAATCCAAGATGGCGGCTGCAATAGATATAAATTTTTTCATCATTGGTGTCATTTTCATGGTTTTCGGGGGTGCTGATGCCGATAGTGCTGTCGAAATGTAAATCCAAGGTGGCGGCTGCATTAGATATCAAGTTTTTCATCTTGGGTGTCATTTTCATGGTTTTCGAGGGTGTTGAATCCGATAGTGCTGTCGAAATGTAAATCCAAAATGGCGGCTGAAGTTGGTACCAATTTTTTCATCTCGGGTGTCATTTTCATGGTTTTCAAGAGTGTTGAAGCCGATAGTGCTGTCGAAATATAAATCCAAGATGGCGGCTGCAATAGGTATCAATTTTTTCATCATGGGTGTCATTTTCATGGTTTTCGAGGGTGTTGAAGCCGATAGTGCTGTCGAAATGTATTTAAACTACTTTAATAATTCCGTATAGTCATGTTATACGTAATTTTTTAAATTAGCTTAAGGTATGCCCAATTGAATTTACCAATATTTTAATTTTTAATTATTAAATGTAGCATATTACCAAGCATGATTATTACGATATCCGTATCAGAGCGTACAAAACTAAAAAGAAAAAGACTGGATTACAGCGACCGCTATTATAGTACGCGCTTATTGGCGCCTCAGAAGTTTGTTGTCTGCCTGGATGATCCAACCACAATATGTGTCTGCCGTGAAAATTATACATGTGAAATAATATTATCAACAATATATATGATTTGCAGCTTTATTGAAATAACGTAAATTATTACTAAAAAATTTTTACTTTTCAACCTGTTTGTCATGAACTTGAAACCGTCATTGGTGTCTGCCAATGTTATTTTTCGGTAACTTTTATTAAATATTTCAAGATGTCAAAGCGGCAGACTTATTGCTATCACGTATTTTTTGGTCATTTTTTTACACCTTTAACACCTGAGCGTCTCTATATCGACCGCCGGTCGAACTAAAGAGTCTCCGTTTCATGTACCTCAGGTATAGGGGATTAACTGAAAAAAAAGTGAAGCTTATTGAAATACCGTAAGTCTGCCGCTCACTGGCTCATAAGCTATAAATAATAAACAATATGTTTTGTTACATTTCAGATGCAATGAAGTGCGCTAGAAGAAGAGCCAGTCTACGTAACGCTTGTCATCGAAACTTATATACTTCTAATAATATTACGTGTGTGCATGTAGAATTTCTAATTTTGGATAAAGAATACTCAACAAAAAGAAGGAGCAAACTTTACTTTATCATCCACTATTTATTTATATATTATTAGAAGTTATTCTGGAGGTCAATTTTTAAAAAAACAATATAAGTGTGAGAGCGGATGTCCAATTTGATCTCTTGCTTACGCAATTAATCACTATCAGTAATAGACCAGCGTACTAAACTATACATTCAGTGTAGAGTAAACACAGTTCGACCAAACCGTAATATGTTATCGTCACAATCACAAATTAATGTAACATGGGGGATGTAATTACATGATAACACCAAAGTATGCAAACCAACAGCAACACTATTCTCACACAATGTTTTTTTTTAGGAGAGGGGACAAACGAGCATGCGGCTCACCTGGTGGTAAGTGACTAACTCCGCCCATGAACAAATGCAAAACCAGGGGAAACAGGGGAATTGCAGATGCGTTGCCGGCCTTTCAAAAAGGAGAAGGCTCTTTTCTTGAAGATCCCTATGTCATATCGGTCCGGAAAATCGCTGATGGTAATCAATTCCACAAGGAAGTCGTGCGAGGAAGAAAACATCTTCTAAATCGCACAGTGATAGACCGCCAATCATCCAGATGGTGAGAATGGTATCGGGAGTTATGCCGCGATAAGCGTTCGTGAAATTTGGCGGCTGGGATTAATCCGAACAATTCCTTAAAGCACTCCTCGTGGTAAATGCGAAAGAAAACGCAACAGGATGCAACATCTCTTCGCAGTGCCAATGAATCGAGCCGATCGGAAAGGACTCGGTCGTCGAAGATTCAAGCCACTCTGCGCTGGATGCAATCAAACGGAAGGAGCTGGCACTGGGTAGCCCCTGCCCAGAGATGAAAACAGTATTCCTTGTGAGGCTGAACCTGCGCATTGTAAAGTTGCAGGCGGTGTGCCGGCATGAAATACTGTCCTGCTCTGCTGAGTACGCCAAGCGTTTTAGAGGCCAATTTGACCTTCTCTTCCAAGTGACCACGAAACTGCACGCCACTCGATATGTCGATTCCGAGGTATTTCTTCTTAGTCCTCAGGAGTGATAACGCATCAACATTTTGATTTTTTATTGAGGATAGAGGAGGATATCTATGGGACACAGAATTCATTTTTCATCAGGTAGACTGTGAGCTCGTTTTGTCAACTTCGTTCTAAAAAGGAAGAAAATAAGATTCTACAGCTTTGCCTCAATTTGTTTTAGAGGACTGCATTATATATGCTCAAAATGTTTTTACATGCATGGTTATTTATGATTTTTTCCTTTACTGACGGGCACGTAGTAAATTGCAGTTAAAAATTTCATTGGTGCTAGCGGTAACCGTATATTCAAATGATTTCTTTTAATTTCTTCTCGAGCAACACTAATTCTTGAGTAAACTTATTCAACGAAGCTAAAGACGAGACAAAGGGAAAACAAAATATATAATATAATAGAAATATTTTAAGTACGATGGTTTTACTGGGTAGCAATTGTTTACATTAAATCTCTATCCAAAATAAACAAAACACTGTTAAAATTACTTTTTTAGAAATTAGTTAAATTAAACATTAGTACAAGCGCTGGGTTGATACAGGTATTGAAGTCTCTGTATAGGGACTCTAGTGCTTGTGTCAGTATCAAAGGGGCCTACTCGGTCTGGTTTGGCATCCATAAAGGTGTCAGACAGGGCTGCGTGGCTTTCCCGTGGATGTTCAACCTATATAAGGACAGTTGTTTGGAAAATTTGAAAGTAGAAGAATGCGGGTTAAGAATGGGTGAGTTAATCGTCAAATGCCTTTTGTACGCTGATGATCAAGTCATATTTGCGTCGTCGGCGGCCGAGTTGCAAATGATGGTTACATTAATGAACAGGACATTGAAAGAAAAGGGAATGAAAGTGAACGCAAGTAAGACGAAAGTTATGGTTTTGGAAAGAGAAGAAAGTAAAACGATATGTGAAATAAGAATCCTTCTATGGCCAGCAGTGAAGGACCGAGTCTCAGTATCAGATTATGTACTTACTAAGCAGTAGGAGTCCACTCTCCTACGCCCACTGTCGCCAAATACCAGTGCTTACACTGAAATACTGGCATTTAGTGGTATTACCAATCTGAAAGGTATAGAGTACCAGTATATAATTACATCAGTAGTAGTAATACTCTCTTTTTATAGGATAAGGGTGACAAACGAGCACACTGTCTGCCTGATGGTATGTGGTTGCTGCATAGGCATAGGCAGCTTTAGACCGTTTTTTAGTTTTAAATAGCATTAATCCATTTTCTATTTACATAATTTCAATCTTATTTAGAACTTCTTAAAAGCTTTTTTTTTCTGACTTTGCACTCATCTCATCCGTTCCAGTTCTCATAGGACCGTTTTCTATTTCATGTAATAATAAATAATTTATGAAATTCAATTTGGACTTTTTTTCGATTTTACATATACATATATATTTTTTAATTTTATACAGTAATATTGATTTTAAATATGTATATTTTTTAATTTTATACAGTGAAGTCAAAAACATAAGGAGTGGAATGAAGCATTCATTAATATTTTAACTGTCTGGGCCTTAGCATAAGCTTACCTTAATCTTAGCCCGATACAACTATAAATTCAGAATGAAAGATTATGCTGAGTAATTCTGAGCAAAGTCAAAGTACGATCTATAGATCTCAGCCTAAGTCACTTTGACTTAAACTACTTGACGTATATTATTTGTTCTCGTTCATAAGAATATCTTTTGGTAATCTATACTGACTTTTAAAAATATTAGGGACTGTAATAATCAAAATACGGCTCCGTCTCCTAAATATAATTGTTCTGCTATATATATATATATATATATATATATATATATATATCTAATATGATTTATTATATCACGGCAGGCTCTCATGGCACGATTCCTATTCGCAATAATCAAGTTTTTTTCACTATAACATTAAGAAATCCCTATTAGATAAGTTTTAAAAGTCATCAATATCGTATTACGAACTTTGGTAATAAACGCTCAAATTGTTTAGCGCATTACGATCCCTTTCTTAAGAGCGTCAATTAGTTAGTTAAAGTTTGATCCCGCCTCCCGGGCAATTGCTTTTCGTTAGGCTGTTTTCTTAATAGTACTTTAACAGCTTCTATTACAGACCGAATGTGAAATGTCAATAAACTTGCTGAATTGTTTTTTTTAAGTTTCTTTTATATTATTCATACAGCAAAAATCTCAATTGTTCTTTAAAATATATGCGGTAAAAGAGAAACCTTCAGAATATTGCGAGTAAAATTGTTTCGTAATAGTGCCATCTACTTCATTCTATAGCTTTTGTTAAATAGAATAAGAGTGATAAACGAGCAGACAGTCTACCTGATAGTAAATGGATGATGTGACACATAGACACCTACATTTATCCATAATTTCTATAGTATAGTGTGATGACGAGTACACAGTACTCCTGACGGTAAGTGGAAACTGTGGCCCATAGACATCTACATTTATCCTCAACTAAGAATCAAAATGCAGATACGTTGTTAAAGTTACGTTGCTGACTAGGATGGAACGCCCTATTTTCAGTAAAAAGGGTATCCGGTTCTCTACACTCACCACACGAAACATAACAAAATTAAGCTGCTATTTTACGCTGGTATTCTGTGAGAGCGTGTTCCTTCCCCGGTCGAGCCGACCCATTCATGCTACAACTATACCAGTAATATAGCTGCAGCATGGCTCT
This sequence comes from Parnassius glacialis, assembly GCA_033319125.1. Classification (NCBI taxonomy): domain Eukaryota; kingdom Metazoa; phylum Arthropoda; class Insecta; order Lepidoptera; family Papilionidae; genus Parnassius; species Parnassius glacialis. Next base: position 2,333,385 of record JAVANC010000005.1, on the reverse strand, counting down.
ACTACGTAAAAAAGGGTGTTTTTTTTAAAGAAAGGGTTACCAAAACTTAAATAAACGTTAAAATACTGAAATTTTACTTGGTTAGTTAAATAAATATTAGCACTTAAATATTTTTGAAATGGACAAATTAACATAAAAATGGACCGGCATCAGGCTTTCTTGTTCATAAAGCTCTTTATAAGATTTTATTATTACCATAATACAGTACTTTGTGAAATGCGGCAGTGGAAATAGAGACATATATATCTTTGCAATTATGACCGCTATTTACATGATATGTTCCCATTAACGTCACATCTTCAAGATAAAGTTCTAAATAATTCCCTCCATTGTTTCGCTTAAGTGTTTGCTATAACATGGAATAAAACATTCTAAAAACAAACGAACTAAAAAAATTAAATAGTGTTGTTAAAAAAGTTTGGCATACACGTTTAAACTCCGTTTCTAGACAATACATCAAAAATATGTGCGTGTGGTTGTGCATTTATGAAATACGTGTGCATGCGGGGGTATGTGTATGTGTGCGAGCGCGTATGTATGTGTATGTTAAAGTCAAAATAATAACTAACAAGTGGTAAAATGAAAATATTTCTACGACCGACTTCAATTTAAATAAAATGAGAACATCATCAATTTTTTTTTATACAATAAGGGTGACAAACGAGCACAGTCCACCTGATGGTAAGTGGTTGCCGTGGCCCATAGACATCTACATCTATCTTCCTTTGCGAATTACAATGCAGATACGTTGTCAGCCAAGAGGATTAAGATGGAATGCCTCTTTTCCATTAAAAATGGTCTCCGGTTCTCTACACTCACCATACGAAACTGGCTACTATTTTACGCGGGTATTCTGTGAGAACGTGGCCCTTCCCCGGTCGAGCCGACCCATTCGTGCTACAACTATATTACATAATATAGCTACAGCATGGCTTTACCACGTATAAAGTGAAGGACTATAATGATAATAATGATGATGAAAGCATCATTAGTTTCATCTAGTAGAGAACTATGAATACATGTGGCTTTTTAATAACATTATATTTTGAAGGGTAAAACTACGAAAATGCAATAACAATAAAAATTATTAATTTTAATTTCTAAGTGAAAACCAAACCTTACTTAAAATTTGACATAACCATAAGGTATTGGAAATATCAATTGAGTAAATTCAATTCTGTGATTGAACAATATTTATTTTTGTATAACGAGAGATTATTCTGCAGCCACGTGATAAAGCCATGCTTCAGCCATATTAGTAATATAGTTGTAGCACGAATGGGTCGGCTCAACCGGGGAAAGAACACGCTCTCACAGAACACCAGCGTCAAATAGCAGCTTAACGCTGTTGTGTTTCGTATGGTGAGTGTAGAGAACCGGAGACCCCTTTTAGTGTAAATGAGGCATTCCATCTTAGTCCTCACAGGTGACAACGCATCTGCATTTTGTTTGATGTAGATGTCTATGGGCCGCAGCAACCACTTACCAGCAGGTGGACTGTGTGCTCGTTTGTCACCCTATCCTATAAAAAAAAGAAAAAAAAAGCCAACTAAAGACAATCGAGAGCACTAATGCCTTTGATTATTAATGGGTCATCGCACGCTCCGCGAAGACCTATCAATAATCTAAGACTAATGCCAATAATAACTGTTATAAAAAGCTTAGTAAAACAATAATATCTCTAATTTAAAGCCACCTGCATTAAATTTAAGTCCAGAAGTAACAAAAATAATTTAAGCTAAATGGCAGTAAATTTTCACCGTGCTTCAACTCGTTGCTTTCAGTATGAGTTCAACTTTGACGTGAACATTTCTAGTAGTGCTTATATGAATGAGTAATATTGAAGCTAGTTTTATAACTTTTTATATGTATTCAAATTAAAAACGACCTACTTTCCTCCACTTAAGAGTTAATATATAAATTAACGCTTATATTAAACGTTGAGTATTTTTAAATTTTGCACATAATTAAAAAGTACGTAAGTAGAGTAAAGAAGTAGTTTTGATATGGTTGCAGCATGAATGTGGAGGCTCGACTGGGGAAGGACCACACTTTCATGGAATGCCGGTGTGAAATAGCAGCTTGATGCTACTGTGCTTCAAATGGTGAGTTTATTTATTAATTTATTTATTTAAAATTTCATGAACATAGTCGTACATATGGCGGATTTAATGCCATAGGGCATTCTCCCAGTCTACCATTAGGCTAAACAGTGATAGACAAACAAGAGGCGGTGCAGCAGTAATCAAAATAGAAAGGGCTAAAATACATAATATACATATATTAAACCAGATATCCTTTTTACCAAGGTATTCTATCTTATACATTAGCAGTGATAATACATCTATATTTTCATCGTAAACAGTAACTTTACAGTTGCATTTGAGCGTATTCCATTGCAATTCTTCTTCGTGTATTTATTTATTTACACTTAAATGTGTCATAACATCTTAAAAAAAAGGATTACAAAGGAGGGATTTAATGTTTTTTAGCATTTATTCCTAGTCAACCTGGGACCTCTGAAGATAATGTGATAGGTGTCAATAATAGATATTCGAAACAGCCACCTCGGGCAAGCCATGTGGGTCCCATGTTTATATTGGTTTTGGGTGACTAAAAAAAGTCTATTAAGCCTGATAAACGGTCGGAGACGGGCAATTAACTCCATCTGCTTACCATTATGACCATAGCAAAACCCCTTTAAAGAATACCTCCCTACAAACAAAGAACATATTAAAGCGACAATAGCTAAATCCAAAAGGTAGAGATACACTATGAAGCTGCGCCAAAGACATGAAAGACGAGAGAGAGTTCAAAATTTGTACGACACTTTTTCATAAATTTGAAGTGAAAAACGAACCTAAAATCGAATGAAATTACAACGGTAATTGGCTACTGTGGCCCGTGGTTACCTGCAAACAACTTTAAGCAAAGAAGGCCACGGATGCGTTGCCACCTTTAAGAACTAAGATGGAATAACTCACAGCCTGTAATTATAATGATGATGGTAATTTTAATAATTGTTATGTTTGACTGGGCTTATATCAAAGAGCCTTAGTACTGTAGGGATTCAATCAGAAATTCTCCGTAATCAAATAGACATCACGTAACTTAGACACAGGTAATGTTTGTATACTAGTAATTAACCGCATTGCTCAGTATAAACATCATTATCTATGTGGCTGTTTTGTGTTTGATCGACGCTAAAAGCAATTTGAAACCGGCATTTTTGGAGGATGAACAGTCGATATCAGTACCAGACGTCTGGAAAATCAGTGGTAATCATCTCTATGTATAAAAATCAATTTCTGTCCGTTATTCTCACGAAAACCCAAAAAGGGCTTAACCATTTTGATGAAATTTTTTGTGTGTATGAATAGGTCCCTAGATGGTTTAGATTTATATTTGTATTCGGTAGGTAGCGTTGTCGTCGAGATCCAGAAATTAAATGTGCAAAGTAGGGGTGGATCAATTGATGCTGATAATTATTGCTTTTTTCATTACCAGTAATAGTCTGAATGCAATTACTAATCGGCAAAGAGTTGATATCAGCTTTTTAATAGTATAATGCTGCTGTGTTTCGTATAGTGAGTGGTGAGAATCGAAAACCTTTTTTTACTGTTAACCAGGAATTCTATTTTGTTTTCAAGTATGACAACGCATTTGAATTTAATATGTAGGTGCCTGTGGCCCACAGCAACCACTTACCATCAGGTGAAATGTGTGCTCATTTGTCACCCTCACTTGTATAAAAATTAAAAGCAACGTAACAAAGGATTTGTATTGTAGACCACATCTTGTCTCTGAGTTTTGGAGATGTAAAATTATAATTTAAAATTAAAAGTTTTGTACAGCCGACTTCAATATAAGCGAATTCAGTTTTTTAATATATATTTTTTTTGAAGGTAGCCGGGCTAACTGTGACATCGGGACGTCAAACATCTCAGTCCCCCACGTGACCATGGGTTGCTGAAAAGCACTCGAAACGTCGGGAATAAAAATAATAAAATAAACTCGATAAAATCCGTAAAAACAGTTTTATTCAGTGTGTAGTGTTCGCGTAAATATAAGAAATCATTACCATGAATATTGTTATACTATAATATTTAAAACGATATTTTAATATATATATTTTTTTTATAGAAGAGGGGGCAATCGACCATGCGGCTCACCTGATGGTAAGTGACTACCGCCGCCCATGAACAACCGCAACACCAGGGGAATCGCAGATGCATTGCCGGCCTTTTAGAAAGGTGTAAACTCTTTTCATTAAGGTTCCTAAGTCGTATCGGTCTGGAAAAATCGCTGGTGGTAATCGATTCCACTCTGCGCTGGATGCGGTCAAGTAGAAGGAGCTGGCACTGGGGTGCCCCGGCCAGAGATGAGAACAGTATTCCATGTGAGGCCGAACTTGCGCTTTGTAATGTTGTAAGCGATGTGCTCGCATGAAATACTGTCTCGCTCTGCTAAGCACGCCAAGCTTTTTAGGGGCCAATTTGGCCTTCCATTCCAAGTGACTACGAAACTGCTCACTATTCGATATATCGACACCGAGGATTCCAATACTAGCTGAGGCAGCAAAGGGAGTGCTTTGAAACTGAGGAGATACGATAAAGGGGTTCATTTAAGCGGTAAACGCGCAAACTTGTGTCTATTGGGGATTGAACTGGACTAGATTTAGTCGCACCCAATCCGAGACTTTGTTCAGCAAAGACTCGACTCTGAAGTCGAGTCTTTGCTGAATATATGATACAAGTTCGTCCCGGTACTCGGCGACGTTTTCCCGAGAAATATTGGCACGGCCGGTATATAAGGCATCACCAGTGCTGTCGTCTGCATAGCAATGAATGTTACCAGTTAGCAACATATCATTGATATGCAGGAAAAACAGCGTTGGTGATAGCACGCAGCCTTGTGGAACACCAGCGTTGATAGGCTTGAAATCAGAGCATGCACCGTCTACTACAGCCTTGATGCTCCGATCAGCAAGTAAAACTGGTGATCCATTTGCACAATTTGTCAGGAAGCCCATAGGAAGGAAACTTCGAAAAAAACGCTTTGTACCAGACCCAATTAAAGTCCTTCGCTATGTCCAAACTAACGGCCAATGCCTCCCCCTTGGACTCTACTGCCTCCACTCATCTAGGAGTTAGGTAGACCAGAAGATCACCAGCTGATCGACCCCGATGAAAACCGTACTGGCGGTCACTAATCAGCTGGTGATCCTCAAGGTACCTCATGAGCTGGCAGTTTATAATGGATTCCATTATTTTGGATAACAAGGAGGTGATGGCGATAGGCATGTAGTTGAACGGGTCTGAGCGGTCTCCTTTTTTAGGGATCGGGTGTACCAAAGCTGTCTTCCATGAATTCAGGACTACGCCTTAGGAGTAGGAGTACCGGAAAAGACACGTTAAAACCGGTGCCAACTCCGGAGCACACGTCTTCAGCACAATGGAAGGGACTGCATCGGGCCCACTCGACTTGCTAACGTCCAGAGAGAAGAGTGCTTTGCGAACCGAGCGCTGTGTAAACCGCACATCCGGTATGAAGCACTCACATCGCGGGATGGTCGGCGTTGTCTTCCCCCCGTCATCTAGAGTCGAGTTGAAAGCAAAGAGAGAGTTCAATTGATCGGCTTTCTTCTTTACGGCATGGGCCAGTGAGTCGTCCTCTCTCTGCAGAGATGGAAGAGATGGATGACAGAAGTTCCCTTGGACAGCCTTGGCGAGAGACCAGAATGCACAGGTTCCCGAAGGAAGGCAAACTAGCTTCTCGCCAATTCTGCCGATTTGCTCAGACCTTGCCTTGGCAATGACGCTTTTGAAGGACCTGGAGGCGGAATCATACTTTTTTTTAAGTGCGCTGATGTTTACATCTCGGCACGTTGATGCGTCAGCCCAGGCCCGGTAGCACTCCTGCTTATAGCGTGATGCAATTTTACAGGAGCGACCAAACCATGGCTGGAGTATAAGTCGCGAGCGGAATTTTGCCCCCCCCCCCTCCCCTTCACCCCAGAATACGTGGGACAACCTGAGCACCCACGCTCAGGAGTAGAGTACTTTGGTCGTGGATGCTCAGCGATGGATTCTCTAGGGGTGCTGGTACCCTCCTGGAGTAGTCTTTTATTTAATTCCGCTATCATATTGATGGGAGGGAGGGGGGTCAATGGGCCTCCGGCCACCTGCACTCACCAAGTGCAACGCAGAGGTAAACCGCTACTTCACGCCGGTATTCTGTGAGGTTGTGGTACCACCCCGGTTCGAGCCGGCCCATCCGTGCGACAGCAAAAGCTGCCGCGTGGATACTGTTAAATAATAGTTATAAATATAATTCTATAAAACATATTTCATTTTGTATGCAGCAAACGTTTAAAATTTGATTATCATTTGCTCAGATACCGCTCAGATACAGGCGGATTATAGCTAATCTACTAAATCTAATACATATAATATATTGGATCATTTTACCCAAATTAGCTAACGATTCGAATATCAACAATATAATTGTTAATGTTCAGAGACTAGTTTGATATAAAAACTGCTGTCATTCTCTTCATAAATAACCGTTATATTTTAATTTTACTATAATATTATTGAATTATTTTAGATTTATTTACATAACATAATGTACAATATTTTATTATATACAATATTAAAAACTATAATTAAAAAAAAAAACTAAAGCTAGAGACTTAATTATTTATTAATTAGAAATTAACAGAATTGACGACTTCCAGCCTCCCGAACAAGCCGGTTTCCGAAAGGGCTTTATCACCATAGACCACATACATACTCTTCGGCAAATTGTACAGAAGTCCGAAGAGTACAATTTGCCACTATGTCTGGCATATGTGGACTATGAGAAAGCCCTTGACTCCGTCGAAATTTGGGCGGTGCTGCAGTCCCTTCAGCGGTGCCCAGTTGACTGTCGGTATATCGAAGTACTGAAGTGTTTGTACAGTAGAGCTACGATGGCTATCCGAGTATAGAACCAGAGTACGAAACCTATCCAATTGCAGAGAGGTGTAAGACAGGGTGGCGTCATATCCCCGAAACTCTTCACCGCTGCATTGGAAGACGTTTTCAAGCTTCTGGACTGGAAAGGATACGGTATCAACATCAATGGCGAGTACATCACTCACCTTCGATTTGCCGACGATATAGTCCTTATGGCAGAATCGCTGGAGGAACTAAGCACTATGCTTAATGACCTAAATAGTGTCTGCCAACGGATAGGTCTTAATATGAACATGGACAAAACAAAGATTATGTTTAATGTCCATGTCACACCTATGCCGGTAGTTGTTGGGAGCACTAAGTTCGAAGTTGTTGATGAGTATGTTTACCTGGGACAAATAGTCCGACTCGGTAAGTCCAACTTCGACCAAGAGGTCAATCGACGGATTCAACTCGGCTGGGCAGCGTTCGGGAAGCTACGACACATCTTCTCGTCAGGCATACCTCAAAACCTTTAAACGAAATTGTACAACCAGTGCGTGTTGCCAGTGATGATTTACGGAACTGAGACGTAGTCCTTCACAGCTGGCCGTATGAGGAAGCTCAAGGTCGCTCAGCGAGCTATGGCGAGGGCTATGCTCCGAGTTTCTCTGCGTGATAAACTTAGGAATGAGGATATCCGCAGTAGAACTAGAGTAACCGACATAGCCCCACGGATTAGTAAGCTGAAGTGGCAGTGGGCCGGCCATATAGCTCGAAGAACCGACAACCGATGGGGAAGAAAGGTTCTCGAGTGGCAGCCTCGTACCGGTAGGCGAAGTGTAGGGCGACCCCCCACGAGATGGAGTGACGACCTGGTAAGACATGCAGGAAGTCGATGGATGCAGGTGGTCCAGGACCGTGCTTTGTGGCATTCCTTGGGGGAGGCCTATGTTCAGCAGTGGACTTATGAAAGGCTGTAATGATGATGAGAGGCTTAATTATCATACATTACTACTCCCCACGGTATCATGTCAAGAATGCTGGCTGCGTTTCCCCAATGAACGGCTATACTTAGCCTTTGAGCGAAAAAAGAACTAGTCCTCATATTACTAACAGCAACGACCAGCCGTGGAGGGAGTTCCTTTAGGAACTCCACTGAACGTGGACCCCACGGACCGATAGTCTCTACAGCAAATGGCACAAATATGTACTTATCTCTCAGAAGTCACTTAATCAGTTTCTCTGATGCTGTCCCGGCTCTAAACGAGGTCTAGTAGGTCGAGGTAAAGACCGCCAAAGTGTCTACGTAAGTAGCATCCCACACTAGGGCTTTACCACTCTACCAAGGGACCAATGTCATACAGTCGGGTCTGCTGCCATCGTCTCTAAACATTCCACAAGGCTCTAAAACCGAGGGAACATTTATAGAGACAAGAGCCCTTCTGATGACATCGTTCAAAGGACTATGCCGTGAAAATCTACCAGCACTTTCTTACATTATTTAATTAATTGGTAGTTTGTGATTTGGTAAGTAAGCTGACGGCTAGACAATTCTACACAAATTACATTTAATGGAGACATTAGATGCAATAATAATAATATTTTACGCACACGCACGCACGCACGCAAGCACGCACGCACGCACGCACGCACGCACGAACGCACGCACGCACACTCTCCCGCACACACGCACGCACGACGCACGCACGCACGCAAACACGCACGCACGCACACACGCACGCACGTAAAAACACTTCACTTCAGAACTTCGATAAACCGACAGTCAACTTGGCAGCGCTGTAAGACTGTAACACTTATATTTCACATACGCAAGACTAAGTAGTAGATTGTACTCTTCGGTATTCTGTACAATTTTTCAAGGTGTGTGGTTTATGCTGTTATAGGCTTTACGGAAACTGGCTTGTTAAGGAGGCTAGAGGTCCTCCAATCTGCGTGCGCCATGGTTCCAAATTTCGATACTATGTAAAACAGCACGTAGATGCAGCTCAAAAGTGATATCTGTCTGTAAATCTATAAGAGAGCGTTGTCAGCCTTTCTCGAAGAAAAAGACCACCACACTTCTACTCCACGCCTCCGGAGTAGTCCCACCATGAAATACGGAATTAAATAGCTTCTGAACGACTTCAGATACTGCTTTTCTACCCGCTTTCAGAAGTTCCACTGTAATTACATCCTCACCCGGAACATTCTAATCTCATTCATACTAACGTCCGTGATATCATCAGAATAGTGTCGGATAAGACTTGCTCTTGGATTATTACTCATACTTACATAATACTCTGACAATGACGTGTACAGCTGCCCATAAAACCTCTCAATCTCACTCAAAATCTCAAGTGTCCTGAAAACGATGCTGAAAATTCTGTCAGATTCGATAGTTGGGTCGTTCTGGCAGCTAAAACTCGTGCAAAGAATTTGGAGCCCTGGTTCCGATCGATCAAGCGGCATCGGAACCCCTGTCTATCCCCCTATATCCTTGAATAAAACTGTTTTTTACGGATTTTATCGCGTTTATTTTATTATTTTTATTCCCGACGTTTCGAGTGCTTTTCAGCAACCCATGGTCACGGGGGGGACTGAGATGTTTGACGTCCCAATGTCACAGTTAGCCCGGCTACCTTCAGTTTTTTAATATTAATTTTTGGTTCGATTTACGCAGAATGAACTTACAGTATCCGGAAGTCTTGCAGTGTTATGCTTGGGTTTGGATTTAATTTTGTTAATTATAGGATCCCAAGCAGATGGCAGCACCCATCCATCTTCTCTATTGAAATTAGGATGTTTTTTAATTTCAATAGCCTCGCGTATCATCCTTGGTAGGAATCGGTGTTCTTTTGCAAGGATTTGTGGTCTATCAAATCTGATGTAATGGCGGGGACGATCTTGAACATGTTCACAGACTGCAGACTTCCCAGAGCGTCGGTGCTTCACGTTAGCTATATGTTCTTTCACGCGGGTTTTAATGGATCTTTTTGTTTGTCCTATGTAAGAGAGACCACATTCGCAATCAAGCTTGTACACTCCTGCATCTTGTAGAGGGATATTACACTTGACGGATGGTAAAAATTGACTAATCTTCTTCGGCGGCTTGAAGTATGTTTTAATAGAAGCTCGCTTCAAGATGTAGCCAACCTTGTCTGTGACTCCTCTGACATAGGGTAGTACAGCAGGCACACGCTCGACTGTGGTCGGCTTCACTCGGTCACTGTGACGTAGGCGCGGGACCCGAAGCTTGTTGTCTTGCAATTCTTGCTCGACGTACTGCAGCTCGGCGGCCAGATGTTTTCTGTCACAGATCCCTCGTGCTCTCTGAAACAAAGATTTTCCCACGGTAGCTAACTGTGATGGATGATGGTGCGATTCACCATTTAAATATCGGTTAGTATGGGTCTTTTTTCTATACACAGTATGACCAATAGTGTTATCAGGATTTCGGATGACTAAAACATCTAGGAAAGCTAAAGAATTGTTGGCCTCTAACTCCATTGTGAATTGTATTTTAGAGTTTATGGAATTAAGGTGGTCTAAAAATGCAGTTACTTTGTCAGATGGTAAAATTGTGAAAGTGTCGTCTACATACCGCTTGTAGAATCTTGGATTTACAGGCGCAGTAAGAAGGGCTTTCTCCTCAAAGTCCTCCATGAATATGTCGGCGACTATGGGAGATACAGGTGAGCCCATCGCCACTCCATCTACTTGCTTGTAAAACTCCTCCTTCCACAATAGATAGCCAGATGTAAGGCAGTGTTTGAGTAATACTGCATATTCTGTAGGCATGTTGTATTCTTCTAGCTTCCTGGTTACAATTGAGATGCAGTCTTCAATAGGTAAGCATGTAAATAGTGACTGAACATCAAAACTGACCATAGTTTCATTGTCAGCAAGATGTAGGTCTTTTATCTCACTAACAAATTGGTACGAATCCTTTGTGTGTGCTCTAGTTTGTCCTCTCAGTGGTGACAGAATTTTTGCCAGGTGTTGAGCCAACTTATAAGTTGGTGAATCGATTTGGCTCACTATGGGACGTAGTGGAGCGTTTGGTTTGTGTATTTTCGGTAACCCATATAACCTCGGTGCTTTAGTACACGGTGGTATTATCGAGTTTACGTCGAGATTTAATTTTTCGGAGTAATTCTTTATTAGATCGCTAGTTGTTTTAAGCACATTGGTTGTAGGGTCTGTTTTGACCTTTTTGTACGTACTTTCGTCCGATAAAAGTTGTTGTATTTTCAAATTATAATCTGACGTATCCATTATTACCGTAGCATTTCCTTTATCTGCACGGAGAATCGTGAGCTCTGGTCTGTTGCGTAAGTTGTACAACGCTTTAAACTCGTCTTTGGGGAGATTTAGTTTCGGCACAGCACTTCGACGTAACAAGGACGAAATGTCTTGACGTATGGCCTCAACATCTTCCTTTCCCACATTGTTTTTAAACAGGCAATCCTCAACGTTGCATATAATTTCCTCATACGGAATTTCTTTCGGTGTTATTGCGAAATTCAGGCCCTTCGATAATACTTTTAATGTAGGTTCGTCCAGTGTTTGTTGTGACAGATTATAGACCGTGCGTTGTTTATTGTTTGTGTCTGTGGTCAACGGTTGTGTATCGTTTCTACATTGACATGGATGTTTGGCATTTGATTTGATCGTTAATTTTTGGTATTTCTCTATTTGTTTATTTTTGCATTCATTATATTTAGCTTTTTCACGTTTGTTCAAAGTTTCTATGCAATTATTAAAATCAAATGTCGTTAAAACTGTCTTTAACTCACTGGACAAATTGTCTATGGTATTATTTATGAATTGTAAATCGAACCGTTTTTGCTGAATCACCGTTCGTAACAACTTTTCACTTGCCTGATTTAAGATCTTAGCGCTTCCTCGAATGTCCTTTTTAGTTGATATTTTGACACACGTAGGAATGAGACTGTGATCTCTACATCTCTTCAAGAAGTTCAAAGCTGTTATATATCTTGCGCGCTTTGTTTTAAGATCTTCTAATCGGCGAATTTTATTTGCAATTACCAGTCCGTACTGGTTTACATAATGATTTCTTATATTTACGCGAACACTACACATTGAATAAAACTGTTTTTTACGGATTTTATCGCGTTTATTTTATTATTTTTATTCCCGACGTTTCGAGTGCTTTTCAGCAACCTATGGTCACGGGGTGGACTGAGATGTTTAACGTCCCAATGTCACAGTTAGCCCGGCTACCTTCAGTTTTTTAATATTAATTTTTGGTTCGATTTACGCAGAATGAACTTACAGTATCCGGAAGTCCTATATAGAATCCTAATTTCAATAGAGAAGATGGATGGGTGCTGCCATCTGCTTGGGATCCTATAATTAACAAAATTAAATCCAAACCCAAGCATAACACTGCAAGACTTCCGGATACTGTATACCGTACCGATATTTAAATGGTGAATCGCACCATCATCCATCACAGTTAGCTACCGTGGGAAAATCTTTGTTTCAGAGAGCACGAGGGATCTGTGACAGAAAACATCTGGCCGCCGAGCTGCAGTACGTCGAGCAAGAATTGCAAGACAACAAGCTTCGGGTCCCGCGCCTACGTCACAGTGACCGAGTGAAGCCGACCACAGTCGAGCGTGTGCCTGCTGTACTACCCTATGTCAGAGGAGTCACAGACAAGGTTGGCTACATCTTGAAGCGAGCTTCTATTAAAACATACTTCAAGCCGCCGAAGAAGATTAGTCAATTTTTACCATCCGTCAAGTGTAATATCCCTCTACAAGATGCAGGAGTGTACAAGCTTGATTGCGAATGTGGTCTCTCTTACATAGGACAAACAAAAAGATCCATTAAAACCCGCGTGAAAGAACATATAGCTGACGTGAAGCACCGACGCTCTGGGAAGTCTGCAGTCTGTGAACATGTTCAAGATCGTCCCCGCCATTACATCAGATTTGATAGACCACAAATCCTTGCAAAAGAACACCGATTCCTACCAAGGATGATACGCGAGGCTATTGAAATTAAAAAACATCCTAATTTCAATAGAGAAGATGGATGGGTGCTGCCATCTGCTTGGGATCCTATAATTAACAAAATTAAATCCAAACCCAAGCATAACACTGCAAGACTTCCGGATACTGTAAGTTCATTCTGCGTAAATCGAACCAAAAATTAATATTAAAAAACTGAAGGTAGCCGGGCTAACTGTGACATTGGGACGTCAAACATCTCAGTCCCCCCCGTGACCATGGGTTGCTGAAAAGCACTCGAAACGTCGGGAATAAAAATAATAAAATAAACGCGATAAAATCCGTAAAAAACAGTTTTATTCAATGTGTAGTGTTCGCGTAAATATAAGAAACCCCTATATCCTGTCAAATCTATAGTAGACTGCAGCTTCATTTTCCGTCTAACAAAAAATTAAACATGTGTTCTTCTGCGAAGAGTCTTGGAGAACTCAGCTATGATCACACGAGCAGTTTCCACAAGCTTGTCATTCATTTTGCTCACTATATTGGACTCTTTTAGACATTAAATTTATTGTATAACTCGAGGATTAGTTTTTAGGGCCTTGGATTGGAGCATCATGGTGATGAAACGTTCATTTCAAATAATACTCTCTAGATCTATATAACTTAACCCATCACTAACTCGTTTAAAATACAAAATATTTAATTAAATTATAAATAAAGTTAATAAAAGTTATGTTAAATAATTTGGAAAATAAAAATTTTATGTTTCTATCTAGATATCATGGAAAACAGTTTAACACTGGCTTTTCGCAGCGCCTGTCACAAACACAGTTTGCGTGTTGAAATAAATCTCTGTAAAGAATGCATTTTAAAGTAAAAAGGAAAACATGTGCACTGTTTAATAGAAAATTGTTCTCTATTTTTTATTTTTAACGTATTGTGTTACAAACGAGCATACAATCCACCTTATAGTAAGTGAATGCTGTGGCCGATAGACATCGACATCTATTCTAAATTGTGAATGAAAATGCAATTGCGATGTCACCTCTAAGGACTAAGATGGAAGGCCTCGTTTCCAATAAAAACGCGTGTGTTAAGCCAGACCATTAGTGCTACAACCATAATATAGCTGCAGCGTGGTTCTACCACATATAAAATGTTATTTTATGATTCAAACGTATTATAAATTAGATTGTATGAAAAATGTTGTTTGCAGTCAGTTCTGTTCTCATCTTTGGGCTGAAGCATTCAGTATCAGTTCCTTCCATGTGACGTTCAAAACTAAAGCGATCTGAACTTTTGACGACGGAGTTCTGCTACGATATTGATATTGTTTTTATACATTTTTGGACTGCCTCGTTGGTCTAGTAATCGTAAACGAGATTACTGATCATAAGGTCCATGTTTCGAAACCCGGGTCTGACAAAAATCTGTTTTTGGGTATTTCTGTCAAGAAAATTTCAGTTACAGCCGAAGTCAGAATATTGGCGGTGTTTCACTCACATGTTTAGGAAAACACGTAAGCCGTTGTTCCTGTGCCTGATATTTGAGGAAAAAGACAGTACATCTGTGCTTGCGTGCACTTTAATCCTGTACCGCGATTTAGATTTTGACGAACATAAGAGCTTAAAAAGCGACTTAATTAAATCCCCTCTTGAGCCCGACCATTTTATATTTTTACGCTTCAAGCGTCATGGGCCGTTCGGGAGTTCGCGCGATAACGGTAGTCGCTAATGTAAACAATGATATCTTTTTAATTTTGAATGCTAGTTATATATAAAACTTATACGCATCGATTCGGTTTGAATTAAGATATTTGATTTTACTTTAAAAATTTTAAATTCTATTTTATACTATTGTCAATCTCATTTCAAAATTAAGTTACGTATTTTTGCCGGTTTCTTTTTTTTCAAACATATTTCATTTAACAATAATTTTTTTTTTTTTACTTATTATAAGCCAGTGCTTGACCACAATCCCATCTGGTGGTAAGTGGTGATGCAGCCTTAGATGGTAAATCGCACTGTCTTATCGTAACAAAAGCCTATTCACTCTTGCCTTGAAGACGCCTAGATTGTATTCGGACGGAAAGATAGACGCCGGCAAATTATTCCACTCCTTTGCTGTACGCATTACAAAAGACGAAGCAAACCGTTTGGTTCTAATGCGTGGAATATCGACAACAAAGGGATGAAGACCCGCCGACCGTCTGGTTGTCCGATGGTGGAAAGGAGAAGGAGGAATTAAGGCGTGTAATTCCTGCGCACACTCACCGAAATGCATCCTATAGAATACCGAGAGACTGGCTACTCTGCGCCTGTGCTCAAGGCTGACAAGATTGGTTTCAACCAAATCAAGGTCATCAATGAGCCTCTTAGCACGTCTCTCCACTGAGCCCAATGCTGCCAGGTGGCATTTCGCAGCACCAGCCCATATGTGACAGCAGTACTCCATGCACGACCGGACTTGGGCTTTATATAAGGTAAGAAGCTGCCCCGGCGTGAAGTACCGCCGCACCCTTGCAAGGACACCAAGTTTCCTTGCGGCTGCTTTGGCTCTGGACTCAATGAACCGCCCAAAGTTTAGGTTCGGAGAAAATTCAATCCCTAACAACTGAAGACGGTCAGTGTACTCCAAGGATACATTCCGGAAAGTAGGAGCCAAAGTGAGCGGGCTCCTTTTAGCGGTAAAAAGACACGCTTATGTTTTGGAGGCGTTAAATCTCACGAGATTGGCATCGCCCCATTCGGAGACTGCCTGTAGTGTGAGACTCACACGCTCAACCATAGCCTCTCTTTCTGACTGGATTTGATCCCGACTGGCCCGGGCGCTTGGTTGGTATCTCTCCACAACTGTGCTGTCGTCTGCATACCCATAGACAACGGGAATGAGCAGATCATTTATATGCAGCAGGAAGATAGTTGCGGAGAGAACGGACCCCTGAGGAACACCGGCGTTAGTCGCCACAGTATTGGATGAGCAGCCATCAACGACGACCCGGAGAGACCGTTCACTCAGAAAGTCCTTCACCCAGACAATTAGGCCAGGGGATAAGCCGTACGCTGAAAGCTTGCCTAATAGACTAGCGTGCCAAACCCTGTCAAAAGCCTTCGAAACATCGAGGGAAACAGCAAGTGCTTCACCACTGTTCTCGAGGGCTTCGCCTCATATGTGAGTGGCATACGCTAGAAGGTCCCCAATTGATCGATTTCGGCGAAACCCGTACTGGCGATCACTGAGGAGATCATTTTGCTCTAGGTATGCCATAAGGTGGGCGTTCAATATACGCTCCATAATCTTGCAGAGTATGGAGGTAATTGAAATTGGCCGATAGTTGGCAGGGTCGGTACGGCTACCTTTTTTAGGTACAGGCTGCACATTGGCCAGCTTCCAAGATTTAGGCACTATTCCAGTCCTGAATGAGAGGCGGAACAAGCGTGTCAACACAGGAGACAACTCAGGTGCACAGACCTTTAGAACTATAGCTGGTATACCATCAGGTCCACTAGCTTTATTCACGTCTAGACTTCGCAAGGTTTTAAGAACCTCCTTGTTGGTGATACGGACCTCAGTCATAGAGGTATCGCAGTGAGGTAATTGTGATGGTACGCTGTTGCTACTGTCCAGACGCGAATTGCAAGCAAAAAGAGAAGCAAATAAGTCCGCTTTCTCCTTAGGCGCATGCGCCAGTGAGCCATCTGGTTTTACCAGCGGAGGCAGTGTAGACCGACAAAAATATGTCTCGACCGCTTTGGCGAGAGACCAAAAAGCTCTACTGCCAGAAATTTCGTTTATTTATACAATTTTTAAATGATTTTTCATAGAACCAGCATGGTGGCGATCACCTTATTCGGCCTTGTCTTTAATCTATGTTGTTTAAAGACTAAAACAGCGTTTTATCTTTGAACAACATAGATTAAAGACAAGGCGTGCTTTATTGCCGAATGGCACTGACCTCTATATCTGAACTGGCTATACACGGTGATATAAGGAGGCGATTTGATTTTCGCCATTTTGGCGCTGACAGCAGAAGTGAACATCCACGGAACTAATAATAGAGATAAGACAGTGTGAAAATATATATCGACAAAATCCTAAACCCAATTTACGTGATAGAGCCATGCTGCACCTATATTATTTGTATAGTTGTAACACGAATGAGTCAGCTCGACCGGGGAAGGACCACGCTCTCACAGAATACCAGCGTCAAATAGCAGCTTAACGCTGCTGTGTTTCGTATGGTGAGTGTAGAGAACCGGAGACCCTTTTTCCTGGAAAAGAGGCATTCCAACTTAGTCCTCACGGCTAATAACGTATCTGCATTTTGATTCGCAAACGTGACCAATAAGAATTAATAGAGAGGCCTCATAAGAAATGTGTCCAAATTTCAAAAAAAAATTGTAACCAGATCAATCAAGCAATACTCAGCCATGGGTAGATTGAAACTAACTCTCCCAGCAATGCTTATAACTACTACGATTCCTGTTAAGTTAGTAAAGTGTGGATCAAGACTTTAGTTTAATGGTGAACTTCAATCTATGTTTAGTACAAGATTAACATATCGTACTCCGACTTTACTTTCGATGTAAGTTTAACTTTGGACCAAACTAATGTTATAGTTTTATCCAAGTCTTACTTTGCGAAACTAAATTGGTTTGAAAGGTCAGCAACTTGATATAGATATGTTTGTTAATAAGGTGAAATTCATACTCAAATATGTTCACTTTACGTATACACCCATATATAAATAAACTCGGAGAAAAAAAATCTTTGTATTTTATGTACAAAAAATCGAGACAATTTTTTTCAAAGTATATATATACCTAGTCAGGTCATAAATTCTGTCACATGTTTAATATAAAATAATTGAAACAAGTTTATTCATTATGTAACCATTTTTTATATACCAAAATGAACTTAACAAAACATAGATTCTTATGACACTAAAGTTTATTCAAAATGACCTACGTGATTTTGAATACAGGCCTTCAATCTGCGCGGCCAGTCGTCTATCGCAGCACGAACGAGGTCCATGTCAATATCGGCGGCTGCCTTAATCAAGGATGTCTTGAGTGACTCCAAATTGGGATGAGGCTTTGAGCACGCCTTTTCCTCCAAGTGTTGCTATATCTTGTAATCTAACGGATTCAAATCTGGACTGAAAGAGGGCCAGTCTTCGTGCCGGATGAAGTCAATTTCACGCGCCGGTAGCCAGTCTTGTGTGCTCTTCGCTCTATGAGCTAGCGCCGAATCTTGTTGGAATACCCAGTGCCTGTTATTGAACATGGTATGAGAAACAGGTTCCACAAGGTTCATCAGGACTGTATTTTGATACACAACTGCATTCGTTTTTATACCTTTCTCACAAAAATGTACCTCTGTTAAGCCCCAATAAGAAACTCCCAACCATACTATGAGCGAGGATGGAAAATGACCTCATTGGACACGCGGAATACGGTTGCTCGCTTCTTCACTACTGTGTGCGTACACCTTATTATTTTGTTTATTGTAGCTCTCTTCTACCGTAAAAATTTTTTCATCCGAAAAAAGAATTTCCCGATATTTTTTCCCGCGTACCGCTTCAACAAAGCGCGGCATCTCTTCAGTCTTAGGTCCATTAGACGAGCATTCAAACGATGTCCTGTTTTTTTTTGGATATGCCCGGAGTCCTAAGTCTTCATTTAACACCCTTTTCACCGTGGTTCTGCTTAACCCCATCTGAAGGGCCAACAGTTTCTGCTTACGTTTGGGATTTCTTTGAATTCGCGCCTTCACAGCTTTTATCACTGCTGGAGTCCTAACAGACCGAGGGCAACCACTTCTTGATCTGTCATCTACACTAGAGTCTTCTTAATATTCAAATTTTTCAGTATGTCAAAAATTTGAATTGGAGCGTAACCGCAACGATGCAACGCAATAACTGCAACACGGTCTTCTTTAAGCGTCCACTCCATATTTAAAAATGAGTAAAATTCTAAAAAGTATACAGTTTTATTTTCATGAATAATTCGAAATTCGAATTCAATAAACTTTTTGTGGCCAGCATTCTAAAAGAAAAGTTTTTACTGTGTGACAATACTTACGGCCTGACTGCATATATATATATATATATTGATTATAATATAAATGTTGCCTTCTTCTTCTTTCTCCCGTTGCTGTAGAAATCTTGGAAATTTTGAACCAAAAAATGCGACAAGTAGTTTTGACCGTCCTCTCTTGATGTAAACCTAACACACAAATACTCTGAAGAGACTGAAACAGGTAAAAATCTCAGTGCGCATGGTCAGAACCAAATAGTGAATGCATTAACACTTCCCAACCAAATCTTTCAATTTTTGCTGAGTGGCCAAAAATGTGTGTTTCTGGCGTTATCATGATGAAAGATCACTCCTTTTTTGTTGACCAAATCCGGCTGTTTTTTACTCAATTTTCCAATCTTGCTCGAGTCTCATTAGTTGTTAGCAGTAGAGATCGTCGTTAGATTCACTCATTTTAGGGGACAGAAAAACAATTGGAAAATGGTGGGTAAGTGATTTTTACTGTTTATTTTTCTTTTTTATAAGTATTAATATTAAATCTACCCAGACAAAAAGAGTACAACCAAACTGAATTTTCTTCACTTTTATACAAACAAAATACATAGAAACTTTTTCTCCGATTTATTACTATAATTCATAAAATGGAGTCATTTTAATAAGGACGTACTCGCACATACGAAAGTGCAGACATGAAAACATTGAAAACAGGTATATTTCTTTAGTGTGGATTTTAAATATAACTGCACACTGCAAATTATTTCAGTGTGCAGGTATAATATATTCTTATATATTATATTTATACATATTCAACGCGTTATATTTAACGCGTCATCACAAAAATTGATCAAATTTGGGTTTTGAGTCCTCCGTTTTAAATTTACTCTGGTATTAATCTAAATACAACTGTAAACGATTATCAACTCTGAGGAATCGATATCGATATCTCTTAAGAATCGAATATTGTCGGTACTGATTTTTCAGTTGGAATGCTTAGTTCAATAAATGTGACAGCTGACAGTAGGTACTTCTTCGACTTGATTGAGTATAGCAGAGATATTAATATTGTAGTACGCATGACTTAGTCATCTAGTCATCTTAGTCTTCACGAAAAACAAAGAATAACAACAACAAAGGAAAAACAAAGCACTCACAGAATACCAGCGCTGCTGTGTTTCGTATGGTGAGTGTAGAGAACCGGAGACCCTTTTTACTGGAAAAGAGGCATTCCAACTTAGTCCTCACGGGTGACAACGCATCTGCATTTTGATTCTTTATTGAGTATAAATGTAAATGTCTACGGGTCACAGCAACCACAAAATGTAAATTTATTTTTGTCTTAGAAATTTTAGTGTTATAAAATTAACATATCAAAATCAATCATTATTAAATCATTAAATTAGCAACAACAAACAATCCATCCAATTATATAAAGATGTAAAAAATGCAATTACAAAAAATTAATAAAGAACAAATTAAAAAAAAAAATAATTAAACAATATTACATACCATTTCCGACCACCGTGTAGGCGGATGCAAAGTGCTAAACGGCGTTTCATATTTTCCCACACATTTGAAAAACAATTGTTATTTATAGCCATTTCCCTCAATTTCTCAAACGTTCTTATTATTCGAAGGCGTAATTGTTCCACTGTATCGACGTTCTCCGCGTACGCATCGCCTTTGATGCACCCCCAGAAAAAGTAATCGAGTGGCGTGAGGTATGGCGATCTTGCTGCCCACCTACGAGGCCCAAATCTATCAATCCATTGTGCCCCAAACGTGTCATTTAGGCACTGCCTGGCTGTTGTTACAGAGTGTGCTGGCGCACCATCTAATTGGTACCACAGTCGTTGGTATCGATGGACGTTTAGGTTGTTTGTGTATTCTGACACCGTATAACTTAGTAGATTAACAAACCTTTCTCCATTCAAAGCCCTATCAATGAATTCGGATCCGATGATGTTGGCACCGTGAATAACTGCTCAAACATTTACCGAAAATCTGTACTGATGGGCTGACTCCCGCCAAACGCGCGGATTTTGGTTTTTGGTGCAGATTGTGCTGGTCCCACATGCCGTTTCTGGTGAACGTGCTTTTGTCAGTCCAACAAATATGGTAAATAAAGTCACTGTCCTCTTCAATTTTACTCAGTAACCACTAACAATAATTCACTCTTATTAATTTACCACCCGATAGCAGAGTATGTACTTTTCTAAGACTGAAATGGAAAAATTAATTTTTACTATCGGAATACATAGTTTGTAAAACAGATATATAACAGATATACAATAGTTCATTAAAAGCTAAATTTAGGTCATTTTCCAAAACACTTCAGAAAACGATAAACTTTCTAAATAAGTCTGAAACTCATTAAAGTTTCCTTGAGAATAACTTCTTTTGAAAGAGAAAACAATTTTTGGTAAGAAATTCTTTATTTTTATGGTAAACCTTACAATTTTAGCAGTTTCGTTATCCGATAGCGAAAGCGAAAGAATTAACGTAGTAGCGTTTTGTATGTTACTTATACCGTGATAAATACAAGAATGTCCTTTAGTAGGTGTTGTAATATGCAGATGAAAATCAAATGTTTTTATAATATCTGTGAATGTAGTCGTTACATTATCATTTACCATATTAATGTTTATATCCTCAGCTATTACAATCTTCTTCTTTTAATATTTATGATTACATTTTTACAACATTAATTCTAGTTTTTTTTTTTTTAAAATACTCGTAGTAAATGATAATGCCGTTTTATTTTAGTCGGCGTTCGATATAAACTTATAATTAATATATTGCTATGGGGGATTAACACAAAGCAACATTCAAGATGGAATGAGACAGCCAAGTCATCAAAACATGTTAACCATTTTCAATAAAATTCCTCTTTCGACGATAATACAAGATCCACCTCATTTTCTAACATTTTATTTTTGTAGGAAAATAATAGGGTATGGTTCCTTTTTAGCAGCCATCGTATAATTAGAATCAATTAAGTTCGATTTCAATGTATGTTTTGTCTTGTCATTATTTTTTATGTTTGCTACTTTGAAATAATAAGGTGTCGTGCCTTTTTTCCTTGGTAATTCACGTTGTGATATTTTCTGTGCATCACTAGCAATTTTTTTTAAATAGTTTTATGTGTTTCATTGTATTTTGAAATGTAAGAAACTGTAGATAATATTCATTTACATATATATTAAAGATATTGTTTATGCAAATAGCATTTCATATTTACTCTACAATATTTTATATTTATAAAAGTACATTTTTTAAATATTTAGAATATATGTAAAATTTATTATATAATTTGTATACGTTAAGATATGGATTATAATTAACGGGCATAATATAAACAGTGGCTTCTTTCAAAATGTTGAGAATAGAACAAAAATGAAAATGTAATAAATCTTCTCTTATCATTATCTTAATATAAGAATATCATTATTGGATAAATTATTATTAACAATATTAGTACAATATTGTAGAATTTCACTACTAGTTGCATTGTTCGTTATGTATGCCGAGGGTTTTAATTTATCATTCCATTTTCCGAGTCTTGTTTTAATTAATGCTGCCGACAGGCCCAGTAGTTGTTCATCGCCTATTATGTGTATTGTTTGATTCCGCTGCAAATTTTCAGTACCTTTTTTTAATTGTCTCTGACATATCGCTACATATCGCTGGTTCCTTCGACAATTTTTTTAAATTAAAAAGTAGGTTTTCACATTTGGCTTAGTTCATTAATTTTTAATTCATATACCGAAATTATCTGATAAATTATTTCTAATTTTGTTTTTTATTTTAATTTTAATTTTATTTCAAAAGCACACTTACAATATACATAATAAAGATTAACACTAAATTATATAAAAAGTAACACGCTCACTGATATGTATATCAATAACAAGTGGACATAACATTTACCAACAAAAATACATGTAAACATTAAGAAGGCACAAAAAAAAAGAAAACACGTACATATATATATATATATATATATATATATATATATATACAGTAAGGAATCCACATAATAAAACCACAAGTAATACTAGTCCATAGAAGTGTAGAAAAATTAAATATTAAATTAAAATAAATACTAAAATAAATTCAGTAAAAGTAAACACTCTGTTTAGACTACGTACCTTGACCACTTGGGAGAGGGGCAACGTTGCACGCGGGTGGCATAGCGGTTGGCGGCCGGCAGCGTTATTGTGGGAACGGCATTTGATTCGTTTGACAATGTGCGACGAAATAAAAACTTACTCACTAAACTGTTTAGGTATTTTTACCGCCACTTTTTTATATCGCGATAGTGGAACTGAACGAAATAAATATTATTGCATATATAGTTGCAAAATTTAATTAAACCCTAAATTTTAAAATTTTCATAATGTCCGCCACGTTCTTGAATTCACAAGTTACATCGCCGCATAATGTTGTCAAAAACACACAAAGTCAATTAACTAATAAGTGTCCATTTAACCGTAAAAACTTCTTAAAAAATTGTTTGACTAATTGTATTTATCTTACGAAAAATAATACACTTGAAGCAAAGCGCGTAAGCAGCGAAACTCACCCGTATTCTGGAATATTGGCGGTTAACTGAATGCGATACTTCCAAATTCCAAAGTGGCGAAAATAATAAAAATAATAAATAGGACAATCACAAGTGCAATTATCATGTATCGACATTTCTTTTTACACTTACTTACCTACTACTAGACATTTGAATACAAGTAATTTTAATTTTTGATTTGATAACAATTGACAAGTTATTGATTGTTAGAAATAAAAGTTTATTTTTGTACAATTGAACTTACGAAACTATAGTTTTGTGACTTCCTAGGACGGGTAGGGTAAGTAAGTATGACTTTTTAATTGGTTGTTTTTATGGGTTTTTTTATCATGTCAAACTAATTTATTATATATCGCTAAATCTACAAGAACACACTTAGCTAGCTTTAAAGTTTAGCTTCAAATAGTAGTATTTTTAGAATCATCATAACATAACATAATTCTAAAAACACCATGCCCTAAGTATTTAAGGCTAAACATTTTTATTTTATTTTTATCGATCATTACTCCCTTTCAAAGAAGCTAATGGTCGATAACAATAGGTGTCCTACTCTACGACACTGGCGCGCGCGCACTTGCGCCGTCGCCTTTGAAGAGCGCCGCGTGCCTCGTGCCGCTTGTTTATGGAAGCTGCCAAAAGATACCGATGTCAATACGTCGCAATAGTTTGCACTGCGTGGCAACGTCGCCTTTTAATGTTCAAGGATTCAAGTTCATTGAATCATTGACTAAGTGACCCAATTCTATAGAGAGTTCAAATTTGCTTAAAATTAAAACTTTATTTTTTGACCTAATTGCTGGACCGGTTACGTTCATTTTTTGTATATCGTCAGCAAATGCGATACCAAGTATGTGGTTTCATTTATTGCCTATAAGTGGGACCCATTCTGTATATATCACATGCATACACATACATACACACATACATATAAATTTCTCCCTTCTCTCAACGTAAATGCGGCCTCACCGATAGATGATCGGTGAGTTTTTTTTAAAGACAGCATAAGAGTTGTGGAATATGTATAGCTCGAGATATTTAATATATTTCACACATATGCGAACCATGGGAGCTTGCTTACCAAGATGCATTCTTGTGAAAGGTATGTGAAATGTTTTTTGAGAAGTATTGCAACAGCGAGGATATCTAATTGGTACTGATAGAGAAATTTGTTCAAGCAGCTTACTGCACTTGACTTTGGAATTAATTATTTTATGCAAGATATACAGATCAAGTATCTCCCGCCTGTTTCGGAGAGACGAGAGAGAGTTTTCCGCTCTTTCTAATTTCTCTGTAAGATAAACTATTTTCTACTCTAATGCTTCTATTTTTTCCGGGTAAATATTACCTATTTCTGGGCAATTTCTATTTAATTCACACGTTTGAAGTATTGATGAATACTCAGGCTCTTGCTTGTCTCTTGTTGCAGTCTCCCCGCGGTATCGTGCCAAGAACCAACCGTCAAGTGAAAAAAACCAGCCGTCTTACACCAGCAGTAACGACCAGGCGCGGATGGAGTTCCTAAAGGAACTTCACTGCATGTGGACTCCACGGACCAGTAGTCTCTACAGCAAATATCACAAATGTGTAGTCATCTCTCAGAGACTAATATTTGTACCACTTACACAGTTCAGCTGCTCTAAGCGAGGTACCACTGAGATGAGAGGCCGCCAAAGAGTCTACGCAAGTAGCATCCCACACTAGGGCTCTCTCCCAAGGGACCAATATCATACGGCCTGATCTCTTGCCATCGTATCTAAATATTCCACAAGTCTCTAAAACCGAGAGAACATTTATAGAGACAAGAACCCTTCGGATGACATAGTTAAAAGAACCGTACCGTGAAAATTTACCAGCACTTTTCTTACATGAAACTCTGTGGAGCCCAAACTTGTAAACGCTGCTACCACAGGGGCACTGGTGGGGTTGACAAATCGCCATTCCTTGTAGGATTCTTACGGCGATGCGCAAGTTTTCCCCATCAAGTAATGTGCTGAGATGACTTGATGCTAAAGCGTGTAACCAGTGACTAGATTCCTTAGTCGAAAAAGTTAGAAGGCGTGCCTGATCTTGGTCACGATAGAAATTATGAAACAAATCCTTCTGCACGTTCTGTACCAACGGAATATCTCACTGTTTAGGACAGAGCGTTCGCCATGCCTGTATTGCCTCCGTAGCAAAGCACAGGTCTCATTTATTATTTAAAATTATGTTACATAAGTCACTAACTGTTTTACATTTAAAACATACACACATTTTTCGTATTTCTGGTTTTGATCATTCAAGATTAATATTTAATACATATGATTTTAATGCGGCTAATATAACCTTTGTTGTAATCGAATAAACATAAGCGTAGTTAATTTGCTAACATTAATCACAAAAATATCGCGAAATTTGAGATAGTTTGAAAAAATAATCGTTATTGATAACTGTGATTGTTTGGTTTGTCCACTAAAGAAATATTAACTAAGTAATTTTCAAATAAAGTAACGCAATGTTATATTTTAAAGTCACATAGATATCTAGATGACATATAGAGACCAATACGTGATGATGTTACTTCACGAAGCCCCAAAGGGAAGGAGGACAGGCTGGCCAAAAACTTTGCTAACAGGTTTAATGTGTACCTTGTATACTAATAATAACATTGTAGTAATATGCAAAAATAGGATTAAAGTATAAAGCAGTAATTAGGGAAAACGGTGTTTAACTGTTTCGTTCGTGAGCTGAAATTGCATGTACAACATCATTTGCATTAAATTATAAAATGAGCAAATTAGGCTAAAACATAATATTGTTATTGTCTATATGGTTTCCACCTTCCCATGGCCCCACCAACCTTCCGGTTATACGAGCCGAATCTCGAGGGATGCACGCGGTATCTGCTCTGGGCTCTTTCTCGCGTGCACTTTCTTAACTCTTTACAAGTTATTTAAGACCCGAATTGTCACTCTTACTTTCTGGACTGACGAACACTGCACGCTTTCGGTTCCGGACAGGTCTTGTATCCTTTCTAGCTCTTCCGTTGCCGTTTTCTGCCCATGTCATCCATGCGAAAACTCCCGCAGTTGACCAAAGCTGTCCTTACCGTTCACGAGGTTCGCGTTATAAACGGGACCCATCCTGATGAATACTATTCCGTCTATCATCTTGCATTTCAGGCCATCATACAACACGCAGTCCTACACGTGGTGCCTATCATCATAGGCAGCACCGCAGTCACACATACTAGATTCAATCAATTTCATTTCATACAGTCTCTTTCGGAAGCATCGATGCCCACTAAAAATCTGTGTCTATATGGTCTAAGTTTGAGTCTTAATTAGTTATGGGATATTCTGTAAAGAAATTATCAGTAGACAGGAAGTTGGCATTGTTTTAGGCCGTGCATTGGAAAGCACGTAAGGCCGTTGGTTTTGTTCCTGATCTCTCTCCGGGCATATCAGACTCTCGTCTAGTCGGACTATAAAAGTGAGAGAATAGAGAGTTCATCTCTGTTTGACCTGAGTACAAGCTCACGCTCGCGAACTATAACCCTGCCCTGCATAGATGGCTAGTCTCCGTTACACCTGGCCACCGTGATCGAAAATCGGTCTGGAGGGCGTTATTATTATTAAATATTTTTATATAGTACTATTCATATATTCTCATGAGTGATTTATGGATCTCGACAACAGCGTCACCTGCCAGTTTCAATTATGAATCTTAATCATCTTGGTACTTAACACAAAAAAATATCAAAATCGGTCCATCCGTTAAGGAAGGGTTCAGTGACAAGCACACATACATAAGAATTATATATATTAAGGTTCCCATGTGGTTGGCCTATATAAATATATAAAATAAAACAGAGCCCAACCAGAAGGAAGCTCTTTGTAGGGGAGACTAAACAACTAAGGTTTAGGGGAAAAGGGAAAGAAACCGGCGGACGATGCGGGCGGTATCGAGGGGAGCCACCTTCTGTATTTGAGCCCGCAGCGGTCCGTCACGGAGTCCTAGTCGCCTCTGATGACTCAAAAGGCTAACCGCGATTAGACAGTTTGAAGACACGACTATAGGAATAATTTATTTTTATTTTAAAAGCAAGAGCATGAATTCAACGAGAGCAACGCGATCTTGATTGACCATATTATATAGTAAAATGTTATCTTAATATTAAATAGGCAACTAGCAAGCCCGGCAGATGTTATTTTGCTCTTTCCAGTAGCTTTCCAGCTTTAAACTTTTCAATATAAATATACAATTTATTAATAATTTTATCACAGAGTTACAAATCTGCACCAATTTTGTGATTTTATTTTAGGCACTAAATCAACATTTATTGTAAATAAGTGTTTTTCTGTACATATAGAGTTGTCAATAATTTGAATTCTGTCGCATTCTAGCATCATCTTGAGGAAAAAAATATATTGTGGAAATTTTACTTTTATAGTCAAGTTGTTCAGAAGTTACACGATCACTAACAGACGAACCAACGATTATAATGACATAGAATAGAATAGAATAGAATAATTTTTTATACAATATTGATTATTACATGATTCTTATTGAAAGTCATTTTTTTATTTACCACTGGTTCGGAAAATACCTCTGTCCTGGGAAGAACCAGCAAGAAACCCAGCGGGATTTTTTTTTCAAACATCACTTAACAATAATTTAGTTTATATAATTTTAAATGATTTTTCATAGAACCCGCATGGTGGCGATCACCTTATTCCCAGGGGTTATTTTCATTAATGTATTCCTTGATATTATAATAACCCTTTTTGTACAGTTTATCTTTAATAAAACTTTTAAACTTGTTTATTGACCAACTTTGAATATGTTCTGGGATTTTGTTGTAAAAGCGTATACAATGCCCCATAAATGAATTACTGATTCTGTGGAGTCTAATAACTGGTATTACAAGCTTATGTTTGTTTCCAGTGTTTAATGTATGCACATCCTTATTCTTATTAAAGCTATTTATGTTTTATGTACATACATAAAACAATTAATAGTTGTTTTCTTATAAAAACTGAGTTGAAAAATGAACTAACATTCCACCTGTTGGTAAGTGGCTTCTGCAGTCCATGGACACCTGCCAATTTCATACAAAGAAGGCTACACATGCGTCACCTCTGAGATCTAAGCTTGAATGCCCGTAATCATATATGGCCCTATATATCTGTCAGACAGGAACACAGCATTGCAAGCACTGTTATTTAGCGCCAGAAATAGCTAAGATGATGAAAACTACCTAGAAATAATAATATGAGAAAATATTAAAACATCTTTCACTTTTGTAGATTCCGAAAGAAAATGTTCCAATACGGAATGTATGTTTTCTATAGAAATGTGGTCCGTGAAATAAAAATAGGGTTAACTTTTTACAATTACAAGCATGGTCGGGTTGTTTCATATTTCTGAAGAGCTCTAGTTACCACGATATTTTTCTTACCAGTCCCTGTGAGTGTTTTATTGCAGGATATTTATTCTTGTTCACATCGGTACTTGGTTAACTTTCGACGAAATAGACTTATATGGATATAAAAGTTCTAAATTATATATTTACCTCAAACAAAACCTTTAGAAATATCTTTTAATTATTTATTTTTATATTTTTAATAAACATCGTATAGTTAAGATAAATAGGAAATACTTAAAACCGTATGGCCCCATGATTTAAGAGACTGTGGCAGGTGTAAACAGTTCACTTTATAAAATTAAAATAGTTTGAAAAATCTAAAAGTGCACGACTTATGAGCGTTTCATTTAATTTTGATGAAACAAATTGTATTCCTGACTTTTAAAATATATTATTTACATATTTTAAATTTAGAGCTCTGTCATTTTAACAGATAGTGTCACCTACAGGGAAAAAATTAATAATTTTCACCTAAATTAATCAACTACACAAAGTATAAAATCGATATAGGCTGTATGGTACATTTATCTTTTGTCTCTCAACGACTAAATAAATGAAAAAAAGAGATGTATGAAAGCGCCTTTAAAGTTTTAATAGCAATAAAACTTGAAAATAATTTTATTAACAAACTAAGCGTACTAGGCTATTTATATAAAATAGGACCAGTATGTAATTCTGAAGTTCATTAAAAAGAAACGTATTCTCGAAACTTCAGTTTTTTTTTGGGAGTTATCGTGACCACATACATAACCAACATTTGGATGTCCACATAACATTTGTTTCAAACCATTTTTTTTCTAAGTAACAACATTAAATGAGTTTTTAGAAAATATAAAATAGATAATTTCAAGTGTTTTCTTGATATACGTCTACTTATTTTATTGTATAAGTGCAATATGATTATGATAGAAGTATTATAACGACACAAAATTGCTTGACCTTGCCGTGTCGAGAGTAATACACTGCCTAACAACGCTTCGAGTTATGAGGCGTGCAATATAAGTACTTA
The DNA here is from genome assembly GCA_033319125.1 of Parnassius glacialis. Lineage (NCBI taxonomy): Eukaryota > Metazoa > Arthropoda > Insecta > Lepidoptera > Papilionidae > Parnassius > Parnassius glacialis. Next base: position 2,303,427 of record JAVANC010000005.1, on the reverse strand, counting down.
ATTACGTATTTTATTGTTCCTTATATTTTTATAATAAAGATATAAGGTACAATAAAATGCAGATAAATGGAATAAAGTTAGTAAAATATACATATTTTCATTTCAATCAATCTGTTCTAAACCACAATATCATCTGAAAGTAAGTGGTGATGTAGCCTAAGATGGTTAAGAGGACTGACAACAAAAAACCATTCACTCTTGCCTTGACATACACCTAAATTGTAATCGGATGGAAAGACAGATGCTGGCAACTTATTCCACTCCTTTGCAGTACACATAACGAACGATGTATCAAACTCTTTGGTTAGAATGCGTGGTAAGTCAGCAACGAAAGGGTGGAGATTGACCAAATGCGTGCTTGTCCGATGGTTGTAGGGAAAGAAAGGAATTAAATTATAATACAGTTCCTGCACACACTCCCCGAAATTCATCCTGTAGAAAACCGAAAGGCTACCTTCTTTGCGCCTGCTTTCGAGGCTGGTAAGATTGAGTTTAACTAGATTCGGACAATCGACCAATAAGCCTCTTAGCACGCCTTTCTATTAGGACCAAAGCTGCTAGGTGGCATTTTAGCAGCAATACTCCATGCACGACTGGACTTGCGCTTTATATAAAGTAAGCAGATGTCCTGGCGTGACGTACTGCCACACCTTTGCAAGGACTCCTAGCTTCCTTGCAGCTGATTTGGCCTTGGACTCAATGAACCGCCGGAAGTACAGGTTTGAGGGAATCTCAACCCCCAAGAATATATATTTAATAAATATATAAATAGAAGTAATATTTCGAAAAGGAGGAGCCAATGTGAGCTGGCTCCTTTTTGTAGTGAAGAGACACGCATGTGTTTTTGGAGGAATTGAATTTCACAAGATTGGCTTCGCCCCATTCGGAGTCTACCTGTGGTATAATATACACACGCTTAACCTTCGCTTCTTTTTCAGACTGAATTTGAGCCCGACTAGCTGGAGGACTTGGTTGGTATCTCTCCACAACTGTGCTGCTGTCTAAATACCCATAGATACCGGGCATACGTAGATCATAAATATGCAACAGAAAGAGAGTTGTGGATAAAACGGACCCCTAAGGAACCACGGCGTTAGTCGCCACAGGATCGGATGAGCAGACATTGACGATGCCTCGGAGGGACAATTCACTCAAAAATTCCTTTACCCAGCCAATCAGACCAGAAGATAAGCAATACACTAGAAGCTTACCCAAATGGCTAGCGTGCCAAACTCTGTCAAAGGCCTTCAGACATTAAGGTAAACAGCAAGTGCTTCCCTACTGTTCACAAGTGCCTCGCCTCATAAGTACGTAGCATAAGCTAGAAGGTCCCCAGCTGACCGATTTCCGCAAGACCGGTGCTGTTGGTCACTGAGGAGAATTAAGCGGGCTTTCACTATATGCTCCATAATCTTGCAGAGTATGGAGGTAATTGAGGTTGGCCGATAATTGTCAGGGTCGGCACGACTGCCTTTTTTTTTTGAACAGGCTGCACGTTGTCCACCTTTCAGAATTTTGGCACTCATCCCAATCCTAAATGAGAGGCGAAACAAGCGAGGCAACACTCAGGTTGTACGCCTTTAGAACTATAGCTGGTATACCATCTGTTCCACTAGCTTTATTTCACGTCTTGATACCGCAAGGTTTTAAGGACCTCCTTATTTGTGACACTAACTTCCGACATAGATGTCCAGCCGTGAGATAATTTGGGTGGAACGTTGTTGCCACTGGCCAGACGCAAATTGTGGACAAACAGAGATGCAAACAAGCCCGCTTTATCTATAGCCGCATGTGTTTGTGTGCGATCCGGTTTTACCAGCGGAGGCAGTGTAGGCCGAAAGAAGTATGTCTCAACTGCTTTGATATAAGAGCAACAAGGTCTAGTATCAGATAGTCTGGCAGAGTCTTTTGCTCTAATATGTTTATTGCGATCGAGACTGGCTTTCCACAACGCTTTTTTGTAGTACTTGGTGGCCTGATTGAAAGCTCTCTTCTTGGAGATGATATCTGGAGCTTTGCGGTTTCGTATTACGTGCATCATTCATATTTTCTATAATCAATATAGTAATTGTGTAAGTCCTACATAATAAATAAAAATATATTTCATATATGAATATATGTCATATATAATATATAAACGGGCTATCAGGTATTTTACGTGGTAGAGCCATGCTGCAGCTATATTTCCGGTATAGTTGTAATACGAATGGGTCGGCTCGACCGGGGAAGGACCACGCACTCACAGAATACCAGCGTAAAATAGCAGCTTAATGCTGCTGTGTTTCGTATGGTGAGTGTAGAGAACCAGAGACCCTTTTTACAGGAAACGAGGCATTACATCTTAGTCCTCACGGGTGACAACGCATGATTTTGATTTATAATCGAGGATAAATGTAGATGTCTATGGGCCATAGCAACCATTTACCATCAGGTGGACTGTGTGCTCGTTTGTCACCTTATCTTAAAAAAAAGGTAAAAAACCCTTAAGTTAATAAAATAACATAATACAAAAATAAAATAACACGGTGTAGAGTCAGTGGTAGAAACACGCGACAGCTTTTGCTGTCGCACGGATGCGCCGGCTTGAACCGGGGTGGTACCACGACCTTACAGAATACCAGCGTAAAGTAGAAGTTTACCTCTGCGCTTCGCTTGATGAGTGCAGGTGGCCGGAGGCCCTTTTTACTGGAAATGAGGCATTCCATCTTAGTCCTTACGGGTGACAATTCATCTGCATTTTGATTTGTAATAGAGGATAAATGTAGATGTTTATGGGCCGCAGCAACCACTTACCATCAGGTGAACTGTGTGCTCGTTTGTCACTCTTATCCTATAAAAAAAAAACGGAATTCTTATTAAAATATATTTACAAAATGTAAGTGATAAAGCGAAAGAGAGAGAAAAACAATAGTCGAAATAATCAGGTGGAATTTATCATATGATAGAATTATCGAACTAGTCTCTTAAATTAGTACTTAATTTTACATTATTAGGGTTCCGTACTCAAGGGGTATCCAACACGACCCTATTACCAAGCATCCGTCCGTCCGTCCGTCTATCTGTCAGCGGGCTGTATCTCATGATCCGTAATAGGTAGACAGTTGAAATTTCACATAATGTGTATTTTCTGTTGCCTCTATAACAACAAATAATAAAAATTAAAATAAATTACAAATGAAAAGGGGCTACCCTACAAGAAAAGTGTATTACGATGGTACGGAACCCTTCATGCTCGAGTCCGACTCGCACTTCGCCGGTTATTGTATTTCTTTTGTTTTTCATTTACTCCTTTAACTTTCTTAAAGAAGATAGATAAATATAAAAGTCATCTAGAATGTTTTGGAGTGAAGGAATCTATCTAAACTCTCAAATGTCAACCGGCCTCTAGCGCCTTCTGGAGATCGATCGGCTCCGACGTATTTCTATGTGCTAAATTGCCTTTTAACACCATTTATACTGCTCACTTTCGAACAATATGTAGGAGTAATGACAAGGATGGTATAACGTCGCACCAAAAACATCTAATAATATGCATTATACATATTTTTGTCCGGCGCTCGGATCGCTTAAATAAGGCATGTTATGTTAAGGCAGCTTGTGGGGTGAAAAAATGTACAGGGAGGGGTCTTATTTTAATAGAATTATGTTAAATAATATATCTTTAAGTAAATAAAATAAAATATATATCAAATAAAGGTTTGATTTTGTAATTTTAACGACTTAAGTACAATGAAATAGGAAAAATCGCTTACACTAAATTTATTTGTTGATAAAAAATTGACAATATATTACAAAATAAAATTTATTTGTTGATAAAAAATTGACAATATATTACAAAATAAAACTGTCCTGATTCGTATGAAATTTTCAGCTCATTTCATAGCAATTCCAATGACGTAAGTTTTTTATATAGCTCTCATACAAATCTTTAGAGAAATCTTCAATTTAGTCACACGCGCCGCGATCGCGCGAGTTCCCTCAGAAGTGGCGCGACAGATGCGCTTAGTCACGTAAAAGTGTCGTGACTGGCGAGGGGATAAGCAGGAGATTACATTTTGTTACGTCAGAACTGGAGATAATCCTTCAGTATTATTTCTGTGGGTGTCGTAAAAGGCAACAGAGGGAAACAAACCAGAAGATAGACAACAGCGTCATCCTAATTACAACAAAAAATATAGAAACAGCGGTTGCCAACCTGTCAAATGTCGTCGTCCGCTTGATTGGTAATTATTTTTCTAGCATTTGTAGCTCAATATCGAACTCCTATATTAATTTCGGTTGTTATCCGATTATTTTGTTATAGTGCGATCAGGCAAGTATAATATTTTGAGTTCATAACAGGGCGATGTTGCTTCCCATCTCCTATAGTTTCCCTCTGTTCCATGTAAAGGTATCCACGGGAAGCTAACGACATTGGGAAAACTGGATTCTCTAATTCCACTACTACATGGAAAGGAGGAGAACAATTTGAGGATAGAACATGTGATGAGCTGAGATGGTGATGATACAAATACAATTACTAATAACTATATGTAATTTTTAATTATTCTGTAATTTAAGATCCGTATTACACAAACAGCTTTGACAATAAAAGCAATAACTGGTATAAATGATGGTTTAAATGTTTGCTTAACCAATAGGCCATTACCTAACGCTAATTACCTGGATAATATTTTGAAAGCTATTCCAAACATGTTTTAGAGTAAACATATATTGCAATCGGACATTATCTGCAGCAAATAAATTTGTGTGAAATGTTGATTTATGTTCGATGCAATCAAATCGATGTTTTGCGTCGATCAAATTTAAGCATGTAGGATCGGCTTAGTAGAAATAGAAACAAATATATTCACAAAAACATTGAACGATATTATAATTTACACCAGCATAGTAGACGTTTCATAGACCGCTATCATTTAAAACATTTTTTTTAAATAATAGAATAAGGGTGACAAACTCAGTCCACCTGGTGGTAAGTGTATATTCTAGCTCATGGACATCTACATTTACATATCCTCGATTAAACACTACCTCTTGAAGACTAAGATGGCATTCCTGGATTCCAGTAAAAAGCGTATCCGATTGCCTACACTCAGCATACGAAACAACAGCATTAAGCTGCTATTTTACTTTGGTATTCTGTGAGAGAGTGGCCCTTTCCCGATTGAGCCGACCTATTTTTAGTTTTTTATTTAACTTGAATTGTTTTCATTTAAGCATTAAATTCAGTATATAAAAGTACATTTCCAAACATGGGAGGAGCAAGTCACTAGGTTAGATATTTGCCATATTTCTCACGCATGGCAGGTGGGATAGCAACTGCAGTTTTTAAATTTCTAGTTGATATTGGAAAGATGCCGCATCCTGTCTCCTGCATTGTGTATCTCGGTTAGTCTGTCTTTCTATCTATCTCTCTCTCTCTCTCTGTCACTTCTTACTCAAAGGATTTGGAAACAAATTTTCTTCTGCAGAAGAGAGGCCATAAGAGCTTACCACCTAAAACAGAGAGAGTCTCTCAGTAAAAAAAAATATAAGGAGATAAATATATTAGCATAGACCTCTTGGTACATTTACAAACAATTAATGTATGTACATGAGAAGAAAATTTAATAAAAAAGTGATATCCTACACTCGGTACACACCAGGAACAAAAGCAAGCTAGTGATACTAGTTTCTCGACTAACTCAGTAATTTGTTCATGGGCCATTGTGTACGATATTACAGGAAAGTCCCAGGGAATACGCAAGGCCTCTCTATTACCAAGTTTAAATATTTTGTAAACAAAAATTGGTGTGAATGAGGTTGCCTTTTTCATAAACAAGTTTTGTAAGTAGTTCGTGTAGCTCATTTTTTATTGTAAATTTTACTTTGAAAAAAGAAGTCCATTTTGGTTTCTGAATCTTCCCAGAACAGGTTTTCTCCGAACCAGTGATAAAAGTAATAAACACTTTCTACAAGAATTACTTTTGATCTTTATTGAAAAAAATAATTTGTTGAAAATGGTGAAACCCCTACTAACAGGTAATATATATTATTGATAAAAATACACCCTTCAGAATTATTCAGACAGCAGACTTTAATAAAGGGACTACGCTGAGTAGGAAATTACTTTTTATTTCATACAAAGTTAATTAAAAATACACTTTTTCTTGTACTTCATTCACAGGACAAGTTCACAGATATCACAAATTAAATTATATTTACTTGAAAGATAGAAAGCAAGCTTTAGTAACTGGAATTGCCGTTAAAAGTTTTATTTCTACAAATAAATTTCAAATGTTAGTTCCTTAGAAATAAAGAAATGGTGTAGGTGTTTATTCTATTTTTATTTCCAAGTGGGAGCGAGTACATTCATTGCTATTTTCCCGCTGATAGAGTATAGAATAGAATGGAATATTTTTTTTAATATTGATTATTACGTAATACTTATTAAAAGTAATTTTTTTTATTTTATTTACCACTGGTTCGGAAAATACCTCAGATGAACCTGCAAAAAGCTCAGCGGTATTAGTTTTTTCAAACATGCATAATATATTAGTTTACAATATTTTGTACTATTTTTATATGAATTTTAATAGAACTAGCATGGTGGTGATCACCTCATTCCCAGTGGTTATTTTTATTCATGTATTCCTTGATATACCCTTAACCCTTATATAACCCCTTTTGTACAATTTTTCTTTAATATAACTTTTAAACTTGTTGATTGACAAACCTTGAAAATTTTCTTGGATTTTGTTATTAAAGCGTACATTGCCGCATAAATTAATTACTAATGCAAAGGAATAATCTATTAACTGGCAATACAAGCTTATGCCGAGCCATGGTAGCTCAGACGGTTAGCGCACGCTGTAAGCTTTACAGTACGCGAGCAACCAGGGTTCGATTCCCGCCGGCACTAATAAAATTGTTAATTTAAATTTTAAGTGCTTATTTACTACGTGCTCGGCAGTGAAGGAAAACATCGGGAGGAAATAAGAAAAATAATTTCAAAGGTATGTGAAGTTCGCCAACACGCATTGGGGCAGCGCGGCGGACATTTCCTTGCCCACAAACCCTTTTAGAAATGAGAGGAGGCCTGTGCCCAGAAGCGGGACATAAATGGGCTGCAACTTTATTTTACATACTTTACAAGCTTATGATTGTTTATTCTTATCAAAAGTTGTCATGTTTTTCGTACTTGTATTACATTTGCATAAATTTATTACGATTCAAAAATTACTATGTATATTTCTTAAACAAGAATATCTGAAAGACTCTTTACTATTAAAGTTATAAGTCGCCCGTAAGGTCTCTTAAGTATTACTATTAATAGCCTCTATAAGTGCAGGTTGTGCAGCACTTAATATATTCATGTTGTCGGGGTGATGACAGATCTGCAGTCATATATAGCCACTGCGCCACGGAGCCGCAATCAGTTGTTGCGTTGGGGGCCGCGGGTTCAAATCCCGCACGGAACAAGTATTTGTATGGCCTACAAATAATTGTTCCGGGTCTGGATGTTTGTCCTTGTGCAATTTATGTTTGTAAACTGCCTCTACGACACAGGAGAAAATCCTAGTGTGGGGGTAACGTTTAATTAAGCGGAATATATTTCTTTGAAGTTCAGGTATCGATAGGCATATATATCCGCAAATATATCCGCAAAAAAATATATAGCTTCATTGTTACTATAATGTTTTTTTTCTGGCCGTTTCAATAATCGCCCTTCCGATAAATTATATAAAAAAGAATGATCAGTTCTTTAACGTCACCACCGCACAGTGACATGTGCTCATATTATTAAATTTTCTTATTTCTTTCTTTCCTTTTTTTAGAAAACGAAGTTGATATTAATGTCTCTTACTGTTCAAACTTTTTGCAATAAATTATGTAAGTCGTATGTACAACAAAAGGAATGATGCGACGACATTGTCGTCTGCTTGTATGCTTAATAGCACACAGCAGGTTTCAGGTCAGGCTCGGGGTATCCCCCATTTTTCCGGATTTTCCTCACGGCCCACTTAGGCCGGTACACTATAGGCCGGTCCTGGGAGCCATCACGGCGTTGGTCCTGGGAGCCATTACGGCATTGCAGATAACAAGCAGTAGTCGAGGGTTCGATTCCCGGTCGCTGCATATTGGTGTCAATAAAGTCAAAGTTTGTCTTATTTGCGACACTGAGGGTTACTCGACTCTCTAATCTCTATAAAGACGAGTTCTCTTGGCAGAGGTTGCCCGTCCGGGGGCCGGGCGTATAATGGTGCCATGTTGTTGAGGTACAGGTGTGTCCCGTTGTCGGTGCGGTTAAACATACCGCGCGCCAATCGAACCACAAACTTCTTGATGGTCTCCATTGTAAGGTTGGCCGCGATGACGTCATTCCGGACCTAGCGACCTACACCGACGATGCTCCGTAATGTTAAGTTCTGCTGGGCCTGCAGCCGCTACCTCTGCCGTTCGCTCAGGAGTGCGTACCAGTCCGGAGCACCGTAGGTGACGAGTGATGGCATTGTCCTTTATGGCAAGTCTGACTTTCATGACAGATATGTAAGCTTTGGCAAATAGACGATTTAAAATTACATATTATAAGTATTGTTAACACGTGACCCCAGTAAGAATTCCGGGTGTCGGTATTATGGGCCCCCAGACCAAATTACTGTCATGGCGGCCAGTTTTGACGGAGACTATCTGCACAATATTGACTTTTAGTGCACGAGTGTTTGCATAACCAGAGGCACACTCTCTATAATTTTATTCTCATAATCCGATGGATGGCAATCCGACTCGATCGAAGAGATATTAGGCACAAGACCAACGGCTTTACGTGCTCGCCGAGACAGGGGCGTAAAACAAAAAAAAATCTTGAGAAAAAACGCTATAACTTATTTTGGCCCGATCCGCGATTCGTATCCAGGACCGCATGATTATCTGTAGAACGTTCATATTAGGGTTTTAGCATATTAGCCTACGGAACCATCAAGGTAAGAATTCTACTTGTGAATAAGTGAAATCATCATAACTATCCTCATCATTTTAAGCCTCCTGCTGAACATAGGTTTCTCCCTATACGCTGCACAGTCCTGAGCCATCCGCATTCCCGCATCACCCACCACGTCGTCACTGCATCTAAGGAGGATCGCCCAAAAATGTATTTACAAGTCAAAGGCTGTGACCTAATTTTTCTTCTCCATCGGTTCGCGGTTCTTCGAGCTATTAGTCCGGCCCATTAGCACTTTATTTTATTAATACGGCTTGATGCGGGTGAGCTGTATTTATTTAAATAGATTAATTAAATTTCGGAGTTTGAACACACATGTGTTTTTATATTAAACATAAATATACACTTAAAGTCGAGCCATGCTGCATCTATATTATTGTTTTAGCACAAATGGATGAGGTCGATAGAATAGGGTGAGTGTAGAGTATTAGTAAACCTTTTTACTGCAAACGATCCTAGGGTGAGAACGCAACTGCATTTTGATTCTTACTAAAAGGTAAATATAAATGTCTATGGGCAACATTATCCACTATTTTTACACTTATTACATATAAAAAGCTTTGTAAAGGTACGATCTGTTACTACAATATGAAGTGAATGAATGTAAATGTGTCTATTTACTGGTATGTGTTAGTTTAATGCGAAGCTTCCAACTGTGATAAGGACTAATGTTACAAAGCTTTTAGCCCCGCACTTTACTTCTCACTCTACTTATATCAATTCATCTCAAGGAAACACCACATTAAACAAAATACTCAGAACTATTCTAAATTAAGAAAAACATGTGTTTCTCTCTCAACGCGTTATATTCACTACTGAATAATCGGAATCACAAGGATACTAATTAAAATACTTTTCTCGTGTTTCGTTTTTATTTCAGCGATGTAATAATATTATAGCATTAAAATAATAATGTTTTTAAGACTAGCCATCTGAGCAGGATGGGAATAATAGCCACAATACAATTATTCTCAGTTTCAGATCTAACTATCAGATGGAATGGCAATCCAACACGACCGAACAGAGATCTAGCGCGGGAGCAACAACTTTACGGGCTTTCGGAGGCACGGGGATAAAACACTGTCAACTTTTTGGGTCCAGGCTTCCACTAAGAATTTCTTGATAAAAAGTTTAATAACCGATTTTGGTTTGACTTGAGATTCGAATCCGGAACCACATTAGTCCAGTCGAACCGGGATTGTAACCAAGTCAGCAGTCGCGCTTTATTATTATTATTATCTGCCAAAAACATGATTTAATGAGTGAAACTAATATTTACGGATTTTTTCGTGTTTTATTTAACTATTTAATTCCCGACGTTTCGGGTGCTTTACAGCACCCATGATCACGTAGGGGACTGAGGTGTTTGACGTCCCGATGTCATAGTTATCCTGGCTACCTTCAGTTTTTGAATATTAATTTTTGATCCGATCTACGCAGAATGAGCTTATATCATCTTGAAGTCTTGCAGTGATGTGCTTGGGTTTGGATTTAATTTTATTAATTATAGGATCCCAAGAAGATGGCAGCACCCATTCATCTTCTCTGTTAAAATTAGGATGTTTTATTTAATTTCAATAGCCTCGCGAATCATCCTTGGTAGGAATCGGTGTTCTTTTGCGAGGATTTGTGATCTATCAAATCTAATGTAATGGTTGGGACGATCTTGAACATGTTCACACACTGCAGACTCCCCGGAACATCTGTGCTTCAAGTCAGCTTTATGTTCTTTCACGAGTGTTTAAATAGATCTTTTTGTTTTTTCTATCTAAGAGTAACCACATTCACAATCCAGCTTGTACACTCCTGCATCTTGTAGAGGGATATACACTTGACGGGTATACACTTGACGGATGGTAAAAATTGACGAATCGTCTTCGGCGGCTTGAAGTATGTTTTAATGGAAGCTCGCTTCAAGATGTAGCCAACCTTGTCTGTGACTCCTCTAACATAGAGTAGTACAGCAGGCACACGATCGACTGTGGCCGGCTTCACTCGGTCCCTGTGACGTAGGCGCGGGATCCGAAGCTTGTTGTCTTGCAAATCTTGTTCGACGTGCTAAAGCTCGGCGGCCAGATTCTTTTTTCTTTCTTTCTTTCTTTTTTCTTTTTTTCTTTCTTTTCTTTACTTTCTTTTTCTTTAAAGAAAAAAAAGAAATACTCTAAAAAATTAAATCTCGATGTAAATTCGACAGTACCATCATGTACCGAGATTGTATGGGTTACCGAAAATACACAAACCAAACGCTCCACTACGTCCCATAGTAAGCCAGATCGATTCACCAACTTATAAGTTGGCTCAACACTTGGCAAAAATATTGTCACCACTGAGAGGACACACCAGAGCACACACAAAAGATTCCTACCATTTTGTTAGTGAGATAAAAGACCTACATCTCGCTGACAATAAAACTATGGTTAGTTTTGATGTTCAGTCACTATTCACATGCTTACCTATTGAAGACTGCATCTCAATTGTAACTAGGTAGCTAGAATATAATAACATATATATATATATATATAAATATAACAACATGAGCCAGAAATATACATTTATAGTATGCAAATATATAATAGAGATACAATAATCTAAAAACTCCTAATTATGTATTATAAATTAGGCTAACATCAAACAACCACAGGAAACATGACTTTTTCCAAGTGATATAGAACATAACCTAAAAAGGTTCAAATGTAAATTTTTTTTTGACGCCTTCTCAGTACAAAATTCTTTGACAGAGTTATTATGGGACCGACGCTTAACATTTTAAGATATTTTTGGTATATAGACGCTACTATTTCTTCTCAACTAATTTCATGTATGAAAGTCTGCCATTGTTCTTTGATACATACTTGATTATTATTACAATATTTTAAAAACACAATAAATCATAGTACTACATACTAAAAATATGTAGAGCTTATATACAAATATGCTTAAATACATCTTGGTCGTGCACTTTGAATTTTTCAAACTTTTTTTTAATTGAAGTTTGACATAAAATTATTAAAAAATTGGAAGTATAATATTAAGGTTATTACTGAAAACGTATATGCATTTCAACTGCTTTAAAAATTTACGTATAATCATATTATACGTATTGTTTTAATGCGCTTAAAACATGCACAATTGAATTTACCAATAGTTTTTTAGGTCTACTGCTAATTTAGTCTATTGGTAAATAAAACAAATTTCCACGAAATTAATCAACTCGAAGGGAGTATAAAAGTATGGAAGTCATTTGTGTGGATGTACGAATACCACATTTAATAAAAAAGTAATATACCCAGTAGTCTTACTGGTAAAAATTTTGAGACATTTTCTGCCCAATAGTCTAACCAAATAGTCTTACAAGTCAGATTACTGGGATTTCTTACCAAGTAGATCTATTGGTAAGACCACTGGAGAATAAAATTCTCAGTAGTCGTATTGTGTAGAATAAAGGGAATTTTTCGTTACACTACTTCGACCACTGTTAGTGAAAAACTTTCCTCATATTCATAGATGTGTCATAATTGAACTAAGTGAAATGGTTTTTTTTTCCTGGGGCTGGTATGACCACTCCTCTCGCCTTGTGCCCGCTTGATGTTAAGTTTCAGAACACGTTGAATATAGTCTGCTGTTAACTAGTTTGCGCTAGAGATACACTCTCTTTTTATTAATTATTTGTTGTTGGTCTTAAACAATTGAATACACTTAAAACAACTGAAGACAATTAAATTATAACCAATTGAATTCTCTTTAATACGTTAAGTTATTATTGTGATAAAATGGATAACACAGTGAATGGGAAAATTGTTGTGGTATCAGGGGCAGCCGATGGAATTGGTTATAAAATTGTTGAAAATTTTCTTCTAAAAGGTGTAAAGCTTGTTATTATACTCGACATCGACCAAGATAAGGATTTTAAGGCGGAGAAATCTTTGAACGACAAACATGAAGATAGTAAAGCAGTTATTATTAAATGTGATGTAATATCTGATCTAGAATCAGTTGCAACAAAAATCTTCAATGAATTTTACCAGGTCAACATCTTAGTTAATAACGCTGGAATAGTTGACGAAACATCTTATCTCAAAACAATTGAAATCAATTTAACAGCTGTGATGGCTTAGGTAGAAAAGTTTTATGAATACATGAGGAAGGTTAAAGAAGGAAATGGTGGCTCATTTATGAATTTTTCCTCTATATATGGATATAGATTAACACCATATGTACCATTTTATAATGCAATCAAATTTGGTATTTTAGCTTATTCAAAACCTTTAGGACATTCACACAACTTTGAGGACACCCGCGTCAGTGTTAATTATTTTTCCGGGAATAAAACAAATTTACTTTCTTTCGGCAAGATTTTTATTTAGCCTTTTTGCGGACGACTCGCATCAAAAGAATTGGCAATACTCAGAAGTAATTGGTTTTAAAAAGCCGATAGTGGCAGCGCGTGGATTATCCAACGTTCATTGAAAGCTGAAGAAATTTAAGCATTATGTTTTCATTTAAAAAATATTGTAATATGTTTACTAATATAATTTCTCGAAGAAAAGAGAAAAAAAAAACAGTGTCAAGGGTGCGAAACGTCTGGTGTTGCGATCGTCTATCTGTCTGCCAATGCTAAATCCTCCCTACAATGGGAACGGTACATGTATAGCTGAGGACTTTTGCGGGATGATAAAGTAGAACAAAGAAATATTTAACGCTGGTACTCTGTGAATATAAGTATAATAGAGTACTGCCACAACCAGCTGGTAATCCGAAACTATTTGACAATGAATAACTTGTTAAAGTAAGTAGTAATAAGTATAAGTAAAGCCTATATTATATACGTCCCACTGATGGGCACAGGCATCCCCTCATTTATTTGAGGGTTTTAGGAAAAGGGAATGTTTACCGCGCTGCCCCAAGGTGTGTTGGTGAACTTCACATGTCTTCGAAATATTTTTTTTTCTTATTTCTGAGACATGCAGGTTTCCTCACGATGTATTACTTCACCACCAAGCACGCGGTAAAGTACTTTGTGATTACAAGATACTGTACTTTACTCTCGGATTCGACAAATTACATATTAATTTTAAAATAGTAACTCATGTGATCCACAATGAATAGCTAAACAGTATGTAGTGTTATGCTACTTACATTTCATTGTACACTAATTCTCCATTCTGTTTTGATATTCTGCATTCATGTTTTGCATCACTTTATACTATTTTTTTCATTCTGTTTTTGATTTTCTGCATTTATATTTTGCATCACCTTTATTTATATAGGATCCTGTAACGTTTTTGCACAATAACTTATCATTTTACTGCGTATTTTCACACTATTTAGTACTTTTAAAATAGCTGTCAATGGAGTCTTACCTTTTTGGTCTTTTATTGAATTCTCTGTAACTCTACAATTTCAGGCTTCGTGCACGCAGCCGTGCATAAGTTTTTCCTATGTGAATAATATCTCATTTCTTACTAAAATGTAATAGTTTCTTAATAATAATCCAAAAACCAAAAATTGCTAAATATGACAACTACTATTTATGTCGTTGTTATGGTAACTTTTATTCAAATTCGTCTCTGGTATGATGTTTTTTCTACATAAATACTCTTTGTATGTAGGTCATTTACAATAAATTTCGTTTTAATTTAAATAATTTCTCGTTCTCTCTAAAAAGGTATAAAATCCGAGCAATTGGAAAATACAGGACAGTCTCGCTTCAGTTCTCAAACGAGAAACATCTACTAAAGGCCTTATCCCGGGGCCGCTTTGCCCCGGGATTCTGCAAGCCTCCATCTACACGTGAAGTCGTCGGCAGTCTGCTTCAAGCGCGGGGCCACGCTACCTTCGGGCACGCTACTACTGCTTGCTCCAGGCGCTGAGTGCACCTACTGCCCGCGCTACCTTCGGGCACGCTACGACTGCTTGCTCCAGGCGCCGAGTGCACCTACTGCCCGCGCTACCTCTGGGCGCGGCGACTACTTCTCCAAGTACTGAGCGCACCTACCCCAGGCGCTACGTGCGCCGGCTCCGGACGCTGCGTGTGCCCAGTCCAGGCGCTGAGTGCCGTCGCCGCTGAGAAACCTCAAGCTCTGCGTGTGCCTATTTCTACAAAAGCAGCGAGGCTCCAGGCTCCACTATAAAACTATATTGTCCTATTCTTCTATCTTTATTTTTTTTTAAAACCTAATTGTAATCTCATTTCATCCATCATCTTCATATTTCATTTTTTTTATAAAATTGTAAATACTCTTTTAAAAAACTTAAATATATTATTTTCTTGGTCTACTTTTGTTGTTTTGCTGTTCTTAGGTTAGGTTCTCTTTATTTTTTAATTGTCGCTTTACGACAAGTAAATGATGACTGCCAGCTAGAAAGATATCATAGTCACATTTAAACTAAGACAATAAGCGCCAAGCTATATTAGTAGTGCCGAGAACTAATTACAGCCTGTTCATCCCATTGAATATTATTGACAGATGCTCCATCTCTATTCATTTATAGAAAAATCTATGCCCTCAGATATAGCTACCCTACCCCATCTGACATGGAGGACCACACACTTATCCGTCCCCAGATCCATTCTAATAGAATTGCTAAAATAACAAGTGATGTTTAGCTAATCCATAAGATGAGAGCGATTGGAGGCGAATAATTTGAGATCATCCATAGAGAAACGGCGGGTCACTTTTGTACCTACTTTCCGAAGCTAAAATCCTTTTTGATTTCAGCATTACAATTTTTTTACAATTTCAGATTTAAGGTACGGGTTCAGAGAGAGGCAGAACCAGATTGGACTCAAACAATCGCCCTGGAATACTATATAAATACCCCATCTTATCCTTATGTGGCACTCCGCAGCCGTCATCCGCTCGCCTAGATGACAAAGGATCATACTCCACTGCCCCGTACACTGCCTGAGGAAGCCTCGAATTATACCGTCAACCTTGTATAGCTCGAGGACCCTCTACAGCCATGTATTAGATACCGAGTCGAATACCTTTTCGTAGTCTATGCAGGCGGCGGAGAGGTTCGAATGGTTGCATTTAACGACCTTCCCAATGACCGCGTCAATGAGGAGTGGTTCTTTCGTTCCACGACCACCGCCCCGACATCCATTTTGAGCGCACGACATCAACTGATTTGAGTTCAGATGACGAGTGATTCTCGTGGTCAAAATGAATGTTAGTGACTTGTATATGGTAGGAAGACACGTTATGGGGCAGTATTTGCTCGGGTCTGTGAAATCCCGGTCTTGAACCAAATGAGTGATTCCAGTAGTGAAGAGGCTCGGAAGTGACTTTTGATCTAGAGCCTCTTGAAATTGCCGGGCGAGCACAGCGTGAAACACTACGCATCCCTTAAAACAGTAGTGATGCAGTCCGTTGAGACCCGGACTTTTCCAGTCCGGGATCTCAGCTACGTCATTCGGCGTTATGATGACGGGGTCCATGGGCATGACATTCGCACACTGACTTGCCACAACTTCCGTCCAAGGGCCCTCGTTGTAGTTTACGGGCTCTGACCACAGGCCGCGTGCCAGAATGAGATAGTGTCGGCCTGGCTTGGTGCTGGGCCCGTTCCACGTACCATTGGTCGCTCCAATGACTTATGAGCCTCTTTTGATCACTCTGTAAGAGACGATTCTGGTTGAACCATGTCGACCTTTTGGTATATCGCCGAATCCACTTCCCCCAAGCAGCGACTCCCTGCTTCAGGTCGTCTATGCGCTCCGTTAGTATTTGCGTTATATCCGGTTGGGACAAACTGATATTTCTCCCAGCAAATGCCATCCTGACGGTGCGCACAATTCTCCACCTATTATTCCCCGACCTGAAGCTTATCAGTCCACCAATGAAAGTCCTTGCCTTTGCGATACGGTCCTCAATCCTTCTTCTCCAGGCTGGAATGGCGCTGCTTTGTCTAGTAGCGCGTCCAGCCATGGGAAGTTTGGCGCTAATAATACGGAAACCTGCCAGTGCGGCGCCGAAAGGAATTGAGTCCGTCTCGCAAAGGTCTCGACTGGCTTCCAAATAGATCACAAGCATTGGGTTGCGAGCCCTTACGACAGCCCGATTCCGCTTGCTTAGGGATATAAGGGGAAGTCGCTGTCAATTTTCGAGAGGCGTACAGCGCGTTGTCACAATCGCATCTTCCGATTTACTCCTCATCTGCTCTGGTTCTTGGGTGACCATTCTATCATTGCCTGTATCAGCCAAAGTGGGAAGATCCATAGCGGCTTCCACATGTGGCTGCTGGTCTATGACCTTATGAGCCGCATCCGTAGCTATATCTGGTTCATTCGATGAGGGAATAGCCCCACGCCGTAGTCGTTCGAGTTCGGAATCATCAAATATTTTCGAGCGTATGATGTACCGAACTCGGTCTACCAGGTTTTGCTCTGTGACGGAAACAGACGGCTCCAACTCAGCAAAAAAGCGACGAATCCGAGCCCGATACGCTATCCCTCCGGTTTCTTTTCCTTTTGTCCTATAGTACGCTCGCAATCCGTTTATGTTCATATCTTTTATCGAACGCATACGGCGTACTCCACCAGCGGCGCGTGCCGCTTGCCGAGTCCGGGAGTACCCTGCCGACACCAAGCCATCTGGTGGGAATGATGAATGCGAGTGGCTGCGAGGTATTGCATCCAGCGCCAGCTCCAGACGCGCACCGGCGACCCCCAGGCAGCAGTCCTATGTGCGTTATATTTTTTATCGTCGTGAGATTTCATCATGGCATGGGAGCAAAACATGTAGAGTTCCCGCGAGAAAAATGAAAATATTATAGGAAATTTGTAGTGTTATGCTACTTACTTATCATTTTACATTAATTTAAATCCATTTTTCCATTCTGTTTCAATTCTCTGCATTCACTTCAAATCGGGATATTTTACATCACCTTTATTTCCATAGGATCCTGTAACGATTTCAAACCATAAGAACACAATCACAAATCATTTCTACTTCGTATTTCCACATTATCAGCACTTTTAAATTGGTGTCAATGAAGTCTACCTTTTTTCGATCTTTTAGTTAGTTTTCCGTAACTCTACAATTTCGGGCTTTGTGTGGGTAATTGCGCTACCTTTTTTCCTATTGCAATAATATCTCCTTTTCCACTTAAATCTTTCCATTTTCTTATAACAAGCCTAAAACTAAAATTTGACATGTTCTGTTACTGATGCTTATTTGGTCTCCATGGAAATTATATTCAAATTTGTTACCGGTCTGTAGTTTCTATTTCGATAATTCCACATAAATACTTTTTCCTCTTGACCATTTACAAAAAATTTGCGTTTAATTTAAATAGTTTTTCCGTTCTCTCTAGAAAGATATAAAAGCCGAACAATCGGTGAAGAAATTCAGTCTTGCTTCAGTTCTCGTATCGGAAGCATCTTCTAAAGGCCTTATCCCGGGGCCGCTCAGCCCCGGGATCCTGCAAGCCTCTATCTTGCCTGAAGCCACTGGACTCTACGATCCGTTGCTCTGCCTGAAGTCGCCGGATCCTACAAAACGTTGCTCTGCCTGAAGTCGCCGAGATCCCACAAGTCTCTACTCTACCTGGAGTCGCCGGAACCTACAAACCTCTGTTCCGCCCGAAATCACCGGAACCTACAAACCTCTGTCCCGCCTGCAGTCACCGGATCCTGCAGGCCACTGCGCTGTCTGAAGTCGCTGAGGATCCTGCAAGCTCCTGTCTGGGCTGAAGTCGCCGATCCTGCAATCGCCGCATTCACCTGAGGTCGTCGCCTAGAGACGCCCACGCCTACCCACCTACGCCATGCGTGCTCGTTCCAGGCGCTGAGAGCACGCTTGGGATCTTCGGACTCAGCTACGACATAAATCTTTTTTTTATTACCTTTTTTTTTAAAAAATATAATTTGTAAATCACATCATCCATCCTCATGTTCATACTCCATTTTTGATATATAAAATTGTAAATATTTTCGAATCCTAAATATATTATTTGTCTTGGTCTATTTGGTTGTTTTGCTGATCGTAGGTTAGGTTCTTTTTTCTTTTAATTGTCGCTTCACGACAGTTTGGCGCCCAACGTAAAAGTCCTCTTTCTCTCTTAATTCTTCACCTTTACTGCGCCTTGTCTAGTTCCTTTTGATTTAATTGCTTTCCCTTTTGTTCTTAACTTACTATTCATCATTCATTTACACATCCTTTTCATACCTTCAAAATTCTAAAACAAAACTTCTTCTAGTTTTTCAACTTATTTGGATTATATTTAGGCCTACAAATAACACTTCATTTACATTCATCACTCTAAGTTAAATTCATCACTATAATATTTTTTATTCTAGATAACTTAGAGGTACGATTTTTAATAATATTTTTATTTCTTAAACTTAACTTTACACGTAATTATAACAATGAAAAGGGTTATTAAGTACGAATTCCTTACCAAGGCCGAACTTGAATACGAAGTGAAGATTAGATGTGAGGAACCAGCTAATACTGTTTTGCTTCTAAAAAAACAAGTTTTACGTTTAGTTGCGAATTCTCACCCTGAAGATATTCTGACTTCTCCAATTCCGATCGAGGATGACTTGTCTCAAATTGATTCTACATTGACCTATCTGGACTGTAAAATTAAAAAATTTTTACAAGGTGAAACCAAATATTTACGACTAATAGAAACTTTTATTAACCATGTTTTTTACAGATTAGAGCGAATAGATACTGACTTATATCCAGACTTTAAAGCTAATTTCGAGACTTTGAAGATGAAATATGACGCTATGGCTAAACAATTCGAATCCTTGACTCCACCTTCAACTGAAAATGACGTTCCATCACTTGACCCTCCTGATGACCCGACTGTTACGGTGGACCCGACTGTCACGGAACTCCCTCTTGTTTTTAAAACTTCTATTCAGGTCCATACCCCGTATCCTCCACCACCACCTCAATCTTTTTCTCCATCCAACGTCTTCAAAGATCTGAAAAGACACACCTTCAATGGTAAAAGCTGTCCAAGATCCTTTCTTCAAAAACTGGAAGAATACTGTATAGCTCGTGGCTTGTCCAAAGACTTGTTGATTTCACAAGCGTTTGAAATTTTCACTGACAATGCTCTTCATTGGTTCAGATTTAAATATAATCAGAATCCAAACTTAACGTGGAACGAACTTTCTTCATTATTAATCAAAGACTTTGGTGGTTTTGATTATGATCACAAACTTTTAGAAGCGATTAGGAATCGAACTCAAGGTCGAGATGAACCTATTGTCATCTTTATTTCCATCATGTCTGGAATGTTTTCTCGTCTTTCGAAGAAACTTTCTGAAACAGAACAATTGGAGATTATTTTGAGGAATATTCGCCCATGTTATTCTGTCTTCGTAGCTCTAAAAGACATTGACTCTATCGACTCTCTTTTGGCTACTTGCCAAAACTATGAAAAATTCCTAGACAGAGACAAACAATTTAAAGAACCAAATGTACAACAAAGTCCTCTTATTTCTGAATTCAACTACAAGCATTCCACTTCAAGTTCAGTTGACTCTTCAAATTCTTCTAATAACTCAAGACCTTCTCCTCCCCTCATGAATAAATTCACTTCATCCTACAAATACCCTTCTAGGCAAGTTAATAGTCTCTCTCAAACCAAAGCTCCTCAAGAAAGCTCCTTTTGTGTTCGCTGTCGTAAACAAGGTCATTCTTTAAACACCTGTACTCAACCACGATTCGTGATTTGTTTCAAATGTGGTCTTAAAGGTTTTAAAACTGCAGATTGCCCTACTTGTTCTCCCAAACCTAATACTAGTTCAAAAAACTAACTACTGACTTGAAAAGTAACTTAAACTTTGATAACGACGATTGGACTAATTGGATTAAAACAATTCAAAACTTCTTTTCTTGTTACAAAATCTCTTCTACACTCTACTCCAAGGAACAAGATCTTAATCGTCCATTCGTTAATGTCAAAATTTATAACTTAACTTTATCTGGTTTACTAGATTCTGACAGTTCAGTAACTATTCTGGGTAATAATTCTCATTTGGAAATTCTTAAACTGGGTTGCAAACTTTTCAAGTCAGATCTTATTACTGTCTCTACTGCTAATAATCAAAAAATTTATTCCTTGGGTTATTTTGACTTACCTGTTCATTTTAATAATCAAACTCATTTAATTAAAGCTTATGTTTTCCCTGAAATATTTCCTTCGCTAATATTAGGTATTGACTTTTGGAGAAAATTTAATCTTTTACCTAGTGTTTTATCTTCTCTTAACTTTACAGAATCTAAATGTTCTGCTATCGAAACTAAAGATACTAAAGTTTTACCTTATGAGCATTTAACTCCTAACCAAAAGAACATCGCTAACGACATCATCCAACGCTTCAAAACAATTTCTTTTGAGGAAAAAGGTATCCTGGGAAGCACATATTTAATCACCCACAAGATTGATACTGGTGATTCTCTTCCAATCAAACAAAGATGTTATAGACTGTCTCCTGAAAAACAAAAGGCGTTAATTAATGAAGTTGACAAGATGCTGGGATGGAAGGTCATTGAACAATGCGAAAGTCCTTGGTTATCTCCAGTTCTCATCACTCCGAAGAAGAATGGTGAATGGCGTTTCTGTGTTGACAGCAGGAAGCTTAACTCAATTACACGTCGTGATGCTTATAAGTTGCCACTAATAAGCGAAATTTTGGACAACCTGAAGAATGCCAAATACTTATCAAGCATTGACATTGCAAAAGCATTTTGGGAAATTCCCTTGAATCCTGCGGATAAAGATAAAACTGCCTTTTATGTACCTGGAAGAGGTATGTTTAGATTTAAAGTAATGCCTTTTGGCCTCACCAACTCACCTGCAACTCTACAAAGATTAATGGATATGCTGTTTACTCCTGAATTTGAGAACAAGGTATTTTGCTATCTGGACGACATTGTTATTATTAGTGAGACTTTTGATGAACACATATCGCTTCTCATGAAAGTTCATGAAAAACTATCATATGCCAATCTAACTATTAACTTTGAGAAGAGTCAATTCTTCAAGAAAGAACTGAAATACCTTGGTTTTCTTGTGGACGAGTATGGTTTACGTGCAGATCCAGATAAAATAAAAGCTATTTTAGAATATCCTGTACCTACTTGCAGAAAAGAAGTACGAAGATTCATAGGCACCTGCAGCTGGTTCAGAAGATTCATTCCAAACTTTAGAACTATTGCCTCGCCACTCAACCAACTAACCTGTTCCGGGAAGAACGCTCCTAAATTTTTATGGAATTCACAAGCTGCAGCTGCTTTCCAGAAACTTAAAGAAGCCTTGGTAACTGCTCCTGTCCTTGCTTGCCCTAACTTCGAACTACCCTTCTCTGTACATTGTGATGCATCAAATTATGGCATAGGAGCAATGCTTACCCAACAACAAGATGATAAAGAAGTCGTGATTGCTTACATGAGTAAAGCACTAAATAAAAATCAACGGAACTACTCAACTACTGAAAGAGAAACATTGGCTGTAATAACTGCATTAGAACATTGGCGATGTTACCTAGACAATGGTAAAGAATTTACAATATATACTGATCATGCTGCGCTTAAATGGTTTCAGAATTTATCAAACCCATCAGGAAGACTTGCTCGCTGGACTTTACGCTTATCATGCTTTAACTTTGTCATAAAACATAAAAAGGAAAGGATAAAGTTGTTCCAGATTTATTATCAAGACATAAAAATCAAGAACGTCCTAATACACGAGAAACTTCACCTCAAGGCGTACATCCCATTACGATTGAAGAACCACCTGATCGTAGACTTGAACACTACAACAAAATTTTTCTCGGATGTTCCAACAATCCAGACGCATATCCCAACTACACTATCAGGGATAACAAACTTTACCGCTGTATCCATTCTCCCGATCGTCTAAACGATGACTTTATTTGGAAAGAAGTTCCACTACCTCAAGATAGACAGGCACTTATTGAAGCTAACCATGGTTCCCCTTCAGAACTCCATCTTGGTATCTTCAAAACATTCAAGAAAATATCATTAAAATACTATTGGCCTGGTATGTTTAAGGACATTGCTGAATTAATCTCGACTTGTGAAACCTGCTTAACCTACAAACACCCTAATCATTCTCCCTATGGTCTTATGGGTAAACCCAAACTTTGCTCCAGGCCTTTTCAAACTATATCCTTAGATCTTATGGGTCCATTGCCAATGACTCGAAGACGAAATCAGTATATTCTAGTGATTAACTGCAATTTTACTAAATATACTATGATTTTTTCCCCTTAAACGTGCTACTTCAGCTAATATTATTAATGTTTTGGAAAATTCAGTTTTTCTAGTTCATGGCATTCCTCAAACTATTATAATGGACAACGCTGTTCAATTTCAGTCGCGAGAATTCCACTCATTTTTAAATTCTTATAATGTTCCTTGTATTTTTCACACAGGTTTATATTGTTCTCAGGTTAATCCTACGGAGAAGTTTAATAGCACAATTATTACAGCTCTAGCATCTCTAGTAGGAGACGATCATAGATCCTGGGACAACCATCTTGCTAAGATTCAGTACGCAATGAACAGCGCTACAAATGTAGCTACTGGTTTTACTCCAAATTTTTTAGTCTTTGGTAGGGAAACAATACCTTGTGGTTCCTTCTATACTCCAACTCAGAACCTCGAGGAATTGGTATTTATGCCTCGTGATATTTACGCGTCTAATCCTGGTCTCCTCTCATCTATATTTCACAAAGTTCAAACTAAACTTCACATAGCTCACGCTAAAAATAGCGCTCGCTATGATCTTCGTCGGTCTTTTAAAGAATTCAATGTGGGAGACACTGTTTGGCGTAAAAACCATGTTTTAAGCGATGCCGGCGCATACTTTAATGTCAAACTTGCCCCTAAGTTCATCAAGTGCAAAGTGATAGCTAAACTGTCACCACTAGTCTATGTGCTTGAAGACCCTAATGGAGTTAGAGGCAAGTGGCACATTAAAGATGTAAAATCATAAATTTTCTTAACTTTTATTTACTATTAATTTGTATATATGTATAAATATCACCATCATTTTCACCATATTACTTTTATTTCTTTTAATTTGTTTGTTTCTTTGATGATCCAGTGTTCTTCAACACATCTTACTTTAGGACCTCGAACTTTCGTTGGTTAATCGTCACTTTTTATTTTTATTTCAGACACATCTCGTTGGTGATGTTGCTGATCTCTGGCTTTGAGCCCTACCGCTCTGGCCGTTCTTAATCTTTACTTAAGTCATAGCGACTAAAGCTTACTTGAGGTATTTCTTTACCTTTATCTTCACTTGGGAGCAGCTGACTACTCCCTTAATTTTTATCTTCACTTAGGAGCGGTTGACAACTCCTTAAATAAGCCTGAATGTCCTTTCGAAAACACACTTCTAAGAGTGGTGTTTCTTCGACTAATTTTTTTTTCCACACAGGAGCGGATGACTACTCCTTAAATAAGCCTTAATGTCGTTTTGAAAACACACTTTTAGAGTGGTAGTCATTGAATGTGAACTCCACCCTTACCTGAATGCAGATGATGAATGTAAGAGATAGTATATCTGATTTTGACTGGTGATGTCTGTTTCTGCAAAGCTGTGTTTTTATGGTTTATTTTAGAATGTATATATCAAAATTTTTGCTGAGTCAAAAATTTTCCAGGGTCGGGGGGAAAATGTAGTGTTATGCTACTTACTTATCATTTTACATTAATTTAAATCCATTTTTCCATTCTGTTTCAATTCTCTGCATTCACTTCAAATCGGGATATTTTACATCACCTTTATTTCCATAGGATCCTGTAACGATTTCAAACCATAAGAACACAATCACAAATCATTTCTACTTCGTATTTCCACATTATCAGCACTTTTAAATTGGTGTCAATGAAGTCTACCTTTTTTCGATCTTTTAGTTAGTTTTCCGTAACTCTACAATTTCGGGCTTTGTGTGGGTAATTGCGCTACCTTTTTTCCTATTTCAATAATATCTCCTTTTCCACTTAAATCTTTCCATTTTCTTATAACAAGCCTAAAACTAAAATTTGACATGTTCTGTTACTGATGTTTATTTGGTCTCCATGGAAATTATATTCAAATTTGTTACCGGTCTGTAGTTTCTATTTCGATAATTCCACGTAAATACTTTTTCCTCTTGACCATTTACAAAAAATTTGCGTTTAATTTAAATAATTTTTCCGTTCTCTCTAGAAAGATATAAAAGCCGAACAATCGGTGAAGAAATTCAGTCTTGCTTCAGTTCTCGTATCGGAAGCATCTTCTAAAGGCCTTATCCCGGGGCCGCTCAGCCCCGGGATCCTGCAAGCCTCTATCTTGCCTGAAGCCACTGGACTCTACGATCCGTTGCTCTGCCTGAAGTCGCCGGATCCTACAAAACGTTGCTCTGCCTGAAGTCGCCGAGATCCCACAAGTCTCTACTCTACCTGGAGTCGCCGGAACCTACAAACCTCTGTTCCGCCCGAAATCACCGGAACCTACAAACCTCTGTCCCGCCTGCAGTCACCGGATCCTGCAGGCCACTGCGCTGTCTGAAGTCGCTGAGGATCCTGCAAGCTCCTGTCTGGGCTGAAGTCGCCGATCCTGCAATCGCCGCATTCACCTGAGGTCGTCGCCTAGAGACGCCCACGCCTACCCACCTACGCCGTGCGTGCTTGTTCCAGACGCTGAGAGCACGCTTGGGATCTTCGGACTCAGCTACGACATAAATCTTTTTTTTATTACCTTTTTTTTTTTTAAATATAATTTGTAAATCACATCATCCATCCTCATGTTCATACTCCATTTTTGATATATAAAATTGTAAATATTTTCGAATCCTAAATATATTATTTGTCTTGGTCTATTTGGTTGTTTTGCTGATCGTAGCTTAGGTTCTTTCTTCTTTTAATTGTCGCTTCACGACAAATTTTATGTGTCAACACATAAAATTTCCTATAATATTTCCTATATATTATGTGTTCGGTAGTAGTTAAAAAAATCGTGAAAAATGTGAAAACCGTTAATACGCATTACAACATTGCAGCATATTCTTTTATGTCTACAAAACACGACAAGCAAACCTCTCATCCAAAGGACCAAGGTCATACCGTCGGGTCTCTTGCCATCGTCTCTAAATATTCCACAATGCTCTTAAACCGAGTTAACATTTAAAGGGACAAGAGCCATTTGGATGACATCATTAAAAGAACCGTGCCGTGAAAACTTACCAGCACTTTTCTTATATGAAAGTCCGTGGAGCCCAAACTTGTCGACGCTACTACCACAGAGGCACTTCTATCGCCATTTCTAGTCGGATTCCTAAGGCGATGCGCCAGCTTTTTCCATCAAGTAATGTGCCGGAATTACTTGGTATAAAGCGTGTAACCAGTAAGTAGATCAGAATTAATTAAATATTTTTAAATTATTGACCCCAGGAGAAACTGTCAGCCCTTTTGTGAGCATTGTTTATTTTATATAGTAAACACGCTTAAAAAATGCCAGATTAAATGAAACGTTTTTTTGGAACTTTTTGGACAAATTTGGAATATTTAAATAAAACTAATTTTACGGATTTTATCGCGTATATTAACTTATTTTATATTCCCAACGTTTCGAGCACTTTACAGCACCCATGGTCACGGGGGGGACTGAGGTGTATGACGTCCCAATGTCATAGTTAACCACGGCTACCTCCAGATTAAAAATTATTAATTTTTGTTCCGATCTACGCAGTATGAACTTACAGTATCATGAAGTCTTGCAGTTGTATGCTTGGGTTGGGATTTAATTTTATTAATTATGGGATCCCAAGCAGATGGTAGCACCCAGCCATCTTCTCTATTGAAATTAGGATGTTTCTTGATTTCAATAGCCTCGCGAATCATCCTTGGAAGGAATCGGTGTTCTTTAGCGAGGATTTGTGGTCTATCAAATCTAATGTAGTGACGGGGGCGATCCTGTACGTGTTCACAGACTGCAGACTTCCCGGAGCGTTTATTCTTCCCATCAGCTATGTGTTCTTTAACACGGGTTTTTATAGATCTTTTAGTTTGTCCTATATAAGATAGATCACATTCACAATCAAGCTTGTACACTCCTGCATCTTGCAGAGGAATATTACACTTGACTGATGGTAAAAACTGACTAATCTTCTTCGGCGGCTTGAAATATGTTTTAATGGAAGCCCGCTTCAAGATGTAGCCAATCTTGTCAGTGACACCTCTGACATATGGCAGTACAGCAGGCACTCGCTCGACTGTGGCCGGCTTCACTCGTTCACTGTGACGTAGGCGTGTGCCAAACCACCGAAATTGTATGGGTTACCAAAAATACATAAGCCCAATGCTCCACTAGGTCCTATAGTGAGCCAAATCGATTCACCAACTTACAAATGGGCTCAACACTTAGCGAATATACTCTCACCGCTCAGGGGACATACAAGAGCACACACAAAGGATTCCTACCATTTTGTCAGCGAGATTAAAGACCTACATCTGGCAGACAATGAAACTATGGTCAGTTTGACGTAAAATCGATAATCGATTTTACGTCTAGATTTAATCTTTCGAAGTGTTTCTTTAAGAGATCACTAGTTGTTTTGAGTGTGTTATTTGTTGGGTCATTTTTAACCTTTTTATAAGTACTTGCATCCGACAAAAGTTCTTGTATTTTAGAATTATAATCCGACGTATCCATGACTACCGTGGCGTTTCCTTTATCTGCGCGGAGAATCGTGAGTTCTCGTTTATTGCGTAGGTTATTCAACGCTTTAAATTCGTCTTTAGGTAGATTCGGTTTTGGTGCAGAGCTTCGACGTAACATAGACGAAATGTCTTGACGTATCGCTTCCAAATCTTCCTTTCGCATATTGTTTTTATATAAACAGTCCTCGACGCTGCAAATAATTTCTTCGTACGGTAATTTTTTAGGTGTTAAAGCAAAATTAAGGCCTTTCGATAATACTCTAATTTTTTTTTTATAGGATAAGGGTGACAAACGAGCACACAGTCCACCTGATGGTAAGTGGTTGCTGCGGCCCATAGACATCTACATCTATCCTCAATTACAAGTCAAAATGTAGATGCGTTGTCACCCGTGAGGACTAAGATGGAATGCCTCATTTCCAGTAAAAAGGGCCTCCGGCCACCTGCACTCACCAAGCGAAACGCAGAGGTAAACCTCTACTTCACGCTGGTTTTCTGTGAGGTCGTGGTACCACCCCGGTTCGAGCCGGCCCATCCGTGTGACAGCAAGAGCTGCCGCGTGGCTCTACCACTGTTAAAACTAAAACTTTAATTGTTGCATCATCCAGAGTTTGTTTTGACAGATTATAGACCGCGCTTAATCTATGATCCGCGTTTGTAGTCAATGGTTGCGTTTCGTTCTCACGTTGACTCAGATGTTTGACATTTAATTTGGTCGTTAATTTTTGATATTTTACTATATGTTTGTTTTTGCATTCGTTATATTTATTAATTTCTCGTTTATTTAACGTTTCGATGCAAACATTATAATCAAATGTCGTTAAGACTGCCTTTAACTCACTGAATGATGTGTCTATGGATTTGTTTATGGTATGTAGATCGGAGCGTTTTTGTTGGATTACCGTTCGTAACAACTTTTTACTTGCCTGATTTAAGATCTTAGCGCTTCCTCGAATGTCCTTTTTAGTGGATATTTTGACACACGTAGGAATGATATTATTATCGCGACATCTCTTCAAAAAGTTTAATGCTGTTAGATATCTTGCGCGCTTAGTCATGAGATCTTCTAATCGGCGAATTTTATTTGCAATTACCAGTCCGTACTGGTTCACATAATGATTTCTTATATTTACGCGAACACTACACATTTAAATAAAACTAATTTTACGTATTTTATCGCGTATATTAACTTATTTTATATTCCCGACGTTTCGAGCACTTTACAAACGTCGGGAATATAAAATAAGTTAAAATACGCGATAAAATCCGTAAAATTAGTTTATTTGAATGTGTAGTGTTCGCGTAAATATAAGAAATTTGGAATAGTTTGCTCCTATGTGTACTATATGTGTTGACAGAAGTGTCTGCCATTTTGTTTTTTTTTATTTTTTATTAACTTAGCTGATGGATAGTCATTACTATTATTTGAATCAAACACTTTTTTGGGTGTAATTTTTTGCGACTTACCTGTATGCTCAGTACCAGGTGTACCCAGGTAGGCCAAGAAAAAATTCAAATACCTGTCACTCAATAAGTTTTTAGATGCTCGAAGTTTAAAAATAGAACGCACCCGTATTATATATTTCTGAAAAGAAACTTAATTTAAAAATAAAACTGCATAAGCCAATTGCTCAATATTAAAGAAAAAAAAAGTTCAATCAAAAATCAAATTCAAAGTTCTATTAATTTTCCTGCAACGCTTCCCGCGCTTTTCATTTAAGACGATGGATCTTAACCGTGAACATTGGCGCGATATGATATACTATGATTTTAAATTTGGTTTAACCGAACAATTAAGTTAACATAAGTTACTCTCAGCATTAGGTACATCACGCGCAACAATTTTTAGGTGGTATGCTGAATTCAAAAGGGTTAAAATTAATCTTAAAGATGACCAAAGTACCGGGGCCCCGCAAACAGCAGTAACGGCAGAAAATGTATGGACTACTGAAATGTTGGTCCGAGAAGACCCACGAATCACATATACGTACATCGAAAAGATTGTAGGCATTAGTTCGGGGAGCATTCATATCAACCTAAATCAACATCTTGGAGTGAGGAAGCTTTGTTGTCGATGGATCCCTCGTTTGTTCTCCGAAAGCAAAAAACAGACTCGTGTGGCTTGCTGCCATGAAATGCGTCTACATTTTGAAAACGGGGCATCTAGGCGTGTTTCAGAAATCGTTACTATTGACGAGATATGGATCTATCAATATGATCTAGAAAGTAGAAGGCAATGATCGGTATGACTGTACTACTTAGAATGACATTTACCGGCAAAAACTGCAAAGACCACGCAACGTCAACAAATAAATGGTGGCTAGTTTTTTTTTTGCGGAGCGGATATTTGTCGACGTCAAGGCTGAAAAATTGTAGGTCAGTCAACTTAGAATGGTATACTTCAGTTGCAATACCCAAAATTTTTCAAGACGTGCGTGCATACCTCCCTTAGAACAAAAGCATTTACTGAGGAATATGGTGTTCAAACTCTTAGTCTTCCACCCTACAGCCCTTGTAATTTCTTTTTGTTCCCAAGAGTCAAATAAATAATTAAAAATTAAAAATTTTGTACAGCCGACTTCCATATAAGCGACTTCAAGACGGGTTATTTAAGAATAACTCAATAACCATTGGTCTGACCTTGATCAAATTCATATGGGACCACACGAGAACTATCAGCTTTCATATAAAAAAAAGAATCATCGAAATCGGTTCGCCCAGTACAAAGTTATGAGGTAACACACATAAAAAAAAGCAAAAAAAAAAACATACACTCGAATTGAGTACCGTCTCCTTTTTGGAAGTCGGCAGAAAAATAAAAGGAAAGCTTTTTTTAAGAGCCGTTGAAGCTGTGGCTGCCTACGAAGAAGCGATTTCCGCTATTTTAGAGTTGGTTTAGGGGAATGGAACTTTGTATAAAGCATGATGGAGAACAGTTTGAAAGAATGTAAAATAAGCATTTACAGTATCTAGAATACTTTTTGTATATCTCAAAACTTATTTAGTGACCTACGTAACAAGTCATAACAAAAATATCTTTAAACGTCATCCAAATACATTATGAATTGAATGGAGCTCTTTTGCAACGTCTTATCCACTTTCTTATGTGTTGTAAATATTGTCAGGGTCAATAAACTGCTATTGCCAGATAATAGCGTGAGGCGGGTAAATTTACTGGCAACGAGGGGATAAAGTACGGCTATCGGTACTTTATTAAATTTGCGACGATAACATTTTATACGACAAACAAGTTGTAAGTAGCATTAAGAAGCAGACACTTTTACAAAATAGGTTTGTTTGTATTTATAAAATAACTAAATTTCAGTAGGTATAAACATTTAAATTGGTGATTTAGTGCTAACAACTTAAAACAACACAAATTTTTTGAAATAATGAATGAGGAAAGAGTGACAAGGCAAATATATGCTGCAGAATTGAGTAGCACAATGGACAAGCGATGCCCTAGAAGAAGATTTATTGATGAAATAGGCCATATATTGATGGGCCAAAAAAAGTCTACTCTTAACCGACGTGACAACGTTTGATATAAGCGCAAGTTTATGAATGTGAAAGAAGCGTCCGTAGACACTGCCTACCCTTTTAGATGAAAATATTATAAGAACTCCGTTAAAATCCTTATAAATTCAAAATGTTTCATAGTGTATCTGTTGCATTTTTAATTATTACGTACCATTAATAATAATATGTAAGAAGCGTGTAGGTTATTTCGATAAATGGTGTTCTCGTTATCAAAAGAGCCCCGTAGTGATATAGGTGTCATGAAGAAATAAATATTGGCCAAGTACGTGTCGTGTCACGCACAATGTAAATGTAGGGTTCCGTAGTTGCCCGTCACAACAGGTGGGATTTTTAATAATTATGCTCATTATCAAGAAATCCCACGTGTTGTGACGGGTGATAAGTGAGTTCGCGGTTTGACGGCTGTAACACTTGAAAATAGGCCCAAATAGGAAGACCGTAACTAAAGGACTCATTTTCAAATCAGAGTTATAGGGAGTGGTATTCAAAAAAGATAATTTTTTTTTAGATTTTGATAATAATACCCTACTTATCCCGCAAATAAAAAAGTAAAGCTAATAGTAGTAATAAGTCGTTTTCTTTATAAAATGTTTATTTTTAACAGTTTACAATAATATTACGAAGTTATAATGCAGCTAGTTTTAAGTTATTTTTTATAGAGTTGTAACGAATTTTTTACTAATCCAAGTGCATTTTATAAGTTAGTCGATTATTACTCGTTAACTTCTTAATTATAATTAACTGTGATAGTTTTATTTTTAAATTCATTATATAATATAGTATATTTATATAAATGTGAAAAGTATACACGATAGTAGTCTATCGTGTATACTTTTTACATTTCCAAAAACAGCGGTTTAGTTGGTAGAGGGAGGGGGAGAGGCGGCAGATAACTAATGAGAAATACCACTTTAAAGTTAATATTTCGCAAACGGAGCCCTCCATCGAAATTATGTTGTTCCACACTCCCAGTGTTTTTGAAAAACCTATCCAACAATACACCGCATGATAGAATAGACGGGTAATAAAAAATCATCCTCCATTTAATTATATGGGAAGTACCCGATATAAAAATGTTTATTAGATTTTATTTAACAGTTTCTCAACGTGATTAATATCTATAACTATGCCAAATTACAGATTTGTAGCACACTTAGGGTCTCTCAGCAATACCGCGAACGGACGGACGGACGGATGTGGCGAAACTACGGAACCCTAAAAACGATCGATTGTATTGAAATGAAATTAAATCACAATATTATTTATTATAATTTTTAATTAATTAATTTCTTTAAAGAACAATACATTAGTTTGCCAAATGTAATTTTTTTTTAAGTTAAAAGGTTAAAGTTACAGCCTATACACGTCCCACAGCTGGGCACAGGCCTCTTCTCATTTCTGAGAGGGTTTTAGAACAAGGAACTATCCCCACGCTGCCATAATGCGTGTTGGCGAACTTCAAACATGTTCGAAATATATTTTTTATTTCTCACACATGCGGGTTTCCTCTTGATGTTTTCCTTCACCGCTGAGTACGTGGTAAATCAGCACTTAAAATTACAATTAATAATTTCATTGGTGCCGAGGGGGATCGAACCCTGTTTGCTTGCGTACTGTCAAATTTACAGCGAGCGCTAACCATCTGAGCTACCACGGCTGCCTGTCATTTTTTTAAACCTACCGGAGAAGAAACGCAAAGAAGCTCCTAGGGTTTTATACAGATTATAAATATCCCCGGCAGCCCCGTTATTCCTGGCTATGGTGGCGACCACGGTGGCTACGGTAACGGCGGGGCTGCGGGTGCTAAGAATCTCCGGGAGAGGTTCGGTTGCCACCTACGATGACTCGACCTGGCAACATATAACGCACGCACCCTGAGGACTGAAGAGAAGATCCTGGAGCTAAGAGAAGAGAAAGACAAGTTGCGCTGGAATGTCATAGGATTATCCGAAGTCCGAAGAGAGGGGGAGGACACGGTAATCTTCGAATCCGGCAATTTGTTCTATCACCGGGAGGGCGACCTTCTGTCCCAAGGAGGTGTCGGATTTATCGTCCACAAGACTCTCGTTAACAACGTTGTAAAGATTGGGAGTGTGTCGACGAGTGTTGCGTACCGTATACTCAAAAGCACCAAACGGTATTTGCTGAAGGTCATACAGGTTTATGCACCAACCTCGGCACACCCCGATAAGGAGGTGGAGGAAATGTATGAGGATATCTCTAGAGCCATGCATTCCTCCAAAACCCACTATACGGCATTAATGGGAGACTTCAACGCATAACAAGGCATAAGAGAGAACGGTGAGCTAAAAGTAGGGAATTTCGGAATAGGGCAACGGAACCCAAGGGGCCAGCAGCTGGCCGACTTGATGAAGGAAGAGCGACTCTTTATGATGAACTTCTTCTTACAGAAGCCCCACAGGAAGTGGACCTGGTCGAGCCCCGACGGTTCGACAAAAATGAGATTAACTTCATTATGACGACCAGACGACAACTGTTCAGTGATGTCTCAATGATCGCGAGGGTGAAAACCTGCAGCGATTATCGAATGGTGAGAGGCACACTGAACCTAAACGTTAAGTTGGAGAGGTCACGTATAATGAAGTCAACGCTACGTCCCCCTCTTGCTCTAATCCAAAGTCCCGAAACCTTTCAGCTCAAGCAACAAAACCGTTTTCAGTGCCTAGAAGATTGCAATACAGTGGACGATATGAATAACAAGCTCGTGGAAACTGTCCATGCGGTCGGAGCTAAGTTTTGCAAGACCCGCCGCAGAAGAACACAAAAACTCTCCGATAACACTCTTTATCTCATGGCTGTTAGAAGGTATATGAAGCTGCAGTCTTCAGTAGATTTGACAACATACAGGCAACTGAACAGACAGATCTCTAAATGCATGCGGCGGGACTTACGCAACTTTAATACTGCTCGTAGTAAAGAAGCGATCGAGCGGAACCAGGGCTCCAAAGTCTTTGCTAGAGATCTGTCTCTCTCTGCCAGAAAGAGCCAACTGACGAAGCTGAAGACTGAGTGTGGCAGCATCGTTTCTGGGACACCTGAGATTTTGAGTGAGATTGAGGGGTTCTATGGGTAGCTGTACACATCATCGTTGGAGGCACACGTAAGTGTGAGCAACGATCCAAGACCGAGTCTTATCCGACAATATTCCGATGATATCCCGGACGTCAGTCTGAGCGAGATTAGAATGGCTCTCCAGCACCTTAAAAACGGCAAGGCCGCAGGCGAGGATGGAATTACAGCGGAGCTTCTGAAAGCTGAATAACAGTGGTAGAGCCAAGCGGCAGATTTTGCTGTCGCACGGATGGGCCGGCTCGAACCGGGGTGGTACCACGACCTCACAGAAAACCAGCGTGAAGTAGAGATTTACCTCTGCGTTTCGCTTGGTGAGTGCAGGTGGCCGGAGGCCCTTTTTACTGGAAATGAGGCATTCCATCTTAGTCCTCAAGGGTGACAACGCATCTACATTTTGATTTGTAATAGATGTATTTGTATTGTGTAGATGTCTATGGGCTGCTGCTACCACTTACCATCAGGTGGACTGTGTGCTCGTTTGTCACCCTTATCCTATAAAAAAAAAGCGGGTGGAAAACCGGTACTTGAAATCCTTCAGAAGCTCTTTAATTCCGTCCTCCATGGTGGCACTACACCGGAGGCGTGGAGCAGAATTGCAGTGGTCTTATTCTTCAAGTAAGGTGACAACGCTCTCTTGAAGAACTACAGACCGATTTCCCTACTGAGTCGCGTCTACGTGCTGTTTTGAAGAGTCATAACGAATAGTCTCGCGCGCAGAAATGACGACTTCCAACCTCCCGAACAAGCCGTTTTCCGAAAAGGCTTTAGCACCATAGACCATAAACATACCCTTCGGCAAATTGTACAGAAGTCCGAGGAGTACAATTTGCTACTATGTCTGGTGTATGTGGACTATGAGAAAGCCTTTGATTCCGTCGAAATTTGGGCGGTGCTGCAGTCTCTTCAGCGATGCCAAGTTGACTGTCGGTATATCGAAGTGCTGTAGTGCTTATACAGTAGAGCTACGATGGCTATCCGAGTACAGAACCAGAGTACGAAACCTCTCCAATTGCAGAGAGGTGTAAGACAGGGTGACGTAATATCCCCGAAACTCTTCACCGCTGCATTGGAAGACGTTTTCAAGCTTCTGGACTGGAAAGGATACGGTATTATCATCAATGGCGAGTACATCACTCACCTTCGATTTGCCGACGATAAAGTCCTTATGGCAGAATCGCTGGAGGACCTAAGCACTATGCTCAAAGACCTCAATAGTGCTTCCCAACAGATAGGTCTTAAGATGAACATGGACAAAACAAAGATCATGTTTAATGTCCATGTCACACGTAAGCCGATA
Organism: Parnassius glacialis; assembly: GCA_033319125.1. Lineage (NCBI taxonomy): Eukaryota > Metazoa > Arthropoda > Insecta > Lepidoptera > Papilionidae > Parnassius > Parnassius glacialis. The sequence continues at coordinate 2,267,816 of JAVANC010000005.1, read as the reverse complement.
GATTTTTTTTTATAGAATAGGGGGCAAACGAGCATGCGCCTCACCTGATGGTAAGTGACAACCGCCGCCCATTAACAACCGCAACACCAGGGGAATCGCAGATGCGTTGCCAACCTTTTAGAAAGGTGTAAGCTGTTTTTTTGAAGGTTCCTAAGTCGTATCGGTCCGGAAAATTCGCTGGTGGTAATTGATTCCACAAGGAAGTTGTGCAAGGGAGAAAACTTCTTCTAAATCGCACAGTGGTGGACCGCCAATCATCCAGATGGTATGGATGGTAACGCGAGTTTTGTCGCGATTTGCGATGGTGAAATTGAGCGGCTGGAATTAGTCCAAACAATTCCTCAGAGCACTCCCCGTGATAGATGCGATAAAATACGCAAAGAGATGCAACATCTCTACGTAGTGCCAGTGGATCGAGCCGATCAGAAAGAACTTGGTCGTCGACGATTCGAACCGCTCTGCGCTGGATGCGGTCAAGTGGAAGGAGCTGGCACTGGGGTGCCCCGGCCCAGAGATGAGAACAGTATTCCATGTGGGGCCGAACTTGCGCTTTGTAAAATTCCAAGCGATATGCCGGCATGAAATACTGTCTCGCTCTGCTAAGCACGCCAAGCTTATTAGAGGCCAATTTGGCCTTCCCTTCCAAGTGATCACGAAACTGCACACTATTCGATATGTCGACGCCAAGGACTCCGATACTGGCTGAGGTAGCAAGGGGAGTGCCTTGAAACTGAGGAGATACAACAAAGGGGTTCTTTTTAGCGGTAAACGCGCAAGCTCGTGTCTTCTGGAGATTAAACTGGACTAGGTTAAGTCGGCCCCAATTCGAGACTTTTTTAAGCAAAGATTCGACTTCAGACACAAGTTTGTCCCGGTACTCGGCGACATTTTCCCGAGAATTATTGGCACGGCCGGTATAATAGGCATCACCAGTGCTATCGTCTGCATAGCAATGAATGCTACCAGTTAGCAACATATCATTGATATGCAGGAGAAACAGCGTTGGTGATAGCACGCAGCCTTGTGGAACACCAGCGTTGATAGGCTTGAAATCAGAGCATGCACCGTCTACTACGACCTTGATGCTCCGATCAGCAAGGAAACTGGTGATCCATTTGCACAATTTCTCGGGAAGCCCATAGGAAGGAAGCTTCGAAAGAAGCGCTTTGTGCCAGACCCGATCGAAGGCCTTCGCTACGTCCAAACTAACGGCTAATGCCTCCCCCTTGTACTCTACTGCCTCCGCCCATTTATGAGTTAGGTAGACTAGAAGATCACCAGCTGATCGACTCCGACGAAAACTGTACTGGCGGTCACTAATCACCTGGTGATCCTCAAGGTACCTCATGAGCTGGCAGTTTATAATGGCTTCCATTATTTTGGAGAACAAGGAGGTGATGGCGATTGGCCTGTATTTGGACGGGTCTGAGCGGTCGCCTTTGTTAGGGATCGTGTAGACCAAAGCCGTCTTCCATGAATTTGGGACTACGCCTTGGGAGTAGAAGTACCGGAAAATACGCGTTAAAACTGGTGCCAACTCCGGAGCACACGTTTTCAGCACAATGGAAGGGACTCCATCGGGCCCACTCGACTTGCTGACGTCCAGGGAGAAGAGTGCTTTGCGGACCGAGCGCTGTGGAAATCGCTCATCCGGCATGGAGCACTTATATTGAGGGATGGTCGGCGGTGTGTTCCCCCCGTCATCTAGAGTCGAGTTGGACGCAAAAAGAGAGCTCAACAGATCGGCTTTCTCCTTTGCGGCATGGGCCAGTGAGTCGTCCTCTCTGTGCAAAAATGGAAGAGATGGCTGACAGAAGATCCCTTGGACAGCCTTGGCGAGAGACCAGAATGGACAGGTTCCCGAAGGAAGGCGAACTAGCTTCTCGCCAATTCTGCCGATGTGCTCAGACCTTGCCTTGGCAATGACGCTTTTGAAGGACCTGGAGGCGGATTTATACTTCTTTTTAAGTGCGCTGGTGTTTACATCCCGAGACGTTGATGCGTCAGCCCAGGCTCGGTAGCACTCCTGCTTATTCTACGGTGTAAAAAATTTGGCGCTTAGACTTATTACTTCATATGTAAGTAACAGAACTCAAAAAGTCATCATCAATGGTAAATGTTCCTCCGGATCGGTAGTATCAATGGGCGTTCCTCAGGGCTCGATTCTTGGCCCATTTCTGTTCTTAATCTATATTAATGACTTACCTTATCTTGTAGGGGACAATCACGATATAGTATTATTTGCTGACGATACCTCTTTAATTTTCAAACTGAAAAGGCAGTCAATTAAATGTGACGATGTAAATAATGCTCTATCGAAACTAGTACATTGGTTTAACGCCAACAATTTGATCTTAAACGGCAATAAGACAAAATGTTTTAAATTTACAATACCTAATGTAAAACATTCGAAAACCAATGTGCTCTTAAATGGGGAGGAGTTGAGTCTTGTCGATACCACTGTTTTTCTTGGTAGTACTATTGACGCGAAACTTCAATGGGGCCCCCATATATCTAAATTAGCAAGCAGACTTAGTTCTGCAGCGTATGCTGTAAGAAAGATTAGAAGTCTCACAGATGTTGAGACAGCTAAGTTAGTTTATTTTAGTTACTTTCATAGCGTAATGTCTTATGGAATTTTGCTATGGGGTAATGCGACTTATATTGAAGCTATATTTGTTTTGCAAAAGAGATCCATACGGGCGATTTATAATATAAATTGTAAAAAGTCCCTCCGAGAAAAATTTTAAGAAATAAACATATTAACTTTGGCATCGCAATATATTTATGAAAATGTAATGTATGTACATAAAAATATTAATAGCTTTAATAAGAATAAGGATATTCATACCTTAAACACTAGGAACAAACATAAGCTTGTAATGCCAGTTACTAGACTCCACAGAGTTAGTAATTCATTTATGGGGCAATGTATACGCTTTAACAACAAAATCCCAAAACATGTTCAAAGTTTGTCAATAAACAAGTTTAAAAGTTTTATTAAAGAAAAACTGTACAAAAAGGGTTATTATAATATCAAGGAATATATGAATGAAAATAACCCCTGGGAATAAGGTGATCGCCACCATGCTGGTTTTATGAAAATTCATTTAAAATTGTATAAACAAGATTATTGTTAAGTGCAATTATGTTTAAAAAAAGTCCCGCTGGGTTTCTTGCTGGTTCTTCCCAGGACAGAGGTATTTTCCGAACTAGTGGTAAATAAAATAATGACTTTCAATAAGTATTATGTAATAATCCATATTGAATAAAAATCATTCTATTCTATTCTATAGCGTGATGCTACTTTACAGGAGTGACCAAACCATGGCTGGGATCTGCCTCCGATGGGCACCACAGAGGATGGAATAAAAAGTTCCATACCCTGAAGTACCATATCAGCAACAGAATCGGCAACAACGCTGGGATCTTCCGGCGAGAAGCAAACCAAGGGTAGGATGCAAAAAAAGATCGCATCCCGTCCCAATCAACTGACCTATAGTGCCAAACACGGCGGCAAGCTGTAGATCACAACTGCGATTGGAGCGTGAGTGGCACTGTACTCCGGATCAGACAATGGTCTGAAGAGCCCAGAGGGGCATCGACAGAGACCTGATATCCGTCCGGATGAGAGTTCAGCAGAAGGTCCAACAGGGAAGGTACATGTTCTTCCACATCTGGGATCCGCGTAGGCGAAGTAACCAGTTGTGTTAGACCATATGCCAAAGCAAAGCCATAGACAGATCTACCCACATAATCGGTTGAACGAGAACCAAGCCATGCAGCGTGGTGGGCGTTGAAATCAACGAGTATCACGATCTTTGCGGATGGGACCTTTTCTAACACGGAGTCTGCAGCCATTTGGACGTGGTCGAGCTATGGAGAGGGCTATGCTCGGAGTTTCTCTGCGTGATAAACTTAGAAATGGGGATATCTCCAGTAGAACCAGAGTGACCGACATAGCCCAACGGATTAGTAAGCTGAAGTGGCAATGGGCCGGCTTATAGCTCGAAGAACCGACAACCGTGGGGGAAGAAAGGTTCTCGAGTGGCGGCCTCGTACCGACGGACGAAGTGTAGGGCGTCCCCCCACTAGATGTAGTGACGTCCTGATAAGATATGCAGGAAGTCGATGGATGCAGGTGGCTTAGGACAGTGCTTTGTGGCATTCTTTGGGGGAGGCCTATGTTCAGCAGTGGACTTGTGAAGCGCTGTAATGTAATATAAAAATATATTCAAATTTATTAAATTTTTAAATATAAGACTTTAATAATATTTCGCTTGAATTTTGAAATTTTAGTTCACGGGGTTCAGATCCCTTTGATTGCTGTAAATCTATAGTAGAACTATTTCTTTTACAACCTGAAGTCTCTAGTATATTCATAATTCACAATATCTGTAAAAATAACAGTTTAACTTAACAAAAAAATAAAACAAAACAGTTACGTAAGTACCGACGTGCGGCCTGAGAAACCGCGTCAGAATATCAAATTGTAATTACTCACCAAATACGCGTGCAACGACACCAATCTCTGCTACGACATTAAGGTGGGCACTATACATGCAGCTTTTTTTAATGGGATAAGGGTAATGGGTTATAAATTAATTTGCTTAATTCCGCGTAAAGAAAGAAAATGATGTGTCCTGTCCAGCTTTAAGGGGGACCTCCCACCCTGCCTCAATCGCGCGCACTATACCCGTCGCTGTCAATCCCAGCACTACCATCCTCAGCACCACCACACTAGGCAGGACACACTACTCTCTAAAATACGATACGTGTTTCGCCTCTACACGAGGCATCCTCAGGTGAAGTAGACTCTGCGGAGGCTGGCCGCTAAGTGAGCGGCGAGCCGAAACTACTGCTATTTATACTACTTGCTGACGCAACCGCGCTCCAATTACGTAGCGAGCGATTACTTCATGCGATAAATCACCGCCTGACGTACGTCGATATTTGCTGCGAAATTTACAACAAACTACTGTGAAACGTCCGCCTACCCTACAACCACGCAACCAAATGCTGACCACCGCACCGTGAGGGTGACAAACGACCATGTTGCGAGGCTATATATCATCACGGAGCAGGCTTAAACATGTTTAAGAGAGGCGAGTTGGAAACATTTGTTTGTTCATTCAGCAGTGCAACATTACCGTTATTATTTTTTAATATCTCTAACTGTTCCAACACACACAGTCGTAGCCCTTTATTTCAAGTATGTAAGACTTTAAAGGAGTGGTCATTGGCTAAGCTGTGTCCAGTGTCTAAGAGATGTTTAGCAAAATGTGATTTATCGAGGTTACAATTCCTGTACGCGGCTAAATGCTCTTTATAACGTGTTTCGAAGTTGCGACCAGTCTGACCCACGTAAAAGGCTTGGCATTCGTCACAAACAAGTTTATAAACACCAGACTTTAGACTAATATCTAACTTATCTTTATAATTATAGATATTCCTAAGTGAATTGTTTGTTTTGAATGCCACGTACACGCCACTCTGTCGAAGAGTGTTAGCTATTTTTTCAGATATAGAACCTAAGTAGGTCATACTGCCAACATATCGACGATCTTTTTGAGGTTAAACCGCGTACAAAAAATTGCGTACGACAAGTTTTTGTTTCTTTTTTATTACATTATCAATGATATTCTTTGAATAGCCGATAGAGACTGAAATTTGATAAATCACATTAAGCTCTTTTAAATACTCGTAATTTTCTTTACTTAACGGTACAGTAAACAAACGATTAATATAACAATAAAAAGCGGCTAATTCTCAAAAGTCACAAAAGTACATTGTTAAAAGTTTAATAGCGAAAAAAATTCAGGTTGTACCCGCTTCTTACCATTGCAATCCGGAGTTCCCTGTTTTTAAGTCACTAAAGCAGAGAATAAGGGACAATGATCTTATGGTTACTAAAGCCGACAAGGGCAATGCTGTTGTTATTATGGATAATAGCGGGTATAGCCAGAAGGTTAACGATGTTATCCAAGGTGATTACTTAGAGCTATTGGAGTCTAACCCCACCAAAATGTTTACTTCGGATATTAAATTATGTATACAACAGTCATCATATATTTTTCCCGACAACAACGTGTCTCGCGGTAGTCTTGTTCCAATGAATCCTCAAGCACCCATTTTATATGGGTTACCTAAAATACATAAAGAACATGTTCCTATTCGTCCAGTTGTATCATATATAGGTGCACCAGCTTATTTCCTTGCTTAAAAGTTAAACTTCTTTCTGCGGGAGAAATCTGGATTCAAACCAACTTACAGCCTTAAAAATAGTTTAGATCTCATTTCCAAGTTTGAAGATATCCGTATTCCACCTAAATCCATGTTGTTCTCTTTAGACGTTGATAGTCTTTTCACAAATGTCCCATCCCTAGACTGTTTGCGCATACTCGCAGATCTCTTTAATAAACTTCGTCTACATCCCGGGGAAACAAATGATCTTCTAAACTTAACCTCTCTCTGTATGAAACAAAACTATTTCCGGTTTAATAACCACTTCTATCTCCAAAAAAAAGGGCTAGCCATGGGTTCCCCTCTAAGTCCTCTTATGGCGGACATTTTTATGGATAATTTTGAAAAACTACACATAGTTGTCAATAAAAATATTTTATACTATTATCGATATGTAGACGACATAATTATTTGCATGACTGGCACAAAGAGGCAACTGGATGTTTTCCTTAATAAAATTAATAAAATCCACGACAAAATTAAATTTAAGATTGAATTGGAACAAGATTGTGTCCTTAATTTCCTCGACTTAACAATAACAAGGAAAGAGTCGTTACATGAATTTAAAATTTATCGAAAGCCAACTCATACCGATACGGTCATTTCTGCGTCATCATGTCATCCGTGGCAACATAAATTAGCCGCTTTTTATTGTTATATTAATCGCTTGTTTACTGTACCGTTAAGTAAAGAAAATTATTTAAAAGAGCTTAATGTGATTTATCAAATTGCAGTCTCTGATGGCTATTCAAAGAATATCATTGACAATGTAATAAAAAGAAACAAAAACTTGTCGTACGCAATTCTCTGTACGCGGTTTAACCTCAAAGTGATCGTCGATATGTTGGCAGTTTGACCTACTTAGGTTCTATATCTGAAAAAATAGCTAACACTTTTCGACATAGTGGCGTGTACGTGGTATTCAAAACAAACAATTCACTTAGGAATATCTGTAACTATAAAGATAAGTTAGATATTGGTCTAAAGTCTGGTGTTTATAAACTTGTTTGTGACGAATGCCAAGCCTTTTACGTGGGTCAGACTGGTCGCAACTTCGAAACACGTTATAAAGAGCATTTAGCCGCGTACAGGAATTGTAACCTCGATAAATCACATTTTGCTAAACATCTCTTAGACACTGGACACAGCTTAGCCAATGACCACTCCTTTAAAGTCTTACATACTTGTAATAAAGGGCTACGACAGTGTGTGTTGGAACAGTTAGAGATATTAAAAAATAATAACGGTAATGTTGCACTGCTGAATGAACAAACAAATGTTTCCAACTCGCCTCTCTTAAACATGTTTAAGCCTGCTCCGTGATGATATATAGCCTCGCAACATGGTCGTTTGTCACCCTCACGGTGCGGTGGTCAGCATTTGGTTGCGTGATTGTAGGGTAGGCGGACGTTTCGCAGTAGTTTGTTGTTAATTTCGCAGCAAATGTCGGCGTACGTCAGGCGGTGATTTATCGCATGACGTAATCGCTCGCTACGTAATTGGAGCGCGGTTGCGTCAGCAAGTAGTATAAATAGCAGTAGTTTTGGCTCGCCGCTCACATAGCGGCCAGCCTCCGCAGAGTCTACTTCACCTGAGGATGCCTCGTGTAGAGGCGTTTCGTGTCGTATTTTCGAGAGTGGTGTGTGTCCTGCCTAGTGTGGTGGTGCTGAGGATGGTAGTGCTGGGATTGACGGCGACGGGTATAGTGCGCGCGATTGAGGCAGGGTGGGAGGTCCCCCTTAAAGCTGGACAGGACACATCATTTTCTTTCTTTACGCGGAATTAAGCAAATTAATTTATAACCCATTATAATGGATTTCCGCAAAGTAACGCCTGATTCTATCAATTATGGGATAAGGGTGACGCTTGGTGAGTGCAGGTGGCCGGAGGCTCAATTCCCCCCCCCCCCCCATCAACATGGTGTTGAGGTTGTTCATGGGCGGTGGTAGTCACTTACCATCAAGTGAGCCGCATGCTCGTTTGTCCCCTATTCTATAAAAAAATGTCTATCTGATGGTAAGTGGTTGCTGAGGCCCATAGACATCTACATCTATCCTCTATTACAAATCAAAATCCAGATGCGTTGTCACCAGCGAAGACTTAGATGGAATGCCTTATTTGCAGTAACTTCTTTTCATTTGGCTTCCAGCCACCTACACTCACCAAGCGAAACGCAGAGGTAGACCTCAAGTGCCTGCCGGGGCCTCTTAGACCGCACGTCAGTACTTAAAGGTCAAGGAAGATGCAGCTGCCCATCTCAGTTTTAAAACAAAACTAATCGTAGAATTAGATAAAATTCACTGTGTTGCGTTTTGCCCGATACTGTTGCATAGAGAAACAAGAGCTTCTTGTCCTAAAAGTTAGCGACACACTTAGGATTTTGCTAAAGTGTACCTTGATGCACTGAGATAAGGCACCAGGCTATGCATCACAGACCTGGGGAGAAATATTACGATGACAACTATTGCAGATTGAAGAGCTAAAGGAAAGTATATACATAGTAGTGTTCATTATTAAAAATATAAAATCAGGCTAAGATATAATTACTTACATTGAAAAAGCTTAGAAATACTTCAAACATAAAGGTCATGTAAAAGCCTAATGTGCTTACACTTTTACAAATAATTTGTTGAAGAGACAAATAGAATAAATAGTTGTTCACTATCTAATAATTAATGATACTCGTATATTTTGAGATTATTACTTGTAATCCCTGTCCGTCTTCCTAAAACAACAACAAAAATTAAAAATAATTGTAATTGCCAACCCGGTTGCTAAGCGTGGCAACTATGGCAATCTATGGACAGCACTGATACTTTAATGCCTACTATATAATGTAATGTATTCTCCTTAAAAATTACACATGTAAATTTTATTAATTTAATTAAAAAGTTCGTACATATTTTTAACTTTATACTTTTATTCGTATTATGCTTAATGTTCCTTCCAATTCAATATTTTTAGTACCTTTCATTTCATTTTCATTATTAGATATCAAAACACTTTAGCAATAGGTTTTGCTCCTTCTATCAGCCATGCCGTTCCACTTTCTGCAGTTTCGAATACATCGACTGCTGCTTCTCCAACCACCTCAGCCTCTTGCCAAAGTTGCTGTGTTGTAAACGTTAAAAAATCTTCCTGTACTTCAGGAATCCTTGTCTTCATATCAATGACGATACTTGTTTTAGTGAAACCAGGGCAAATAGCTACCACTCGAACACCAAATCTAGCAAAGTTACAACTATGTCCTAATGATTTTGTAAAAGCCATCACAGCTGATTTTGATGCTTGATACACTGGCATATATTGGTCGAATCTGAATCCATAAATTGATGATAAATTGATTATTGTACCTCCTTTCCCGGATTTGTCGGTCCTCATATGTTCCCAGAACTTAAAAGACCATTCTAGTAATGCGACGACATTAATTTCCATTGTTTTCTTCACGGCAAAATCATTTAGTATCCCTGCATTATTTACCAAAACATCGATTTCCTTAAAAGTGTCAATTAATTTTTTGTATACAGCATCTAAATCCTTTGTGATATCACATTTATAGAAAGCTGCTCTATTATCACCATATTTAGTTACTAGTGTTTTAACTGCTTTAGCGCCTTTTTCTTCATCAATATCAAGAAGAATAACCACTTTGGCTCTTTTATTCAAAAACTTGTCTGCAATTGCATAACCGATGCCTGTTGCGCCGCCGGTAATAACGACTATTTTATCTTGTAGATCTGTTTCCATATTATTGGTCATAATCAGAAACAAAGAGAATGGAGACTAAAAACATAATTTTATTGAATAAGCTTAAATACTGCATCATTATTTTATCATATAGGATGTTGTGCACCAGTTTTGATAAGCCGCTTATCTAAAAATAATAAATACATAATAATATTAAAACATAATTTAATTGAATAAGCTTAAATAATGCATTATTATTAAGGAAAACATCTGTTGTGCAGCAGTTTTGATAGGTCGATTATCTCATTACGTTATTTATTATGTCTTATCAATATATTTTAAAACATTTACTTTTTGTCTACATAGATTAGAATAATATGGTTGAGTTCGCTATGCGCTGGTAAAGTGCAAATTCTTAATTGTCTTTTTTTTCGTACATCATAAAAAATACTTCAGTTACCGATAGGTCTGTTGTAGTAACCATTCTGTATATGCGATGTTGAATAAAACGCGTAAATACAAGATAATCATGAAAACTAGCGCTCGCCTAGAGCCTATTATTCAGCAAGCTGTATTTCACTTTTAACTGCTCATTGATTCATATTTAACACATATTTATTACATAATATACAAAATATTAAATTAATGCTTTTTTTAGCCTTAAAAATTAATTCAATTAAACAAGGAACATTTGAATATAAAAAATATATTTCGGTAATTATTTGTTGGCAAAATTTTAAAATTCTTGGCTTCAATCTCTACTTTTTGCGACTGTTTGATCCCCGATAAGTATTTGACATTGGCCTTAGAGTAATAACATAATGAAGCTTGTACACGGCATGTAATCTTCGTACAAGTTATTATAGCTTTAAGTCTATGGTTCACATATCGTAACTAACAGCTCCTTCCAACCTCCTTCCCTTCCTTCACCCCTCTGGCGAATTTCTGCTACTGTCAAAGGGTGCTTATTTTTTACTGTTGCAAAGTAGATCGAGTGTAGTTTTGCTTTTTTTCCGCTTTATTTTTTAATTTTTAATTTTTCTGTAAGTTATGGTCTTAATTCCTGAAGCTGTAATATAATCTTGAAACGTGTATAACAAGTATTGTGTTCCAACTTGTGCTAGTAGACGAAAGGAATTCAGATTACATATGTTTCCGAAAAATGAGATAGGACTGAAAAAATTGACACAGTTTGTTAACTGTGAATGACTGTGAAGTTCGAGTTTTGAGAAACTTAATACTACTTGTTTGTCAAAAAATAACAGACGCACGAAATAGGTCGTATTTGCCACAACACTGTTCAGCGTTGTTTACTGCTAGCAAGATGTCCAGTGGTATTTCGCTAACAGTTGCAAGAACTGCCGTTAAGTCTTCTAAGTACAATGGTATTGTGATTTACTGCTACATTAAAGTGATATTGCATTACCCATATGGCAATAGATTCCGAGTTCGTTGGTACCTACTGCCTCAAACTTATAATAGACATTAACATTCATGTGTGTTTGTGACGTATTATGTCTGTTTCTTATGTATTAAGTCAGGACATTATGTAAAATGCTATTGTATTTTCGTCCAGATTATTGCATTTTCTATTAATTCAAAATTCTTGACTAGTAATTCTTGGTGTTATTTTAAGACATCAAGTGTTATATAAGATCAAAAACAAGTACATTTATGAACCCTGTTACACATAGTACATATAACATGACGTTGACTGAGACCTTTTTAACTAATTCAGTATTTGATAGCAAACTCTTTGCTCCTGGTTACAGGGTAATACGTAAAGATAGAGCAAATGATACTAGGTGGGGGGGTGGGGAGAATATACTGCTTGCTGTTCGAGACTGTTATCCTTTTAGGGTTGTTAGTGACATTGATCGTTTGACTAATGACAAAGAATTAATATTTGTAATTATTAATTTTAGAAATGTCAAAATATTATGTTGTCTTGTATACTTACCTCCGAACTATAATGATGATTAATAGTTAAGGGTTTTGATGAAGATTTTATTTTTACTTACACTGACATGAAAGTATTAATTTTAGGTGATGTCAATTGAAATTCTTGTAGCGTTAATGTAAAGACCAAATTTGATATTTTTTTTGGAATTTTTGTTCGCTCCACCAATATAATACAGTATTGGTATGAGGCGCTGTGTTGGATCTCGTGCTGATCTATTTAGATCCCAATCAGTTAAGTGTTGCTCTAAATTTAGACCCTCTGCTAGAAATTGATGAGTATCCTCCCGCGCTTGAAACTATAATCAAGCTTCCACTCGCTTGTCCAATATTGATTTCTTCTCCTGATTTACCTACGTCATCCTTTTCTAATACTCAGAGCAGCAGCTGGAACTGGCATAATGCAGTTTATTAAGTTCTATATGCGGCTTTATCCCAATTAAATTGGTCTGATGTACTTAAAGCATCGATAAATTGTACGATTGTATAAGTCTCTTTGTATCCGTTTCTTTAGGCACTACCACCGATATGTATATATCGGTGATTAGTGAAAAATAAACACTATCATCTTAAAAGTTATATAAAGGAAGGTAAAGAATTCAATCGGCAAATGTTTAAGTATTATAAGATTACGTTAAAGACAAAAAATCAGGTGGCAGAAGACGTGCGGATACTTATATTTACGAGGATACCGAGGTGAAGGGGCAGGCTGCTGTTGATGCCTTTGCAGTATTTTTCAGCTCTGTGTTTCATCCGACCATACCTTATAGGATCTTAGTAAGGCTGCTCAAGCTGCACATATTACCAGGACATTACATCCGTATCCATAAACGCCGTTGACTATATAAATAAGGAGATGGATAATTACAAACTAGTGGACATGGCGTACTTCGATTTAAGAAAGACCTTGGACCTCGCTGACAACGACAAATTGTTAGGAAAGTTGGCATTTATTGGCTCATTCAGTTTTTTGTATCCTATCTAAATAGTAGATGTCAGTATTTTCGGGTGGATGGGTTTAACTCCAGTTATTACTTCACGAGGTCAGGGGTAAGTCAGGGCAGTACGTTGGGTACTACCCTCTTCCTGCTCTATATAAATGATCTACCGAATAAAGTTTGTTTTTCTGAATGCTTTCTCTTTGAAGATGACTTGAAACTCAGTCTGGGTATTGAATCTGAATCAGATACACAGTCTACAAAAAAAACATTGACGCGGTGTTGAATAGGAGCCAAGGAAATCTATTGTCTTTAAATAAAAATAAATTCAAAATAATTACTTTAAGTCGGAAACCTAGACCAATTGTAAATTTGTATAGCCTACATGACGCTCCTCTGGAAAGAGTCAATGACATTCGAGACCTAGGGCTGTTATAAGATTCTAAATTAGACTTTCATCTACACATGAAAAGTATCTGTAAGAACGCACATAGAATGTTAGGTTTTGTTATTAGGACTGGAACACAATTTGATAATGAAGTTGTTGCTAAAATATTATTAAACGCATTTGTTCGTAGCAAGCTGGAGTATGGTGATGTTGTCTGGGATCCATTTGAGGATAAGTATGTCCTTATGGTCGAGAAGATACAGCGTAAATTTGCCCGATGGTGCTTTAGGAAGCGATACGGGTACTATCCTATTGGGCATGTTTGATATGGAAACGCTGAAATTTAGGAGGGTTATGGTTATGATGACACACTTTCTCTCTACACTGTATCACACGATCGATAGTCCGCAGATACTAGAGAGTGTAAGCATCTTAGTTCCCCGTAATATAGGGCGAGAGTCAGGACTGCAACTAGCCCCGCGCCGCCGGCCTTGTTTGCTTGCGCGTCCTGTCGTGCTCACCAGGCGTGGCGAGCATGCGCCTACTGTCCGCGCACTACAAATGTGAATACTTGCTCAGTATGAATACTTGTCCAGTACGATGATCTGGACTTATTTGCTAATGGATTGAGGAAATTTATTAGTAAATTACGATTTATTCTAATTGACATTGTATAATTTTTTAATTATAAAATAAATCACTTAAAATAAAAAAAAATTCCAACATTAATAATTAAAATAATTGCCTCTAATTAGTAAAGACAAGGTGAGGGACCTTGACTTAATTTACTATTTTAATGATGTATAATATTAATTTGACTAATGATACTTGTCCAGTACGATGATCTGGACTTATTTGCTAATGGATTGAGGAAATTTATTAGTAAATTACGATATATTCTAATTGACATTGTATGTTTTTTTAATTATAAAATAAATCACTTAAAATAAAAAAAATTCCAACATTAATAATTAAAATAATTGCCTCTAAATAGTAAAGACAAGGTGAGGGACTTTGACTTAATTTACTATTTTAATGATGTATAATATTAATTTGACTAATGTTGTTTTATTTTATTTTTTAATTTGTTTAATCAGAGGCATTAATTTTTTTTATAAATGTTAGATACTTTTTTTATATTTAAGTGATTTATTTTATAATTTAATATTATTTATTTATTTATTTATTTACATTTTATTGCACCTTAATAAAAGGATTACAAAGGGCGGACTTAATGCCTTTAGGCATTCTGTCCCAGTCAACCCGGGACGTGAGGAAATTAAGTGATAGGTGACAAAATAAAAGGAACAATAGAGTAAATCATTGAAAAAAACTACTGATAAACTTAAAAATAAACTAATATTATATATATATATATATATATATAAATCACTTATATACTGTAAAATAAAATACAGACAATATATTATATTTACATACAAATAAATAGATACATAAATATATACATATTATAAATACAAATAGATATATAATACAAACCAAAAAAAAATAACAACAAAGGTAACCAAATTGACCATATTAACTATCATTAAAGTGCTTATGTACTAATCTTTTAAATGCACTCTTATTAGATGTTTATCTGACGTCATCGGGCAAGGAGTTCCAGAGCAGTGCAGCTTAAATGGTGAAAGATTTACTAACAAAATTAGTAAAATGTAGTGGAATACTTAGTTTATTATTATATGAAGACCGCAGAGTTCTATCATGCGTTGAGGAAATATACTGAAATTTCTCCTTGAGATAAGAAGGAGTGGATGGATCATTTAAGATAGAGAAGAGAACAAGCAAAATTCTAGAGTCACGCCTCTGTTTAATAGTGAGCCATTTAAGGCGAGAGCGATAGTAAGAGATATGATCAAATTTACGAAGATTGAAAATGTATCTGACGCAATTGTTGAGTAGGTGCTCTAGCTTGTTAAGATATACAATCATGTATGTTACACAAATTAACAACACAACAAATTAGAAATAGCTTGGTAGCGATCACTTCATTTCCAGGGGTTATTATCATCTATAAATTCTTTAATACTATAATAACCCTTTTTATACAAACTTAGTTTAATAAAGTTTTTGAACTTTGAGCAGGTCAAATTTTGTATATTTTCTGGAATTTTGTTATAAAAGCGTATACATCGCTCCAAGAATGAATTACTGACTCGATGGAGTCGAGTAACCGGTACTACTAGCTTGTGTCTGTTCCTAGTATTTACAGAATGAATATCACTTATTTTTGTAAAACTACTTTTATTTTTGTGTACGTACATTACATTTTCATAAATGTATTGAGAGGCCAAAGTTAATACATTAATTTCCTTAAATTTTTGTCGCAGAGACTCTTTAGGCTTTAAATCATAAATTGCTCTTATGGCCCTCTTCTGTAAAACAAATATAATTTCAGTGTCAGCTGCGTGTCCCCATAGCAAAACACCATACGACATTATGCTATGGAAATAGCTAAAGTAAACTAGTCTAGCTGTTTCAACACTAGTTAGACTTCTAATCTTTTTTACGGCATATGCTGCAGAACTAAGTCTGCTTGCTAGTTTTGATATATGGGGGCTCCATTGAAGCTTCGCGTCTAGTGTAATTCCAAGAAAAATGGTGGTATCTACAAAACTCAGTTTCTCCCCATTTAAAATTACATTAGTATTTAATTGTTTGACATTTGGAGTCATAAATTTTATACATTTTGTTTTAGTGCCATTTAAATGCAAATTATTAACATTGTACCAATTTACTAATTTAGATATAGCATTATTTTCTTCGTCATATTTTAGCAATTGTCGACTTAATTTGAAAATTAAAGAAGTGTCATCTGCAAATAATACTATATCATGGTTATCTCCTACTATGTAAGGTAAGTCATTAATGTATACAAGAAACAGAAAGGGGCCTAGAATTGAGCCTTGAGGCACGCCCATCTGTACCATCGACCCGGAAGAACTCATACTGTTAATGACAACTTTTTGCGTTCTCTTACTTAAATATGAAATAATTAATTTAAGAGCATCACTTCTTACACCGTAGTGTTGAAGTTTCCTGATTAATGTTTCATGGTGAACACAATCGAAGGCCTTGGATAGGTCACAAAATATACCCAAAGCATCCTGTGAATTCTCCCATGCATTTAATATATATTTAATCAGCTCAACACCGGCATCAGTTGTCGAGCGACCCCTTGTGAAACCAAATTGATTTTTATGAAGTATATTATTTATATCAAAGAAATTTAACATTTGATCAAGAATAATTTTTTCAAAAATCTTACTAAGTGTTGGTAGTACAGAAATAGGTCTAAAATTAGCGGGGTCTAATGTACTACCAGATTTAAATAAAGGTATTACTTTACTATACTTCATTAAATCAGGAAACACAGCAGATTCGATACTAGTATTAAAAAAGTAGCTAAATGAGGCGCGATTGTATCTATTATAGACGCAATAACTTTAACGGAAATCCCCCACAGATCCGCAGTTTTCTTAACGTCAATAGTTTTAAAATATTTTACAGTATCTTCTGATGATACTTTATGAAATGTAAAATTCTATGTACACGCATTTACATTTTGTTTAAGTAATGATTCGGCGACCGCAGGAGAAGAATTCAGTGACTATATCGGAATATCATTAAAATATTTCTCAAAAACCATTGCAACGTCCTGATCTGATTTGGTTTATTTGTTATTAACACTTAACTAGTAGTTTGAATTGCGAGAGTTAATCTTACCAGTTTCGCTATTAATTATACTCCATGTCATTTTAATTTTATTAGAAGCCGTCTTAATTTTGTTGCTCAAATGCAAAGACTTGGCTGTGGAGCACACTATTTTAAATATTTTTGAATATTTTTTTACATATTCCCTAAATTCGACGCTATGATTATATGACCTTTCATGGTAAAGATTGTTAACTGTGGTAGAGCCACGCGGCAGCTTTTGCTGTCGCACGGATGGGCCGGCTCGAACCGGGGTGGTACCACGACCTCACAGAAAACCAGCGTGAAGTAGCGGTTTACCTCTGCGTTTCGCTTGGTGAGTGCAGGTGGCCGGAGGCCCTTTTTAATGGAAATGAGGCATTCCATCTTAGTCCTCACGGGTGACAACGCATTTTGATTTGTAATAGAGGATAGATGTAGATGTCTATGGGCCGCAGCAACCACTTACCATCAGGTGGACTGTGTGCTCGTTTGTCACCCTTATCCTATAAAAAAAAAAAAAAGATCATATAACCTATGTCTGCTCTTATGGACTCCTACTGTCGCCCATTCATTAAATGACTTCCGACTGTTCAAGGAGAATGTTTTAGAAGTAAAAGTATTATTAAATTCATTGCAAATAAGCTTAAATAATGTTCCATACAAAAAATTTGGATCATTTTGGTATGTAAGTGATGGAAGTTTTTTCACTATGTTACTTCTAAATTTCTCCAAGCGACGTGCATTTACTGGAACAAACACAACTTTCTTATCTACTTGCTTTTTGTGAACATATGGTAACGAAACTACTTGTCCACAGTGATCAGAACTTAATTTTTGAATTATACATTTATGCAACGGCTTCACATTTGTAAAAATGTTATCTATACATGTTGCACTAGATTGAGCAATACGCGTTGGCTCTAAGAATAAATTAAAAAGACCATATGATTTAAACAATGATCTAAATTTAATATTGATTGAGGAAGCTTCTAGGAGATTGATGTTAAAGTCTCCACATATTACAACAGATTTATTCCGTTTATTAAGCTTAGCAAAAACTTCCTCCATAATTTTTTCAAAAGTATCGTATATAGAACATGGGGGTCTGTAGACGCTCACAACAATGAGGTGCTCAAACTCAACACATGCCATTTCTACAGTTCGCTCAACAGAGAGGCTCACAATATCTTTACGTTCTTTACATGACAATAATTTACTAGCTAATATTAAGGAGCCACCTCTTAAAACCGTTTCTCTATTGAAAGAACTGACCACCTGGTGATTACTGAAGTTAAACATTAAGTTATAATCTTTTAACCAATGTTCAGTAATACATAAAATATGAATATTGTTGCTATTTAAGAACAACTCAATTTCTAACTCTTTGCCTACCATGCCTTGTATATTTTGATGCACCAGGTGTATACAATTTTCATTATCACTCTGTGGAATCATACAATTAAAGATTTGTAAGCTACATTCTAAATTATTTAAATTATTACAACTGCTAGAGATTACCTCTATTGTCTCATTTTCTAATTTAAATTACTTGGAACTGATTCCAAATTACATATTAAGTCATTACACTGCTCAAAAGGAGCAGATGTCTGTGAAGCCAAGTCCTTGGCTGAGTTAATATATAAACAATAAGATAGCACATTTGCTATCTGTCTTAAAATATATTTAGATAGGTAATACCTATCATTAGTCAAAAATTTCTTAAGTAAATTATTTATGTCTATTAAATTACATTTATTATTATAATTATAACAATTAAATGTCAAGTTTATATTATTATTACATGAAAAGTTATTCATTAATAAATTTAAATCATATCTTATTTTATTTTCCTGCGGCCAACCCTGTATGTAAGGCAATGTAAACAAGATAATTTTATGTACATTTCAATTATTAAGATTATCAATATATTTTAATAATTGATTTTTGTTTAGATTGCCTCTTCTCCCAACAAGAATTATTAATGTGCTATTAGGGCAAAATTTACTAGCTAAAACTTTATTCCTTAAAGGATGCTCCTGGCATGCAATAATTACTAATCATATGTCCTTCTAAACAGTTATTCAACATCATGCCCAAATTTTTGCCTATGTCATCACAATACATAATAACTTTATTTTTTTTAATATTTACATTGCTTTTTAAGTTTATATCCTTTGTCATGGCACTGTCATAGAGTGTAGGTGAAAATAATGAGTCCAGGAAAAGGATACAATGCCGAATGTAAAGACGGTTTTAACCAAGTTTCTGAAACTAAGATAGAATGTATATTATTATTAGAGAATGATGCTTCTAGCTAAGAAAAGTGGCTGGGAATGCTTTGGGCGTTAATATGGCTAACATTTAACGTTTTATCAAAAAAGTGAAAAATGCTATTCAATTGGCTACTTAAAGAGGGCACACTATGATTTATCTGATCATCAAAAGATACAAAAGAACTCTTTGACACAGTAGAATAAAAAGAGTCAGAGTCAGACATGATAAGTTATTATATGTTTATTTTTAATATATTACCCTTTTTATCAAATTAAAATTATGACTTAAAATTGTTTTAATGTTAATTTAATGTATCTAATGTTACAAGCGTGTTGGATGCTATCATATGTTAGCTTGAAAGCATGAATCTAATAATAAATAAAGAATAAAAGATATATAATCATAATGTGTAATTTAATCCTTCCAAATGATTTTTTTGCCCTGGTGCTAATTGGATACTGTGGCCCATAAACATCTACAAATATCTTCGATTAAGAATCAAAATGTCGATATGTTGTCACCCCTAAGGATTTAGATACGTATAAAACGTGAATAGACAAGTAAGTTGTTACTGTATTGTGCTAAGCTTTACAGGCAATATACCTTTTACAGACAATTTTCTTACGTAGTACAGCCATGCTGCAGCTATATTAGTGGTATAGTTGTAGCACGAATGGGTCCGCTCGACTGGGGAAGGACCACGCTCTCATACATCAAAATCAATACCAGCGTAAAATATCACCTTAACACTACTGTATTTATTACACACCGTAGATAAACCGGCGACCATTTTTACTGGAAAAGAGGCATTTCATCTTAGTCCTCACGGTTGACAACGCATCTGCATTTTAATACTTTATTGAGGATAGATGTAGATATCTATGGTTCAGAGCAAACACTTACTATCAGGTGGACTGTGTGCTCGTTTGTCACCCTATCCCATAAAAAAAACATAAGATCACAGAGGCAGCTTGATTTCAGTTTACAAGCAAAAGAGGCGGTGAAATTTTAGACAAGCACTTGGAAACAAAACTTCAACAGAGTCATATTATAAAAAAACATAAAAACTCTCTTCAAATCCAAGTATTTGTTTGACTTTTTAAACTGCGAACTGCATAAAGATGTTGTTTTATAAATACGATATTGAAAGGTACAGATGTCTAAGCTAAAATCTTTTATTAATTTAAGACATAATTAAGAAAAAAAACATGTGTAAGTAACACAGTGTTTTCTTTTCTTTTACATTCCCCTTTTAACAACTTGTTTCATAAGTAGATCAATAGATAAAGGGGGTACTTTTACCTAGGTACTATAAAATAGGTTCTATCGCAATTTCACACACGCATTATATATATATATATATATATATATATATATATATATATATATATATATATATATATATATATATAATGTCATAACAGTGTAATAAAGTGACGCAACTACATTGACAAGTTGTATTCAGCCATAGATGTAATAACCGTCGATAAGCATTATCGATGAAGAGGTGGATATTATAATAAAGGTAGGACTTTATTTATTACTACTATAATTACCTATCATTTAACTAATAAACTTAATGTTTATATAATTAAAGAACTAATGATAGTCTTATCTATCACCGGTTTTTAAAATGCATTAGTTTTGTATGTATATATATATATATATATATATATATATGACGAATAAATTTTTCATGGTTCGCTTTTTTCATTAAAAAATAAATTCTTGTATCAGTATAGCGAGTTAAAGCAAACATCGCAGTTGTGGTGAATACTTAGCTTGTAAGAGCTTCCCATTTTTAATTCTTTTTAAGTTTAAGCTTAATAAGTTCTGTTTCTACAAAGCCAACTTTTTCAAAAACTATCCGTCTTTCTTTATCGAAAGAAACCGGCGGACGATTCGGGCGTTATCAAGGAGCACTGCCTTCTGCATTTGAACTTGGAGCGGTCCGTCACGAAGTCCCAGTCGACTCAGATAACCCGAGAGGCTGACTGGGATTAACCCTTCGCAGAAGCGACTACAGGTATAATTTCGGTCGGAAGTCCACCCCACATGTCGGTCACCTCGTGAGCCAGGTCCAGATTTGTTGTTCCCTTATCTGTTTCGGCTTTCACGAGGTTATTATTATTATTATAAGATTCTTTAACATTCTGAAAAGGTTAACGGCTGCATATATACATTAGCACCTATAACTGGTGAATCTTGTTGGTTGCAAATGATTTACGATGCTAATATAAATATAAGTGTGTGTTCTTATAAGTTGAACATGGTTTTAGCTTGGTTATTGCGTCACTTGAAATGAACGCAGCTTTTTGACAAAAACAGAACGTTTTTGCTGGTTTGAGAAAACCATATAGAAAAAATTAGACAAACAATATAAAGATTCCAATGCGGGGCAAAAACTAAATAAATTTATTTGCACACTGTCGACACTAAGCACTTTAAAAGCGCAACTGAAATATATTTTAAAAGGGAACATCCAATATTGCGATGGGAGTCGAAAGCACGTCGCCCTAATAATAGAAGAGTTCTTTCGATATTGTAATCTTTATAGAGAGAAGTTAAATCCCTTTTTAAACCCGCCTCCCAAATGCCGTTACTGAGGGGAGTACTCGCTGCGAGAATTCACAAAACAATTTAATTACAGAAGTTCACAAATGTAGCTGTTATTCTAAGTAAGCCTGTAAAATTTTACTGCTAGTCATGGCTGTTCCCTTCCCTCCATAAGCGAATTTGTTCTTTTTGAAAGAATAAGGGTGAAAACGAGCACACAGTCCACCTGATGGTAATTGGATACTGTGGAACCATAGCCATCTACATTTATCCTTGATTAAAAATTAAAACGCAGATGCGTTGTCACCTCTGAGGACTAAGATGGAATGCCTCGTTTCCAGTAAAAAGGGTCTTCGGTTCTGTACACTCATTGTACGAAACACAGCAGCGTTAAGTTGCTATTTTACACTGGTATTCTGTGAAAGCGTGGCGCTTCCCCGGTCGAGCCGACCTATTCGTGCTATCTGTATAATATGAGATATAAGTTTATTTTTAGGTCGCTTCAATGATATAAACTCGAAGTTTATATCATTGAAGCAATTTAGTTTTGTCTTCTTGAAAGCTGTGCAGAATTAAATAAATGAAACTTGTAATAATGTCAATACAGTATAATGCAGACTGCTTTATAAATCATAAGTCTTTATTTGCAAGAATTACGGTATAAAAAGATGTTACAATTTATATAGTGAAGTCGTATTTCACTAATAATAGCATGAAAATTATAATTTTAAAATGTTTAGACAATATTTATAATAATTTAAATCTAAAAAAATCTTTAGTCATAAAAGAATTCAATTTTTAACCAATCATACAAATGTTTCTTATTAAGTCTTTAGCTTAATAATTTAATTTCTTTAGGTATTTTATTATATATTTTTACACACATATCTAGGCAGCTTTTGTTTTATTTAACGAGCCTAGGAATAACATCTAGGACAAGTTTGTCTGGGTCAAGTCGGTTACATAAGTTATAATGTGGGTACAGTCACTATGGGTAAATTAAATGGGAGGTGTAAATAAGTAGCAGCTGTCTTTGATCTCTCTTTAATAATATTTTTTTAAATTTAATTTAGAGGAAATCAAAGTGATATTTATACTCATAACTTTTTAAACACAAATGATTATAATATTATAGTTACATTTATGTGAAGTATTCCGTAATTATTTACCTGCATTACCCATCAGTTCTTATCAGTGCATCAGTGCTTAACCTATAATTTACTTGTCATTACTAATTTTGGCACATAATACATTTCAAAATGGAAAATATCGCTAATGTACATAACTTGCATAAATAGCTAAAAGTAAGCTAGACTCAAAGGATGGCTGATTTTGAGGATCGCTTGCAAGCTGCATTGGTTCCGTCCAGCCCGACGTTATTGCAACTTAGTCAAGAATTTTACACCTTTAAGGAGCTTGTGGAAAAAATGCTTAGCCTTCTGCAACATCAAGTCCAAAGATGCACTGATTCTATTGATGAAATTGATATGCGGCAGCGGCGTGAAATATTGTTATTTAATGGCATAGCTGAAACCCCAAAATCTAACATTGAGAATGAGGTACTTGATCTGATTAAAAACAAGATGGGACTTTCTAATGTAAGTAGCACTTCATTTAAGCGGTGTCATCGTCTGGGATCTCAGGGTAGTGATGCTGGAGTTAGGTGTGTTCTTGTGCAATTCAATGAGCATAATGTCAAATCCGAAGTCTGGAAGTCCAAGGCCAAATTAAAAGGCACTTCTTTCACGATTACAGAGTTTCTCACGAAGATCCGTCAAAATATTTATAAAAATGCACGTAAACACTTTGGTGTTAAAAACGTTTGGACTTTTGATGGTACCGTTTAAATGAAATTGCCTGATAATAGCCGTGCCAAAGTTTTCACAACAGAAAGTGGTTCAGTGCAAGCAGGGAGTCACTGCGGCATCAAGAAATGAGTGCAAGAGAACAAGGCGAGTTATCTACAAGAAGTAAATTACGGCGGTGGTATATCTTTATCCCATAAATATACTGTGCTATATATATATATATATATATATATATATATATATATATATATATATATATATATATATATATATATATATGTGTATATGTATATGAAATTCATTAATTAATAATTGTTAATTAATAAGTTGATGCTGTCGTCTTTTGTACCAGTTATATACACTCCATGGAGATAGCATGGATAAACAAGCTTTGTTGATCTGTTAATAATATATTCTCTACGTTCTAATTAAACATGCACATTCTTTTATTTTGTCTCTCTATTTATATACATGCAGTTCAGGCATAGAGTACTAGCTTATTAGATTATTAATGTCAACTAGATATTTGGGCAGGTAATAAATCAATCTCAATATATTTAGGTGTCATAGGCATTGATCATTGGTCATTAACAAAATATGTAGTGCTTGGTAGTGCTACGGTAGCAAGCTATTGGTTTGATAGTTGATTGTCGTTGTTGCAAACCGCCATAAGCAGACAAAGACCTCATACCATACAGCCTATATTGGCTATTGAGCTTAGTAGTTCTAAAAGAACTACTAAAGTCAGCTTACTAATTTTAGTAGTTCGTACCACTAGTACTTTTGCCAGTATTAAGGTAGTTCATTTATTTAATTTAGGTCAGATTTATAATTATGTACTTGAACCAAAATATACTTCTTTTAATATTATTGGTTTAAGCTAAATTTTAAATATTCATTTTTTAGTTTTCAAAGTTTAGTTTTATAAGCCCTAAATGTATACAACGGTATTATGAGTTGGTATAAATGCTTTAGTGTTATGTCAATTATCATGTTATAAGTCACATATTTTTGGATTTTGCCCAATTCATTGGAATTGTGTTTAGCTGTTCATTTTGCCTTTTTCATTCATTTCAACCTGATAAGTATATTTCTTTTTTTTTTGTTTTTCTTTACTCTACTGTAAACCATCAACTCGTGGCTGATGGGATAATGTAAGGTGAAATAATAATAATATTTGCAATTAGTTATTAGTACCACTTTATTAGGCTTTACAATTTTTTTTATATATTTTTATTTTAAGCTGTATTTAATTATATTATTTAGGTAATTTATTACATATACTTTATTTAATAATTTTGTAATGTGAGGTGATGATTCATTTTATTCTGCTCAAGAATCAGATACTTCGTTTAGCTCTTGTTGTGATATGTCTGATGATAATTTGCCACCTCTTCGTGATGATTTTTTTTAGTTTTTATTCTTTAACGTCTGCCACATAAACGCCCAAAGCATTCCGGATCATTTTTCTGAATTTGAACATTTATTCTCAACTAGCTGTGCCCGCGGCGTAGCTCGCGTATATAGATTTTACATAAAGAATTTGTCGTTTAGGTAAGAGAATATTAAACGATTTATATCATTACTGTATCAATAAGTGGTAAGAAAATAAATCATTATCATCAAAATTCTAAGTAGTTTATGATAGAGCTTCGGTGTAAACGACGTTAGAAGTAGACTTAGCCGGGGTGTACACAAAAAGGTTACCGGGACTACTAACGCGGGAAAAACCAAACATAGAGTTGGCCATGTGCAAAACAGTCAGTACTGAGGTCCACTCCTACAACGCGTAAATTTTGACCTTGCGCTTTATTTACGGTCATCGCATAACACGCTGACTGTAAATGGGAACTGAACGCGCTTAAAACTGAAAGGAAAGTTACGTTTTAATGGAGGGTTGTTTGGCAGTGCTGCCAGATCAAAAAAACTCATTCAGCGCTAGGACAACACAAAAAGCGCTAGTTTTCATGAAAACAACGCTTTAAAAAAGACCTAGATTTCGCGCTAAATTAACTACAAACAAAGTTTGTGTTTTTTATTATAATTTATAATTCAAGAAAATATAATCATAATAAAGAAAACAACATTAAGTTTTTTTCTGGCAATATTTTTTGATGTATCAATACTTCGCAGGACATCGACTTATAATTATGGCAATTGCTGTCAACAGTAGTTAGTACTATTCTAAGTAACTTTTAACTTAGCTGTGCTCTAAACAACTGACTGAAACTGAATAAAGCAAAATAAATGCGTTGCCAAAACCATGAACAAAAACTTTAATGAAGGGGATTTCCCCGCTTAAAGTGCATTATTATATTTATTACGAATTATGACTCGTTGCTTAAATATTAATAATTATCCTGAACAAATTGTTGCTTTAATATTTAATAATTATACTGAAAAACAAAGTAAACAAAATTAGAATTGGGCTGACGACTTCACTATGGCCATTTTTTTTTAAACAGTTATAGTTTTTATTTAAAATATGATTCGATTTTACACTTGGAACAGTGATATGTATACGTAATTGTAAAGCCCAAATCATCTAGTTTATATGATATATAATAATCTAAGAAATATTAAATAAAACTAAATGACTTACGACACTACAAAAACACAAAACACCGAGTGTAAAGGCGACTGAAGCACTGAAGTTAGATAATTATTTATTTGTTCATTCGTCAAAGTTTGTTACACTGCCATCTCTTATTTAATATGTAAAATAGTTCGTCAGCTATCGATTCCATAACCAAAACTCACAAGAAGAACTGCATATGGCCCCTAGATGTCAGTTTTATACAATTTGACGCTATGGATACTATAGTATCCAGGACGTATAACGCTACTTTTATTTGGAATTTTGGATACCGTAGTAGGTATCCATGGACGTGTGAGTGGTTATAGTCGTCGGTAAAAAAAAATCAAGTTAATCATCCTAAAGGGGAAGCCGGGAGATCCATAGCACAGGTCATCCTAGTTTTGGACTCGTCTCCCATGCTCTTTGTTTTGTGGAAAAAATATGTTTGAAAAAGATAAACTGCAATGTACTATTTGTGGAAAAAAAATAATAAAGGTCATTATTATTATTATCGGTAATGTGGGACTAACAGTGCTGCTATAAAAGAGTTAATAACCGCTAGTCGCTACAATTTTGAAATGTGTGCTAAATACACCAAAAAGCGCTGGATGAAGTGCTAGGTGCTAAAATTTCGAAATGCGCGCTATACATTCTAAAAAAGCGCTAAATCTAGTTCCCAAAGCGCTAAAATGGCAGTACTGATTTTGCGTATATTATAAATATAATATCACGACATTTCGTTGCAATTTTGTTATTTTTGGTCGGGTTCCGTTGTATGGCTTCGATAGATACAAATTTCTTCATACGATTCATCGGCGAAAAATCTCAACACAGCAAATCAGAAAAGGTTGTAATTTGTACAACTCCATATATTACGTCCTTTGTGTGAGAAAACATCATTTTTTAAATCTCTTTTTATGTTTTAAGTATAAATATATTAATTATTATGGAACGTTTTTTTTTACACACAATTACTATTTCTGAGATTTTATGGCGCCATTGAACAAATTCGAATCTACATTTCAAAATATTAATGATTACTTTCGATAGAATTAAACAATTTCAATAAAACAAAGCTTAAATGTAACTCGAAGATACGCTTTATGATTTTCTTAACGATTTCTTTGAAAAAAAAAAGATGTTTACTTTAGACGTGATGCGTTCATATAAAAACAGACAAACAGACAGACAGACAATTCTAAAAATTATAAAAAATTACTTATTTAATAATTTTTAGTTCCTCATAATGATTTTAGTCACCAAAATATATATACAATTTACAGAAAGAGACACAACATGTTATCATCATTTTTATTATATGTATATATTTAAAGAGAGATGGCGCTGCTAACATCAACTTGATGACTCAAACAAAGCCACCGTTGAGCAGATTCCCTACGCATACTTCAGAATATTTATCATAACTTTTGATGGAATGAACCGATTTTAATGAAATAAAGACTAAACGTAACCCGAAGGTACATTTTTTAATTTCCTTAACAATTCTTATGATATAAATTAGTACTTTAAACGTGATACGTTAACAAACAAACAGACAGACAGACAGACAGACAGAAAATTCTAAAAATGGTAGAAATGTATTTAATTACTTATTTTTAGTACCCCTCAATCACTTTTATTACAAAAATATAAAATGTACAGACATCTGCTATTTACAGTTTTATTATATGTATAGATTAATTTAATTCATGCTATATTAATATCGGAAAGCTGGCTAAAGCCATCATTATTAACAATCTCTGCATTCTTCGCCGCTATATTCACGATAATATCCTTAATACTTTGACCGCAGATATGTGTAAATTCCTTGGATCCCTAGGTATTACTAAGCCTCCTTTACCAGAGTTAGGTCCTTTGCTTAATTTAGATGATATTAATCGTCATTTTTCTGCCATTGTTCCTGTTGATACTAATATTTAATCCTAAACGATACATCTATCGCTTCTATGGAATCAACCTCCATTCCATTTTTTGAATTCTCTCCTGTGACCCAAGATGATGTTGCTAAGGCGTAAACCTATTAACTTCAAGGCTCTGGGTTGTGATAACATAAGCAAGACTATGGTGAATATGTTACTCGAGTTCCTACTCCCAGCAATAACACATATCTTAAATTACTCCTTGGACTCAGGTTAATACCCAACTTTGTGGAAACAAGCTTATGTTCGACCTCTTCCCAAAATTTTTAATCCTACACTACCCTCCCACTATCGACCAATTTCTATTCTCCCATTCCTGTCCAAAGTTCTTGAAGCCTGTGTGTATTAGCAAATCTCTTGTTTCATAAAAGAACATAACCTATTGAATGTTTTTCAATCAGGGTTTCGGTCTGGTCACAGTACCATCACTACACTAATTAAGGTCACAGATAACATAAGAAGAAGTATGGATGAACAGAAAGTTACAGTGCTGGTGCTTGTTGAATTTTTCAAATGCTTTCAACACAATTGATCACGACATCTTCTTCTCCATTCTGACTCATCTCAGATTTTCATCCTCAGCCTTGGAGTGGATCTCATCCTATCTTCGCGGCCGCCAACAGTCCATCTGCCTTGGAGAACAGTTCTCTGACTGGGCTGACATCAAATCTGGTGTGCCGCAAGGCGGCATACTTTCTCCTATAATGTTTTACTTTATTCATAAATTCCATATCTTCTGTTATCAAGTGTTCGCACAATCTGTATGCAGATGATCTTCAACTTTACGTACAATCTAGTATCGATTACATTAATAACGTCATAAGACTGATGAACGATGATCTTGATGCTATCCGAGTTTGGTGCAGGTAAATCCGTTGAAATGCAATGCAATGATTATAGGTAGTTCAAGGATGCTGGTCAGGATTGACTATGGAAACCTTGAACCTGTGATTAACAATAGTATATCGACCCTTTCGGTGAATCAATAGTTAATCTTGGCTTGCATATAGATAAAACTATGAATTGGAGTTTGCAAATTTCTGAAATAATCCGTAAAGTTGTTGTTGCCTTTCGTTATCTGTATCGTCTGCCCCTTCAAAACTAAGCTTATGTTGGTTAATTCCCTCATTCTTCCCATTATTGATTATGCTGATGTGTGCTATCCAGATTTGTCGCAAAATCTTCTCAATAAGTTGGGGCGCCTTCTCAATAGCTGTATAAAGTGTTTTAATTTACGTTAATACGACCATATCTCTGCCTATCGTTCTAAGCTTAAATGACTCAGTATACATCAAAGGCGTTTCTTCAGAATTTTATTGACACTTTTATCCATTTTAAATGATGCTAATTCTCCGCCATATCTTAAAAAAAAACTTCAACTTTCTCTTCTCTATTTCCGGCCGTGAACCTCATTCTTCTAACGCACCTAAAGTTAGTATTCCAGAACATAGAACAATTTTTTTAATTCTTCCTTCACAGTTTTCACACACTCACACTTCACAGTCTATTCTCCTCTGGAACGCTTTACCCGCTGATGTCAAGGAAGTTACGAATAAGCTTTTGTTTAAAAGATTGGTGCGTCAACGTATTTTAGAGGTAAACAACAATTAATTGCCTTCCCCGTTATATATATATATATATATATATATATATATATATATATATATATATATATATTATACATATATATATGTATGTATGTGTGTGTGTGTATATTTACATATGTGTATTGTTTATGTATATGTAGAATGTGTAATTGAGTATAGTACAGAGACTAATTTTGTAGTTAGCAATAATAATTAATTCGCTTACACGAATTAATTATCCAATGAGTCAAGGATAAACCAGTAATGGCATACGACAAGCGCACCGTTTCACGTCAGAGCCAAGACTGTCCTAACAGTGGCCGCGCCGTCCGTTTTATACAAGCAAAACGAGCGCCACTGCAGGTGCAATGGTGCAGGTGTGCGGAGCACGTGTTATTTACAAGAATTCTATCTAACTGCACCGACGGCTACCACGCCGCACGTGCAATGGTGCTGGTCCCGTCAAGGCAATACTGACATGCGTGCGTCCTCGCACGCGCTCCATCACAATTTTAGTTATCTGTAGACAAAAAAAACATCGTTCGACTATCCTGACATAACAGCGTCTGGTCCGGTCTATATTAACCCTTCAGACTTGGGTGACAATCAGTTTTGTTCCGGCAGTAAGCCCCACAAAACTTTAATCAACTTTATGCGAGATCGGAATGATTAGTCTGTAGCTTTTCTATTTTCTCTTTTTTTTTTTCAAGTACTGTTTTCGCTAGTCCGGAATCACTATTCCCTATAGCCATATCATTGGACCGGCACAAAGCCCTGCAATGATAGTAAGAACTTTTTTTTTCTTACTTTCTTTTTTTCAATTCAATATAGAACAGGTACAGACCAACCATACCGCAAACATGTACCTGTCACAATCACACAAAAGTGTATCGTGAGGGACGTAGTGACATGATAACACCTAAGTATGTAAACCAACAGCAACACGACACATCCCAGTGCAGCACAGACCAGCCTTCCTGCAACTCCATGTTCCTTTCCTGCACAAGAATAATTACTTCGCTAGTGTGTTGCAAAGTCTCTAGTATTTTCTAGATGCACAGACACGGCTACCTCTGACTGTCGCACGTCCTCGTACGGTTGACAGTGAACAGCATATGGTCTATCAGTTATCACCACCTGCTAACAGATATTAACCCTTGTTAAATATTACAACGGTCGACCATCCCAGACAAGCACTCCAGCTTTTCGTTCTGCTGCGTTCGTGCCACAATCGCGCCAGCGAGCCGTCGCTCCGTAGCCGTACTAGCTCTAGCGAATCGTTGCACTGCTTTGTAAAATTAAAAGAAATCGAGATAAATGCATTGCGAACCATGGAATTTAGAGCTTCCAAAATTCATCACATATTCTCTTAAGAAACGGCAACAGTATGACATTTGAAAACATTGCAAAAAAATAACAGAAACTATGTGTAGAGGCAAATACCACAACATTTCAAAGGGAAGGAGGTAACTGCGCAAAATCTACGAAAGCCGACCTCAGACGTCCATTTACAGCGCCAAAGCATCATTTGTTCGGCGGCCGCCTAAATTGCCCTGCCGTAAAATCAGCCGATAAGTTACCGTCTGTAGCGGTGTAGGCTCAATCTTACCAGCGCTCGGCCGTACCTGACCATGTTCGATTAGCCGTCACAACATCTTCCTCATTGATCATTGTTGTAGAGACTTCTACGAATCCCTTGACATCAAACCCCAATCTTGTCGACGACACAATATTCGGAGCAAACTGCAACACTGATCACACATGATGATGAACACAAAAATGTCACTTATTATTTTCAATTCATAGCGTGTTAAAGTTAATCCTTTATTTTGGTACATCCCTTAATCGTTTTGAACTTCAAAATATAGCAAATAATAAACATGTTTCGCGTGAATTATCAAATGACAACATAACTTGAATAAGTTAATTAGAAAGCCTCCAACTTCTTTCGACATTTGTTAACATATTTAGGTACATCAAGAAATAATGAAAAATACTTGCGGGGTACTTTTAATACAAATCGAACAAATTAAAAAAAAATGGCTTAAATAATTTCACTTTATCTTTTCTCTACACTTTAATGATACGAAAATATCGTAAGTAGCATAGCAAATTTCATTACGGTATTTAACATAAAAACAGATTCATCAATGCGGAATGCATTACAGTCTTCCACAAATGCAATAATCCTCATACTATTCGGAGATTAAATGTGGGCAAAAATGGGGACTTTATCCCACTGATGTAGAATGGGTAAGTAAGTATAGTACAGAGACTAATTTTGTAGTTAGGAATAATAATTAATTCGTTTACATGAATTAATTATCCAATGAGTCAAGGATAAACCAGTAATGGCATACGACAAGCGCACCGCTTCACGTCAGAGCCAAGACTGTCCTAACGGCGGCCGCGCCGTCCGTTTTATACAAGCAAAACGAGCCCCACTGCAGGTGCAATGGTGCAGGTGTGCGAAGCACGTGTTATTTACAAGAATTCTATCTATCTGCACCGACGGCTACCGCGCCGCACGTGCAATGGTGCTGGTCCCGTCATATACTCTATTTATGTAACACAATTAGGTAGTTTTTTATTGTTTAATCAATATATTATAGCTGATCTGTTTCTATTTATAACTTAGGTTTATTATTGTCCTTAACTTGCACCTGCCAACATATTTATTTATTCCATTTTCGTCGGGTTGGCTACTAGAGAATGCCATAGGGCATTAAGTCCGCCCTTTGTAACCCTTAATTGGTGTGTTGCAATAAAGGATAAATAAATAAATAAACATAAATAGTCACGAATACTATATTACATACCTGCTTCAGCCACCAGCGGTCTACAACTGTTTTTCAATGGATTTTAATGAACCCTATTGTTAAGGCATTGTGGTCAGGAATATATATATATATATATATATATATATATATATATATACTCCTATATACATATATTTTTCAATCTCTTGAAGTAATTAATGTTATTTATTTAATCAATTCAGACTAGCTATGCCTTCCCTTGCCTTGTAAAATATTTATTGCCAAAAATTCACAATAAACGCAGCGAGGTCGAATCCGTCATTCGAGTACTGTTGTGAACGATTCCTAACACAAGAATTTTAAGATTCTTGTGTATATTAGTAATTTTAATAGCATTACTAGTATTTCTCTTATTAAAAATAAACTAACTTTGAAAGTGAATTTACTAAAAAAGAAGGATATATTTAATACATACATATAGGTACGTACTGTAATGCGTAAAATTGTATAAAATATTATAATAAATCACAAGTGCTAATTTTTGTTCTCCTTCATATATGAAAATTAACTCGATATATCTGTCCTTTTTAAAAATAATTTCGACTTTACTTCATAAAGTATATTATCAGGTGTTATTTTTTAAATGCAAAAACGTTGTGTTCACGCCCTGTGTTGCCCCGACAAAGGTTGACTGGACTAGGGCCCACGAGTAATCCAATCGACGAGCAACAGAGGACGGGGCCCAAATGGCCTATGGATAAATGTTCTAAAACGGCTGACAAATAAGCAAGCACAACTTACCGATCTTCGAGGGTAGGGTTGACCACATGGTACCAGTCAGGTGATAAGTGAGGTGCATGTAAGTAGTGTGTAGTAGTGTGTACAATGTGTAACCTGACTTAGTCGTTGAAGTCGGACCGCAGATCCAGCGTTGCTTCTCTAAAAAAGTGGTAGTTCACTTTATATGAACTCAAGTCTGACGTCACTTCATTATTTCAGTCTATCAACTTTATTCTACATATAATTAACTTCAAAGTCAACCAATTCAACGTTCATAGTAATCAAACATGTGACATACGACACAAGTAACGAACAGTCGTTCAAAGTTCAATATTCAATGTTCCGGGTTCATTTAGCACAAAATTACAAACACTGGAACGAACGCGGCCTCTTCGTTAGTCTCAAAGTTCAGCGTTTCACACAACAAGCTAAAACTTTTTCGTACGATATTAAAATACCACGTCCGCAATCCGAACTTAAAATTCGCCTCGTTGACACGTAAAACCAACGAAAATAGTAAACACACAAAAAGGCACTTAACGCGACGTTACAATTCAACATTAACTTCCTAAAACAATTAACCGGGCCACGCCCTCGAAATGGAATGCGAGCGTCAAATTCCAGATTCAAATTCCAGTTTATTAGGCAAAGTCATATTATTGTAAGCTGTTTATTTATGATTAAATTACTGAACATTATCAAGTTTATTTGCAAAACAGAAATCGTCAAATGTGTTCTCTTATTGCAAACAGAATTTTTAAATGCTTACCTAATGATTTAAATACTATTTTTGTGGCTAACAAAATTTTATTACGGTTTAAGATTTAATTTATTCTCTTAACTAATTTGGTTTAGTGGAGGATGCAGCGTAACAAGTAAAAAGTAAATAAAATAGTTGGTGTAATATGCTCGGTGAACGTACCTACTACCTGCAGCACGAACAAGTGAAAAGTAAGTGTATATCAGAAAATGCCTCGTGTTTAGCATAAAATTGGAACCCAATAGCTTTATTGCCAAATATTGAAAATGTTGTTAAGCTTTTAGCGTAGCAGCAAGTTAGATATAAGTACACGGCAAGTTTGAGAGATGTATGTTTTGAACTGCCAACATTTAGAACATTGCCACACAAGAGCGTGTGTAATTCATGCAAAAGTTGGGTTGGCTTAAAAGATGAGCATGTGGTCAGACTTTGGCGTATTAGCAAGTTTGGCATATATATTGAACGGTCATGGTTTACAACTTAAAACATTGTCACACAAAAGCGTGTGTTATTTCGGCACGCCAACCACTTCAGCCACTACACACAGTGTTGAGGGTACAAAATCTGTGTAACTCTACTCTAATAGTTCTTCCCAAGTATAGAGGTTTTTTCCGGACCATTCTTAGACCTTAACTGATATTCAACTTAACTGGTATTCTTGTAACTTATATTGAATAAAAATGATTCTATTCTATTCTATTCCAATTTTGTTTCTAAATGTGATATTATGGATTTCTGCATTCTGCACTCCGGCGTAATTCTTGCATGTCTCTTCCTTCATTATAGTCTAAAGTCTACCACTGATCATAGGCCTCCTCATAGAATTCCTCACAAGGGTAATATTTGCCATAGTCCTCACGGTTGGTAGGCAAGAAAGGCTAAGTTCTAATTCTAGTTTTTATTAGGAATACGGTGTTACCTGCTGGTTTGTTTCCCTATGTCGCCACTTACGACATCCACGGGACCCTATTGGATATTCTTACACAGGTTTTACACGGTTACTGGTGCATTCATACAGGTTACAATAAAAATAAAATTATTATTCCAATTTTCATTTGAATAATTTGTTAGCCAGGCGTAAGTTTTTGAGTCATTGGATAAACAAATTAGGCCCTGACCTGAAAATACTTAAAAAAAAGTAGAACGATATGAAAATAATGAGACGAATATTTACTTCTGGTCAAGTTGAGATTCAATGATATTTTATTAAAATTGGACTGTTATATATTGAAGTAACCGGCTTCTATTAAACACAGAAAGTAGTTTTCATGGTACTAAGTCATAGATAACCATTTTTAAATTTTTGTCAGATAGTCTGTCTACATATTTTGCCTATTTGTATGTCTGTCTGTCTATTCTGTCTTTCCAGGCCAATCTTCAAAAGGGCTAAACCGATTTTGATGAAACTTTGCGAACAGACAAAAAAACCATGCCAAGATAGATCTAGGCTGTACCGTTACCGTTGAATCCCAGATTACCTTATAGGGAGGATATTTGCAATAGTCACCACGCTTAGCAGGCAGGTTGGAAACAGAATTCTTTTTATTCTTAGCGTCTCCTGGTTTGTTTCCCTCTTTCGTCTCTTACTCTGCCCAATTGACGATATGTGGTAGTGGACATTCTTATTTCGCCGCAGAACCAAATCAGTCAATTTGGTTCTGCGGCCAAGCCTACAATGAAAACGTAAAAAGTAGTAACGCATGGATGATAAAATTCTATAGAACCATCCATCCCTTAACAGCCTGTGAAAGTTCACTAATGAACATAGGCTTCCCATATACATTGCCATATGGGGGAGATTTTGCCACAGTAGCAGCGTTTGGAAAGCGAAAACCAAATTTTTTTATAAGTTTAAGTTATTATCATGGGATAGGATTCTGTCCATCTCCTCTTTAAGTTTTCGCATCATTCGTCACCCACGGGATGATATGAGATAGAGGTTATTCTTACACCGCCACTTAAGGATTAAAACATATTTATAATTATAATAATATAAATAAGAAAATATTATTGTTAATAATAAGATTATTAATGATAATAGCATTGGTAGTATTTTGGTTGTATTTTAATGTGCCAGACATGTGGCATTACTATCGTCATTCCGTCTGATTATAATAAATCCTTCTAAGAAACGGGGGAAACCCGCATTCAGCAGTGGATATTGCTTTTTCGACGATAACGTGCCTAAAGTTACATCAATTAAATATTGAAATAATTAATTGCGTTATAAAATGGATTGAAAAACACTAATGAAAGGATTGGCATAACACGAGAGTATTTGCAATTTCACGGAATATGCACTTACTGAATGTTTTGTCGAGGAATCCAATAAAAACCCCTTATTGCAAGTCTTTCAAATTTTGGAATCACGGTAATTGTGTAATTCCCATAAAATATTATTAATATGTCAAGTACATATCAAAGAATTGCGATTTAAATTAAGTAAATATTTTTTTTATATAAGAGCAAACGAGCATGCGGCTCACTTGATGGAAAGTGCCTAGCGCCGCCCATGAATATTTGCAACACAAATCAGCAATGGCAAAACCCAGAAGTACAGTGTATTTCCAACCGGGAGACCGTATGGAAGGAGAAAAAGCTCTACGGGTGGTTCTACATAGCTCACGATGAGCCTTTCATGCTTTTCTCGACTGGCTACGTTTTAGCCAGGAATCTATACGAGGGGCTTGCTCTGAAATACGGTCTTCTACTTGCTCGAAAATGACCGCGTCAAGCTCTACTAGGACCGGGCCATCATTACAGACAAGACTATTCTTGTGAATAATCCTGATATTGTGCTGATGGACTGGGCACAGTCAAAGATAATTTTGATTAATATTACCATTACGTATAACGAAATTTTCATGAAAGCCAAAACAAATAAGAAAAAAATATCTGGACCTGGCTCACGAGGTGGCCAATATATGGTAATGGTGCTCTGTCAAACAAAATTATTCCCGTAGACGTATCTGCAAACGGGCTGATCCCCGTCAGTCTCTCGGGTCATCTAAGGCGATTAGGACTCCGTAACGGACCGCTCCGGATTCAAATGCACAAGACGGTTCTGTACGATAACGCCCGCATCGTCTGCCAGTTTCTTTCCCTTTCCCCCTTACCCTCGGCCGTTTGGTCTACCCTGCCGAGAGCTTCCATCTGGTTTGGCTTTTATTTATTCATGTATTATTTATTTATTTGTTAGTATATTTAACGTATCACTTCCTTTTATATATTTATTCAGTCCAACCAGATGAGAATACTATATAAATGCCCCAAATTAAATATTATTTAAACAAAAAACAATTTATCGGTATATATAAAATATTAAACTTTATATGGTTTTAGAGGCAATGCTTGACAGTAAACAGATTGCAGTTTAGCTGAATTTATTGTGCTTTGACGTTCACTGGAGCGGCAAATAGTAATAGATGGGTAAAGGGCATTGTATGCTAAATTACGGAATCATCTGTTTATCAGGACTGAGAATGACCAACGTTAATGAGGAACATTAATGTACTGATTTGTTTAAGGTTTTTTTTTAATTTTTTCTGCTTAATGTTTCGTTAATAAACGTTATCCCTACTCTAGGATTTTCTCCTGTATTGTGTAGGTAGTAGGTTTACTGACATAAATTGCACAAGGACAAACTTTCAAGACACAGAACAATTATTTGAAGGCTATATAATCACTGTTCATATGCGGGTGTTCGAACCTGCGGCCCTCAAATCTGTTATTCAATGCTAATCCACTGCGCTACCGTTATTATTGCAGTCACAGTGAACGAGCGAAGCTGGCCACAGTCATACGAGTGCCATATGTCAGAGGTGTCAATGACAAGATTGGACTACATCTTGAAGCGTGCTTCCATTAAAACATACGTCAAGCCGCCGAAGAAATTAAGTCAGTTTTTAATATCAGTCAAGTGTAATGTCCCTCTGCAAGATCCAGGAGTGTACAATCTTCACTGTGAATGTGGTCTCTCTTATATAGGACAAACTAAAATATCAATAAAAACCCGCATTAAAGAACACATAGCTGATGTGAAGAATCGACGCTCCGGGAAGTCTACAGTCTGTGAACATGTACAGGATTGCCTTCATCACTACATTATATTTGATAGACCACAAATCCTCGCTATAGAACATCGACTCCTTCAAAAGATGATTCGCGAGGCTATTGAAATCAAGAAACATCCTTATTTGTATAGAGAATATGGTTGGATGCTACCACCTGCGTGGGATCCCATAATTAATAAAATTAAATCCCAACCCAATCATACAACTGCAAGACTTCAAGATGCTGTATTTTCATACTGCGTAGATCGGAACAAAAATTAACAATTTTAGTTTGGAGGTAGCCGTGGTTAACTATGACATTAGAACTTCAAACACCTCAGTCCCCCCGTGATCATGGGTGCTGTAAAATACTCTAAGCGTCGGGAATATAAAATAGGTTAATATACGCGATAAAATCCGTATAAATAGTTTTATTTAAATGAGTAGTGTTGGCGTAAATATAAAAATCATTATAAAAGATAACAACATCTTTTCAGCCAACTACAAAAAAAACAAGGTTTAAAATTCGATTGTATGTTTTCGTATGAAGTAAGTTACGCAATATCATCATCAATTGTGAACTGATTTAGTAACGATCGGCGACTAGTTTAGTTTAATTTATGGCAAGTAACTACTGCAACTAACTTTACATTGTAATTCCTTAGGACTAACATGGAATGACATACATCCTGTTTCTAACTACCCTGGCTCTCTTATTATTCAGATCGAAACACAACAGTGCACGTGCTGCCGCTTAACGGAAGAAATAGGTAAGAATGAAATAGAATAGAACAATTTTTTGATTTTGATTATTGATTTGATTACAAGATTACTAATTGAAGGTCATTGATGCATTTACCACTGTTTCGAAAAAAACTTCTAAAATCTTCTTCTAAAAGAATTAGCAAGAAATCCTGCGGGACTTTTTATAACAATAATTTACTAACAACACAAATAAGAGAAACGTTTAAAACAAACTTATGAAACAGACTTAAAAACTAAAAATAATTATATAATTTTCACATTTGATAAGTCCCAAGCAGCACACAAGCGTTATGAACATAAATTTCACCAGCCCACATAGAATTTATAGTTATTTTAGAAGCGTATTAGAATTTCGAAAAGAGGTTGTATCCTTAAAAGAGTGGTTTATGAGTTATTATACAGCTGTATTATGGGATCTAGGTAAGCTTAAGGTTCTTATGAAGAATATGAAAATTTGAATCTGATTTTATCATTAAAGTTGTATGGAAGTTGCTTCTTGCTTATTACAGGTTTAAGTTAAAGTTATGTTAAAGTTACAGCCTAAGTCACAGTGCTGGGCACAGGCATCCTCTCGTTTCTGAGATGGTTTTAGGCAAGGAAGTATCCACCGCGCTGCCCCAATTTGTGTTAGCAAACTTTATATGTCTTCGAATTATTTTCATTTCTTTTTATTTCTCGGACAAGCAGATTTCTTCATGATGTTTTCCTTCACCACCGAGCACATGATAAATAAGCACATAAAATCTAATCTAAAAAATATAATCAGGTCTAAGTGTTATAGTGTTTGTATAAGTGTTTTTACGTGGTAGAGCCATGCTGCAACTATATTAGTAGTATAGTTGTAGCACGAATGGGTCGGCTCGACCGGGGAAGGACCACGCTCTCACAGAATACCAGCTTAAAATAGCAGATTAACACTACTGTGTTTCGTATGGTGAGTGTAGAGAACCGGAGACCCATTTTACTGGAAAAGAGGCATTCCATTTTAGTCCTCACGGGTGACAACGCATCTGCATTTTTATTCTTTGTTGAGGATAGATGTGGATGTCTATGGGTCACAGTAAGCACTTACTATCAGGTGGACTGTGTGCTCGTTTGTCAACCTATCCTATAAAAAAAGTGTTATCACTCGTTTCTTATTTCTGGACAATGGTGTATGCAAATACCGTTGTTTCTGCACCTGATCTTTCTCCGGTCGTATCGGATAACCGTCCCATCGGAATATGACAGTGAGGCAAAAGAGAGTCCACTTGTGCTTGCGCATACTCTATAACCTTGTTCTGCGCAGATGGTTAGGCTTCGTTGTAACTGGTCGCTGTAACCGAAACTCTGTTTAGAGGACATTATACCATTCAGACCATAAATGCAGCATTACAGAAATGTAAGTTTTGCTATTTAGTGGCAGAAATAGGTAAGTGGGTGGCACCTATCTAGATGGACAACAAGTAAACCACTACAGTTTGTAAGCCTACTTCTGAAGTAAGGACCATTGCTGGAATACCCTGACGGTAAGCATCTCTCGAAGATTTTTCTATACTTTCCGTGATTGAGAGGTGGGTTGGTGATTGTGCTGCCGATATCTCGGTGTTTTTAATACTGTCCTTATTTCTTTTCTAATGACTTCAAAAAGAAGACGGTACTCAATTCGGCTATATGTTCTATTCTTATGTGTGTTGCTTCATAACATTTTTGCCGGGAAAAGCGATTTGAATGATTCCTTTTATATTTAAAAGCCAGTGTTTTTCACGTGGTACCATATAAATTTGATCAGGGTCTGATTAATATTTTTTGAGTTATTCTTAATAATTTATATTGATGTCAATTGTATAAAATATTTATTTTTTGATTATTTGATCACACGTCTATGAGATTAGGTATGAGGCGCAGTCGTCGCACCACAAGTAAACACATCATAAACAAAGTTCTGAAGTAAGGTTGTATTAAAGATTTATTAGCTCCGAATTACAACTCGGAGCGTTAGCCGCTCCCCGAGGTGAACACCTTGCCCAGCAGTAAATCTTCCCTTTTCCTTTTACATGGTCACAGTGATGACCCCGATGTAATGTAAATGCGCAACCAATAACTTTCGGAAACCGCAATTACAAGCTTTTGTCATCGTCCACAAGTACCTCATCCATTCGCTCCCAAGCGAGTAATATCAGTAGTCTTCACATCCCGCAAACCACCTAGATTTACAAGCTTCATTGCAGCACTGTAATTATGCTTCCGTTTCCTTTAAGCTACTCTCTTCCCTGCAGTGTTTGGCACGACTCTGAGCCTTATTGCTAGCCTCTACTTCATGGCGATTTCGCAGATTACTTGCCTTCTTTTCGACTCAACGCAGACTACAAGACAATTCCCTGGCACTTGCACATTCGTCGACATCTAAACTGCATTATTGACCTCCGGTCTGAGTAGGGGGTGATTGATTTAAAGGCGCTGTCCTCGTGCCACAAGCTAAACGCCTTATTCGTGCTATCAATGTTCCGAAGTAAATCAGTATATATAGAATAGCTGCGAACTACCATTCGGAGCGTTGGCCGCTCCCTTGGCTGAACACCTTGCCATGGCGGGAGACCTCAGTTTTTTTTCTATTCATTTCATGTTTAAGTTTCCCTATTTTTCATTGAAGAAGGGTGACAAAAGAGCAAACAGTCAACCTGATAGTAAGTAGATACTATGGCCCATAGACATCTACATTTATCCTCAATTAAGAATCAAAATGCATACGCGTTGTCACACCTGAGGACTGAGATGGAATGCCTCGTTTCCAGTTAAAACGGTCTCCGGTTTTCTACACCGACCATACGAAACCATTCATCTACAATTTTATCTGATATTCTGTGAGAGCGTGGTCCTATTTCGGTCACAAAATAGCTGCAGCATGGCTCTACCACGTAAATAACTCCCTGTGACCTATTACGACATCCACAGTACGACACGGGGTAGTGGATATACTGACACAGCCACAACACGTTAATTTAACTTGCACAAAATTCCAGCTTTACTCATATGGTATGTGTAGAGAACCGGAGATCCCTTTTTAATGGCGCTAAATGATAGTAGATGAATGTATGTATCTATGCACTACAGTATACACTTACCGTCGGGTGGACTGTATGCTCGTTTTTTACCCTTACTTCTCCAAAAAATATACATTCTAACAGTGGTAGAGCCACGCGGCTTTTGCTGTCGCACGGATGGGCCGGCTCGAACCGGGGTAGTACCACGACCTCACAGAAAACCAGCGTGAAGTAGAGGTTTACCTCTGCGTTTCGCTTGGTGAGTGCAGGTGGCCGGAGGCCCTTTTTACTGGGAATGAGGCATTCCATCTTAGTCCTCACGGGTGACAACGCATCTGCATTTTGATTCGTAATCGAGGATAGATGTAGATGTCTATGGGCCGCAGCAACCACTTACCATCAGGTGGACTGTGTGCTCGTTTGTCACCCTTATCCTATAAAAAAAAAAAAAAAAAAAAACTTGACGGATAGAGAATACTGAGCCCAAAGACATTTACATCTACTCTCGTTTAAGAACATACACAGTCAGGTCACAAGTATTGTCACACAGTAAAAACTTTTCTTTTAGAATGCTGGCCACAAACAAGTTTGTTGAATTCGAATTTCGAATTGTTCATCAAAATAAAAATTTATACTTTTTAGAATAGTACTCACTTTTAAATATGGAGTGGACGCTTAAAGAAGACCGTGTTGCAGTTATTGCGTTGCATCGTTGCGGTTACGCGCCAATTCAAATTTTTGACATACTGAAAAATTTGAATATAACCAAAAGATTCGTTTATCGTACCATCAAACGATACAATGAAGACTCTAGTGTAGATGACAGGTCAAGAAGTGGTCGCCCTCGGTCTGTTAGGACTCCAGCAGTGATAAAAGCTGTGAAGGCGCGAATTCAAAGAAATCCCAAACGTAAGCAGAAACTGTTGGCCCTTCAGATGGGGTTAAGCAGAACCACGGTGAAAAGGGTGTTAAGTGAAGACTTAGGGCTTCAGGCATATTGAAGAAAAACAGGATATCGTTTTTTTGAAGCTTTGTTGAAGCGGTGCGCGGGAAAAAAATATCGGGAAATTCTTTTTTCGGATGAAAAAATTTTTACCGTAGAAGAGAGCTGCAACAAACAAAATGATGAGGTGTACGCACACAGTAGTGAAGAAGCGAGCAACCGTATTCCGCATGTCCAACGAGGTCATTTTCCATCCTTGCTCATGGTATGGTTGGGAGTTTCTTATTGGGGCTTAACAGAGGTACATTTTTGTGAGAAATGTGTAAAAACGAATACCATATTCAATAACAGGCACTGGTTATTCAAACAAGATTCGGCGCCAGCTCATAGAGCGAAGAGCACACAAGACTGGCTGGCGGCGCGTGAAATCGACTTCATTCGGCACGAAGACTGGCCCTCCTCAAGTCCAGATTTAAATCCGTTAGATTACAAGATATGGTAACACTTGGTGGAAAAGGCGTGCTCAAAGCCTCGTCCCAATTTGGAGTCACTCAAGACATCCTTGATTAAGGCAGCCGCCGATATTGACATGGACCTCGTTCGTGCTGCGATAGACGACTGGCCGCGCAGATTGAAGGCCTGTATTCAAAATCACGGAGGTCATTCGAATAAACTTTAGTGTCATAAGAATCTAAGTTTTGTTAAGTTCATTTTGGTATATAAATGGTTACATAATGAATAAACTTGTTACAATTATTTTATATTAAACATGTGACAGAATTTATGACCTGACTAGGTAAATGTAAATGCGTTGTCAATCCTGACGTCTCAGATTGACATTTTCATTACAGTAAAAATATTTTCTTCCCTCGCCACATAATATTGGAAACAAAATTATTTGCTATTTACGCTGGTAATCAATGAGACTGTGGCCCTTTCCAGGCTAGACTTATCCATCGATAGATCCATCTCAGTACCCGATATCTCGCCTCCTTGATGCTGCACTACTCGGTTTTTATTGAGTGTTTTCGGACAAGTATAAACGAAATTTAGGGATAAAACATCCCCATCTAATGAAACCCAGGTGATTCTTCATTTACCATAGGTGCCTCTTACTCCTTTGAACGAACTTGGATGATCGAATTTTCAACGCCGCCAGCGTACGGCAATGTTATTAATTACATTTTAAGTTATTTGATTTTAAATTCAGGCTTAATGTCACAGCCTATATACCTCATTTTTGAGACGGATTTGAGGCAAGGAAGTATCCGCTGTGCTGCCCTAATGCGTATTGGCAAACTTCACATATCTTTGAAATATTTTTTTTCTTATTTCTCAGACATGCAGGTTTCTTGACAATGTTTACCTTCACCGCCGAGCAAGTGGTAAATCAGCACTTAAAACTACAATTAACAATTTCATGGATGCCGGCGAGGATCGAACACGGGTTGCTCACCTACTGTAAAATTTACAGCGAGCACTAACCTTTTGAGCTACCACTTAAGTCAGGCTTACCAAAACCTAAATCAAAATCTCAAATTTTATATCGATAGTTAAATAAATATTAGCACTTAAATATTATTTGATATCTACAAATTAACATAAAAACGGTCTGAAATCAGGTTTTTTTGTTCATAAAGGTCTTAACGAGATTTTATTATTACCATAATATTGTAATTTGTGAAATACGTCAGTGGAAAAACAGACATATATCTTTGCATTATGAGCGCTATTTACATAACATGTTCCCATTAAAGTCA
This sequence comes from Parnassius glacialis, assembly GCA_033319125.1. Classification (NCBI taxonomy): domain Eukaryota; kingdom Metazoa; phylum Arthropoda; class Insecta; order Lepidoptera; family Papilionidae; genus Parnassius; species Parnassius glacialis. The sequence goes on along the minus strand of JAVANC010000005.1, from coordinate 2,223,300 downwards.
CATCTTCAAGGTAAAGCTCTACGTAATTCCCTACCATTGTTTCGTGTAAAACAAGTGTGTTTGATATAACGTGAAATAAATTATACTAGAAACTAACGAACTTAAAAATTTTATATTTTGTTAAAAAACGTTTGGCATTCATGTTTTAACCCCATTTCAAGACAATCCATTAAATGTATGCGCGTGTGCGAGCACATATATAATAAACCTAGCAAGCTAACAGCATAGCAAAGTGGCGAAGCAATCAGCTTTGTAGCGGTTTCTAACGGTTGCCGTTGAGCAATCAGTTTCAAAATAGGAAGTTCAGATGCCTGAAAGATCAGCAATCGATTGCTGAAAACAGAATTTGAAAATTCGAAACCGTTCTCGAGATAATCGTGGGACAGACGGACAGACATCGTGAAATCATTAAGTGTCTTCGCAAGCTTCGCCACTTAATAATTAAAAAGGCAAATAACCTGTGGAATACTATTTACTTTTAAATATTGATAATGATACATAAAAATTAAAAAATATTTTAATTAAACCAGAGTGACCGACATAGCCCAACGGATTAGTAAGCTGAAGTGGCAATGGGCCGGCCATATAGCTCGAAGAACCAACAACCGTTGGAGAAAAAAGATTCTCGAGTGGCGGCCTCATACCGGCGGACGAAGTGTAGGGCGTCCCACCACTAGATGGAGTGACGGTCTGGTAAGATATACAGGAAGTCGATGTATGCAGGTGGCTCAGGACCGTGCTTTGTGGCAATCTTTGGAGGAGGCCTATGTTCAGCAGTGGACTTGTGAAAGGCTTTAATGATGATGATGATGATGATGGATATAGAGAGCCGGTGTAATTACAGGCTGTGAAGCATTCCTTATAGTCCTCAGAGATAACAATGCATCTGAAGCCTTCTTCGCTTGATGTTGGCTGCGGGAGTACACATACGGCAATAGCCACTTACCATTAGGTAGACCGTACTTTACTGTGTTGCCACAAAAGTGTTTTGTTTTTCAGAGAATAGTGGGTAAGAAACGAGCACATTGTTAACCTGATGGATGGTGATCTACTTAAATGCTGTGGCCCATAGACATCTACAGTTATGCGATATAATACGATACATAGATTCGATTAAGAATCAAAATATAGACACACTGTCACTCCTGAGGACTACGATGGAATACCTCCTTACAGTAAGAAAGGTTTCTGGTTCTCTAGACTCCCCATACAAAACAGCAGCATTAATCTGTTGTTTCACGCTGGTATTGTGATAGCGCTGTCCAACCCCGATCAAGCCAACACATTTGTGTTGCACCTATGCGTAGGTAGAAAAGCTTCGGCGTGGATCTATCACGTAAAAGTTTTATAAAAAAAGCTTTTTTAAATATTCCAGTGACCGATGAGCTGATAGCTTACTACATTCTAGAAACTCGTACCAGTTAAAAGAATAAAATCCATCCCTAATGGTGGAAAATCGGGAATGAAAATATTAATATCCCTATTTAAACGACCTTCTAGTTGTTACCTTGAACTTATAATATTCCTTAATCCACTTAAAACGGTAAAAGAATTAAATTTTTCATTAAACGTATTTTATTAGCTTCTGAGATTCGGGGATTTAGTGGTAATTTTTCGATGGACTTTATACCATAAAAATGTATTTTTATAGTCTTTATTGCACATAAACTGTACACTTGGCGGACTAAATGCCTTTAGGAATTATCTGCCAGTCAGCCACGAGCTAAGCAAAGGAACTTAACCAGGTGCCATAAAAACTTGAAAATATGTATACGTGAAATAAAAAAAATCATACATACCAAGTGTATAAATACACTAATAAATATATATTACCACAAATAAACTATAAATTATTTTAAGTCTCTGTAATCTCTCCAGCCCTGCATCCAAAACATAAAAGGGGTGGTAGATTAACTAACGAGGTGGTTTTCATGAGCCCTTTGAATGTAATAAAATTTTATTATGAATCACTTTTTTAATAAACATCAGACTTAGAGCTTTGTAATTTCATACATTGATTGATGGTCACAGAAATATTCAAAAAAGAAATCCAGCAAGATATCAATCATAATTTAAGCATTTTATTACAAAAGTATGAGAATAAATGTTGGTTTCGTTAAATAAAGTTGATCCCCGAGTTTTTCATAAATTTTATTTTTTGACTGCCTCGTTCGTTGACGCGATTACTGATGATGAGATCCCGGGTTCGAATCCCTGGTCAGGCAAAAATCAGTTACGGGATTTTTGTGTCAAGAAATTCTCAGAATAGAAATTTCAAAAACCTATAATGTCCTCCATACTGAATTTCAGTCACGGCTGCTTGTCTCAACGGAGACTAGCCATCTCAGCAGGACAACATTATACTTAGTACCCAAATATATGCGCAAGCACAGGTGCACTATATTCCCTCACTCTCATAGTCCCATGGGACGGTGAACCGACACGACCGGAGAGAGATCAGGTGGAGAATCAACGGATTTACGTGCTTTCCGAGGCACGGGGGTAAAACACCGCCAACTTTATTTTGGCCTCACATTATTAGCAAACGCACTTCATGATTATCAAACGCGTTTACGACCATAAAATCAACAAGGCATTCAAATGTTTTACCATGCCTCGCAGCTTATAACAAATTTTACTTTAGAATAGAAATCGACGCAAAATTACGAGTAGCTCTTTATAGAGCTATCTAAGCAAAGAATTGTGTGCTCGTATGTCATCCTATCCTATAAAAAAAAACATGTCATACAAAATCATTAAGCAACAAATTTCAATCTTTAACAATAACATGAAAATATACTAAAAGAAGGCGTGGCTTATACGTAGGAAAATAAAAGCAACGCCCGCTTTTAATTTAAACGAATGAATCAGCTTACCCGGGAAACGACCAAGCTCTCACAAAATACCAGCTTTAAAAAGCAACTTTGTTTGCTGCTGTTCAATGATGTGTTTCGTATGGTAAGTGTAGAGAACTCAAGACCGTTTTAACTGCAAACGAGTCATTCCTCTATGTCCTCAGTATAGACATCGCAACTGCGATTAGATTTTTAATGGAGGTTATATGCAGATATCTAATGGGTCACAGCACTCATTTTCATCACATGGGCTGTGATCTCATTTTGCCAAATTTATTCTAAACAATAAATAATTAAAAAAAAAGTTTAGTATTTAGCGGGTCCCATTAAATTTTTAGTCCCATTAGTTTATAATTTGCTATTTATTTTTGGCGCAAAATAGTAATAATATATTTCGCTCAAAAAGTCCGCCAATTTGTATTTTTTTAATTCAAATACCCATCTA